>CM056203.1:41665363-42865363 GCA_029692085.1 Gymnothorax javanicus
AAAGAATCTGAATCATATTCAGTCCTTTCTATTATGTGGCAAACAAACAAATAGTGCGCAAAGTCTAAATTACGTAGAAAAACTATTCTTCGGCGCGTGCTGATATGAAATCGGCGCGGAGCTTCAATGTGAGGAGTTAAATATTCTGAAGGTCGCAGTTTCTCCCATTGATCTTGCAATGTTTGTTAATTACATTGTCACTGATGTTGGGAGAGATAATTAAGCCACTATGTTTATATGCATAATTATGTGCGCTCCGCATCAGCCTTTGAAAGACAGCAGCGAGGAGTGAAAAAAATATTTTAATTGTGAGCTGCTCAGAAACACGACAATATAGATGCCCCAGTTACAATCAACAAAGAAAAAACTAAAAAGGCAAGAGCAGTGACTAATGCTGCCTGCACTCGGCAGTCTTCAAAACAGTTTGTGTTTTGTTATGAGATGTGAGGAGCAGAAGCCAGTGGCAGAGAAGGTGTACTAGGTTTCACAACACAACACATATTTACAGACAGGCTGTTTATAGCCCTGAAATAAACACTAAATGACTAATTAAAACCACAAAGCTGCAGCATTTGCCGGAAAATGCGCGATTTTTCTCAGAAGCCACGGCCTCACTTCCATGAGAGAGGCCACGCGTTCTGCTGTTCAGCTGGTGTAGAGCCATAATAATAGCGCTGCAGCAGACATATGCTACACAGATATTATAAAAAGATAAAAACGATGAAAGACCCAGAAAACAGGGGCAGAGCGAGGTGTACAAACAGAAACATCACATAAGTGTGAAAATTCGGCTCTGCGAAGCCAGTAGAGTCCAGAAACATTTTCTCATGTTTTGTTGTTGTTAGCAGGTGTCTTGTCCCCCGTCATCATGCGCCGTTAGACCCGCGTTCTCTCAGGTCCTGCTCTATCAGACAACGCTCGCATGATGACCAAGGTTTGTCAGGCATGGGCCGATAAACGCTACATTTCTGCAAGATAATTAGCGCTTCCCTCTCCCACGATGCCAGCCAATCAAAACTGTAGCAGGAAACGCAGCTGCTGTCGTCTCTCATTCCTCTGACCGCCAGGGTGTCTGACAAAAAAAGCCCCAAATAGACCCCGTCCAGTGGTCCAGACATAAGAGATTCTCAATGTGAGGTAAATTCGTATGCGCCATCGTCAGAATTATTTTAGTTACAGTTCTAATCATTCAGTGTCAATGGGAAAAAATGAATGGGGTTTCCGGTAATCGGTGAAAAATGATCAATAGCTAATGAAATGAACGCATGCGTGAGTTTTAGCATTTTGTTTATTGTCATAATGTGGTTTAACACTCCAAAGCTCTTCAAAAATGAAAGGCTTTGAGACCTTAAAAGGTGTATGTTGCTAACGCCATGCTAAGGTTGAATTAACACGTAACCCACTGGTCTCGGATCATCAGCTCTTTCAAACATCTTGCATGCTTGTAGTTCAATTGTTTTTCATGGTGGCTCATCTTTAACAGCATTTGAATCATATTAAATGGACATGGAGTTTCATTTCCATGAGGTCGTGAGGACGTGTGTATTATCTCGTTAAACAAAATGTACACCATCTCGGGCCGCAGTCTTACTCGTGTTCCTTATTTGTTGCCAATTTTTGAAAACCCCATTCATTTGCCCCATAGACACAGGACCGATGGAACCATAAGTGGAGAAATGACTACAGGGCTGTAACTTTCTATTGTGATTCACTGGGGGCTTTTTGCCTAATGAAAAAATACTATAGTTCCAAGCTATAGTTATCCTATCTTAAATGGATGGGATTTTCACCACCATAGTGTAGATAGTATTACTGTAGTGATACTATAGTTATTCAAACTACAGCAATACTGTTGCGTGAACTATGGCAATATCATGGTTCTGTTGACTGTGGTAATACTATAGTTACAATGTGATGGCTATAGTACTACTCTAGTTATACTACGCAAACTATTGTAATACTATAGTTATGCCATCAATACTATAATATTACTAAGAAATAGCTATAGGATATTTTCATAAGGGTTTGGCAATGACATTAATGAAAATAAGGAAAATTTGATAAAAAATAGCACAATGAACCGCATCTCAACAAGCACGATAAAAAGCCAGGACCGGATCATCCATATAATCTCCAATGGCTAAAATTATTAATGCATCAACAGAAAATGAGAGATTAAAATAATCAACTGCATATTATCCTCAATGTTCACTACAGGCTGCTGATAATATTAAGTTGCTCAAGTCTTTTATTTTTTTATTTTAAGTATTCGGTGAAGGTTCTGGAACTCCTTCATTTTCATTTGCTCTTAAGTGATTGTGAAATTAGCATAAGAATTTTTAACCACACATTTGTGACCTCACTAAGTGAGGTTAAACCTCACTAAAAAAATGTACAACACACACATACAAATATTTCCATATTTGTCACGTCCAGAATTTTTTTTCCCTAGTCAGATATTTGTGGTCTCGCACCTTAAACAGTTAAATTTAAGAGGACGCCAGCCAGAGTCCAGGAAGACAGAGACCCAAAGCTCTGGTTTTGCATGTAATTGTTCCTTGTGTGTTCCTCTTTCTTCTGAAAGAAGTTCCCCAACTTTGTAGATACAGGGGAAATGATCTAATCCTCCAGCCAAGAGCCAAAGATGAGTGTGCCCAGAGATGAGCAACAACACCAACAAGTTTGGTCGCGGCAGCTAAGTTTAGTGCGCTTGGGGAAAATGAAAAACACCGAGTGCAATCGCGGCTGAAATCTGAAGCTCGTCCTGTTGTGTCAGCACCCTTGGTCTTCAGCTGCTCGCCGTAAACGCGAACAGTACGCCCCATTCCAAATATTAATTTCTTTTTCCAGTGAACTGCATAGTTTCTTGTTCTACCAATTGGTCGTCGGCTGCATCTGCCCATAAGGCCAAAAATGTCACAGGCTATTCATACCCTAACTTTAGATTTCTCTCTCCGGGAGAAGGTTCACATAAGCCAGTGGTGTCAGGATATGGCAAAGTCACAAAACAACAGAATATATAAACTACAGCCACCTCCGTTGGGACATTTTTTTTTTGAAAGTAGAGGTAAAATAGAAGGTCAAGCAGAACCTGAGATGAATATGTGCTTTCAAATTTCCAAAGTGTATATATATGAGTGACAATGAGAGGCAGTGACCTCTCTGCCTGTCCTAAGGGTGGAAGTGGAGAAAGTGAGGAAAGAGCAGAATTACCTGGAGGAGAGAAGGGAGTGGAGTGGCTGGGGGCCTCGATGGAGGAGGCGTAACAGTCCTCCTTGTGGGGCGTGTCTTCCGAGTCGCGGTCGTCGCGGTAGCTGCTGGCGCGGGAGGGAGGCTGGGTGCTGGGCACGTCGCCGTTGTCTTCGTCGTCGCTGCACCCCGTCGGCTGCACCATGTAGACGCCCTCGGGGGGCCCTTCCTCTCGCGGGCTGGACCGCACCTCCCGGGGCTCACTGCAGTCCGGCCCCGGCTCGTCCCCGTACTCCCCGTTCACCCACCTCTCGATGGCCTCGCGCCTCCGCTGGTCCTCGTCCAGACTGGAGCCCTCGGGGCAGTCCGGCTCTGGCCGCTCCCCAGGCTCCTCGTAGAGGGAGCTCCCCTTCTCGCTGGCGTCCCCTTCGGCATGCTGGGAACTGCCATCGTACACCACTTGGCGGCTCAGCTTAGCACAGATAGCGTTCAACTTCAGGCCGCCTTTCCTTTTGGCGGCCATCTTGGGTTTTCCTGAGGTCGGTTCAGTGGGTACAGTCCTTTCAGCTTTGGGGACACGGGGGAACATGCAAGGGAAAGGACACACAGAAGGAAGAACTTTAGACTTCAGAGGTCAACCTGAGGACAGAACACTCACAGAGCATATTTCATCCATCAGGGATCACATTTTCTTTGCGTATTCAGGAAGAATTTATGACAATCTGCCACCATGCCACTCATTTGTAAACAATTAATCTGATTTTTAATGTTTAAATGCATTTTATAAATGGTTTAATGATCATGTTTGGTCAAGTCAAACGATTGAGTTCGGACAAAGCTGTCCCTCTCCACCAGCTAGAGCCCACTCCACCAAGTTCCAAACTACAGCCGACGTGTTCCCTCCCTACAAGACCGGAACGACTTCATTGTTTGAAAAAATGAGACAAAGATCAGATATTTTTTTGCATTTCAACTTTCACAGCTCTCTATTTTTACTCCAAAGCACCCGTCACCAGAACGGTAACAGTCGAAAAGATGAAAAAAAGTACAAAGAGGAGCATTTGTTGTTAGTTTCAGAAGCAGCTTAGTCAGACTTTCGTCGCGAGTGAAGTGCAGAGGAGCAGAGCAGAGACCGCACACAGGTGTGTTTTAGCCCCCCTACAGAGCGCGGCTCCCACACACCATCCTACACATGACAGCGGAACACAAACACATTAAAATTTTATATTCTCTTTACCTAGAGAGGCGCGAGGCCAGCCAAACAGCAGGATTCTGCTTAGTTTAAACTGAGACCGGCAGAAGTGCAGCCTGTCGCAGGGTCAGGGCTCTTTCCTGACGCTCACGTTTGCCATCGCACCTGCCAACCCAGTCCTAACAAGACCACCTCACGGAAAAGCCTCTTTCACTGTCACTCCCTCTTTCTCACTCACTCCCTCTCACTCTCTTTGTCTCTCTTTCTCTCTTTAAAATGTGCCTCTTCAGACCCCTTTTACTATTGTCTCAATTCAGTGGAAAGACGCAGTTATATTTATATCTCTGTTCTTGTGGCCAACCACACAAACTCCTCCTGAGACACACAATCATGAACTTATACATGCTCTTACAAACACACACACACACACGCGCGTGCGCACACACACACATGCACAAACAAACATACACACACACATATGCATGAACACATACACACTCAGGGGCAAAAACACATACATATGTACACACACACCCACACCTGCCAGCACACGCACGCACGCACAAACACACACACACACACACACACACAGGCACATAGGTGCACACATACACACGCAGGTGCACACACAGGCATATACAAATACATATATGCACACATAAGTACACACATGCACACACTCACACAAACACACACACATACGCAAATGCAAATATACACACATACACACAAACAGACACATACATACACATACACACAGGTACACACACACGCACAGGGACATACGCACACACAGTGCACATGCACACACAGGCACATACGCATACATACATGCACACATAGGTGCACACACACACACTGAGACACATACACACAAGCACATGCACATATACACACATACACACAGACAGACAGACACAGGCGCACATACACACACACACACACACACACACACACACACACACATACACACACGCATAAATGCACAAACACTCACACACATAGGCAGGTACACACTGACACACACACAGGCATACACACACACACACACACACACACACACTCATGTACTCCAGGACCCAAGACGGTCTCTTTCCTCCCTCATATTTAATAAAAAAAAGGTCACAGTGATTTTGGGTCACAGAACTGGCTCTCCCTCATTGAGGTGAAATCAGCAGTTTAACGCTAAGAGCTCTGCAGAAGATAAATTTCCTGTTCCCCTCGGTCGACTAAAACAAGCTGTAAACGCGAGTGCGCTGAAAGCTGTCATTACTTCAGAGAGCACAGAGGCAGCAGGGAGTGCAGAACAGCAGCTCTGACTCTCGCCTGAAACCATGAAGCGCCACGGCGATTTCAGCGATCACGCCGCAACAGAGACCACCCAGAGACCATATGGAGAAGCTTTCAGTGAGACCTTACTGAGCATGCCCACACCAGCAGGGCCCTGTGCCATGGTATCAGTAACCCTATCCCCTATAAACCGCACTCCCCCCCCCGCCAATTCCATCACCTGCAATAAACATATGCATGACACTAGAGCTAAAAAACTGATACATATATTCTAAAAATATTTTACATATATTTTACATGCAATCGAAGCAATGTTTTATATTTTTAATGCAATAGAAGCAATATTCTTTATATATTTTACATGAGACAGAGGGAATACTTTACGTAATGGTAGCCTCATAGAATAATTGCCCATCTCATTTTTTAAAGTTTTTTTTTAATCCATTCCTTTTATTATATTAGAGAATAAATTTTTTTAAGGTTTTGAGAAAAAAGGAAAACACTTTTTTGCCAACAAAAAAGACCAGGCAGCCGATATCTCAGTTTGGCAAAAGTCAATTATGCTATAAGGCTAACAATAAATTTTATCTGTAATAGAACCGATAATTTATACACTGATCAGCCATTACATTATGACCACGGACAGGTCAATGGCACCTGTCAGTGGGTGGGATGTATAAGGCAGCAAATGAGCATTTTATCCTCATAGTTGATTTGTTGGAAGCAGGAAAAATAAGCAAGCGTAAGGATGGGAGTGACTTTGACGAGAGCTAAACTGTGATGGCGGGACAGCTGGGTCAGAGCATCTCCAAAACTGCAGCTCTTGTAGGGTGCTTTCGGTTTGGAGCAGTCAGTGCCAACCTACAGTAGTACAAGGAAGGAAAACTGGTGAACCAGCGACAGGTTCATGGGTAGCCAAGGCTCACTGACGCAGGTAAGAAGCGAAAGCTGGCCTTTGTGGTCCGGTCCAACAGAAGAGCTTCTGGAGCTCAAATAGCTGCAAAATTGCTGGTTCTGATAGAAAGGTGGTGGAGCACACAGTGAATCGCAGTTTGTTGCGTATGGGGCTGTGTAGCTGGAGGCCGGTCAGGGTGCCCATGCTGACCCCCGTAAACTGCCGAAAGCGCTACAATGGGCACATGCATTTCAGAACTGGACCACGGAGCAATGGAAGAGGGTGGCCAGGTCTGATTAATCACATTTTCTTTTAGATCACGTGGATGGCCAGAGCGTGTGTGTCGCTTACCAGGGGAAGACATGGCACTAAAATGCACTATGGGAAGAAGGCAAGTTGGCAGAGGCAGTGTGATGCTTTGGGCAATGCTCTGCCGGGAAACCTTGGGTCCTGCCATTCAGGTGGACATTACTTTAACACGTACCACCTACCTAAACATTGTTGCAGTACATCCCTTCGTGGAAATGGTATTCCCTAATGGCGGTGACCTCTTTCACCAGGATAATGCGCCCTGCCACACTGCAAAAATGGTTCAGGAATGCTTGGAGGAACATAAAATGAGCTCAATGTGTTGACTCAGCCTCTAAATTCCCCAGCTCTCAATCCAATCATCTGTGGGATGTGCTGGGCAAACAAGTCCAATCCAAGGAGGCCCCACCTTACAGGGCTTCATGAACCTGCTGCTAACATCTTGGTGCCAGATACCACAGCACACCTTTAGAGGTCTAGTGGAGTCCAGGCCTCAATGGGTAGGGGCTGTTGTGGAGGCAAAAGAGGGATGTACACAATATTACGCAAGTGGTCATAATGTTATGGCTGATCTGTGTATATTTTGAATGAGATAGAAGTAAAATTTTGCAGATATTTTATATGCGATACAAAGTTTTGTATATATTTCATATACAATAGAGGTAATATTTATATATGATATGGAATAGAACCAATAATTTACATATATTAAAATGCAATAGAGCCAATAATTTATATTAACCTTCAAAGTGATTGAGGCAATATTTTCAATATATTTCATAAGCAAAAGAACCAACAGTATATTTAATATGCAAAATTCATCAAGGGCCGTTAAATCACTCCCAGTCCAACGACAGTTTTGATTTCAGAGTATGTCATTTAACTTGATACATTTTTGATCATGGTTTATAATATGGGAAAAGGCCACGTGCCTGTTGAAAGAAATGCTCCTACCCGAGTTTGTTTATGAACACATGATTTCTCAGACTTTGGCTGGTTAGTTTTAAGTCTGCCACAGCTGTACCACTGAAGCATTCTCAGCTGCCCCTGCAGTCTTCAACGACAGCTGCCTTTTTAGGAAAAAAGCTACACACTTCTGCTGGTCCTCATTTACCTTTCAGCCCTCATCCTCCACTGATCCAAACACCCACCAAAGTTAACCTTGAATAAGATTTTCCAGGCTGAAATCAAGTCTGTTCTAAGTCCAGATCTTTATCGTGTTGTAAATAACTTATATCGCGCCAAGGCTCAGAGGATAACAAGCCGTATACATCATATTAATCCCGCAATTTTTTTCCTAGGTTACAACATGACCGCCGAGGATATTCTTGCCCTGCATTCCATAAAACTGTCAATAAAAAAGCACATTGACCCAAAGATAATTTTTACTCTGAATGTAACATTTAACATTCACTATATATATATATATATATATATATATATGTATGTATGTATGTATGTATGTATGTATCTCTTTTCTTTCTTCTGAAGTACATTTATAAAGATTAAAAAATGTATAAATGTATAGATATCAGCAACACTGTAAAGTAAAAGCTACTCCAATAAATAAAATCATATTGATTCAATATCATTTATAGTTTATATGTAATAAACATTAATGAGAAATAGTACTTACGCAAACTTGAAAATACACCTGGATTTGTGTACATGAAACCTGCTATTTCCCCTCCATAATGCAGATCTTACACCTTTACTGAGAAGAATAACATATTGGGCCCTGAATGTCACCAATATCTACAAAATACAAAAATATATAGTTAGATACATGTGTCCAATAAGAGACAGTTGTTAATAAGAGCTGGATGGACATGCCATTTTCCATTACCACACAAGTGTGGAGTTATTTTTCAAGGGACGCAGTTAATTCCAGCCTCCACACTGTTCTCCACCAGGCGTCTTTGCGGTGGACCTGATGCCCCCGGCGGATACTTTCTTAGTTACTGTATTTACATGCAAGGCTTCCTCTTTGAAACAATGACCGCTGGCATTAGGCGCACGCAGGGGGCGGCCGTATATAAACATGGCCGACTGTACATTTTTGTGTTAGACAATCGCTGGCCCGGGTGAAAGGGTCACCTTCGAAAGGACAGCAATTTGGAAAAAAAAATTCAGCTGGAAAAACTATTAGGAAGTGGAAGACATAAATTTTAAAGTATTTTTTCAGAACACCTCCGAAGGAAGATTGAGGTCGCTTGGGCGTAACAGTAGAGGTCATATTTCTGTTTACCGTGCTCCGTATTTCATGCTCTAACTACTGATTTCCTTTGCATCGCATTCTCGGTTTCCTTGTAGGAAACGACCCCAGAGAAGCGATTTCTTTCCATTACCGACTCTTTATGTGCATTTTTACAAACAAGCACGTGCTCCTCCTCGGGCACCCTACTGCTCCTCCAGCGGAAACAAGAATTTCAGAAATACCAGGGCCTCTTTTCCCCCTTTTAAAAACACACAATAGAGTGTTAATTTACCCAGTGTTTAAGGAGCTCGCACGCAAAAGGCAAACGCTGCTAAAGAAGCAGAACCAGACTTAATAAAACATGAATAAAAACGTCCCTTTCTACTGCAATCTCTGATTTATGGAATCAAGGTAGGGAAATATTATGGAAGTGAAAGATGCCCCCCCCCAGTTGATGGAATGGGGCTGTTTGGGTGGGGGTAGGGTGTTGGGGGGGGGGGGAGGTTGAGGTTGCTGGGGCAGTGACTCTCAGGGAGATGGAGAAAAACTGGTCCAGGGAGCAGTGCTCTTTAGCTAAGAGATGCGTCCCAACAACTGCATGCTTATTTTGGTTGAGTGTTGGAAGGCCTTGAACCCTGTGTGGATTAATGGGCCCCCAGCACAACCTCCTTCACTCTGAACAGGAGAGATTGCAATGGTTACCCTCTGCTCTTTACCTCCAATCTCTAGTGTCTGGGATAGCACATGACATGGAAAAATCAATGGGCCTCACAGGAAAGAAACAAGCCTTTTGGGTCTTTAATTAATGAAAAAAAGCAGATTAGTTCACCAATCATCATCATCATCATATTCTTCTTCTGAGTTTGGTTATGGCTCTCTGTGTGGTGCCCATGGGGAAAAGGAGATACAAATACAAAAGAAAAGGTCTTTAGCCTTAAAGCATGTAGGGCTGTTTATTGTAACAATGACAAAGAGAGTAGGGACTGGAGCGCACGGTTGACTGTATAAGGTAAAAACCTGGAGAAAAAAGGGACAAAACTATTCTAAACACATAAGAAAGAAAGAATGACGCTTTCTTCAACAAGGCTATTAAAAGCGCATTGTTCCCTGAGTCCCAATTCCTAGAAACGAATGCATAATAGTTAACATTTTAAATGACTAAAACACTGCCCTGTCACCGTTAGCTCTCGAAACCCTTCACATCTTGTTGTTAATGCACAACTTCTGTTCGTGAGCCAATATGATATTATGCCCAATCAAGTGGTGTTTCAGATCCTAATAATGCTGCTGGAAGCAAATTATTTGTGTGGACGTGTGCAGACTGTAATCACCCCACGCCAGCGCGCAGAAGTGGGTGCTAATGGCTGTTTGGATTGGTGCGCACCAACCTCCTTCTCTCTCTCTCTCAGAGAGAGAGACAAGGGGCTGCGTGTTGACTATCATATTTCCTTTCACCAGGCCTGGACCACAAAATGACCCACAATCTGTCCAACTGTTCAGAGAAATCAAATCTGGTCCACAGAGAACAGGGCGACACATGACCCTTATAATATAACCATACTGTCGCATGCATTGAGGGAATGGGTGAAAGGATTTGGGCAATTGTTCAAAGCAGGTGAAGTACACCCCAGGTAAGGTTCCACGTAAATGTCTCCCATTTTAAATTAGCGTCCTCACCTTCTCCAGCACACCGCGGAATTTTCAGCTGAAGAACAAGGGACAAGTCAAAGAGGGTTTCAACACAACTTGACTGACACCAGGCCAAATTATATATATAAAAAAAAATAATACTGCAAGTTAATTAATATGAAACAGGTCTGGGAAAAGTCTCGACAGCTGAGGTTTTTTTTATTATTTAACGTGACACATCCCCCCTCTTTATAGAAAGCTATGGTTATAAGATTATAAACCTCTGGAAGATTAATTGACAAGGCCAGGGCTGCTGGCGTCTGGCTGAGTGAACCCTTTGTGTTTCGGTCTCCCAAGGTGGAGTGGGACCCACGTGCACCCCCCCCCACCGACCCCTCGCCCCCCCCCTCTGTCCCCCTCTCGCCCCCCCTCCTGTTTTTATTTTTCTAATTTACAGCGCAGACGATGGGGACCCTTCCCTCCCTCCCTCTCCCTCCCACTCTGCCTGCCTCCCTCTCTCTCTCTCTCTCTCTCTCTCTCTCTCTCTCTCTCTCTCCCTGTTGAGTTTTGGTGAGTGCGGCTGCGTGCAGAGAGAGGCCGATGGACAAAATACGCCACACACCCCGGACCCCCGCATCTGGCCCCCCTTTCATCTTTATTACACAAGAATAACAATAAGCAGGTCGGCGACCCTGTCGTGAGATTTTCACCGTTTTTTCAACACTCTGTGCTGATGCAAAAATTTCCATTTTCCGCATGCATATTTAATTGAGTTTTGTCCCAGTGGTGCGGAAATGATTTGTTTTTTGCTCTCTGTTCACTTGACTCCTCTTCGGAGTGGATAACCCTGATTAAGACGTTGGCGTTAATTTCCCAGCGCACACCTTTTTTTTGTGCATTAATGGTTCTGATCGTCTAATTAAAACTTCTCAGCTTCGCTGCTGATCACCGCTCGTTGTGTGTCTGACCTGAAGTTTTAATTGCCGCGTCAGAAGCAATAATAATAATTTCTGGGTTCCGATGATTAAAAACAATGCCATTGCCAACTACAGTTTAAAAAAGATGAGACAGAGGCGAAGTGTGTGTTCGCATATCAGGGGAAAGTGAGGGACTGTGTGTGGATATCAAAAGAAAGTGTATGACTGTGTTTGGATATCAGGAGAAAGGGAGAGACTGCCTTTGGATATCAGGAGAAATTGTGTGACTAGATATTAGGAGAAAGTAAGGGACTGTGGTTAGAAATTGGGAGAAAGTGACGGACTGTGTTTGGATATCAAGAGAAAGTGTGTGACTGTGCTCCAATATCAGGAGAAGTGAGGGACTACTTGGATATCAGCAGAAAGTGAGGGACTGTGTTTGGATATCAGGAGAAAGTGAGGGACTGTGTTTGGATATCAGGAGAAAGTGAGGGACTGTGTTTGGATATCAGGAGAAAGTGAAGCACTGTGTTTGGATATCAGGAGAAAGTGAAGCACTGTGTTTGGATATCAGGAGAAAGTGAAGCACTGTGTTTGGATATCAGGAGAAAGTGAGGGACTGTGTTTGGATATCAGGAGAAAGTGAAGCACTGTTTGGATATCAGGAGAAAGTGAGGGACTGTGTTTGGATATCAGGAGAAAGTGAGGGACTGTGTTTGGATATCAGAAGAAAGTGAGGGACTGTGTTTGGATATCAGGAGAAAGTGAAGCACTGTGTTTGGATATCAGTAGAAAGTGGGGGACTGTGTTTGGATATCAGGAGAAAGTGAAGCACTGTGTTTGGATATCAGTAGAAAGTGAGGGACTGTGTTTGGATATCAGGAGAAAGTGAAGCACTGTGTTCGGATATCAGGAGAAAGTGAAGCACTGTGTTTGGATATCAGGAGAAAGTGAAGCACTGTGTTTGGATATCAGGAGAAAGTGAGGCAGTGTGTTCGGATATCAGGAGAAAGTGAAGCACTGTGTTTGGATATCAGGAGAAAGTGAAGCACTGTGTTTGGATATCAGGAGAAAGTGAGGCAGTGTGTTTGGATATCAGGAGAAAGTGAGGCACTGTGTTTGGATATCAGGAGAAAGTGAAGCACTGTGTTTGGATATCAGGAGAAAATGAAGCACTGTGTTTGGATATCAGGAGAAAGTGAGGCAGTGTGTTCGGATATCAGGAGAAAGTGAAGCACTGTGTTTGGATATCAGGAGAAAGTGAAGCACTGTGTTTGGATATCAGGAGAAAGTGAGGGACTGTGTTTGGATATCAGGAGAAAGTGAAGCACTGTTTGGATATCAGGAGAAAGTGAGGGACTGTGTTTGGATATCAGGAGAAAGTGGAGCACTGTGTTTGGATATCAGGAGAAAGTGAGGGACTGTGTTTGGATATCAGGAGAAAGTGAGGGACTTTGCTTGGATATCAGGAGAAAGTGAAGCACTGTGTTTGGATATCAGGAGAAAGACTGTGTTGGTTAGAATGGTAGTGGGGGATTCCCCAGGTTTGGGAGGCCATATGTTCCTCTTTGAGTCCATCAGGGATTAGCGTGGTTAAATATGTTCATGGGGATAATCGTTCCCACGGTAACCAATGAAATAATTTAATCTAGCGCGGCATCACTCAGCCTGACAAGCATATCCAGCGAGATGAGAGTACTGGAAAGTTAAGCTGCTTTACCGCTGTCTCCTCTCGCAGTCCCGTGCTGCCCTGGGTGAGCTCCTCCTCTATACAGCGGCACACAAACGCTGCTGCCACTATGACAAGGGCCACAGAGTTTATTCATTGAAATTTGACATTTAAAAAACAAAAAAGCCCATAAAGCTGTTTGTCCTCGGTGCCTCCGTCATCACACACTGCTAAATGATGGCTGGTAGAAGAAAATTTGAGAGTTAAGTTTTGCCAATCAAAACTGAAAAAAGAATCATAAGGAAAGGTATATACATAAGCACTTACACCTGCACACGCTTATGAGGGCAGGAGAGTATGTATGTGCATGCAGGACCCCCACTCGCAAGCACAAATCTATTTCATTATGAATACATCAGTTTGCTGCAGATCTGCTAGCTTGCTGCTTTTTCCTGTCAATAAAGCACTTATTGCTTTTAGTGTAGCATGTGACCTTGCAGTGTGGCGCGCTGCCTTTGGGCCGACCTTGTGGGACCCTGTGCAGCTGAGAGAGGCGTCCCCCTGGCTGCTGTCAAACACAGCCCTTCAGCTGAGTTGGGCCACCCCTGCCACACCACAGTGCAGAAAAATGCATGAGCACGCACACACACACACACACGCACACTTACACACAAATGCTGGCACACACACACACATGCTCGCACAAACGCAGGTGCACACACACACAAATGCTCGCACACACGCATGCGCACACACAGGCACATGCTCGCACACACACACGCACGCACATGCTCGAACACACGTACAAACACACCTAAACACCACACACACACGCGCGCACTTATACATCACGCATATACTCACACACACGCAAACACACACACACGCACACACGCATACATGCACTGTTACACAGTTCTTACATGCATAGACACACACAATATACACACGCGCACACACACACACACACACTTACACAGTGCTTATACACGCATGCACAGTATACGCACAATCAATGAACACTTAGTGCATGTACGCACATACTGCGCACGTTACAGACAATACACACACACACTTACACAGTGCTTATATATACACACGCAAATCATGCACACACAATCAATACACACCTACACACCTACACACATACACAGTGTTTACACACACACTCACACACACTTACGCAGTGTCTACATGCATACACACCCACATACACACACACACACACACACACACACACACACAGTTCTTACATACAGAAACGCAATCAACACACACTTATGCAATGCTTATATATATATACAGACATGCAGACACATTCAACGCACACACACACACACACACACACACACACACGCCACACAGTCACACACATGTTCACAGTGCATACACACTCATATACACACACTAAAGCCCTGCGTTGAATCTGTGTTGGGGGGCTCCATTGCTAACGGGTATCTCGGAGTGTGGGGGGGGCACTGGGGGGTGCCCCGAGAGCGGATTCCGTCAGCGTGCCTCATTATGCCCCAGATATATTTAATTTAGCAGTTCCGGAGCTGTGCTGACTAAGGCTCGCTGCCATTAGGTCCTGCTCTCCAGAGGGACAGGGAGAGAGACTGCACAAGCCGGTCGATTAGTTATCAATTAAGAGTGCGGAAATCTCCACCTGGCGCAGCGGCCAAACGACTCCCCCCGCGCTTCAAGTCCCCAATGCTCCCCCCCCCCCCCCAACCCCCCCATGCCCCACAGCGCTAAACAGGTAGAGAGCATGACCGTCCTGTCCACTTCCTCCATGCGCGGGGTTAACCTTGATATAAAGCACTGTCAGGCCAGATAATGTCAATCACAGGACGCCCTCTCACACAACCTCAGTGTGAAGCCTAAAAAGCAGTCTGTTTAGATGTTCGGACACGCCTCCGCTCGCCAGCATATGAATTTTATGAAAAGAAAATGGCTTGTGGCATTTCTTTAACAAGAGAGCCGTAAGACACTCTGACAGCCTATCCAGCACAGGGGCTCTGGTGTCAGGTGATATTTGACAGACAGTCTGATTCTTGTGGAGGAAAAGATGGTGGCCTTTCCTATAGGAAATAGTTCCAGCTCCAGGGGAATGCTTAATTGATTTCCAAGGTTACTTCTTTAAATTTGTTTTTCAGATACATGACTACTGTGCAGCCGATGTTTAGGAAGCACTTTTTCCAGCCGCCAGCTCATTTTTTACAGCTGACTTTGGGCTCCGCTGCACCTTCTCTCTCTGAAATGAGAGGAAGAGGTGACAGTAACCAAAAACACACATTTCCAGACAGGAAGCCGTGTGGACAGCATCGATCCCCGCACGCCCATTAAAACATTTGCCCCGCTTCACAAACCTCACTTGCACGTCTTACCCCCTCATTCCCTATTTTACGCACCCCCTACCTCCACATCTTACGCACACGGGAACAATCACAGCTATCTCCACATCATCTTCTGCAAAGGAAACCTGCAGAAATAAGCCTCATAACTAAAGCAAACCTTTTCTACTAACCCCTAATATTTACAATACGAAGCATAAGAACATATAACTACAACTGCACACATGGAAACTTCAGCATAAAAATTATTCTGTTTTTGAAAACTATACTATAATAACTCCTGCAAATACAAAAAACTACTCTAAAAACCAGTGCACACATAAAAACTGTAATACAACAACCCTAGCATGTATGAAAACTACAATATAAAAACCTGAACATACCAAAACTAACATTTAAAAACCCCTGCACATATAAGAACTAAAACAATGTAAAAATATAAAATAGAAAAAGAGTAAAAATCCAATATAAAAACCCAGGTAAATACAAAAATTACTATACAAAACTCTAGTAACTATAAAAACTACAATATAAAAACCATGTACATACAAAAACTATAACATACCAACCCTGCACACACAAAAACTACAGTTAAAAAACACATGCACATACCAAAACTACAATTTAAAAATCCCTGCACAGTCAAAAGCTGAAATAAAGCTTACACTAATACAATCAGTGCACAGACATGATGTAGACATTCTAAAACGGCAGAGCTCTGACATCATCAGAAATAGTGAGTAGACCAAACTGTGAGCAAAAAGCATGCTAAAGTGTGAGTGCATGCACACATCTGTGTGTGTCAGTGTGCGTGTCCGTGTGTATGTGTGTCCCACTCCCAATTGAAGTTCAGGGTTGTTGAGGCCCAGTTACATGGTTTGTTCATACATAGTTGCGCGTTACAGAACTCCAAACTCAGGCCTTTACTCAGCAAATGCTGCACCCTCCACACTGCCATTACATTTCTGCACTTTCACAGCATGACTCAACAGTTAACATTCATATGAAAACTGGAACTGAAATTAAAATTAAATATAGGTGTATATTTTTGCATGTTAAGTTCAGTATACTGTTTGATACAAATGTATAACAGAACACAGCAACAGAGAAACATTTTGTTTGTGTCAGTTTAGCTGAAGAACACAAAGGAAGTGCCGCTAGCTGTAAAATCAGCTTTTGATAGAAACCACAGCACTTTGCAGCTACTTTTAAATTCTACACCAAAACCCTTTTGGTTTCCTGAAATTGAATTTGACTTCTCTACAAAAATATGCTAAAAGTGACTTAAAAAAACAGAGCATTTTTTAAAAAGATTATTGATGTTATTAGGGGATTTTATGTTAATGGAGTCATCTCAATTTTAGAGGGTATAATGTTGAATGGCAGAAAGTCTGAATTAAAAAAAGCCATCAGGAAATCAAATTTTAAAGCTCGGGTGTAAAATGTTTCATGTTTAGAAAAACAGGACCACGTTTTACATTTCTACAACATTAATATTCCTCTTATTATTATTTTAAAGTGAAAATGGGTACTGCGCTGAAGTGCAAATCTGATGAATTATAGTAGCAGATTGCTGTTATTAATTATTTAAGGGAATTTTATAAATATTCAGGTCTGTCGTGCATCTAATAATGAACGCTTTAGAGAAGGTTACTTCCCGTGCGTATCCTAATGTGTCAGAAATATCACTTTTAATCAGAGCTGTGTCAGGGTCGCATCTGAACTCTAAAAATACAATCACAGCAAGAGCTCAGCGCTGGTCCTATCCATACCACGGCCGCTATCATCCCGCCAGGCCCTGCCGCCCGGGCCACAGGCCGATCGCGCAGTCAGAGAGCCATCTCGCTGCATTATCATCAGCGTAATTTGAGAGGGGAATAATGCATCAACATCTCCCCACCGTCTGGACACACCTAGTCCCAGCGCTATAGCGACCATATGGCGCTTTGCATATTCAAACGTCACGTGCGCCAAGACGCTTAAACAGAAACTCCAGATGAAAAGAAGAGGGAGGACAGAGACTGAAGTTTTCCTCTCCTCTTCTGCCTGCTCCTCCCTGCCCCCGCAACCTCAAACAGGAGTGGGGGGGAGGGGGGAGAGGGTGGTTGGCGTTTAGCGGATCACGCAGCGCCCGGCTTCGTGAGGAAAGGAATCTGCCTCCTGGATGCGCGCGTGCGGGAGGCAGAAAGGATGCTGGGTAATCTGTGCAGTGGAGCGGGATTGATGCTCCTCTGCAGTCGGGTAAATACCAAGTGCGCACCCCCCCTCCCCACCCCCCAGTGCCACACAGGATCGGCCTCGGATTAACACTGTCAGAGCGTCGGTGCAACCCCATCATTATCTGCGCTCCCGGCCTACCAGAGGCGGCCATGTTGTCCACCAACTCTCTGCACAAGTAGTAATTA
The DNA here is from genome assembly GCA_029692085.1 of Gymnothorax javanicus. NCBI lineage: Eukaryota > Metazoa > Chordata > Actinopteri > Anguilliformes > Muraenidae > Gymnothorax > Gymnothorax javanicus. Next base: position 41,683,410 of record CM056203.1, read on the forward strand.
CTACAGCCGTCATTGTGCTCTCTCTCCCCACTTCTCTCCTGCCCCACGCTACCCAGGTTTGCCTGAATACTGCTTTCTGATATAATACCTGTAATCTCTTACAACGGAGCGACACAGGTGACAGAACGATGGAGTCGGTGGTTGTGCCCCTTTATGACGTGTTAAGTACAGAATCAAACCCGTGAGCAACGAAGGCGTAATGGACTCCTCTAATCCACGAACGCCACGCAAACAGCAGACACTCACAGAGAAGCCAGACGCCTTGGCTATGCTACACCATCAACTCTTTCAGCAGCATCATCCGAGCCCGAGACAGTTTGGCACTGGAGGGGAAACTTCAGTACAGTGGCGTTAGCAGGCCGCGAGAGATAAATCAAGCTGTTTTTGTTTCATTTCCAACAACGTGCTTCCTCTATATCCCCTTCCACTGAGCCTTTATCAAAGGTGACGCTCTGCTTCTGTGCATCTTCCACACGTCTCCTCCCGAGAGCCGCTAAAGCCGGGAGGAGGCGCAAGGGCGAGATCAAAAGGAGGAGCAGGGATACCTGCGCAGGCCCGAGCTGCATGCTGACGATAATTTCTCCAAACACGCCTTTAAAGCAAATACAACCAAACGAGGAGCGCCCAAATACATGAGCGTGGGAGCTCGACTTCAGAGGACTTCAAATGCTGCAGTTGTCAGGGCCGGGTCTCCCAGCCGCTGGGACTAACGGGCCAGAACAGACGGCACCAGCAGGCAGATCAGAACCAATTTCAGCAGCTGGAGACAGAACCTGTCTGCTCCTGCCAGAGCATCAGAACCTGATCTGAGCAAGGCCCAGATCTCACAACCCAAGATCACCTGCTCTGACAGGGGGCACACCACAGCAATCTGCTACATATCTCAGATCATACAAAAAAAAATAATAATAATAATTAAAATAATAATGATGTTTTTCTGGTCTGTATTATTTGCACCCAACTGTCGCTGGAAAAGGAGACAGAGTCCTTCCTACAGTGCTGTTATCTTCCATTCAAGGTGACAGATTTCCACAGCACTGGAGACCTACGGCCTTCGACAGGCGACAAAGAAATCGAACAGCCTGCCACAGTCTGGAATATCTATCCCTCTCACACACCATCCAGGCAGAACGGAGCATGTTTCATACAAACGCTGTCTTCAAACAAGAATAAATTCATCTCTTCACAGGATAACTAATGCTGTAATACTCTCAGTTTCTGCTTTTTTCGGGAGGGATTTGGGGAGGATTTTGAGCGGACGATGGTCGCAGGTCGTGTATCCAGCAGGTGGGCAGAAGCTCTGCGGATCCTAGTTCTCTGAGAGACGACGGGGAAGAGGACAAAGCCCCTCTCTGCGATACGGGTTTAGTTAGCTGGAGAGTTAGTGGATGAGTTATGGGCAGCCAGGCACTGGGGAGAGCTGTATTTATGGGGCAGCTGAGTGAGTGTTAAATCCCTGGTAAGAAATAAAGTCGTCCCCAAGCGGACAGGAGAAACATTTCACTCAGTCTAAAAGGTGGTTAGGAAAAATGAAAGCCATTTCTCTTCCCGGGGAAGCACTATTCCTTATTCGAAGGCTCGCAGTGGAAAAAAAAAAAAAATGGGGAAAAAAGTGGATCGCATTCAAGTGGCATGAATCTTTAAACTGTATTTGAATGTTGTCGAATATTCTCAGAGAAAATGCCCCGAGGAGAGAGAGAGAGAGAGAGAGAGAGAGAGAGAGAGAGAACCCAAATCCAGCTAAATTACACGCTGTTTCATGCTGGAATCCACCAGCAGCGCCTGCCAAGAAATACACTTGTTGCTGTGTTATTGTTCAGTTGAAAAAGCTTTATAGTTGACTGAAACAAGAACATGATATTGTACAAACACGCACATCTGTTGGCTTTGTGAAATGTGGCCAGTTCCATTCAATTCAGTAACTGAAGGGCTCGCAGGGAGGGAACAGAGACTAAGGTTTATGTTCAGTTTTTTCTCCCAGCCAAAGAGAGAGACACGGAAACACCGGCAGCCCTGTCTCGCAGTCTCCACCGCGCTCAGGTTTACAGCCTTTAGCCCGGGGGAACATCCCAACCCCCCTTCAGCAGCAATCACAATTATTACTCTGAAAAAAGGCTGTATTTTTGCATTAACTTAAAAGGCCGATATCTTTTTAGTCTGTACGGGCTCACTTACCCTAAGTATCTCTATAAATCAGCAGTTACTGTAAACATGAGCTACACAATTCAGTCATCAATCTCATACCGCCTCAGACTGAGAATAAAGGGGAGAAACCAGCTTAGTAAAATCCGACAAACACACGCAAACACACACTTTCACATGCGTGCACACAAACACGCACTCTCGCATGTGCACACACATATATACACACACTTTAACATGTGCGCAGACACACATATACACGCATACGTGCTCTCACATGCTCATACTCAAACACATATAAACACACACACTCTAACATGCGGACATACAAATACAAACACGCGCATACAAACACATGTGCGCGCACACACACACATACATACAAACAAATGCACACGCACACACACACACACACCATCGCACTCGCACACACTAAAACACACATAAACACACATGCAAACACTCACACACGTATACGAACACCCACACACTCTCTAACATGTATGCAAACACATACAACAACACACAATCACTCACATGCACACACACACAACAGCACACATAAACTAACATGCACGCGAGCATACACACATACACACACATTTGGGTATTGGGCACATGCAGAGGCAGAAACCATAGCAGTCCGTTGGGACATAGAAACTGTTGCCAGATCACCACGGAAACACAAGCCTAATTCGATTCTATCTTCACCTTTCACTCGGGCAAAACAAACAAACATACCCGGCGCAAACTCGGCACGAAAAAAAACTTACGTCTCAATTACGTGCGGCCGCGCGGCGCCCAGCGAGAGCGCTGGCGCTGAAAGGGGACTGTGAAGCTTCGGCACAGGCCCGTGCCAGCGGGAAGGCCGCATGCAAATCCCTGTTCAAGTTTGAGACTCAGTATTTATTTAACAAAAAAAGGAGAAACATAATTGAACAAGAGTGGGATTACCCCACCTAAACAGAAAGGGCATCATCACCCACTCCAGTGCGTCTGTTTACCCCGGCACAGCGGGAAATCCTTCAGCTGACAAACCTCCTTCAGAACATCTGTATCTAAACACAGGCAAAGCTCCCCATAAACCAAGTCAATCACCACAGAGCCAAACAAAGTCAATCACTACTGAGTTGATAAAAGTCAGTCACTACTGAGCCAAACATCTCCACTTGTGAGTCAGACATGAAAATAGCAAAGAATATGAATTCCATCACAAGCAGGAAATCTCCATGACGGTTCTGTTTTTCTGAGTATCAGTGATTGCTTAATCCAATACTATCAATACACGGCAGAGTCTCAAAATGGCGATTCTTAATTTATGTTCTGGTAATGCCTAACACGCTCTAAAGCACCAAAAACTCCAGACACAAAATAAAAAATTCAGGGAAAATGATTGATCGTAGGGTAAAAGCTCATACGTCACTTTATAAAATTATATACAGTAGCATAAAATTTTTTATTTTCAGTGCAAAAAAACCCATAAAAAAATTCAACTTTTTCTCGCTTTTCCTCAAAAAAAGTCTGTCAATAGCACATAATGTAAATGCAAATATCATAGACCTATAGATTATTTAAATTATGTAAATAAGTCCGCATTAAAAAAAAAAAAACAGCAACCTTAACAACTCTACCGAGAAACTGTTAGTGTTATAGTTCCACACTGTGACACAAACACTCTTACACTGTGACATCACACACACACACACACACACACGCACACACACACGCACACGCGCGCGGCCGCCCGGCTACAAACACCAGCAACATTTCGTATGGCACAGAGTATTAATCACCTCCACCCCTCCCCCCCCTACCTGGCAGAAGTCGGCCCCCCTCACTCTGTCTCGCATCTCCCCGATGCACAGGGCGAAATCTCGCCACGGCACAAGCCATTTTTTCCCTCTCTCTCACTCTCCCACCTTCTCCTTCTCTCTGACTCCCCCTCTCTCTCCTTCTCCTTCTCCCTCTCTCTCACTCTCCCATGTGGCTGAGCTGCGCTCCCTCTCTCCTCTCTCTCTCTCTCTCTCTCTCTCTCCCTCTCAGTGCAAATGTCAGGGATGAGCATGTTTACACACTTTACCAGGAGGGGTCCTTCACCAACCTCCGCTCCCTGCAGCCACTGCCGAATAACAGGCCCATGGAGGGGGCCTCTACACCAGCTCTCCTGTGAGTCTAAACCTGGGTGTATCAGCCTGACCTCTAAACCAGCTCTTCTGTGAGTCCAAACCTGTGTGTATCCGCCCATCCTCTAAACCAGCTCTCCTGTGCGTCCAAACCTGTGTGTATCAGCTCGACCTTTAAACCAGCTCTGCTGTGAGTCCAAAACTGTGTGTATCAGCCAGACCTCTAAACCAGCTCTGCTGTGAGTCCAAACCTGTTTGTATCAGCCAGACCTCTAAACCAGCAGTCCTGTGAGTCCAAATCTGTGTGTATCAGCTTTCACCTCCAAACCAGCTCTCCTGTGAGTCCAAACCTGGGTGTATCTGCCCATCCTCTAAACCAGCTCTCCTGTGAGTCCAAAACTGTTTGTATCCGCCAGACCTCTAAACCAGCTCTCCTGTGATCCAAAACCTGAGTGCATCTGCCCAGCCTCTAAACCAGCATGTGTATGTTTGAGTGTGTGTATGTTCGTGTGAGCGTGTGTGTATATTGAGTGCTCCGGTGCTGTTTCTTTGGTGGTGGAACTGACGTTTACATCTTATTCTTGAAGTGCCCTCTGTGCAGAGTGACATTAGAGACCGCACCGCAGCTAAAGAATGTCTGCAGCTCAGGGCTCGGGGACCATGTGCGGCCGCTGTTTTTTGGCCCAGTGGTACTGAAGCAAGAATTCCCCCACACAGCTTCTAATTAATCTCGCACTTCGGACACGCCGAGACTACACATTAGCGTAATTGAAAGGTTTAAAAGGTGAATATAAAAACAATCATCCACAGCGAAGGTGTGTGTGCAATTAAATAAGCACAAACACCATGTAATCACAGGGAGGGCACTGTTTTCCTTCTACGGTTTGGGAGAATTTGGGAACGCACCAAACGTCCCGCTGCACTTCTGAGACAGCAGCATATTCCTCTCACTCTATGAATCGCCACTAAGGAGGATCTGCTGAAACACACAACAGGTTTCAGGCCCACTGAAGTGGGCTCAGATATAATACAGCCTGGAATTCTCGCTCCATACAGAAAGACACATGAATTCTCAACATGTGACAGCCTTTCCAATGTGCAGTAACAAGGCAGGTGTGGCAGCAAGCGAACTTAGTGGCTGTTCTTAAGTGTCCAAAAAACTTGAGCTTTTATGTACATTAGACAAATGCTCTGTAGAATAGACCTCAGGCGACCGCACTCGCTTCTCAAACACTGGGCTCTTTTATTGATCAGTCAAAGCCCTCTGCCATTACGGGATTTCCAAGAGCAGCTCTCTCCCTGGGTGAACCTCTGTGGATGGCTAAGAGGCAGCTCCAGATTAGTGGCATGGATGTTACGGAGGTCAAACAACCAGGACACGATGCGGAGCACGATCCACGGCCTGTTCTCACTGTTTGGAGAGACGCAAAAGCACCTTTTCAAGTTGATGATAATTCTGAGATCTCTGATTACTGTGAAAATGTTTACGCTGTGAGTCAGTTCATTTAAGCACTTTAAGAGAAGTCTTCTAAAGCATGTCTTCTATGCCATTATAAATTTGCATTTCAAATCAATGTTAACGCAATATGGGCCATAATCCCCTTCTTGCTATTAAGTTCTAAAATGTACATCTTGTTGCAGATCCCTTTTAACTACAGGAAATACAAAATAACGATAGAAATAATTAAGTTCTGTTTAGCTATTCAGCCATTACAAAAGGAGGCAATACAATTTTAATGTAGACACTAAACTCCTCCAGGAAGACAACCACCTCAAAGAAAACCATGACGACTCAATCCCTTTAACAGAGGTGACAACATGATAGGTTTTCATTAATTTCCAAAAAGATTAAATTAATTTTTGACATCCTCACCATTATACCGAAGAAAAGTTTTGTTTAACAACAATATCGCAAAGTTAAACGACGTAAGAGCATTTTGCCTTCTAAACTTTACAAACCCTCTAAAGGTGTTGGGTTTTCATTTTTTCATGGCAGACGTGTAATATTTGAGACACATTTATGTAAGGAGGGTTGAATCCGCTGAAGTTATTTGTTTAGTAACAAAAACTGGGTTCTTTTTTTTCTTCACCAGCTGCTCTGTCAATCCTGGAAAAGCACCGTTTGGCTGTTCCTGGTATATTGTTGTCATATTATTTTAAACGAGCACCTCTGCTGTCATTGAGCTGGGCTGCACTGCCTCTAAATGGCTTTTCTGACAACTGATCTGTAAATACAGCCAGATCTGCAACTTCCCCCCTTCGCTCTCTCTCTCTCTCTCTCTATCCCTCTCTCCACCTCACTCTCCCTCCCTCCAGCCAGCCACCCAGCCACCCACACGCCGCCCCCCCGTCTCCATTCCCTCCGCCACTATAAAAACACAAATATGCCATAACTCAGCCCTCCAGCCCCGCAGCCCCACACCAGGGGCCCCTCAGGAAGGTCACCAACAAATGGTTTTCCGATTCACTGCCCCTGAAATAATTTTGTGTATTAAAACCTGAATCTGCACTTTCTGGCCTGAAAGCTTTTCTAATTATTCTGCTGTCCTTGGGACAGACACAGATCCTTCAGACCACAGAGATGAGCGACGAACCAACCAGCCACTGCGACCACAAACACCCCCCCCCCCCTCCCTCTCTCTCTCCCTCTCTCCCCCTGCCTCTCTCCTCTGTTCTTCTCTCCCCCTTCACAGCCCCCCCAATCTGTTTTCAAAGCGTGTCTGTCCTTTATTAAATTGTTTTCTTTTCCACATTATCAGTTGCCATGGAGACCCCATCTCTCGGATTATTTGAATTTCATTATATCTATTGATTTGGGAGCATTTCATCTTTTTTATTGTTTTTCTGTCAATTTTCGAAACGAATAACCATCTAATTTGCGTCAGCGCTGATTACGTTCGTCCCTCAATAGAGGTCGGCAGCTGCGCCGGGGAAACAAATCAATGAAAAAACATCATAAAACTCCAAAGTACAATCAGCCGGGATACGGGTGACATTCCGCGGTCGCTGAAACCAAGTCATCAAAAAATATATACTTTTTTCCTCTACCCCTGTATGTGTGTGTATATCAGTCTGTGTGAATGCAGTGTGTATGCATGTGTGAGCACTAGCGTGAGTGAGCCCGTGCGCAAATGAATGTATTGAAGTGTTGTCTATGTGCACGTGTGTGTGTGTGTGTGTCAGAGCATGAGCTTGTGTTTGTGAATTTATATGTATGTGTGAGTGTATATGTGTGTGAGTGCGCAAATGCATACGTGTCTACGTGTACTTGTGTGAATTTGAGTGTGTGTATGCCCGTGTGCGTACGTGCGAGACCTGAATATGCATGTGTGTATTTGTGTGTATATATGTCTGTATTTGTATATGAGTGGATGTGTATGTGTGTGTGTGAGAGCATGTGTGTATTCGAGTATGTGTGTGCTCCTACGTGCATGTATGTTTGCATGTGTGTGTAAGCATATATGTGTGCGTGTGTATATGTGTGCATATGTGTGTGTATGAGTGTTTGTGCGTGTATATGTGGATATGTAAGTGTGCATGTGAGTGAGTGTATAGGTGTGTGTTTGCGTGTGCATGAGTGTGTATGTGTGTGTGTGTGTGTATATGTGCATATAAATAGATATATGAGTGTGTATGTTTGTGTATGTACTTGTGTGTATGTGTATATATGAGAGGATGTGTGTATATGTGTGCACGTGTGTATATGTGTATATTAGTGTGCGAGTGTGTTTGTGAGTGTATATGTGTGTATGTATATATGTGTGGATGCATGCGTGTTCATGTGCGCGTCTGAGTGTGTACGTATATGCATGCGTGTGTGTATTTGTGTAAGGATGGAGCAGTGGGGTGGTGGGCGGGGGGGTCTTTGTTCAGATGCACTTTCCTTATATCAGAGGGTAATACAGTAAACCCCGCCCTCAACACCAACTGACCCCCACCACAGCAGAAACAAAAAAATGCTTACTTTGTATCTAAATAATTTATGCAATTTTAGCATTTATGTATAAATTTTTTAATAAGCCGCTCGGAGCAAAGTGGCCATTAACAAAACACACAGCTGTCCAATGGGCGAAGCTCCGCAGATCAATTGCAGTTTTTTATGACATGATAAAATGCTTTTAAAGCAATTTACACAAATATGGAAAAAAAATTTGCTTCACAGGCTTCATTTATTCATAAGGCAGGGTATTAAAAAAAACGTCTCGCAAAAGCCGGGCAGGGAAGATGGTCCCAGACCTAACTGGAGCGGACTAGCTGTCCTTCCGACAAGGACATAAAGTTTCATTACCAATGCACGCAGTCAAAGGCAATTTAGGAAGCGCAGTGTGCAAAAGAAAACATCAGCATATTGAAACTGTTCATGTATTAAGGGGGTACTTGAATTTTGTTTCCCACTTTTATATATTTATCTATTTATTTTCATCAGGGTGCAGGGGGTTGGGGGTGTGTGGGGTTGAGATGGCAGCAGCCGTTGGTCGCCGCTTAGTTCCTTAATACGCGACTGCTGAAGTTCAATTCAAGGTGAGGGAGATTAGTTCGAAGAGACAGAAGTGGATTTTTCTAGGAAAATGTGATGATAGCCGTTGGGCTAACAGAGGTCCAGGTCCACAGATTCACACGTAGACACTTGGGCATCAGAGAGGGGCTCCAGACATTTGATTCAAACTCAGGGCAGTAGGAGACCAGCAGCCCTCATCCGACCCCGTCCCTCCTTCAAACCCTAAAGACGCAAGGTCACAAAAATGCTAGAACATTCTGAACTGCCAACAACATTTAAAGTTATGGACTTCGAGAACATTGATATAATTTTTTGAGACAAACTTCAAAAAAAAATAAAAAGAAATAACATGCCAAGTAGGCGAAACAATACGTCTCTAAAGCGTTAACATCAGTTATTTCGTAAATTTTATTTGCAACAGAGCGACTGCAGCGCATTATCGCGGAAAGATTAGTGTAAAAAAAAAAAAAAAAAAATCCTGCGCTGTGTCAAGCGTTTCGCAGCCATTACTGTGGGGCGATTATCGGTTTGCAGGTGGAGCCCTGGTGTCGGTGCGCATCTCTAATTACGCGCACGAGCGTGTGGCTGAGCCGGACGGACACTAATCTCATTTCAGAGCGCGCGCTCTACTTGTGCCGACAATGCGCTCAACGCTCTCTTCAAAGCGCAAGATCCGCTCGTGCTACACTTGTTGCCATTTGACAAAGCAATGCTTTTCTTCCCCGGTAGTCACCACTCAGGTCTCTGTGAAATGGGGGTGCTAGCAAACAAGATTTTTACGGTCCCATGCGTGTGGTACGGCCCAAAGCACCTGGCAACCACAGTGTCTCTTAGACAAGAATCCTTTAAGGAGCGCTCAGATGGCCGACCCTGCCAATCATGCTTTTCCTCTCTTTTACACAATAGTCAAAAGAATTGCACATCAGCCTAAAAAAGTGTTTTATGTATCACAATACGACCTGCCTGACAGTAATTATAATGTTGTGTCTTTGTCTTCACAACATGCAGGGAGAATGCAGTAAAACTACAGGTTTTCAAAACAATACACAATGAGTCTAACAAAACTTGGAGGTATACAACATAAAAACATAATTGGTATTTTTATTGTTCATTTAAATGAGTATACATTATTTGGGAAAGGCCCATTTATATCGGGGGCATTTTTTAGTGGGAGAAGAGACAATCAAACACCACAATAAATCAGAAATCCCAACCCAAACGCTAAAAATCCACAATAAAACAGAAACCTGAACCCAAACCCCAACACTCAACAATGAAACGGGAGGACAGACTGGAACAGAAACATTTCATCTTCCTTACTCGCTTTGTCAGCAGCTTTTCTTTTTCGTTATCAGCGCCACAACAATAACAAGCCGGTGTCCCAAGCTAAACATTCTCACACGCAATAATAGCCCGTGTTTCACTAGATCCTCTCTCAGCAAAGTGTTTACATAGTAACAGCCGTAAATGAGAGCTTCCTGCTCCAAAGGATTTCTGTTAGCACTGCTAACCCATTCCTGGCTAAAACACCTCTGTTAAGGCCAAAATAGTTCATCAAACAAAATTTCTCATTTAAGAAAGTTGTAAATCGTAAGGAAAGAGGCACAAGGAAATATTTCATATTCCATGACAGGTCCTGTAAAAATGTCTAAATTTGTCCCGCTATGTTTCTGTTTCTGTTATTGACAAGCTGTGCTGTGACAGTAATAGTCGTATACAGTTCCTCAACAAGACACATTTCACCTGCTGTCTCCGCTATTTTTTTACTTTGGCAGTTTCTTAATTCAACCCAAGCCAGTCAAACAGTATATCACCTAATTAGAATACTAGTGGTCAGGATAACATACTCCCGCCAGTGTGCGCGCACACACACACACACACACACACATGCGCGTGCACACACACATAAACTAACAGAGTTTCCTCAAAGCAATTTCCTCAGCCCAGGCATGAAGGCTCTTTTACAGTATTTTATGAACATGCTCATACACTTTAATAAATTCATGACAATAAATAGGTTGGAAAAAAAAATGTTTTCAACCCAAGAAAAGTGATGTAAAAGCTGACGCTGGCTCAGAGGCCTTAAAAAGCACAATTAAGCAGGACACGGGTAAATAATTAAAATGTATAATCATTGACCCCTATTTTCAATTCCCCTGGAAGTACATTAGATATATAAAAGTGTGTGTGGGGGGGTGATAGAGGCTCCCTACAGGCGCTCTAATGCACTCTCCTGCACTAACTTCCTCTGGACCCTAATGCGCTTTACTGATGAACACAGGCCTTAATGAGTCGTTGCTGAAACCAAGTATCGCCGAGACCATCAGCAAGCATTACTATCAGGCCCGAAAGCCTGATCCCACCCCACCCCACCCCTCCCTCCCGTCCTCGCCCCCCGTCACATGGTGTGAGACGCCCGGGCCAGACAGGGGAGCGCGAGGGTAAACTGTCCCTCTGGGGGCTATCAGGAGCCTGGGCAGCCAGACCCGCGGGGTCCCTGGCTTACAGTTTACAACCAGGCCTTCACAGATTATGAAGGACACAGTCCTGATATAAACAAACATTTATTTATCCACTTCCTTCTTTATTCATTCATTTATTTACCTCTTTGTTTGTTTATTTGTTTGTTTATTCATTCTGGGGAAAATTTGAAGTAGAGACATATACCGTAATTAGAATAAGATGCATTACCATTGGTGTAAAAAAAAAAAAAAAAAAAAAGCCATAAAATTGAGGGGTCTCTTAATCTGAAAAAATTTAAGATATAAAACTAAACCTGTTGTTATTAAAGGCTTGACAGGGTAGACCCCATGAATTAGAAAAAAGAGTAAGTGTTGTGAAAAGGTTGAGTTGTGCCGCAGGAGTGCGTGTGCGGACAGTTACGCGGCTGCTCAGAGCGCAGCGTGGTGAGAAACTGCAGATTCACCTGGCCCACTTCACACTTAAATAATGCCCCTAATTAGAAGCACAGCTCTTCCAAAAACACATTCAGCTATGTACTACAAGTGAGAATAAATATGGGTGTGAGTATTATTAAGGACATGTGGGTACAGTAATAATTAGTTGAGAAATTGAGCAGCGCTGAGGAACGGGACGGTACAGAGCCGGGGAGCAGTCCGGTTCACACGCAGGACGCTGAAATTATTAGGAGGCTCTGAAACATCCTGTGTGCCAAGGGCATGTGGATTAAAGTATTAAAACAATCGCATTTGGCTCTGGAAATAGTCCTGCGCACGACGTTCCTCTGCGATCAGCATCCGCTCAGGACCCGCAGCGAGCGGCGCTGGGGGGAAACGCACTTCCACAGCGGTAACGCTCGCTTCTACGGACCCTGCGCAGGAGATGCTAAAACCACAACACAAGACACACGCTTACACTGCAAACTGCTGCGCAAAAGCACCGCTCTACAGCTACCAGTTCAGAGAGCTTTTACTTCACAGTGTAACATCTCTGATCACTGGATTAAAAAAAAACATTCATGAAGTGATCGGGTGACACCTTTCATGACCCACTGCAATTTCTAAATAACATAAATGAAAAAAAAAAACGTAATCAGCTGCCATTTTTCCCATTTTAAGCCACTCGTAATGTATAATTAAGAGTGTTGAGACTCTTAGGGCATATTGGGAGACATGAGTTATGATGAAGTTCAGTCCTACCTCTATTTATCCAGGAGAATTAATAGATTGATAAGAAGCATAGGTGTCAACACTCAAACATTTGGATGAAAGATTTTTAATTTAATCAGAAACATACTGCAGCCCTAATTGTGCCCTGTGATTATCAGGGATGGGCAGTATTTCAAAATAACACATTTTCCTGTATTTAGTTCATACGTAATACAAGTTTCAAGTCACGTATCATTCGTATGAATCATGCATCTTTGCTGGCCACAAAACAAGTTTCATCTCTACAATTCTGATTGCAGTCCATAAACAAATTACTGCCAGGGATTAGGTTACAAAATTCGTTTCAATGTATTTTTTGCACACCCAATCTTGAAATTCAATTAAAAAAAATGAAGGATTTACCACAACTTTTTTTTTTAGTTTTACAAATTTTCCAAAAGCCAGTGCCCACCTTCGACAAACCGGCTCAATTAGGAGAAAAGTCATTTTTGGGCAGATAAAATCTGTAGGTGGGGTCAGGGAGACGCCTTCAAATTCTTTAAAATTCCATTAGAGGATTTATGACCGGAGCAGGTTTTATCCGAGACAACCACAGATGAGCCTGCTTCGGTAACAACAGAATCATTCGAGTCACATGACTCCTTCCATGTTATTAACGTTTTATTAGCATCAAGCCCTTGCATTTTATATTATATTTTACAAATGTGCTCTTGAGTCCTCTGGGATATATGCCATATCTCTTACTCAAGAAAGAACTGCAAACAATGCAGCAGTGGTTGTGAAAAGGTAACAGCCCTATTACACCGTACCCTCCATCTTTTCTGCGAGTTGGCGTTTCACTTCTGAGTGAATTGCGCGGCTTTCAGTGCTAACGGGCTCAGGTAGAGGTGTGTGGGTTTGGAGTCAACCCGTAAACCGAGCTGAAGAAATATTAGAGCAAGCCAGCACTTGTGAGGAGAGGTTATTTCCCGTTCCAGCCGCATATGATGTCGCAAATCCCACTCTTTTCTTCACCTTTTCCCCTGTCTGGTCTGGAATATCCCTTCTTTCACCACAAACTTTTGAAATCACTCTTACACTGAAATAACCTGGAGTGGCAGTCTTGCCTCAGCTAGATTTTGACATGTTTGATTGCGCTACCTGGAAACAAACACACACACACACACACACACACATATGCACGCACACACGCAGAAACACAAACAAATGCATAAAATGAGAATTGAAAAAAAAACAATTATTTCTGGTAATTTGACATAATTAAGGTGAGATGTAAGGAAAGCTAAGCCTCTTGTCCGAGCTGAAGCCATCTGTGACTATAATACCTTTCAGTCTCCAGGAGACATACTAAGGAAGGACTGAGGGCAGGAGCAGGAATTCCACACTCCTGGAGCACTTCCCCTGTCCGCGGCATTCCACTGGAATGTACAGAGCCGCGGACAGGCAACAAACAGGAAGCGGGAAGTGGGGCCGCGGTCACCACGCATCAGGCCGGGCCAAGCGGCAGCCTTAACAGCAGCGCCGCCCCTGCACAATTACAGGGTCCGTAATGGGAAGAGTGGCTCACGTTATGCTGGAGATGTTCAGGAGCAACTGCTCACCACAGCAGTCAGAGAGATTACGGCGCAGGGCCATCTGTCGCACGCGCTTCGCTTTCCCCTTCCGGCCCACGGCCACTCCACTCTGTGAGAAACCCCATGTGTGTCGGCCCTGACCCAGGGGCACTCCAGGAACTGGGTGGGGCCCACCAGGGGCACTTTCAGATTGAGAGAGGTGCACGATTCGAGATGAGATGAAGCACACTGGGGGTCAGCGGTTGCAGATAAAGCTAACCCAACGCTGGGCCCTAAAGTCTCATATCCACCTCTGAGCACAATACGAGCGTAATCGTCCAAGAGATGGTTAGCATGAATAGCATGATTAGCACTGCTGAGTATTAAGACTCATGGAGGTGGTTAGCATTGATAGCATGATTAGCACTGCTGAGTATTAAGCATCAGGGAGGTGGTTAGCATTGATAGCAAGCTTAGCACTGCTGAGTATTAAGCGTCATGGAGGTGGATAGCATTGACAGCATGATTAACACTGCTGAGTATTAAGCATCATGGAGGTGGATAGCATTGACAGCATGATTAGCACTGCTGAGTATTAAGCATCATGGAGGTGGTTAGCACTGATAGCATGATTAGCACTGCTGAGTATTAAGATTCATGGAGGTGGTTAGCCTGGATGGCATGATTAGCACTGCTGAGTATTAAGCCTCATGGAGGTGGTTAGCACTGATAGCATGATTAGCATTGTTTAGTATTAAGACTCATGGAGGTGGTTATCAAGGATAGCATGATTAGCACTGCTGAGTATTAAGCCTAATAAAGGTGGTTAGCATCGATAGCATGATTAGCATCACTGAACTGAGCCCATAGACCAACTGAGAACCCAGAAGAGGGAGACAGACAGACAGACAAACAGACATGCCACTCAATCCTTGAAGAAGGTCCCACTTTGTCGTTGAGGAGGAATAATTTAACCCCCCAACCCAAGACATTAAACATACAGTAGTTTAAATGCATTACCCACTTTTCACTGAAAAACGCTAGTAGCAAAACATATAAAGCCTAACGAGCAGACAATCTGAGAGAAGTATAGCTGAGTAACACTCATGCAAGCAAACACAGTTTTTAATGTCGAGGGATCCCCATTAGACTATCAATGGAGATCATGCGCCAACATTATTTAGTGCCAATTTTACTGTGGAGGCCCCTCATCAAATTCTCACTCAGTAGACCTTGTTCCTCAGATAATACCTCTTTTTAAAGGAATGTGCCGAATCTAGTTTCCACGACACATATTTTTCATAGTGTAATAGCACCTTAGGCTGCCTGCGCATTTATTTATAGTCTGCGCTGACGTATTCGCGGCAGCTAATTTGTTTTGGGTCTGGTTCCTGGCCTCCCCATCAATGTTTCCCCAATAGCGCGCTACCTCTTAGCTCTGCAGCGCTGCACTTGACCTGCCAGCGTCCCTGTTTTCCAGCTCTCTAATTGTCCTTTAATCACATATCAACCTGTCACTTAAAGACCCCTTTTTCAATTGCAGAAATTTACATATTGTGCGAAACTAATTTCTATCAAAAGCTCTGGCGGCTGGGAAAGGTGTCGCTCTCTCTGTCTTATTCTCTCTCTCCATCTCTCTCTCTCTCTCTCTCTCTCTCCCTCTCCTTGTCTACCTCTCACAAATACTTGGATAAAGTGGCGGGTATTCTCATTTCTACAGCATGTTTGTTGGCAGTATTACACTTGCAGTGATGTTGTGTGAAAGTAGTGATGATAGCAATGATTGAGAAGTGGAGAAACCATGTATGCGCGCACGTATGTGTGTGTGTGTGTGTGTGCGTGCGCGTGTGGTTTAAGAGAGAGAGAGATGGAGAGAGACAGGCAGAGGGAGAGCTATATTGACGCTCCACAGGCCTGGAAACACAACCCCAGTTTAATCTCATTCTAACTGGTCTACAGAGGTCAGGTGTATCGCTGCCAGCGGTCGTTAGATTTGATGCGTTTTGGAGGAGCCTGGTGTTCTGAGTTTTGACAAATCTTCCTGGCTGTAGTGAGGATGTTGTCAGAAAATGTGGGATTTGTTCCCGAGAGCTTCACAGCACACAAGCCCTGACAGAGTAAAAGGATAAAGAAACGGTTTGGCACTTCTTCAAATATTTCATAACTGTCAACTGTCTGTATGAGGGTCTAAATGTACCAGGAGGAACCCCTGTTATACCCACAAAGCGAACAGACAACGTCCTTCAACGTGACTTTAGCAGAATATACAGGATGTAAATAACGTTTGCCACTGTGTCTCATTTCAAAGGGTAAATCTAAATTTATTCTTATTTGAGATGGTGATACCAATGATCTGCTGCAGCTGGAAGCTCATCCATGGCGCTTGTGAGCATTTTGGGCAGCAAGTCTAGAGCAAGATCCCCAACACTAGACACGCAGCGGTTAAGACTTAGAAAAAGGGAGAACAATAACTTAGAAACCCTCCACTTCAAAATATTAAATGAAAAGGTGTGAACTGAAACTTTCAAGCCTGCTGGTGCAGTGCATGATGGGAAGATGAGCCTCCTTGGCACCTCCTGACCTCTGCCTTTTTGCTTTCCTACCACATTTAAGTCTGTCATCAACAGTAACCAATAAAACAACAATAAGCCATGAAGGTGTGCGTGCGTGTGTGTGAGTGTGTTCATGCACGCGAGAGTGTGAGGGGGTATAGTCAGTAGGAGCGTGTGCGTGCATGTGTGTTTTGTGTGTGTGTGTGTGTGGGTGTGTGTGTGTGTGCACGCGAGTTTGTGGGGGGTTATATTCAGTAGGAGTGTTTACCTCAGTGAAGAGGTTCTTAACCTAACCCCAACCCCTCACCAACTTCCCTGTCTCTCGCTGCTCCTGTGAGGAGCCGAGATGTCTCCAGACTGTCAAAAGCATTTTCCAGAAAGGAGAGCAGAGAGGTAAAAAAAAAAAACTGTGCCATTCACACACGCACGCACGCACACACACACACACGTGCGCGCGCACACACACACACTCGTGGGGCTGTCAGGTAAATTAGATCTGAAAGCTGACAATTTCTGACCATATTTCCTTGATTATTTCGAACAAATGCACACCAGCCGCTCTAAGGAGATTAAAGTGACATAAAAGTCTGGGGGGGGGGGAGGGCAGAGAATCCAGGTCACCCCCATTTGTCCCCCTGCCTGACAGCAGCTATATCGCTATCCAATCCAATAAAATCCCCCCCTCCTTTTGCTTTAATTAATTTTACAGCTAGCTTGCTTAATTACTTTCAATCAAAATCCTCTTGCCATCACAAAATTAGAAATGGTTCAACTCCATTAGTCTAAATTCTTCATTTACATACACAAAGACTGTCAGCTCTCGCTAAGCAAACGGCCTCTCTCTTGATGGGATTTTTTTCTTTTCCCTCCCACCCTCCCTCCCTCTCTCTCTTTCTCTCTCTCTCTCCCTCTCTCTCTCACTCACTCTCGCTCATTTCTCACAACACCAATTTTTTTTTAAGAATAAAAATTGCAAAAAATATCTGACTTTGGATGGTATTCTCCACACACAAACACTGAGGAAGCTTAGCGGATATGATGGAGGAGGTTACCAAGGCTGGAGCAGACAGAAGACTTGTTCTTCTGGTCACGGCAAATGATTTATAAATAAAGAGTTAGAAACTTGGCCAGTTCAAAAGAGACTGAAGAAAGTGAAGATTGGAGGGTGTTTCCTCCAGTCAAAGATTAGCTGCTACTTTGCTTGGAAAAAACAAGTTTCAGATGAGCCAAAATGGGGACATGGAGCCCTGATATACCCAGTTTTCACTAGCTGACAATAAACTGCCACAGGACTGGTGATCAGCTGCTGAATATTCTGAGCGATTTTCAGGATTATTTAAGTGGCGAGGCGTCCTCCTCATCACACATACTGCCTAAGGCCCACACATCATCTGGAATTAAGGACATGCAGACAAAATGGCCACAGACCCGCCCTCCGCCGGTTACACTGAAATAACTAGAGCCTGTAATGAGGACATCAAACTATACTCCAATCGCCGCTACCCGCTTTCAATCACATGCCCGCACACACACACACACACACACACACACACACACACACATTTATACACACACACACATACAGACACACAGTCTCACACACACACACACACACACGCACACACAAATGTACACACACACACACATGCACACACATTCGCACGCACATACACGCACACATACACACACACACACGCAAGCAAGCACGCGCACACACAAATGCATGAAAACAGGCACAAAGATACATAAACATACACTTAATAGCCAAAAGTGCGTGGACACTTTACTGTTACCCCCTCTTCGCAACTCCAAGTAGTTTCAATTAAGCCCTCAGTTAGGGAGGGGGTTTATACAAAGCGCTGCAATCATCGAAGAACGAGTTTGAACGGCTATACCCTCAAATGGAAGCTGTCTGTCCTATCGCGCGATACTAACCAATTCATTCCAAATTCAATTAAAACGTCAGACATTTAGAATTTAAAAATGTCTGTTTTCTATATTTGTCACTGAGGAGACAATAAAGTGTCCACATAGTTTTGGCAGTATAGTTTAGGTGCACACACACTCACGCACAAGTAAACATGCATAACTATGCATAAACACAAATATGCATGTATGTGTGACCACTGAAATAAATTTAAAAAAAAAAATAGCCTGTCTACATTTTTTGTCTTTTCGTGCGCAGGCACAGATGCGGACTCATACAGCCGTCCACAAAAACTTTTGACTGAAACAAACGCTCCGTGATCTGTTTGCTCTTATTCTCTGCCCGCGAAACGTATTACCTTACAGCCTGCTGATGCTCTCAGTCGCTTCGCCAACCAGAGCTTCACCCGGGAAAGACAGATCGCCGGGATTCACCCAGTCATGTATCTGACACTATTTACAGCTAATCGTCGTGAGTTGTAAAACAATCCCTCTAAGTGACCAGCGCAGGACGCCGTGAAAAAGCTTGCCCAGCACGTCGTGCTCGGGTACGAGCAGGGGGTTGACCTGTCCCTGCCGCTCATGTTTGCTGCACCGATACCCTGCCCTTCTTAACCATTCCCCATTAACGCCATTAATTATCCAAATCCATCATTCTAGGGGTAAATTAAGACTGCCTCTTTAATTCAATTTAATAGGATAATTTCTAACTCTCGTTCCCCAATACCCCTCACCCAGCCCCGCTCACTGGTCCTGCTCTGATTGGAGCGTTGGATGTGCTTTCGGGACAGCTGATTGGGCGGCAGGAGGGTATGGCTGATGGCCAGTTGCAGGGCGCTACGCTGTGCCTGGCTGCAGAGGCTAACGCAGGTGCAATCATCTCAGCTAGCATAATCCTGCCACATCCCGGCACATCCCAGCACATCCTACTACATCCAAGCATATCCTACCACATCTCAGCACATCCTACCACATCCCAGCACATCCTATCTTGTCCCAGCACATCCCAGCACATCCTACTACATCCCAGCATATCCTACCTTGTCCCAGCACATCCTACCACATCCTAACACATCCCAGCACATCCTACTACATCCCAGCACATCCTACCACATCTCAGCACATCCTACCACATCCCAGCACATCCTATCTTGTCCCAGCACATCCCAGCACATCCTACTACATCCCAGCACTTCCCAGCACATCCCAGCACATCCTACCACATCCTAACACATCCCAGCACTTCCCAGCACATCCTAACACATCCCAGCACACCCTATCACATCCCAGCACATCCTGGTGCATCTCAGCACATCCTACTACATCCTATCACATCCCAGCACATCCCAGCACATCCTATCACATCCCAGCACTTCCCAGCACATCCTAACACATCCCAGCACATCCTATCATATCCCAGCACATCCTGGCACATCTAAGCACATCCTACCACATTCCAGCACATCCTATCACATCCCACCACATCCCAGCACATCCCATCACATCCCAGCACTTCCACCACATCCCAGCACATCCTACCACATCCCCGCACTTCACAGTGCATCCTACCGCAATCCACAAGCAAAACGAGACTCCCCCTGCAAAACAGTTACCACCTGCTTCCCTTCTGAGTATGTGTGTATGTGTGTGTGTGTGTGTGTGTGTGTGTGTGTGTACTTGCGCATGAGTGTGTGCATGTATTCAACTTTCCTGAATGCAAATATTTTTATTGAGAATACATGGCTGAGCACAATGGCACAATTTACACTTTCAGCTAAAATACAGACCAGTAGAGAGAGACAGACTTTGCTGCCATAAGCCCCTGCCCCACAAGGCTAATCATTCCCTGTAAATTTCCCAGACATGCATTGTTTGCCTCTTTGGGACAGACTCTGGGAGAGTTTCGAATGATTTTAGCCGTGATTCAATTTGGCTTGTTAAAGACTGATGTCAGCACAATAGGAGAGAGCTAGCTAAATCCTCCACATTTACCCAAAACTCAAAGAAGAGATAATCACGGGTGACGTCTGCGAAAACACTTATTATATTCACCCATCGCCTCGCTGGAGCTGCTCAAACTAATCAGCGTTATTCTCCATTTTTCTCTGGGAAAAAAAAATTATCAGAACTTCTAATGAAAACTGCCTTTCCTTTAAAGGGACAGAGCTGCATTGTCCAAAATGGGCTGCCATGCAGAAAAACGGGAGAGACGAAGAGAGACAGAAACAAACAGAAGTTAAACAATTAACACTTTTCAAAAATGAACAATGATATCTGCCCAGAGTGGAACCAAAGCAAAGAGAACTGCAGTCTGAAACAGGAGCAAAAAAACAAAACATCCACACAGAAAAAAAAAAATCTATAAAGAGAAAGTTAGAAATACATCAGAATTGGGGTCATGCTTTGCACTCCCATTGTGACAAAGATGAGACAACTATTTGGATTTCTTCTCTGAAAACAGGAGCAGAGATTTACGACAGGACCTACATATACGCGCTAAAGAAGCGATGTAAACCCAACAATGGCCCATAAAATGTGAACACACAACAAAGTTTAACAGTATATCACGTAAATCCCTGATATAATTATGGCCCGTTATTAGGAACAAGTGCAATAGTCTATTTTTACTAGCTAAGTGCAGGATCCTCTTCGCTCAGCTACGGGCTCTGAGCTTCGGAAAAGCCCCATAAAAGGGATGGATCTGTGGCAGCAGCACTGCAGATAAGGATGAGGACAAACTGGGGATTTTTTCCAGGCTTTATTCACTTCTAATTCAGACCATTTCCACCTTACTAAAGGCCGCTATGGGATATTTCACACAGCGATTTGAGCGCTTAACACGATCTTGCAAAATTACAGTGTACGTTTTAAAACTGTCCAACCCCCCGAGACCAACTGACTTATACTTAACAGAATGTGTTAAAATGCCCATCCTGAGAAATGGGCCTAAATGGTGTATTCTGGGCCTAGTCTGGGGCAGGGAGAAACGGAACATTAATAGCAGGTGAAAAACGCAAACTGCTCAGTGGGGAGGTTAGGCTAGATTTTTCTGTAGACATTTTTTTAAGAGGCTGATGATAACACACCTCGTCTTGTAATACAGAAATCGTTTCAAGAAAAAAAAATCAGTAACAACAACAAAGGCCTTCACTGCAAAAAATGATAAGATAAAATTACTAGGTTGGATGAATTTACTTATTTTAAGACTTAAAACACTTATTTCTGTCACCATTTTTCTTAGTAAGACAAAAAAAAATTTCTTGTTTTGAGGTAATTTTACTAGCTTGCCAATGGGGTAAGTAAATTTCACTTGTCCAGTCAAATAGTAACTTGTTTTAAGAAAAAAAAAACTTAAAACAAGTTAAAATTTGACTTGACAAGTGAACTTTACTTACCCCATTGGCAAGCTAGTAAAATTACCTCAAAACAAGAAATTTTTTTTTTTGTCTTACTAAGAAAAATGGTGACAGAAATAAGTGTTTTAAGTCTTAAAATAAGTACATTCATCTTACCTAGTATTTTATCTTATCATTTTTTGCAGTGTTGCAGCTGTGTTCAGCATGAGCCACAAGAGTCATGTCACAGAGAGACACTTACTGGATAATACAGGCTCATAACGGCCAGTTTTGCAATGAAGGGAACCCCAAAATCCACTAAAAACCCTCAGCATTGTGGGTCGCCTCCCAGATCTTATCCGCACAGCCAAAACTGTCTGTCCCACCCAGTGCTTCAATCTTGTAATAAAACTTCCAACTGATCTCTAAAGTATAAATTATAAGCTTGTGTTGTTTGTGCTCTTAAAAAAATTTAATCTTTTTACCCTTGTGAAAAATCTGGAGTCACATTAAAAAAAATGAGTCAATGCCTTACTCACAACTTACTCAGTGAAAAAGTCCAAATGTAGGACTAAAATATTTTTTGAGATAGACTTAATCTTCGGTTTTCAGTGTATGGTTACTAAGACCATGAGCCGGAGGGCGGAGGGCGGGAGAGAGAGCGGGAGGTAGAGAGTTTATCGCGTTGGACAGGCTACCTTCATTAACGCGCCAGCAGTTTAACCCACCTGGTTATTAAAACACTAATCTGTTAAACATGGTGATGTTAGCACTTTTGCCACGATTAATAAAACAACACTCTGGAGCGCTGTGTGTGCTGTTTTATGGCCTTCGGTTGTTGTTGGTGTGAAATTTTTTTTAAGTTCTGCTGTTTTATTTTTAGTTTTTGTTTTCTCTTTCCTGAGCCAACATTAGCCCAATTAGCACAAACGCTCTAAATAATTAACATTTTTCTGAGAAAACCAGGCACACCAGAACACATATGCAGGAAAACACAAACACAAACACACACACACACACACACACATTCAAGAACACACATACACATAACTTATAAACTTGCACACACATACACACAGAGGAACACACACACACAGACACATGCACAGCAAGCATAACCTCATAGATCAGGCCTTTGCTTCAGTTGTTTTCGGAGTCTGAAAGCTAAAAATAAATCGCGCAAGGTTTCAAAATGAAGCAATCAAACAAATAAGACCGGGTCAAGTCTGGACTCCTCCTTCCATCTCCGTGGTGATTGGGAGTGTGAAGATCTCACTCAGTTTTTGCTCTTCCATTTGTGAGAGTTTGACACGCTCTTCCTGCCCCCCCGAGGTCCAGTGTCTGCCCTCTGCTGCCTCACACAGCCAGCCGCAGAGTAACTGCCCCAGCAGGGGTCACAGAACCTGTAACAGACCCTCTCCCACACCCTCGTGCTCGATATGCTCAGCAGAGTGAATGAGGATTATTACAGTACAGTCAGAAGCGCTAGGGGGTTTAAAACAGAGAATACACCTATCAGCACTGGCCCATGACCCACAGGCTCACACAGCGAGGGGGAAATAAACACGCACACAAACACATGAACATATACACACGCACGCGCGGACAGGCGTCTGTATGCACACACACACACACACAAACAAACATGCACACGCATACACACAAACATGTGCGCACACATACAAACACAATTGTACACACACGGGCACACAAATGCACACATGCGCATACACACACACACACACACACACACACACACACACACGCATGCACACACAAACACATGCACACTTGTGCACGCACACGCACACACGCACACTCACTCACAAGGCTATCAGCAGTTGGCTGACACACAGGAAGAAGCGAAATGGGCCCACAGTGACAGATCTGCAGCACCACACATTCCAGAGCCCAACGAGCAGCTCCTCACAGCTCCTACAGGTGCCTGTCCCATCTAACGCTACGCGCTACAAACAACGCCGCAAACCAGCAGCGCTAAGGCAAACAGGATAATGCAAAGCATCATGGGTGGAAATGAGGAGGGCTTAAAGGACATGATTTATCTGAGCTTGATTGCGTGTTAATCGAGGTTACGTGTATTAAGTGGAGTCTAATTGGAACAGACACTGGCAGCCTGACAGATCGACATGATGCAGATGGATTGAGAGAGGGAGAAAGGGAGTTAGAGAGAGAGGGAGGGAGGGTAAAAGGAACCAGCCGAGCTGAAAGTGAGCTATAATATATGAGGAGAGGGAGTGCTGAATGGCGGGACAAACAGAGAAAGAGAAGTAGACGGAAGGGCAAAGAGAGATGCCAACAACATGGCGACTAACCGGGTGTGTGCCACTGGTCAGAGTAAGAAAGAAAGCCCCACCCACAATACATCACCCAAAGTGTATCATCCGCAGTACATCACCCAAAACACATCACCCAAAATACTTTGTCTGCACTGGACCCACAATACATATCCTGGAATACATCACCAACACTACGCCATCTACAACACATCACCCAAAATATATCATCCACAATACATCACCGAAAATTCATCACCCACAGTACATCATCCACTATACAATACATCAACCACAATACATTACCCAAAATATATCATGCACATACATCACCCATTTTCTAGGCCATGAGGATGATGATTGTGATAATGATGATTTTTCATATTCCTACCATCATCACACTTTATTCAGAGGCAACATTTCCAATGAGTAACATTAATAAAAAGCACAGAATAAATAAATGAATGGGAGTGGTGATATAAGGGCTGGAGGAATAATGGTGTTTCAGTGTCAGTTGGGACTGAGAGGGCATTTAACAGCCCCCAGATGAGGTCAGATTCTGGGGGGGGGCAGCAGAGAGGGACCTCTGTACCTCCAGCTGTCACAAACAGGCTTTTTTGCAACTTTATTGGAAAAGAGAAGAAGATGGTTTACAGAGGGAGGCCACCTGCTCTGACTTCTCTCGTGATATAGCAACTGCCCCTCTGGCTCCTTCTGTCCTTTTTTATCTGAGACACGACAACTGCGTCCCCGACCCTGATCCTAAATCCGAGGCATTTAGCTTGTGACTGAGTGCTGCTTTCAAAATATTATCAGGCCAAAAGCCACACCTGTTAAAGGCAGACAACTGGGCCCTGAAATGCCATCCTAATATTTAGCAAATTACATCAGAGCGACAGAGCGACAGAGAGACAGGGAACAGCAAATGTTTCTTTTCAAATGCCAGAACATTACTGCTGTGTAGCCCCATCCAGGGTCTCGCACTGAAATGTCATTGGTTGTCATCCTTAATCAAAGTGCTGTCCATTAACAGCTTAGTTGAGTTTTGCATTATTAACAGTGTCAGATAGCTGCTGTGAGAGACTGTCCATGTTGCCACCGCTCTAATGTTGCAGTGGTTAAGATAAGAGACAAACCAATAATTTAACTGTTTTTTTTTTACAGCGCAACTTTTAGCTTTTACACAATGTAACAATACACAGCAGTCACTGCAAGCAAGTTCTTTTCAACACCGTAAACAACGTCAACGTTAACTGCACTCAATCACACCATACAACCTGTACCGCATTGATCTCATCTGGAGATACACTTTTGCAGTTATATAAAAGAATCCATTAACTGAAGTGATTCAGAGAGGAAAAGAGCGAGTGTGTTTCACAGGCTGCATATTACATTAAGCAAAGAACAATAAAATAAATATTTGAAATGGAAGGATGACAACAAACTTGAATTTGCATCTGAAATACACACCCTTGATAAATAACAAAAAACAACAAAGGCTTTTAGCAGGAGTGCCTCATGCCAAACCACACTGGAATGACAGGTCAGATTCCGAAAAGAAAAATAGATTCTCTGAAACTGAAGCCAAGAGGTTTATATTTCCAGCAGGGAAAGCATTCATATAGAGGAGTTTTTAGTCTGCTGTTCTTTAGGCTCAAGCCTAACATTACAGGCTCTTTTCCTTGTATTTTGGTCCTACTGTATGAATTCTTATTTTGAACCAAAATAACAAGAAGAAGGCATGACTTCTGAGAGGACAGAAAGCGAGCTTTGACATCTCATATCTGAATTAGTGAATAGTGCTCGAAACTTTGCTAATCAGGACACATCGTGTAAATCAGAACTGACACCATCCCCTCGTCGCACGCAGACCAGGGACTAACTTAGCCCGTTCTCTGATCCCAGCCCTCCTGGCTATCACACTAATGACATTAATAAGAACAAAATTACTACTTCCAAACAGTGAATTTTCATTCTGCGAGACTGAGAAACTGACCTTCCCTCCAACTGTCCTCTACACCCCCGCCCACCGACCATGAATTCAGTATGGCTATATTCTGCTGGCTCTAACTGCCACAGCACTGGATTGCAACATTTTGCTAAGCAAGAGGGCTGTGAGCCTTGAAATTTGACCCTTTGCTATTTTTAATGGTATGATCGAGATATTAACTCACCACGTCCTCATTTGATTGGACAGATGAAATTTCCCCACCTCAGGCTATTTTCTTTACGTGTGTGTGTGCGTGTGTGAGTGTGTGTGTATACAGTGAAGAGGGTAACATGACTGTCCCCAGCCACTGGGTCCCAGAGAACACACCCGTTCTGTGATCTGAATCTAACACAACTTCAATCATATGAATAATCAAAAAAATATGAGACGGTGCATTATCATGACAGAGAAAACCTGAAAGGTGGAACAGTGAGAGACAGAGAAATAGAGAGAGAGAGAGAGAGAGAGAAAGAGAAAGAGAGACGCACTCATACATATAGGGATTACAGAACATTAGCGCATTGGAGGTAAGGGCGATGTCAGTGATGATGACAGGGATCACACTGCGTGCTCAAGGACATGAATTGCTCATTGATTTTTCTGTGCCAGCTTAACCACCCTTTCCAATTGATCTTAATTTTGCTGGGTGTGCGATGCATTCTGCTGTTAGCTCACGAGTGCTTAATGGCTGCTGTTCGCGGACGAAAACGAGCAGAGCGGAAGGTGTGCACTGTAAAATACACTCCCATTCTTCACCATATCCGGGAAATACGAACACGTGCATATTTACTCTCGAACAAGCGCTCAACATTTTCACATGCATGGGTGCAGCAGAATTATTTTCTTAAAAAGTATCAAGCCACACGCTCGCCCGCATGCACGCTCGAACCCTAACAGCAACCAAATTAAGTCAAACCCTAACCTTAACCTAATTAGCCGTAACTTTAGCTTAATTTTAACCAATTAGCCGTAATCCTTCATAATCCTCTTTGAGGACCACCCAAAATGTCCTCACAACCCCACGTCCTCACAACATTGTGGTTTCTCAAGAGTTGGATTTTGCGAGTGTAGCCATACATGCCCAGAGACACCACACACACGCGCGCCCACATACACAGGTGCACACATACACACACACACACACACACACACACACACACACACACACACACACACAAAGCCACATAAAATGTACAAGCGTAAGACACTGATAAATGTAAGACACTTAGAGGTGTCTTCATGTGATATGTTTACGTAAAAAAATGAGATTTTTCCATTATTCACTACATATACCGGTACTCAAGAGAGAGAATGCTACTAGTACACAACATATTTCTGTAACAGTTTACTTTGTCAGATGTTCAAATGTACCAGAGGAGCAATGTATGTAGTTTTAGCCATTCTCTGTCACCAATCTATGCCGTTGCATTTTAATCAATTATTTATAAAAGCAAGGTTTAAGTGAAATAAGAGATAAAGTCAAAGGAATATGATCCAATAGAGGGTCTAAATGTCATCTGTCACACAGAAACTCGTTAAAATAGGAGCTCACTTTCCAAAGGCAGTCTAATATTTCACTGGCCTACATGTCTGAAATAACCCACTCCAGCTCATTCTATCACTTTCTGCTCTTTCCCTTTTTCAAGAAGGTTTTCAAATTCGACAATTTAAGCTGCTATTCTGTGGAAAGAAAAAGGCCTTTCTCCTTTTCAGAAGCCTATAAAGCACCCCTTTACCAATCCTTTAAAAAATTCCCACTTAATTAATGTTTTACAAGCTCTGCTATATTCTTATTCAGAAAATGCTGGCACTAAATTGGGCAGGTTCACATTACATGGCTAATTGAAATTCAAAATTTCAGGGCCAACCACATTTTTTTGTTCCTCTGTGCACAATAGAGACCACATTTTTATCTTCATAAATGATATGGAATCACAGGAAAAATGCGTCTCTCTCTTTTTTTCCTTGTTCCCTCCTAAAGCCCATGAATTCAGGAGACAGCTTAATAAAGCAGCACTGCACATGCTCAGAGACACAGCAGGCTAATTGGATTCGCTCAGTGTTGGCAGGATGGGGGGTGGGGTGCCGAATTCAGAGCTCAAAGAAGTGGAGATGTTCTGGACGACCACCTCAAAGCCAGACTTTCAGCATTTTGGTCACCTCCGAAACAGTGCTTGAAGTGTAAGGACTGTGATGAGGGTAGAGGGTGGGAGGGGTCTTTTGTGGCATTTTCAGTCTTAACGTACCAATGCACAACAAATTTAACCAAAAGTTAAACACAGTGATGCTGAGTAACCCCTTCCATGAGCAGGGAAGGTATGACTGAGTGTGTGATAATGGCGGGGACTAGGACTTTGGGCTGGCTGGGTTATAGGACTGGAAGGGGACTAGGTTATAGGACTATAGGAGTGCTGGGTCATAGGACTGCGAAGGGACGCTGGGTTATAGGACTGCCGCTGGGCTGGGTTATAAGACTGTAAAGGGGGACTGGGTTATAGGACCGTGGTGGGGCTGGGTTAAAGGACTGCAGGAGGGGCTGGGTTATAGGACTGTGAGGCGGGAGGGTTATAGGACTGCTAGGGGGCAGGGTTATAGGGCTGCAGGGTGGCTGGGTCATAGGACTGCAGGGGGACTGCGTTATAGTACTGCAGGGGGCTGGGTTAAGTGACTGCGAGACGACTGGGTTAAAGGACTGGCAGGTGGCGGAACAGTTGCAGAGGGCTTAAATAGGCCCTTTTGTGTCTTTTTTGGGGCGGATCTGAGGACCAACAGTAACTGAAACTGTACAGTCACGGTGTCCTCACATACACCTTCAGTGAACTTCGACCTAAACATGCAACAGCATGCTATGCGGAGGGGATATAGGCCGCAGTGATAACAACCGCCGCAATAACGTAACGGTCCCTAAAAAAACACCTTCCTCACATCTGCACTCATCATGTTAACACCTGACCAACAGTCCCACCTGCTCACATCTCCACTTTTTTTCACCCATTCTGCTGATTCTTTGGTGCTTTGGAATGAAAGGAAGAGCGTACACAGTAAATTACAATGGAGAAAACACGTCATGGAAAAGTTTATGATCGTGGTGCCTTTGCTAATCACAGCATAAAAACCAGGCCTTCGCTCTCATATTTACCCAAACTGCTTCACTTTCCCCAGGTATTATTTTATGGGTTTGTTTTTCTGACGCGAGGCATTGTAACTTTGCATTCTTCCTCAAGGTCAGCGCCCACTGTGCCATGTGGAATATTTGCTTACAGGGCTTTTCAGGCCAGTTCTATTATATTTACATCAAATAATTTTTGATAAGGGATGTAAAAGCCCTATAAACCCGAACCATAAATGGGAGAGGTGTAGCGTACAAAAAAAGGACAAAAGATCAACTGCCTGTTTTTTTTTTTTTTTTTTTTATCTTGGACACGTTGAAATTTTCCAACGTTTTTTTTTTTTTTTCAGGGAAGGGTGTGCCCAAACGATGCCCTGTGTGCGGGCTCTTTGCTGAAATGGACAAGCTGGCGCCGGTGGCTTCAGGTTTTCTTGATGGAGAAGCACCTCTCTGTTATCTGCACTATAATCACTTAACAAAGACTCAGGCATTTGCGCAAATTAAAACATCAATAATGCACAAGAGCTTTCCTGTTCCTGTTGAGGGTCCCCTGCATGGGGTGAAATCCACTCTTAAAAAATGCGCCCACTCACCATGCAGCACTCCAGGAGCATAAAAACACCCTAAATGCCCTGATCGCTCGGAACAAGCGATGATTTCATTATTTTAGCACAGCTTGAGCAGATATTCCATGGAAGGGTGGGGTGGGGTGGGGGGGTGTCTGTATGAACAGCCCTGGAGCGGCTTAGTGAGGTGCACTTCCATTAACAACGCCACCACAATTCACTATTTTGCGGTTATGGGGGTAAAACAGATGAGGTTTCACGTAAGCCCCTATTTTTTTTTTCTTTCCCCTATTTATAAATCTGCATCTACCCAAACAAACCTGGAATTGTGTCTGGATACAAAGTCCAGCCCTTTCAAATCCACACAAAATGATCAGTCCTGAAAGAGAGGCCAGTACCGGCCCTGTGTGTGTACAGCAGAGGGTGCGGGACGAGACAGCAGAGAGTTGTGCTCAAACTTGTGTCTGCATCAGTAATCACGACACAGAAAGGGGAAAAGTGAGAGGAGGACCCCACACTTCGATGACTAGAGACCCGCCCCCCTCCCATGTGTGAAGGTGATCTCCTGCCTATACTTTACGGTGACCTTCCTCTAGTGCTGACATGACTACCCTTCAGTCCAGAGGAGCACTTCCTAACAATAATGCTTCACACCATTTGGCTAAAATAATGAGAAAACACTCAGAATCATAAACTCTTTTCACAGAAGAGATCATGGCTTGATGGGGCACAAGTACAACATCTGACATACTGTTCATATAAGCACAGCACTCGTTGACAAAAAGCAATAATTTCAAAACAACTCCAATCTTTTACATTTATACAGGATATTGTACATATGTATTTTTTTTTTATGACTGCATACAGAAAGCAAAGAGGAAACGAATAAGAAAAGACACCCAACTCTGATCGCTGCTCAAAAATGCAATCATTAAAACTGGTCCCTGAGGAACGCCAAAGCACATAAGATCAACAAGACATACGGGTGACGTGCTCTCAAAACTGTACAATGATATTTATTTTCAGTCAGGTCATTTTATATTGTGAAGCAGTGAATATCACAGCACTTTGTCTATTCAGATTCCTGGCTCCCTCTCTCTCTGTTACCCCCACTGAACAATCCCCTTGTTAGCAGACTGTTAAGACAGGCACTTGGTACACAAATTGCGCTCGACCAAGCGAATTTGTTTTGCAAGGGTGACCTGTTTAATCATCTCATTTTCTTTTGCGGACGTTTATTCATCTGGTTTCCACGGTTACGAAGAACATTAAGGGGCTACAGTAATAAGGCTGGAGAGTCAAACAGGTAATAAAAAAATTAACGCCATTTTCCCGCTGCCGAGGACAGACGGCAAAATGAATCAGGGGAAAGGGGGGGAACAGCAGGGAGAGTGGGGGGGGCGCCAATATTTTCCAAACAATTAAGACCACGACGGCTTATTTTACTCCAAAGAAAAGATCAGGTGATGTACTTATGGACATGACACTTACTGTCTTACTGGTGCGAAGCGGGCAAGAAAGTTCTTAAAGCAACACTGTAGTGTTTTTTTCCATCCACAGTCAGATTACTTATCAGAGCAATCCAACATTACAGTGATAATAGCAGTGCTGATATCTCTCCTCTAACCTTGTGATTTCCAGAGTGCACAGATATCAGAGAAGATTACTTCAATTCTGAGAAATACTGCTTTAATTACAGTACAAAAAGTACCCAATCGCACACAAAAAACGGAAATTGTGAATGAGTTTTGTGCACAACTTCATAAAAAAAAAATCTAATAGGCTTAACACAGAATAAAAATCTGCATTGTTTCCAGCACACTTCGAGCATCAGACAGATTGTGTAATGTGCTCTTCACAGAAATTGTTTCAGAGAAACATTTCTCCTGAACGTGTCAGAAGATGTCTGATTACCTCCCTCTCTCTCTCTCTCTCTCTCTCTCTCTCTCCCTCCCTCCCTCTCTCTCTCTTTCTCTCATAGAACAGTGACCTCCGTAGCAATCGATGGAGCCCAACTTCTGTCCAAATATAGAAGATTCCATTACAATGGAGCAGACAGGTGCTGAGAGCACACAGAAAGTGGCTGTGCAGTCCACAACCACACAGCGTGTTCCTGCCACAGCCAAATAAGGAAGGACGAGGAACAGAAGCAGGATGGATCACAGAATTGTTCTGTGGTTAAAAATGAGTCCCTATGAGCACATAAAGAGAAGGCCAGAAAATACGACCTGCCCACCTGAAGCCCCAATGTATCATTCATGTTTCAGGCAAGACCATCTTTGTCCCAAGTATCAACTTCTAATATCTTAATAATGGTTTTTTTTGGCACCTTATTGCCCTGTGAAGTCTCAGTTCCCCTTCTCAATCAGTGGAAGTGCTATGGTGACATGTTAAAGATGATCTGAGGACACTGAGACACAACTAGTCTGAGCAGCTCATCCTGTGTGTTCACGCGTTCCTCACTGTGCATGAATAGATGAGCATAAAACTATAAAAATCAAAAGGCAGGGGCATGGTGTCATGTGACTCTCCTGTCAGATTGCTGACGTGTTGTTTGACTCATTTCAGAAATATCCCGTCAGACATCAGAGCAGAAAAAAAAAAACTCCAAATAGGTTTTGACTGTTTTTTTTTTTCTTCAACTGCTGGTTTTTTTCCCCCTAAAATGCGGCTGCAGAAGCACCTGCCACTCACGGTCAGTAAAGCGCCTCAGTCGGAGCGTTTCGGCGCCGGCCCCAACGCAGCGTGTGTACATGTGTAAGTGTCATTCTTACGCCAACTTCCGTCAGGTCCGCGAGGCGAAGATCAGTTGCGGTGGCGTGGCAGGACTTAAATGACGCTGGAGAGCGCGCGCAGAAATACGCTTTCATCTGCATTCAAACGCCCACACCCGCCCAAACACCCACTCGTTATACACACACACACACACACACACAGCCAGACGAGCGTACACTCGGATGGAATCGTCACATGCAAAACGGCTACGTAAAAGCTCCGCTCTGTGTCCTGCTCCCAGAACACTACAGCCCTCCGCACAGAGGCGGAGGTGCAATGGAGCGCCATTACGCTGGTGTCACACCAAGGAGAAACTCGGAGAGGAGAGGAGTGGAGAGGAGAGGGGGAGAGGAGAGGGCGAGAGAGGCTGCCAACTGTTCTCTTAACAGTCTGTTAACAGGTGTGGGGCCTACGAGAGAGTAATCCTATCAAGTTACAAAGTTTAAAAAAAAATTCAGTCAAACAGCGAACTCCCCAAACCCACCCCTGCACCCCCCGGTGACAGAAGAGAACAGCTGGGCGTCAGATTTATCATGTACAGACAGTAATTATTGCTGGTGCGGCCTGCTACTGACCTCAGTGAATAGAGCCTCACATGAAAAAGAATATAAAGGCTGAGGAGGGTGTGTGTGTGTGTGTGGGGAGGGGGGGGATGGTTATGCAGGGGGGGTCCTAAAGCCAGGGCCGTGTTTGCAGTCAATTACCAGAGAGGACAGGATATCGGATCTGCTGCTCGCGAGAGCAAACATACTCTCGTACTGAAGGTGACAGGAAAGAAATAAGAACATGTTTATTTCTCTCCCTTTTTAAAGGAAAACAGGGATGCAGAGAGGGGCATGGACGAGGTGTGTGAGCGTGCATGGGTACATTTGTGAGTGTGCATGTGTGTATGAGTATGCATATGTGTGTCTGTATGTGAGTGCAAGGAAGTGTTTGCGAGGATATATGAGTGTGTGAGGATGCGTGTTCACGAGTGTGTATGCGGGTGTGAATATGTGTGTTTGCGAGTATACGTGAGTATGTGAGGATGTGTGCATGAGTAAGTGTGTTCATGGGTATGCATGTATGTGTGTGTGTGTACATGTGTTTGTGAGTATATATGAGTGTGTGAGGATGTGTGTGTGTGAGTATGCCTGTGTATGAGTATGTGTGTTTCTGAGTATATATGAGTGTGTGAAGGTGTGTGTGTGTGTGTGTGTGTGTGTGAGTATGTGTGTGCACGGATGTGTGTCTTCGAGGAAAATATTTTGCAGGCTGTGATTTCCTGCTGGGAAAGCCCACCTCACAGGTGCAAAGCACAGAGATGGAAAATTTTTCGTTTTTCTCATTCCGTCGTCTGCACTGATAAAGACGTAACTCCTGACTGATCCTGAGACATGAGTCCAGCTCATCTAAGCATACACTCCTGTTTGAGCTCATGTCATCACCGTAACCCGGACTCCACCAGTTCTGAACTAAAATACGCACCCCAGAAGCGATGCCGACTTTACTGAATCATTTCACATTCAGGTAAAAATATCCAGAACCACCCGAAGAGCCGCGGCTCCCAGCCATTTCCACAGATAAATTAAGGCATTTACAATTTTACAACTCAAACAGCCCTTCTCTACAGGAGCCCAGGAGTTTATTTTTGTTTATTTTTGAAGTTTGAAACACTAATAAATCAGAATAGTTCCCCTAAAGCCTCATACAGGACATCCATCCAAAAACTTTCCAAACTCAGTTTTCAATAACTGGCATTTTTTAAGAGAACTATCATAATTAAAAACATCAAATTACTTTCTTCAGTAAAATAATAAGTAAGTCCACGTACTTTCCACATGACAGTGTTCATAACACACACACAAAAACAAAGTGTGCAGCCTTTACCACACACTCAAACACGGGGTCTGTGGCCCTTACCACACACACAAACACAGGGTGTGCAGTCTTCAACACACACAAACACAGGGTGTGCAGTCTTCAACACACACAAACACAGGGTGTGCATTCTTCAACATGCACAAACACAGGATGTGCGGTCTTCAACACACACAAACACAGGGTGTGCAGTCTTCAACACACAAAAACACAGGGTGTGCGGTCTTCAACACACGCAAACACAGGGTGTGCGGTCTTAAACATGCACAAACACAGGGTGTGCGGTCTTCAACATGCACAAACACAGGGTGTGCGGTTTGTCATTGATATCCAGGTGATTCCAGGGGCCCGAATTTCGTGATCCGAGTCAGGCCATGTTCCTGTGCTACAGGTGTCACTCTGAGTTATAAGCTCCGTCCCCCCTCCAACCTGCCTGGGTGGCTGAAACACCTAGCAGGCTGCCGCCGCGTTTAAA
Source organism: Gymnothorax javanicus (assembly GCA_029692085.1). Lineage (NCBI taxonomy): Eukaryota > Metazoa > Chordata > Actinopteri > Anguilliformes > Muraenidae > Gymnothorax > Gymnothorax javanicus. The sequence continues at coordinate 41,718,237 of CM056203.1, forward strand.
AGGATTATGCGCCCCATTTTGTGCCGGCTTAATCTTCCTTTCAGACGCCCTAATAAGTGCGCTTCGATAAGTGAACCATGCAAATTCACTCCGGGCTGGCGAAACCCCGACTTTCAGCCCGTAGTGCTGAAGCCTTTTACACGACGCTAATTACCTCTTCATATTCCCAATCTCCCCCTTTATATGCCGTATCAACAAGCCAAGATTATATTCCACTCCTGCTTTGCATGAAATGATAATTTCATATGTCAGACCACATAAGAAAACAAAGGAGCTTTCCTCTTAGCTTGGCGAGCAGGAAAGTATCGTGATTTCATTCCTGTGCAACTTTTTTGTCCCTAACTATACATCTACTGTGATCTTACACATTTACTGAACAGATTGTGTATGTCAAAGATTAACGAGGTGAAGGGACAGATAAGAGCACATTGATACACACTGTGCCTGTCACTTTTTTTGATTTCGTTGCAATGGGGATAATTAGAACAGATGCAAAATTCCAGTAATGAAATCACCGCCTGCAGCTCAGCCAACCGAGGGGTTTATTCATCACAGTTCCTTCATTTTTCCCACATTCCCCAGTGTTATGTCCGTCCACCTCAGACAGAAAAAACACACTGTCCCCCAGAGAGAGGTGGGAATGATCACGACAACCCAGCGAGGGAATTTACAGCCATAGAATACCTACTGACAAAAACCAGTCCAGTCACAATATAAGTGCAGAAATACACATATCGGCACAATTTTTTAAGTATTATAACTTAATAATAAACAAATAAATATAATTGGAATGACATTATTATTATTATTATTATTATAAATAATAATAATAATAATATGCATTTAACAAACACAAATTCTATTTGCTACGTTGGTATTTTTTCACATTCCAAGACAGAAGTACTAAACATTATATCAATAATGGTGATAAAAGAAAAAAACCTGCCCCTGAGGATTTTAGCAATAGAGAAAATAAAAGCCAAAGGTGCAACCTGTTTATTATTCTTGAGTATGTCTCTGCTCTATGAGTATTAATTAGGCCATTACTCTGTATGTGTGACTGGGAGCTTTGAGGTTTTAATTAGGATCTCGCCATTGGCTGAGTGCACAGACCCCGGAGAGAGGAAGGGGGCGCAGAGCGTTCACCCCGATCTGGGCCCCAGTCACTGTCCCCACCGGAGACCCCCGCGCACGCGTGCACATACACATGCGTGCAGGCAAACATACGGGTACACATGCACAGACAAATCCACACATGCATGCACATGCAGGCATGTATGCAGACTCATGGACTCAACCACACATGTGCAAACACAGGCATAAATACTGATATTTACGCACAAACACATGCGCACACGCACTCAAACCAGTCCATTATATTAAAAAATTCTATGAAATCAAATTTGGTGAATGCATATCATTTGAAATATTTTGTTTAACTGTGTGCAATAAAAACTAAATAAAATATTGCTCATATTTGCTTCCCCGGATTCCAGTAACTGTCTTTTAAATAAAGCGAGCAAAATGTGCTTACATGACATTAAAAAAAAAATAATTTTAAATTTTTTCAAACAGCAACAAGATCCAATTCATAAAATAAATGCGTGGCTATTTCCTAATATGCATGTATCCAAATGTCAAAAGGATTTCCGAAGAAAACAAATATGTGCGGCCAATTTTCTGCCGTTCTCAAACAAGGTATAAATTATATATAGGAATGTAAATGCTTTGCCTCGGTTGACATGGCGATACTAATCACCTCATTGCCAAAACCCACTCTTCCCTGACAGCCAGGCACAGCTCCCCCAGGAGAGATCGGCGTAAAAGGGGTTAAAGACGGCGGAAAGGTTTTTTTTTCTTTTCCCCCATAATGGCTCCGTGCTAAATTTATTTCAAAACTCTCTTAATCTGCAGTACACAACATTCCCATTAGCATAGCCCAGCCCCCTCATAAAAATTCCAGCTAGTTTAATTAAAAAATGTAAATTTACTGTCATCCAAGGAGCCGGAGAATTAGGACAGCAACAGCATTTTTTATTGCTTAAGACATCAAATTGATTGGGTTATTGCTAAATTGTGATAAAGGTTATTGAAGGCTACGGACCTCGGATTATTTTTCCTCTCCATTTCCTTCATTTTTCGGGGGTGCGAAACCGGGATCAGCCCGCACTCCGAGGGAGAGGAGGAAGAGGGCTCCCCGGTACCACCGTAAAACTGCTCCATTTACCGCGCAGCCGGACGCGGTGCTGAGGACACTTCACATGCCAATCCCCGCGCGATTCAGGGTGTGGTTACACAAGTTTGACAATTACTCCTCTTTACATAGAATGATATTTTTTAACAGATAAAACTCGTCACTTTCTGGACTAGAACTCATGAAGAACTGTCATTAAAAACTTTATAAAACAATATAACCATTCAGTTCCACACTTCTGTAGAAATAATTTCCAGTAAAATAAACTAACAGCCTTTTCCTCTATTTTATGGTCATTTAAATTGTATTTTATTTCCATGTTGTTTCATTGTTTTACATTTGCAATGTTATCCAGCAAAATTACCAAGGACATTGAAGGAGCACTTTAAAATAGTGACTGATATGTAAAAAAATTATCAGCAACTCAGGCAGCTACATTAAGTGCATGCTTATTGTCAATAATCCTCAATAAACTGCCGGTCAAGGCCTAAGTTTACAATAAAGAAAGCCCATTTTAAAATAGGGAAATGTAAGAGGAAATGTTAATTAAATGGACAGGCGTGAGTGTACTGTATGTAATTTAAATGAAAAAGTTTAATTTGACCAAATGGGTCAAATAGGTTATACTTGAAATAATAAAGTTTACCAAATAATTCAAATAGGTTGTACTCGATAAAGTTTAAGCTCATTAAACAGGTCGAATAGGTTACACATGAAATGATAAAGTTTAAGTTCACCAAATAGGCATGGCATGTTCTCTTTTTGATTGTGCGATATTACAAGCAAGCATTCCTTAGGGTTTATCATACTAATACACTGTTGTTTCTGAGAGAACAGAACTATTATTCAAAATAAAGGAACAGTGAGTAATTGTAAGATACAGTCATCAAGCGTTTGCCAAAGTGAGAGTAACAGATAAACTAATTTCACATACACTGAAACTACAGCCACAGTTCTATCGAGCTCCAATCCAATTGTCTCACACACAAATTCACACCAATACACAGCATACATCCTCATTTAGTCACACACACAAACAGACAGACAGACAGTCAGACACACACACACACACACACACACACACGCATGTGCTAGCACACAGGCATCAGAGAAATTGAGATCAGCATATTCTATTTGAATGACTTTGATTCATCAAATTTTTTTACTCTATTTTTACATTTATACAACTCACAAACAAAAACAGAGGAGCTAAACAGGGCGTCTTATAGGCTGTGTGTGAGCACTGCTGATTATTACAAAATAAAGTTACAAAAAATCAACACAAAAAACATCTAAATGCCCATATTTGTTAGTCATCATAATTTGGAAAGGCTGTATTTGTAGACTTCTCAAAACACCATAAGGTTACATTATTAAATCAGTCTTTATAGCGGTCACTTCAAGTTAAATTATGAGAGACTAAATAGTAATAAAGAATGAATTATCATGTGTTCTTGTGTCTCTAAACACAAAAACTAACACAACAGTTTGTTTGTTCAGTCCCCTTGGTAACAAACCCATAGGCCACTCAATGCACCATAATGACAGTTTACACACCAACACACATGAACGCCACACATCCTTATCTATCACCCGCCCTACCAACAGAGCTGAAACATTCCCATTTAGCCAAAAAAAAAAAAGTCTCACCCTAACCCTTTAAAGCAAAAATAAACTCGACAGCAGCATCACCACAACTTACATTTTATTTTCAACTGTGAAGAGATCCTGTTCCAGTCGCGTCCAGGTCATGATAAAAAACAAAAAAAAAAAAAAAAAAAACTTGACTCTTTTCAGAAGAAAATGAAACTAGTTTGGCGAACTTTTGCTGTCTCGTTTCCAGCTGCGTTTTATATTGAGCATGATAAGAATGCTGAGTGATTGTGTTAAACGCTGGCTTCGCCTCTCAGCTCTGTCACACAGTTAAAAATCCAGCAGCTGCTCCCAGGATCCCGGCAGCACTTACAATATAACACTAAAAACCTCCTCCCCACACACACGCCTTCCCAATAAACAGCACACTTTCCACTAAACACCAACATAAGAGGGAACGTATGCGAGTAATGAGAAAAAGGCCACTCACCATATTCAGGGAATCCCAACTTAAATCCGCTCAGGCATGTAACTTTCATAATACAGCTCAACTCTTTTAAAAATCATTAGAAGTATCGAGAAGAGCAGAGAACTTGAGAACAAAATTTAAAACAACTGCGCCGACAGCAATAACATTAACAAAAAATAAAAAAAACCTTCCTTCAATTATGCACTAAACTCCTTGACATGTAATCTGTCAATAGTTTGTAGCAGAAGATAATGCCGGCTGCCACGAGTGAATTTGATTGGCAGTTGGGTTTAGGCCCCTCCCTCTTGTGGTTTGGTGGGGGCGGCGGCGGGGGGTGTAGGTGAAAGAATATAGAGCCTTCCCCCTGTCAGCTCTCTCTCTCTCTCTCTCTCTGGTTGGCGCTCACACGCACCGCGAGCTGTACTCTGAATGGGCAGATAGGAGATTGCGGCAGAGCGGCAGTCAGAGCGCAGTTTTTTCTCCCCGAGTGGGCCGGCCTTTTGTCTCTGTGGTCTCCTCGCCTTTCAACCCTCGCGGGGTGGAGTCTGGGGCTCGTTTAACATGAGCAGGGAGGAGGTACAGAGCCTGGCCCGACACACTCGCTCCGGGCTCACCCCGCAAACATCAGTGTTTTTATCCTTACACAGAAATAAAAACAGTGAAAGTGATAATCAGATATTCTCATTTTTGGCATGTATTACCAATATAAATAAGAAGGAATTCATTTAGAAAAGTATTTTGGGTAAATATTTTAAAAATATTTACAAAAGCATTCAACATGTTTATCGGTAAGTATCCAGTGCTTTCTAAATTCCTTGGTTGCATTAATTTTTGCATATTAAACCACTTTTAAACCCTTTTTTCACATTTTTAATAAAAATTTCTATACTAAACGCAACATGCAAACGTAGAGTTTCAAATCCTGTTAAATTTATGAAAAATAATAAATATGCCCCATGATGTAGGACTTCTCTGAAAATTCAGCGTGAGATGAGAGAACACAGAAAGTACAAAACAAGTATTAAATCACTGATATTCCTCATTTACTGTTCACTCAGTCTAAGCCTTACTCAGGAGAGCTTAACCTCACAACTAATGTGCGTTTGAATATGTATCGCAATTTACAACTCCAAAACTTTTATGCATTTTTTCACAAAAATAATGCAAGCCTTCAATGAGAAAATATTTGGAAGTCAGAACATAACATAAAAGAAATCCTGAAATCTATTATGGTTTCAGAAAAACAACTCAGTGAAGCAAAAAACATTCACTTAAAAAACAAGAAGTTAAAATATAAATCAGGGTGCTAACGCACATCTGATTGGTGAGTTCATGAAGGAACAGTTGGCAGTGAAAAAGAAGAGAAGCTGTCCCCAGGCACACTCCCAACAACCTCTCTTCCTCCCTCTCTCTTTCCCTCCTCCCTCCCTCTGTCGCTCTCTCTCTTTCTCTGCCCCTCTCCTCTCCCTTTTGATAAGGTATCAGTTTCCATTGTAATTTCAGGTGAAATAATAAACAGCGGCCGTTACCAGGTGACAATGAATACTTTATGAGACAAACCCCTCATTTGCCTGGCAGTTCCTTCCGCACAGACATGCAAAATGCTTGTGGACCTTTTGGACATATTTTTGTATATTTATGTATTCCATTTTTCTACAAACACACAACCCAGAACACATTAAGACTGCGCTTATACTACTAATACCACTCAGAGCAGCAGGACAGCAAGATCGAGTTAAATGCCTCAGAACATAAATTGCTTTTATATATGAATTTTTAATATGTCATTCAAACAGCTCAATTTCCTGGGTTATAGGGACGCAAAAGCAGCAAATGCATTGTGACTAAAAAGGGAAATATTGCTTTTTTACATTACAATTCATTATGAGTCAATTCCAAGTTCCTGTTTGCTGACAGTAAGGACTAATATACAAACATAAAAACAGGTTTTGGGTGATTTGGTAATCATGAATATGACTCATATTCTAACAATGGCAAACCATCCCCTCCTTTTTAATGCGATAGTTAATTTAAAAACGTTCATTTTAAAACCTTTTGTACAAACGTCCTCCACCTCTCTCCAGTAATAAAAATGACACAATTGAAATATTATCAGCGTCAGTAAACATACACGTGTACAACAGTAGACACACACATATTCCTACGCTTTCTCTCTCTCACAAACACACACACAAACACATAAAAACAGAACAAATCAAGCCAACGTGATCCATTGTCCTAACTAGTCAGTTAAAATATTGAACTATAGCTGCTGTTTCGACCTGATGCATTTATCCGACTTCTATTACATTACACTAAACACTGATCACCCAGTGCTACTTTGGGGCAAGAACCCACAACTTCTCGAGTCCATGTCAAACAAGCAAGAGGTGGTTATGGCTAAAGTCCCAGAGCAGGGCGCCTTTTCTGAACTTTTGAGTCTTCTGCTTGAATAAAACGCAAAAAAAACATCAAACAAGCCCAGCCAGTAGGTCACGTTTCCCCTCACTTTTGAAACACACGGGACAAATCTTTGCATCAAACAGGGGTGAGAAGGGTAAAAAAAGGCTTTGAAGCCTAAACTGGGGCTTTGAAAGTACAAAAGCAACAAATGCTAAAATATATATGATTCCTGTTCCCATTCACCCTCTCACGCAGCGCCCTTCTTCGCCTCAAACCGGCCACATCACACGACGTTTCTAGGGTCAGCAAAATTTCGGGGGCCCCAAGGGCCCAGCAGTAACTACACTCTAATCCAGACGGTTTCCATCTTAAATGATGAACTACGTGAACCATGGAACACTTAGCACAACAGACTATGGATGTCTCTTAATTTAAAGTTAATTTAGCAACTGTTTCAAAACTGTGCTCAAATTGCCCCGAATTGACTACAGTACAAAGTGCCAATTAGTGGAGTTATGGCAACAAACGCATTAGTTGGGCAAATAAAGTGTGTGTGTGTGTGTGTGTGTGTGTGTGTGTGTGTGCGTACGTGTGCGCGTGTGTGTGTGTGTGTGTGTGTGTGTGTGTGTGTATTTGCAGCACGGTGGGAGACAATCCAGGGGAGCTGGGACAGGAAGCGGTGAAGGAGGCTTAAAAGCCCAACCTGGTTTGTGTTCAACATTTAATGCATCCTGTTATGCCTCCAGAGCACAGATTCATCAGGATATTCCTGCATAATAAAATATCTGCGCTGAGGGGGAAACACAGCGATCCAATGGCACTGCTTTCCTTCGCATACACTTTTAGATATTTGGGTAAATATTATTTTCACCATATTCTAGCTCTTTGAAAGTAATGTTTTGGACTGGCCCATTAAATTCAGAACCTGCCTAAGAAACCACAGCATTACTCCTGTATCTCATGGAACATATATATTTTTCACTTTCTACCTCTGTATTATTAGTATGAACAGTACTCTTTTAATGTTCTGTGCCATAATTTTTTAAGTGGACCAATCTAAGATCCACTTGACCAATTTGAACTTGTACTTAATTTGCAATGAGCGTGACAGCAATATCCCGGCACAACAAGCAGACATTACACAGCTACTGTCAATCTAATTAAATCGTCTTTCTCTCAATATAACAATACAGACCCTGCAGAACAGTAAGTTACCTGTACAAAGTCAATCCCAGGCCTGGTTTCTGTGTAACTGGAGTTAGTAACTCACACAGAGTGTCTCAATGTGTTAAAGATGTTGGATACGCCACTTTACCGCTGGTATTTTAGCAGCACGCTGAATTTGTTGGCATGAGTGCAATGTTTTTTCACACAGTTCGATAATGAGTGGCGTATTTGGGCTGGGGTGGGGCAGGGGAGGCGGGGGGGGGGACTGCACTACATGGTGGGGTACATCACTCAAAGGGAAGCGGGGCAGGCGTTTCGCCACCCCTCGCCGCGCGCTCCGGGAAGGGCTGGTCTAATGCGCCCCAGTGTCCAGCGCCCCGTTCTGGAGGGACAATAGTCGGGGCCGGGCTTTTGTTCTGGCCGCAGGGGGACACACAGACAGAGAAATATGACCTTTGGCGAGAGAGAGTAAGAGAGAAAGAGTGTTTGAACTCTCCGCTGTCTCGGGCAGTGTGGGGCAGTGTGGGGCAGGCTCCAAAGAGCTGCTGTCAAAAGTGGGGCCAACAGCAGGCTGTGTGTGTGTGTGTGTGTGTGGGTGAGTAAATGTGTGAGCGTTCGTGAATGCAAGTGTGTGTGTGTGTGTGTGTGTGTGTGGGAGGAGAATAGGAGAGAGGGAGAGAGGAAAGGAGAGAGAGAGACAGAGAGGGGGGGGGGTTGAAACAGAGCAGCTGAGACTCTGTTAGTTACGGACAGACAGTTTAAAGAAAACTCGACTGGAAGCACTGTGTGGCTCTGCTTCAGATCTCTCTCTTGCTAACCCTGCCAGCCTCAGTCATACAGAGCTGATGAGGAACATAACTGCTGAGGAGAACTGGAGAAGAGCATCAGCCCTTATTTTACACTGGTGCACTCTGATGTGAAATACCACTCCTTCACCTGCTATAGACAAGATTATATATTTTTATCAGAGCATCGGATGCAATGAATATTGAATTTGTGCTACAGTCAACACTGTCAATAGCCAAGCTCAGAAATAAAGCAATTTAACATGCTTTGCTAATTACCATTTAATTCTGCTAAATTGCTTCTCCTTTGTTCTATTTTGAAAACGCAGTAAGAATCAAGTTTGCCTGGATATTTGACACTTGTAACATGTTTGAAAGCCTCTTTTCACCGAACAGTCATGAGGCGTTCGGCGTTCTCTCATGAAGACAGAATGATTCGTCCCCTCCTTTCATTTCACTGGAAGGTCTGCCTCTCTTCCGCTGTGCTGTGAGCGGTATTTTAGATATCTGCTGAAACCACGCAGCACAATCACATGACAAATGTATTTAACAGTCAGAATATATTTTTATCAATGCGCTTTCATCCCCTGTTGTCTTAATCACCATATCTTTAACATTTATACCCCGGATGCAGACATTCATAATGTAATCTTCCTAATTCTGATCCTCTGCAATCTGGCTGTTAAAAGGCGGAGAGAGGAAAAAAGGCACATTTCTGAAGGCTCTTTCCATAATCATTTTAGACAGATAGCCTTTTCCCATCGCAGATGAGCAAATATTTGTAAACCAGCTATCTAATGGAAAATTATAGTGAAATTAGAGAGAAATTCATGACGGAGAAATCCGATTACCCTTAATTTTATTAAGCCAGCTTAGCCCACGCAGCATATTTTTGTGCAGTTTTTTCCATAAATACCTATGCCAGGGGTCCCACTAATCAAATAAAATTGAAATTCATCTTCCCATTAAATTCAATTAGCTGCAATTTCTAAAGCCTATCAAAGATTTTAATTACTAAATTATAAAATTCTCCAAAGCTAAATTGGGGGAGAAAAAAGTGCATCCTAGCATCCGAAAGAAAAAAAAACAGAAACCAGGGAAGGAAATCATTGATCAAAAAAGATATCCAGAGGAAAATAGAATTAGGGAGCCGGGCTTTATGCGGCCTATTGCTGGAAGAGTGACGTGTGCCAAGCCCCTGACTCCTCTGTACCACAGGAAATGAACTTACCCGAGGTGCTCTGTCTCTAAACGTCTGCCCTCAGACTTATTACGCTCTAATTGACTAATTGACACCTTAATTTCATTTATGGGCTCCTGTGTTCGAGAGGGGAGCCCAGAGAGCAGCAGTGGTCCTTCGAAGCCCGCAGACCAGGTGCAGCCCAGAACTACAGACCCCCCCCGCAGAACACAAAAACTACATGGACACAGATAACACGCTAACCAGACCTGAAGACTCTAAACCCCCAAAACCGTCTGATGGATCAATGCTGATAATCTCACAAAATAAAACTCTAACCCCACACCACTGCACACCCACCCAAACATGAGGGGCCGTTCTCTATGCATTCGTGCAAATTTTTACAATTCAGAGACATCAATGTAAAGAAAAAACAAAAAAAAAACAATAGATGTGTATGAATGGGAATGATGTCATATCGTGTTTTTACACTGCAGAGAGCAGAGGCTCAGGAAATCCTAGTATAAAAATAGGAAGCAAGGCCAACTGATGAAAATGGTTGATTCTGATTGATAGGAAAGTTAAAAAAAAAAAGCGCAGAGCTTCACATCCTTTGAAGGATTCTAAAGGCCAGCGCACAGGATTTGTCCTCTCTTTCCCTCGTTATTTATTTATTTAATTTTTTTTTTAATGGTGGAACTCACATCAAACGGTCGGCACTACCTATGCTTGGGAGCTGTGACAGTGGGACAGTACTGGGGTCCCGGGTCATCCACGAGTCCAAATTCCCACCGCCCCCTTCCCCTCGCCGAGAGGGGGCTAAAACAACGGCACAGCGGCCCGCAGACCCCACAAAGCCCTGCCTGAAAGCACCCCCGCTGGGGTTATTCACTTTAAAACTCTTTAACTCCTCATGCCGCTTATTTAAAATGGCACACACAAAAAAAAAGACAACCCTCAGACGATGGATTGGATGATGATGAATTAGATCAATATTGCTCTTAATTGTTTCTGGATTTTTCTGTGAGAAGACGGCAAGAAAAAAGACATATTCTGGAGGGGCTGTCTGGCGTAGTGCAGAGCCTAATAGAAGTGGCTCAGTAAATATTACTAAACTGAAACTTTAATCTGCTTCTCACATACTCAAGCTGCCTGGGTATTAAAGATAATCTTTTTTGTGTGTCATATGGAGGGAGATATGGATGGAGCTAATTTTTAGAGACAAATCTGATATTTGTCAACCGGGTAAAAAAAACCGGGGGATTTTCCTCCTAATCCTCAGCTGGATGTGTAGGCGTCTTAACAGCGAAATACAGATGGCGCCCGGCTCACAGGAAGTGGTCAGAACACTGCCAAGCACACACAGGAAGACATCCACTAACCTCAGCAGGGCTTAGTGCAAAGCTACCTGCAGCTAACGTCCTGCCAGTTATCCCAGAGCTACAGCCTAATTAATCACCCTGGAGCTAATTTAGCACTAGTCACACTGGAGCTAATACCCCACTAGCTACCCTGGAGGTATCATAGCACTAGCCACCCCAGAGCTAACATAGCATTAGTCACACCAGTGCAAACGCAGTGCAAGTCAACCCAGAGGTAACGCCCCACTAGTCACCCTAGGGCTAACACAGCACAAGTCACCCAGAAGCTATCGCAGCCCTAGAACATCCCGGAGCTAACAAAGTACTAGTCATAGCTAATGCAGCGCAAGTCAACACGGAGATAACGCCCAATTAGCCCTCTAGCCCTCCCAGTCACTGCCCTGCCAATAGCAGGGCCAGCTCTCGGCATAAGCAATTTACGTGGTCATCCTCAACAAAAAAAAAAAAAAAAAAAAATTATATATATATATATATGAAGAGTTTGTTTCCAAAACGCAATATTGAGTAAAAATTACAAAAAATTACAAAAATTGAGATAAGACCATATGGCGATAGCCCTGTGCTTCTTATACATGGTGCAAGAATATGTTTTTTAGAAATTCGTACTATAAGGTGTATTTTTTCATGGTCAATGTTTGTGTTTTATATAAAATGCAATTGGCGCCAACATAGAAAAAGCTGATTTACTCAAAATGAGTAAATTGGATATATTGCTTTTTGGAAACAAACTCTTCATATATATATGTGTGTGTGTGTGTGTGTATAGTTCCAATTAGCACTCTTTCTTCATGTGCTGCCGAGAAAACGTCAAATTAATATATAAAGAAGGAAATAAACAAACTTGTGGTGCCACGTCACGCAAACACTGACTGTGCTGCACGAAGTGATGGCAATTTTGACATTTAAAGGAGCCGTGCGCATGCTCACAACTTCAAACAAAGTAAATTCGCTCGACTACAAGCCAAAATCTACTTCCATCCTTTCAAATCCATCATTGTTTTGTATTGTATTTATATATTTTAGTAACTCAGGCATCATGCTTTTTATATTATAGAATTTTCTACAGAAATTGGAGGATTCAAAGTGCTGTTTTAGCTCTTTAGTCAAAGGACATGAATAATGTAAACTGTTTTACCAACCGCAAATAATCAGAAGAAGAAGGTATTTTTCTTCTTGTGTGATTATTGGCGATAGACAGGTTTGCTTTATAAACATCAAAACATCAATAGGACCCATATTCACGATAGTACGCAAAGCAGGTGAAGTATTGGTATTAACCTGTAGCTACCTATGTAGAAAAAAAAATGCAATTTAAGTATGGCCTAAGGTCAGTATTTTTTCAGTATGTTTCTTTTCCCTTGAACTTGAAAATAGGGATGCTTGGTTTTACAGGTACCGCCCCTAGAAGGGGCATGTCTTCTCCCTACGAGTTAAAGGAAGTTTAGCTCTTCAATAATGCATAATTTCCAATAATTGATTTCCAGTTACCCCATCTACTGCCCAGTCTATTTTGTTTTACAACTTTTTCACAAGCTTTGCAGGGACGCATAATTATAGGGCATAATATGGCACGTCGTTAACGTTTCATTGGGTAATGTTTTCAAAAATCTATAATATTAAACTTAACTTTGGCACTTTCATATTTGCTTTATTGCAGGGATTTTCTTCAATGGTGTCGTAACAAATATATGTTTTCAATGCAGAACGTGCTTGTGTTTCTAAAACTATTATAGTTTTTTATTAGTTGGAAAATGAACAACCTTTATCACACCTTCGGTGAGGCTGGAAATCATGAGGGCCTCATCTTTTTTGTCGTGCCAAAAGAATTTTAAGGACCTTTTCATAAGTAGCAATAATATGGCTTTGATGCTGTATAATATCATGAATGAAAGAATGAAACAATTTTCAATCTGGCTAGACAGTTGAATATGTGTATTTCTGAAGGGAAGCGGACTCCAAATCTGTCCAAACCAAAATGGCTGGAGCCGGCCCTGCCTGCTACTCGCCCCAGAGCTGACTCAGCACTAGTCACCCTGGACTCACCCTCAAGCTAACCTAATGCTAAATGTCCCAGAGCCAACAACCCCCTAGCCATCCAGGAGCCAAAGTAGTGCTAGTCACACCAGAGCTAATGCCTCCTTAGCCACTCCTGAGCTAACAGCGTTAGTTACACTGAAGCAAATGCCCTGCGAGTCACCACAAGGCTAGCATCCCACTAGTCGCCCTGGAGCAAACTCTGAACATCTCTAAACAGTGAGGGCACTTTCAGATGAAATATAATCCTGCTATGTATGTTTAACAACACAACTTTGACCCAGCTCAATTGAGTTACAAAAAATCTGTTGATATATAAAGGCCACACAAGCAAGGGCATAACTTTTAGTTGATGATAAGGGGGACAGAACAACTGAAATGGTCATGCCCGCGAGAATACGTTTTCTTTTTTCATTGATACATTTATCACAGCACATTATTGCGTCCCCTTATCCCCCCCATACACTATGCCCTTGTATATGTTTCAGTCAGATTGCGAAACCAGTCATTTCATGAAATGACTAAAAATTTCAGTAATTTCATGAAATGGCATTAAACTTCAGTCATTTCACAATATGACATATTTTTTTTTCACAATTTGACTATAACATATACAAGCCCAAGTTTTCTTTTCTTTCTGGTAAGATTTATTTCAGGTTACTGAATGCATAGCTGAGAAAAGTGATTAAAAGTGCCTAGATTATGACTGGAACTATTCTCCTTGACAGTAACAGCTCCTGTGATGTGGTTAGCATTCTCTGTAGATCAGTGCAGTAATCTCCTCCAAGCTAAGCAGTGCTGCCCTGCTACCTGAGTTCTGTGTTTGTGTGAGAGTGAGTGGTGTGTGTGTGTGTGTGTGTGTGTGTGCATGAGAGCGTGAGAGTTTGGGTGTGTGTTTGTGGGGCCGGGAAGATAAGGTGCATAAAATTTTACAATGCTACAGATTTCATGCACACAGGATACCCACTTCCAGGCAAAACAAAAAAAAAACTTGAAATTAACTGGGCAGATGCCCCTCAGTGCAATTTCATGAAACAGAAGAGAAAAGCAAAATAAATCAATTCTGGTCAAAGATTACGCACAGTTAATCTCCCTAAAGAGGCCCACTCTTGGTTCAAAGGCTCCACCCACCTTCAATATGAAATATTTCCTAGTTTTTCTGAGTAAAATTTAAGTCCACTCGCTACACCTTTCCTCAGAGTAAAATCTACAGTAGCTACTGACAATAATGCTGAAAGATCATAATGGCTATCGATCAGAAACAAAAACGCAAGTCAGAAGCCTATTCCAATATAATATTCCACAGCATATGGGCTGCAGTATCTGCAGTTTGAAACACAATGTGATAGAGCACTTAGAACACATTCCTCAAGTACATTATATTCCTCAACCACATTCTACACACAGCCGAGAGCTGTGCACAGTTTTCACGAAAACGATGCGCTATGCGGTGAGCATCCGCACAGTATAGTGCACAGACCGTGCGCACAGTCAGCGGGATATGTAATGAAGTCCTCTTAGCCTGCTAAATATATTAACTTTAAATGAATGCATACATATCAAACCTGTGCCTGCAGAAATTTCAGCCTGTAAATGTTCATTTTTAAATGGGAAAAAGAGCCTCTAAAAGATGTTTAAAGGCCACAGTTGACACAGCAGCCCACCCAATAAAAGCAAAGCTTTTTAAGGAGGCAATATACTTCCTACCCCTACGGCAAGCAAAGCCCCCTCTAAACTGAAGGTTGGATAAGAGAAGGCGTCTGGTAGACTGAAACATGTTTCTCTAAAAACTGCTGAGAACACACCCCTGTCGCGGCTGGTTAAGATAATCCTCCATCAGGACTGGCCAAGTCACGGTACAGCATTGGTGAAGACGTCGACCATTTTACAACCTGCCACGTAGACCTTGTTAAATTATTTCTAATAAAAACGACAATTATTTGCCACCGCTGAAAAGAAAAGTATCACCTATCCTAAAATCTTCAGAAAATAATCATATAAAGTTTTGGTACAGCAATGGTGAAGACACCCACCATGTTCGTACATGCCAAGCACAACTCATCAAATGATTTCTCAAAAAAAAAAAAAAAAAGAATCATTTGCCATTGCTGAAAAGGTATCACCTATCCTAACTCCATTACAAAATTAATCATATAAAGTTTGAAGACTAACTTCTTCTTTATTAATGGAGATATTGAGTAGCGAATATCCTGTAAAGTACCCCCCAAAAAAAAAAAGGATATATCTAATTTCGGAACCAAACTATTCATTATCAATAATACAATAAACAAAATGTATATGTTCAATTTTATCATTTTGTTGAACATAATAATTATCAATATTACAATTTAACTATCAATACTTCCGAACACAATAATGTGCAACATTGAGACTGCACTGTTACCATATCTATGTCTGTGAGGCAGGAAGCTACCCTGTTGTCAGATGTTTGCCACTGATTTAAAAAAATCTAGATTTTACTTTTAGAATCCAACAATCCCATTCAAAATGACATTAACAGTCCTCCGACCTGTAATGGTGGGGTCAGCATTGTGTTCATCAGACAGGAATCTCTCATTTTCCCACCACACAAACGACAGAATGTCCCGGCTGGGGCTCCACAGCTCAGCATGCTGGTGTGTGTTTCTATGTGAATATGTGAATTAATTATCTCGCCGATGGCATTTTCAGTACAAAAACGGCAGGCCATCCAAAACTGCTAAAACACCACTGTAGTCACCTACTTGTGATGTGCGTGTGTGTGTGAGTGAGTCTGTGTAATAATGTTGTTCAGGGCAGGGTCATCGATTAGCTCCAACAAGGAAAAAAGTGAACATTCTGGACGCTGTGAAATTCAGCAATTTTTTTTTTTAACCTTCAGAGATGATTTGCATTCTTCTGTGAAATAAATAAATAATTTCCACAGGGGGAAAAAAAATAAAAATCACTAAAGCTCTATTGGTGTAATTGGCTGAATAGCAAGGACAGCAGAAAATTTACGGGCAGGCGGAAGTGTGAAGGGGACTCGGTCACTGGGCAAAACCAGCCGCTCAGCACCGGCCGCAGAAAGAGCTCTGGTGCAGCGTGGCGAGGGTCGCACCAGGGCGCATCGGCATTTCTGCGCAACTTACGCAAATAAATAACACCGATGCGAGGCGACGCCGATGAGGAGGGAAAATCCCCAAAGTCACATCGCTAAATCCTGCCAAACTGAGAGAGCGGTCATGGATTGGCTGCTTTCGCACAGCATCGAGACAGCAACACCTTATTCTGCGTCAGCGCTGCTGAAGGGACAAGCTCGGATAAAACTTAAAACCCTATGGCTTTATCACTCCCTCAGATTTTCCATAAAATGACGAGGCCAGGGAGCCGAACCATGTGACCGGCATCTAGGTCAGGCAGATGGGCAGCGGGGGAGGGGGGAGGGAGGAGTTTTCGATGGAAG
Source organism: Gymnothorax javanicus (assembly GCA_029692085.1). Taxonomy (NCBI): domain Eukaryota; kingdom Metazoa; phylum Chordata; class Actinopteri; order Anguilliformes; family Muraenidae; genus Gymnothorax; species Gymnothorax javanicus. Next base: position 41,734,889 of record CM056203.1, read on the forward strand.
TGTTGAAAATAGCAAGCAGTAACCAGATTAGATCAATAAGGATTGTTTCTATATCTGTCTTTGAACAGGACACAGAGAATGGGGGCTGAGAGAGGGAGAGAAAGAGAGAGAGAGAGAGAAAGAGAAAGAGAATGTGAGAGAGAGGAAGATGGAAAGAGACAGAGCAAGAAAAAAATTTTCAAAAAGGCAGATTAGCCTTTTTTACACAGGTATGTTCAGCTGGTCACCGTGATGCATGATCACCTCACACATGCACGAACGCACACACGAGCACACACACACACGCACGCACGCACACACACTTTACCTCTGCTCTGAGCTGGGGTAAATGTTAGGCCCACTCCTCTGCACAGTCACAAACAGTAACATTTCATTTCAGTTTTTCAACTGCAAGCCATTGAAGCCCTTCAGTTTTAAAAATCTGCACCATGCATCCCGATTTTCAGAAGAATCCAGCCACCGGACCGGGCCTGTTTAGCAGCAGTTCAGTCTTCCAAATTTCCTCGGCCGCCGCTAGCGTTTGACAGTGCGGTTATAGGAAAACCAATACTGCACTAACCCTTTCATGTCATTTATCAGAGGATAATAGATGTTAATGTGGAAAGTGCCTGACATTTGGTAGACAGAACTGTAATGAATCAGGTTCATACAGTACTAACTCACTTTCAATTAAAAAAAAAAAAAAAAACTTCCAAATGTTTAAACCTTGTGTTTGCATCACTTTTTGTGAATAAATGTGTGCGGGTGTGCCGTGTAGCATCTGTTGTCAGTGAAAACTCAAGGTTCTGTCACGTTCCTTACAGAAAATAAGCCAAGGCCATGGAGATTCTGCTTAAAAATACAAATAGGAAAATTTATCAAAATATTACAGCAGGTCAGTTCGACCCAAACACCAATTCATCAGATATTTTTCTTTCACAATAAGATGAGCAGCATGGGGAATCATGCCTGCCACCCTCCCAGCCCAAGGAGATGCAATGGCTCAGTGGTTAAGCGTGCCAAACTTTGGATCGAAAGGTCCTACATTCAAGTCAAGTCAAGGCTTTCACGGTGTGTTCTCGGGCGAAACGCTTTACTCCCACAGTGCCTCATTCCACCCACATGTATTAATGGGCACTGGAAAATTGTTGGGGAAACCTGTGATGGACTAGTATCCCATCTAGGGGGAGGTGCAATACTCCTAGTCGCTTCATGCTATGGAAACCAGAGTTAAGCACTGGCCTCATGGGCCACAATTGGCTTGGGACAGACTTTACCTTTTTGCTCATCCAGGCTGGCCAACCAAATGGAGACACACGCTCAATACACAGGGTGCGACCTGACTGGGGTCAGAATGTTAGAGCCCTGTTGGGGAGTCACCTGTTCCTTCTAATTGACTTTCCAATTACATTCCAACATCTTCAAATTATCATATTCATTTGTATGTGTTTAGGAACGCTCCAATCGGACCGGGTGACCTTTATAAATGACACTTGTTCTGTGATCGGAGGGTGCCATCTTTCTCAGAGCGTGACACAGGTCAATATTACCGCTGAAAGTGGGTGTTTTTCATTTAGATCAGCCTTCTACCTTCCAGATTTTAAAAGGCAAACAGGCTCCCAGAGGGCTGTTGGCTGGACGCTGACAGAAGAATGAGACAGACAGAGCGTGCGGGCGTTGTGACCGCCTTGACCTTGGCCCGTCACATGACCTCCAACTCCGCAGTGACACACTAACATGCAACCAAGGCCAGTCCACAGACGCACTGTTAAATACGACAATCAACGACTCCTCAACTTCTCCCGGTAATAAAATGTGCACTGTATGTACATGAGCATTTTAGAAACTAAATTTCGTAACACAGCAATACACCCAGTTCGCTAGCCTGCTTAAAATAATTATTGATCACAAAATACGCCTGTGCGTGCATGAGGGCCCATTCAATTGATTTTCTCCCCTCCCCCAGCTGAGAAAACATAACAGAGTTGATATGAATTAAAGGGCTGTTTTGCTTCAATTCATCTACAAAGTCTAACAATACATTTTTGTTGCCACGGAAACATGATAACGCAGTTTTCTGTCTGTTGCTCAACAATCAATTAATTTAACGCCTTTGTGCTAATGTTTACCATCCTATTTAGTCCTGAAAGTCAGTTTAGTTTTTTTCTACCCAGCCGTCTAGTTTTCAGGGTTTTGTTGAATAAATCCTATGGCACAAAAGCAGCGATTGGGGGAGGCCAGGTGTCGCCTGCAGGGACGAGACCATGTAAGCACCATTGTTGGGTACAAAAATTCAGCTATTACTGTGTCAACAGGCCTCGTCCCAACGCAAGCACTGTTCCCATTGAAACCACAATTCTTTTTTTATATTTCCAATAAAGGCGCAAACAAGGCCGTGACTTTTACCCTGTATACTCCAAAGCAGATGTCCGGTCTTTTCTAGAATGGCTGTGCTTTGAGTGATGCCACAGAAGAGTGCATCAGTAGACATTTTGGCAGGGTTTTTGCTTTGTACTGTCCATTCCTTATTAAAACGCATGGTGCTGGCAGTGCTGATGAATGCATGACTGAATAACATGCTCTTCTGCTCTGATTCCCAAATAATAATAAAACAACATTCTCAGAAAAAAACAAAAAAACACTAGCACTTGTGCCACAGTGTTCATTACAAATACAAGATAAATGAGTGATCTTATAAGAGTGAACACCTAATAATTTAAAAGGGGATCCTCGCACTGTGGCTTGGACCACCACATATTCAGCACAGTGAGATAACAGCAGGACACTCGTGTGCTGATATGCAGTGATGACCATAGACAGCATTTCAGATGCTCTTGCAAAGGGTCATATTACAAGCAGGCAAGTCAATGTCTATCTCCATACAGACCAAAAGAGGCAAATGTAAAGAGGGTAGAGAGGTTAAATTACGGCCCCCATAATCGCAAATAAACCGAGGGCTGATACTGCACCTAATGCCAGTATTTTCTGTCAAACTTCAAACTTCCAGTAGCAGATAAAAAAAAAAACAAAAAACAAAAAAAACCCACAATGAGTGGCCTGAAGTGACCCAACCAGACTGGAGCTCGAAAAATGCGGCACTGAAGAATAATTACACATAAACACTCCACTTTGTACATTTCTATTGTTACACATCAGACATGCCCAGGCCTGCATGTTCATGAGCAATACTTCAGTCAAGGTTTTTTTGACAAAAGTCTGCGGATTCTTTATTTCAAAATAACAGAAAGAGCGAACGTTTTGAAGGCTGAAAGAAGACAAAAAGGCACTTCATACTTGAAAGAGGTACTTTAAAATCGCAATCGAGCACTATGCAACTGCAATGCAGGCTGTAACATGCTCATTATACAACTTACGGGTGGTTATGCTTAGGGCTTAAGCTCTATTGGAGATTGTCTTTTGGAAAGACATCACTTTGGCATGATTCTAAAATGTTTCCCGTATCAGCATTAATTATTAGTATGAATGCACCATCCATATTACAAACATTTTAAAATAAGGAAATCATTTTACGATTCAAGAACTTTAATCGCAAAGACCATTTATAAGTGTGATAACTACATAGCAAAATTCAGAATTTGTGAACTTAAAATTTGTACTGTTCATTTAACCTCTATCAATCCTCTTTCTCCACAGCATTTTGTTTACCATACTATCCAAGACAGCGGCAATAAAAACTGCGGAGTGCAGTTCATAAAGAGGCACTTTAACCATTACTTTGAAATTTTAAAGAGGAAAGATATGGGAGAGGGATTGAGAACTCCAGAAGCCGGATTAATTATGATGCCGTGGCCCTTGCCCCTTCCATCTCAGATGGAGTAATTATATCCAGACACAACACCAACCACTGATCACTCCCATCAACACTAATAACAACAGATCACTCTCATCACCACTGATTACTAAAGATCGCTCCCATCGCCACTGATAACTACAGATCACTTCCATCAACAGTAAGAAATACAGATCATAAACGATAATTACCCCGCCCTGCCCGAAGAGGGAGGGCAAGGGGTATTGTTTGTGGTTCGGTTTGTTTGTGTGTTTGTTTCTTTGTTTGTTTGTTAACACTTTAGCAGCAAAACTAATGGCCAGATTCACCTCAAATTCAGTTTAGGGATTGCCACTGACCCAGAATAGATGCCTACTGAATTTAGGAAAAGTAGGTCAAAGTATGTGCGAGGGGCGGGGTTTGTTGTGCCTGGCACCACTTGTCACATTCTGCGATGAGACAAAGCCCAACCCAGGGACTCGGGTAAACAAGTCAAGGTATGGCAAGCCATCATCATCCTCACCACCATCGCCATCATCATCTTCACCACCACCACCATCATCCTTACCACCATCGCCGTCATCATCCTCACCACCATCACCATTCTCATCCTCACCACCATCACCATCATCTTCCTCACCACCATCACCATCATCATCCTCACCACCATCACCATTCTCATCCTCACCACCATCACCATCATCTTCCTCACCACCATCACCATCATCATCATCCTCACCACCATCACCATCATCATCCTCACCACCATCACCATTCTCATCCTCACCACCATCACCATCATCTTCCTCACCACCATCACCATCATCATCATCCTCACCACCATCACCATTCTCATCCTCATCACCATTACCATCATCATCCTCACCACCATCACCATTCTCAACCTCACCACCATCACCATCCTCACCACCATCACCATCATCTTCCTCACCACCATCACCATCATCATCCTCATCACCATTCTCATCCTCATCACCATCACCATTCTTATCCTCATCACCATTACCATCATCATCCTCACCACCATCACCATTCTCATCCTCACCACCATCACCATCATCTTCCTCACCACCATCACCATCATCATCATCCTCACCACCATCACCATTCTCATCCTCATCACCATTACCATCATCATCCTCACCACCATCACCATTCTCAACCTCACCACCATCACCATCCTCACCACCATCACCATCATCTTCCTCACCACCATCACCATCATCATCCTCATCACCATCACCATTCTCATCCTCATCACCATCACCATTCTTATCCTCATCACCATCACCATCATCATCCTCATCACCATCACCATTCTCAACCTCACCACCATCACCATCATCATCCTCACCACATCACCATTCTCATCCTCACCACCATCACCATCATCTTCCTCACCACCATCACCATCATCATCCTCACCACCATCACCATCATCATCCTCATCACCATTCTCATCCTCATCACCATCACCATCATCATCCTCATCACCATCACCATTCTCAACCTCACCACCATCACCATCATCATCCTCACCACCATCACCATTCTCATCCTCACCACCATCACCATCATCTTCCTCATCACCATCACCATCATCATCCTCACCACCATCACCATCATCATCCTCACCACCATCACCATTCTCATCCTCACCACCATCACCATTCTCATCCTCATCACCATCACCATCATCATCCTCATCACCATCACCATTCTCATCCTCATCGGCATAATCATCACCATCATTACCATCACCATCACTGTCACCACCATCATCATCACTATAACCATCATCATCTTCACCACCATTACCATCAACACCATCACTACTACCATCACCATCATCACTACTACCATCGTCATCCTCACACCATCATCATTATCATCACCACAATCATCATCATCAGAACCATAACCACCATCATCATTATCACCATTATCCTCACCATCATCATCATCATCATCCTCACTATTACCATCAACAACATCCTCACCACCATCACCATAATCATCACCACCATTACCATCACCATCATCGTCATCCTCACACCATCATCATTATCATCACCACAATCATCATCATCAGAACCATAACCACCACCATCATTATCACCATTATCCTCACCATCATCATCATCCTCACTATTACCATTATCATTCTCACCACCACTATCATCATCATACTCCTCACCATGATCATCATCACTATCAACATCCTCATCATCATCGCCATATCACCATCATCATCATCATCATCGCCATTGCCATATCATCATCATCATCGCCATCGCCATATCATCATCATCATCATCATCATCGCCATATCATCATCATCATTGCCATTACCAGCATCATTACAACCACCACACCCATTACCAACACCATAACTATCACCATTAGAATCATCGCCATCATCATCATAACAAAGAATTCAGCGCAGATTTTTGGAAAGACCAAAAAAAGAAACATCATGAATGTCAGCCTTCCTTAATGACAATAATATAGCTAATAACTGACAACCAATGGGCAGAGAGGACAGCTGAAGTGAAAGTTTTTTGTGCATAGCAGTCTCCAGCAGCCCTGTGATGGGCTGTAATAAGGTGCTCCATCTTTCAGAGATGTACTTTTCCTAAAGCATTGTTGATTGCTGTGTGTCCATTACTTGGAGGGATTATGATAATATTCCACATTGTGCTCTGCGTGATGCAAGGGAAATTCAATACTCAAAAGGTTAATGCAATCAATTAGGATGACAAAGGAGTAAAGTTAAACCCTCCTGCTCGTTGAAAAAGACACAGAAGAAGAGAGGAAAAGAAGGTATTGAAAGCTTGAATGGATCTGCGGAGAAAAAAGAGGCACTCAAAAGAGAAAAGAAAGAGGGGGAAAAATGTCATCCATTCTGTGCGTGTTGCTCAAAGCCTGCTGAAGACACACAGCACACTACAGAGCGCATTAACAGCAACCTTCAGCAGGTAACAAATAACCAAAATAATATACTGATTTTCATTCTCCCACGGATTGTTAACAGAGACAGCGTACTATAAGGGTTCAGAGGGAGTTTGAGCAGGCCACAGATTTATAAGGTCAGGTTCATTGGGACGGCCTCTCTCCCAATCCCTACGCTTCACTCCCATATGTCATGCTCCACCGCATTGGGCCGCAAGAATATTGACAATCGCAAAAAAAACACAGCAAAATTACAAAGACGATACCTTCCCGCGATGAGCGAGACAACAGCATATATTATTTAGAGAGATGCTACAATGGCAGACAACACAAAAGGAGTCTCATCGGTGCTGATAAATGGATAAAGTTGGACAGCAGTATTGAGCCTGGAAACTATTGTGCTAATCCATATCAGCTTTTCACAAGCACAGCTCTGTCTGCCAGAAAGAGCATGTAATAATTACATTCTGGCAAATCGTGGGCCATAATAAAATAGTGTAAACCTGAGTGGTGCTTTTCGACTGAGTCATACTCGCTTGTTTTTTTCCTCTCCCGGACGTCCTCCCCATGATGCTAATTAAATGATGAAAAAGGCCCAAAGCCCCTAAATCTGGCAAACAGGAGGGTTAGAGTTAGGGTAAGACAGGAGGGTTAGGTACGGACAAGAGGGTTAGGGTTAGACAGGAAGGTTAGGGTTAGAGTTAGACAGATAGAGATGGAGCACTCCTGTGGTTTCACTGGAGCAAATCAGAGCATGCTCGCACACCCCTGGGTTTCCTGCAGACGGTAACGGCCCTCCGGACAGGAGAGCGATGCTTACGCTCCTGGACTTCATCTGAGTTTTAACAAGTTGCTTGAGTTACTGATGTTGTCGGGGGGTGGGCGACAGGAGAGCAGTATATAATTACACTGATCACACAGGTCCAAATAGCTCTAGTTTATGATCTCTAACTATTACACATCATCGTTATTTGCAGGAGCCACAACTTCGCTGTGTTGAGGGGTGGCGGGGAGGGGGGGTGGGGGAGGGAGGGGGGCTTTGTCTAATTGGGTTTTCCATTTGTAATTGCTCCCCCGTATCCAGGTTTTTTGAACTATGCATCCCCATTTACCTTTGAAGATACGCTAAAGGATTGCGGTACTTATTAAACAATTATTTGAATTTCCCAGTAACTAAAGAATGCTACAGCTCAAATTGCACATCATGAAAGGATATTGACTGAGGGGAAATTTATCCAACACGAGAAAATCACCGTGTTTCACACAACTCCCATTAAATCAAATGCTCCATACTTTTATTTCGTTGGAGAAAGCTTTAATACTTCTGTTTGATGGAAGGACGTGAAGGCGGGGGCTGGGTGGGGGGGTGGATGCTATATGGGAGGAGCTCAGCTCTAAATAGGAGGATAAGAAACGAGGGGAAGAGAAAACAAACGTGTGGTCAGGGGCCAGTCCGTACCCAAGATTCTCCGCTGCAGCGGTATTTTACTTTTCATGAGCGCAGCAGCTATAATTTGACCTACATCGCATTTTTCTGTTCCTGCACTTCTGGGGCCAGTGGCCGCGCTGCAGAAACAATGGCCCAAATGCGCTTTGAAGTTTCGAGGAATAAAAGCTGAGGGATAACAGGAGGAATGCCCTCTCTGCTGGGCAGCCCCCCGTGAAAAGAAAAACAAATACTTGGGACAAAAAGGCCAAAGTTAGGGGGGCTTGCCGCCCCTGTCTGCGCTTCCTACGGGCCCAGCGACCGCTGCGAGGAGGGCTTTCAGGGTTTGGCGGGATTGATGGATGTGTTCTGAAGAAGGGCTATTCACATGGAGATGTTACATCATAAATATTTACACAGGGCTGTCATTTCCATGTTGCTTTGGCATGTTTTGACACAACCGAAAAAAAAAAGATTCAAGGACAAAAAAAACGAGAATCAGGGAGGTGGCCTCTCTTCTGTTATTAACGACGAAAATCCAGAGAACTTTCAGATTTGTTTGAAACACAAGATTATTAGGATGCTCTGACAACTGTTATGAAAACACAATACAATACTCAGCTCCTCGTGTATTAAAGAATTAGTCACAGATGAGTTGACATTCACTCTCTGCTGCTAGCCTGCAGATCAGAAAATATGTCTGTGATATTTAAAATAAACTAAATATATTTCATATCTCCTCATCCTAATTTTAAATTAACAAGGCTCCCAACAGGAGGATATGTTAGCATTAAGATAAGGATTTAACACCAAATTGTGCACATTAAGAAACAGTGTCCAAGAGCAATACTAGCCAAATTGACATGTATAAAAAAATTCACAAATTTATATAGGTTGTTGACTTCACCACAGTTATAAAAACAAAATAAAATATTTCAGGGATGCAACTGCAGTAAACCTAAAGCACAAAGAACTGATTGAAAGAGAAGTCACCAGTTTTTCATGAAAAAAAAATGCAAAAAAATCAGGAACATAAATCCTCTCCAGCGATCTTTTTTTAAAAATTGTTTTTATGGTAAAATTAAATTAATTCTTAGCAAATGCCACCAAAAATGCAGACCAGACAATCACTGCATTGACAAGACAAAATAATTCCTCCTCTTTTGGTTTTCCAAACATGAAACTAACTGAGGCAGCAGCGCATTTTGGGCTGATCTGTAAAGAAAACAAGGAATGGGAGCGATAAAGACAGAGAGGGAGAAGGGGGAGCCGTCCGCCGTGTTGTTTTAAACCGACGCTACAAAATTCTTCACAGCGAGCACAATTAAAAGCCACTGACTCCCCAAGGAAGCCAGAGAACCAATGAAAACAAATTTGGCAGTTTAATTTTCTTCCCACTGTTTGAGAGGGAATCCATTCTGGGAGGTTTCTGGGCCCGGTCTCTGGGAAGAGGCAAGCGGGCCCCATGTTGGAGCCAGTTGGGCTTTCTGATTAGCTGAATTAAAATATATCAAAACCCAATTAAGCTAACTATACTCCAGCTATTCGCGTGTGGAAGCGAGGGGAGAAGTGGGTCATGTAGGGAGCGGGGTGTGAGTTAGTACGCTTGCCTCCCTTTGAAGATACACTGGGAGTCCTAAAAGCATCCTGCTTAAATTCAGACGGGTGAAACGAAATCTGCCGTGCCGTCCCCTCAGGAAATGCCCACATCGACGGCTACAAAGGCCCAACATTATGAAGGGAAGCCTGCTTCCTCAAATTACTTCTAATTTAACGCCAATAGTTCTGCATTCCGTGCAAAAAAGGGTCTGTTGAATCATCTTTAGCCATGTGCATATCACAATATACGGCAGTGTTGCTGATTCCACTGTCCACCGTGTGCAGTCCAGGCGGCATTTTCAGCTCATGCGCATACATTGTGTAAGGTGTCTCAGGTCATAAGGGAGCAGCTAAAGAGTGATCTGCACATCGTTCAAATCTCTGATACACTGAAGATACAAAGGAGAGATTTCGGGTCTCGTGTTCAGAAGAACCCAGGAGATCCTGTACAGCCCATCTCTGGAAAGCCCAGCAAACAGCACAACTGAATCTCTAACAGACGGTACATGGAACCAGAGGTACCCAGTCAAAGCCTTCATTACACACGTACTCTTACTCGGAGTCAATCTTCCAGCTTTTAACACAAACGTATGGAATTAAAGAGGCAACCACTAGAAAACCTGGCTTTACTATGTACAGAGCATGTATCAAGTGACACAAAAAAATATTCAGTTAAATCAATTCTTACAGCTTACCCATGAGATTCACATGTACATTGTACTCTATTAGAACTGAATCAACACTGACGCAGTACAGTGCAGGTATGGCAATTCCATCTCTTCAGTGTGAATTACCTCTACTGCAACGCAACTCTTTCAGGGATAGTAACACGGCATGATAACCAAAAAAAAAAAAAAAAAAAGATTTGGCAAAGAAACAATCAGAGTATTTGTGATGCGTACACTTTAAAAACTGACCGAGAGGCATAATTCAACGCTGTGAGTTAATCAGTGGGAAAATAAAATGGAGCGATTGAAATAAGTCATTTGTCAATTTTTACAACTCAGTTGCGCATAGATCTCAGGGGATTAATGAAGATGCCCGATTTTGCTGTTGAAACAAATGGTTGAGATGCTGGGGACAGTAATGAGTCATGTGTTTTATTTTGTCCTACCTTGTTTTTTTCTGGAGGGAGCAGGTTACTCTGCTGGAAATCACTTCATCTTGGGTGAAAGAAGGAGAGAGAAAAACAAGAGATGGAGAGAGAGAGAGAGAGAGAGAGAGAGAGAGAGAGAGAAGAGAACTTTAATATGCTTGCCCAAACACAGAAAGTCCAGCAAAATACCCAGTTTCTAGCACTAATATCACGGAACTGTATATCTGTGCAGCAAAGGTATAGCAATATGACAGACCAAAAGGACACATTAAAAATAAATACAGACTCATTCAGAGAGTCATTTACAAATACAAGACTCGATCGGAGACTCATTTACAGATACAGACTCATTCATAGACTCATTTATAAATATCAACACATTCAGGGATTCATTAACAAAAACAAACTCATTCAGAGACTCATTTACAAATACAGACTCATTCAGAAATTCACTTATAAATATAAACACATTCAGAAATTCACTTACAAAAACAAACTCACTCAAAGACTCATTCATCAAAATGAACTCATTCAGAGACTCATTGATAAATACAGACTCATTCAGAGGTTCACTTACAAATACAGACTCATTCAGAGACTCACTTACAAATACAAACTCATTCAGAGACCAAAAAGATGCCAAAAGATGGGATATAGTAAGGGAGGCTGAAGGTTGGGAATAATGAGAGACGGAATAGGTGTGCTAATAACAACTAATGCAAAAGGTAGAAAAGCATTGTGAATGTAATTGTTATTGTATTGTATTTCTTTTTTCATTCATTTATTTATTAAATTTTTTGTGTGTGTTTTGTTTTGTCAGGTGATGGTAGGAGGACTCGTACACAATTATGTAACTGACTAAATTAATAAAGTTGTCCTCCAAAGGGGGGGGCGTGGCAGGATATTCAAAAAAAAAAAAAAAAAAAAACTCATTCAGAGACTCATTTATAAATATAAACACATTCAGAGATTCATTTACAAATACAGACTCATTTGGAGAGTCATTTACAGATACAGACTCATTCATAGACTCATTTACAAATATAAATACAATGAGCAATTCATTTACAAAAACAAACTCACTCAGAGACTTATTCATCAAAATGAACTCATTCAGAGACTCATTCATAAATACAGACTCATTCAGAGACTCATTTACAAATATAAACACATTCAGAGACTAAACACATTCAGAGATTCATTTACAAAAACAAACTCATTCAGAGACTGATTCATCAAACCAAACTCATTCAGACACTCATTTATAAATACAGACTCATTCAGACACTCATTTACAAATACAGACTCATTCAGAGACTCATTTATAAATAAAGACTCATTCATACAGTCATTTACACGTACAAAATCACTCAGAGACTCATTTACAAATGTAAACTTATTCAGAGTGTCATTTACAAACAAAAACTCACTCGAAGACCCATTTACAAAAATAGACTCATTCAGAGACTTATTTGAAAATAAAGACTGATTCAGAGACTCATTTATAAATATAGACTCGCTCAGAGACTCATTTATAAACACTGACTCACTTGGAGACATTTAAATACAGACTCAGAGACTTGTTTATAAATACTGACTCAAACAAAGACTCATTAAGTTGTATATACAGATTCAATCAGAGACTCATTTCTAAACACAGACTTATTCAGAGACTCATTTATAAATGCAGACTTATTTAAAAATATAGACAGATTCAGAGACCTATTTACAAATACAGACTCATTCAAAGTCTCATAAATACAGACACATTCAGAGACTCATTTATGAATACAGACATACTCAGAGTGAAGCTGCACAGCTGTGAAAGGGGTTTCTTCCCCAACAGGACAGATTAGCAAGTAATACAAAGAGGAAAAAATATGAAATAAGTCCTTTAATTTTCAGAAAGAGTGAAAATTAGCCATGCAGTAAAGCAGATAATGCAGCTGGACAGAGCTCCAGGAACATGGGGAGGGCGGGTGGATTGCCGTGGGACCCCAGTTGTCAGGGGCTGACAGGTGACCAGACCCCAGTTCCCACCGCAATGGGAGCAGGTGCTGTGCTGGGTTCACCACTTATGCCAACATTTCAGCACAGCCCTCCTATGACAATTTACTCAGAATCTGTAATCCTAAAATGTGATTCTGGGCACATTTTATTAGCCAATTTGACCAAGGGGAGCTTGCTTCAGCAAGGGCCAGAAGAACAGTTGTATTCGGAGGGAAAAACAGCTGGCAGTGACTGCTGTCCAGACACCTCAGCCTCCAAATCCTAACATATATTAAGCAACAGGTGTGCATCAAACTTAACTATCGCTATCTCATCCTTGTCCCATACAATATGCTCCTTATGTCAGCTTGTAAAACACAGCAGTTAGTTAGCGAAAATACATGCTACTCTTAAGAAAAAAAAAAGAATTAAACTAAATATTGACTACAATTGTATTCAACATACTATGCAAATGTTACATTCAGTGTATATGTATTTTCCAAGCATGTCTACAACCATTGTAATAAACTAGATATGAAGCCGTGCCAACCTTTTATAATGTACTTTTTAAAACACATTTCTGCAATTGAGTTTCTAGTCTCATTATGAGTCTCCAATCCTGTAACGAAGTGAATGCAATGATGTATTCCTCAGCCATTAGGAGTTCCAGTAATACCATGATAACATAGTTCTCTTGTGTATGGCCTGCCAACAGTCTACGCGACCAGTCCCACGAGACCACCCTGTCCCCAACACCAGCCCACCGTACGCCCATGACCCTAAAGACTTGGTGTGCTACTTGCACAAGAGCAGTTGAGTCGCCCCAACTATTCGCAAAGTTTGCTAACCTTGAAAGCACAAGTAGCCCCCGAAAAAGTAATAATAATTCTAACCTGATCTTCCTCCGTATTTTATATCTCCCTTCAGCAACCCAACTTCTTCTCGGCAACAGTGCCGTTATTAATTCATGAGGCACTAATTAGTTCTTTGTTTAATTTTGTGTTAAACAGACTGACCGGAATGATAACGACTCGCGCTGCAGCGCTTTGGTCCCACGCCGCTCCTGTTTGCTACAACAAGGGAGCATCGTGCCACTGGAAGGATGAACCCAATTCCCTTCTAAGTTGCACTTCATTAAGTCAAAATGTGACAAGAAGCTTAGAGGAGGAACCAGCAGATCTGATCGTACATAACAATGCGGCCCTGGCAAGTTAGGAAGGGGGGAGCAGTAAATTCCGACATGCATGTTGCTAATTTTCTATTTTTAACCCTTGGGGGCTGCCTTTCATTTTGCCATAATTGTTTTTGTTCGGGGCTTCAGTGTCCTCTTTTTAAATTGCGGCTCCTATCAACTCCCCTGATCAAAACCCAACGCATCATCCTCGCCTGCCAGTAAACATCCGGCTCGCCCTTCCCTAACCGCCCTGCTGAAGAGGTGCGCTCAGTTATAACGCCTTCGTTTTACATGCACAGATCCACATGTAAATACAGAACTCAAACAGAGCAGCGTGAATGCAGGGAATGGAAAAAAAATGATGATTTTTGGCTTTCTGACTTGATAAACTTGCTGAACCAGATCAAAGCTAGGCAACAAAAGCATATCTAAAACACAGGAATGTGGAAAGGTGTTTCCATTACCCCATTCTCTATGTCAGAAATGAAAAACCCTTGGAATCAAGCAGTTAATGATTCGCACGCCCGAAAGATTTATGATTGTGATAGCTTTTGCCAAGCTTCATTCTCACGAAATCTTGCTTCATAATTTGAAAATTGTCAACGATGCACCAGACGCATCAAAAACATACACTGCATTTTTTTACAAGCATCAGGAAATAGAGATGAGGTGTGTGTTTGTGTGTGTGTGTGTGTGTGTGTGTGTGTGTGTTTGTGAATGTGTGTGCGTGTGCCTGCGTGTGTGTGCGTGTGCGCATGTGTGTATGTGTGCGTGCACGCATTCTCTATGTCCCCAATTATCTTCCATGTTCTCAGAAATATTAAGCAGTACAAAATATGGGACCATTACAGTAAAATTGTAAACAAAGTCAAATAAACAATAAGCAGAGTCACTGAAGCTGACAGACGCTCTAGTTCAGCGTGCTCAAACACACAAACACACAGACACACACATACACGCACACACACAAAACACACACACACACACACACACACACACGCAAACACACGCACGCACACACACACGCACACACACACGCGCACACACACACACACACACACACACACACACACACACACACACACCCATGAAAACGTACACCCTGAACTTGTTTTCCTATAAAGTAATCTATGCACATGTGGCCCATCTTGATGTTTACCCTCTCCAAGATCTTCTCACCGGCTAAAGATATGATGAAATAAAGAGACAGACTCGTAATTATACAGTATAATAGGCAAGACTGGCATTTTCAAAATCATTTTCATGGGGAACGAAATGACATTGCTCTGACTATTCGGTATTCACTGGAGCAGATAAATAAACAGCTATAGGGAGAGGAGAAGCACAGAGAGCGCGCAGTACAATGGCAAGCAGGTCAGTAATTAGAAACTCTGTTTGCACAGTAATAATTTTAATATATTCATCAGGAAACAGGGCATGCCTGGCATGATAAAATATCATCAAGGAAGGTACCCCGGCTCTCTCTTAACCTTTGTAGGAGACTGACAGAGGAGTGGGAAGAATCATAAGGACTAAGCAGTTCCCAAATTAGGACACAGACAGCTGGCTCCTCCCTTAAAGAAAGACTCACACCGTGTCGTGTTTAAACACGGATTTATAAATAAACGCCTGATTTCTGCTCGTCATCACACAGTTAAGAGGCAAATGAGAAAATATACATTTAAAGCACAAGATCTGTCACGAATCAGTTCCAGAACAGACTGATTATCTACACATTCATACACACCAACGTGCACATGCACACACATGCACAGGTACACGCACCCGCACGCACACACAGACACAAATACACATACACACAAACACGCACATATATGCTCACACATACACACAAACACGCAGACACACACACCTGTAATCACACACACTTCAAAACACACACACACACACACACACACACACACACACAAAAAAATAATGTAACAGGAATTAAAACATATTAGTCTTTTCCGTGGCACAAAATGACAAGCGCGTGCTGCAGTAGGGATAACCTTGTTTGTTATTGTGGGTGGGAGTGATGCTATGGAAATTATTGCACATTGTTTAAAGAAGTCCTGACACGCAAAATCCTTGACCTTATTAAGCCATTTCTCAAAAGAGAGAAGAATACATAATTGTGAAATGCACACAGGGAGAGGCGAAAAGCAGTTTCTAGTGACAGACGTTGCCAACCACATTCCAGCTATAAGATTACCTAGTATAAAAATAGCTCAAATTAATCCAAGCCTGAAATATATCAGTGCACACACACTAACAAGCTCACGTTATGTTAATTTGATGAACACACCTTGAAAGAACCAAAGCTCCATTAAACACTAAACACATTTTTTCCAACATTCTGTTACTCATAGAATATGTCTAATTTATGTGTGCCAATCACAGTAGGGAATGCCCTTCTTTGGTATACTTTGGTATACTAGCCTTTTTAAAGTTTCACAAATAAACAAAAAAACTATAATGTAAAATATTCATACTGCTGTGTTGTGGTTTCGACAAACTAATGATTAACATATCATCGCTCGTCTTTCCTGTTTTCGCAAATAGCCAGAAAATGTAAGACGCCCATTTAGCTTATATGATCTGAGACCAAATAATAAAAACAGTCATTAATTACATGATGCAGGAGCCTGAGACCTAAACAGAAGATTCCTCTCGTGTTCTTCTTCTGTCAAATCGGTTCCTTTTGACTGACTTTTTCAATGGAGACGAGCACAATAAGAAATTGCACATTTATTAAATAACACTGCTCATGCATTTATTAAATAACACTGCTCATGCATATTTTGACAGAACCTAAGTAGGCCCCTTTTTTTTCGCTTTCAAATCTGCATCCTATTCTCTCCAGCCTGTTGGAGAGGACAGCCCAGGGCGCGGGGCAGCTGCCTGCTACGGTAACCCTAACCCTCCTACCCTAATTTTTGTTGTCCCTCTCTTTGAAATTTTGGGCCCACGCGGGAGATAAGAATGGCCAGAGATGTGCAACAAGTGGCGGCACCATGGAAACCAGGGTTTTCCCCAAAAAATATTCCTTTCTATCCCTTTTGAGGACCTGTCACCAGGCAAAGCAGGCATCACACGACCCCGGGCCTGGCCGTGACAAAGCCTATTTTCTGCCTCATACTTGATTGATTAAAAAACTTTTTAGCAAAACCATGTTAAAGGACAAAAAAAGTGACAGGGGGAAGAAAGGGCCTGGGGTATGCCCCAATCAGGCGGTTTCCCTGGCAATAGCACGGTCAAAGAGGAGGGGGGCAAAAGAGAGAGAGAGAGAAAAAAAACAACACAATAATCTGAAAAGAAGGGTCAGGACGAGCATGAAACTTCAGCACAATGGCGATTAAGATGATGATGAAATAGCTCCTGATTGCAGAGGTAGTCCACAGCACGCCTTTTCTTCTTTAACCAGAAAACCTGTCACGTCTATTTTGATTGTTATATTCTTTTCTACCTTCCATTTTCAGCATTGATATTTATCAGGAACATTTTTTTCAGTGAAATACTATGTAATATTCTGCACTTTTGTTCTGTAGCTCAGCCAGTATCTATTCAAAATTTAACAGCACTATTGTTAAATCACTGGTCTCAGGCAAATGCATACATAAGCCTGAAGGATCGATTTTCCAAAGTTTGCTCAGCGTAACCATTACCATGTGATGCTTTGCTTCACTATGACTTCAACTTATCTTGTTTTACTTGGATATTTTCAGAGCTGGTTCCCCACACAGCTGCAGTGAAAGTGATGTGTTAATCAGCACTCATAACATATACTGTGTGTTATCCTCTCTTGATAATCAATGACTACAGTTTTACTAATACTTAAAAAAACCAAAAGCACACGCTTATTACCATCTACTGACAGTAATCACACAGGATCAGAGAATGTTGTACATCAGTTGAAAATGCTCAGCTCCAACAATATGGAATATTAACCAAGCTTATTTTTATGGTCCCATAACACTGTGATTCTAGGGATGCACGTTTCTAAGTGCATTCCACTGTTCACTTGAAATTTGCATAGAAGAACAGGGATGGGGAATGAGAAGAGAGCTGATGCGCATTCTGCTGGCAGCTTCAAGTTTACAAGAGAAGTTTGCTTTGCGTCTTTAACTCGTAACATCATGTGGGCACCGTTTTAATCTCCCTTTTTAAATCCAGCCTAAAGACACATCTGACTGCCCCAATATTTTTCAAATATCTCGTGCTATCACAGTTTGACATCCGGTTCAGTGTTCACGTCTGTATACAGTATGCGGACATCGTAAGTGGAGGAAAAAAATAATATTTTGTTTTAAATGTGCTTTTAAAATAAAATGCCCTAGCTGTTGAAGTTCAATGGCATGAGCTTTATTCATGTCTACGATAAAAGGACACATTATCAGGCAGGGGAGGAGAGATACATAGTGTTATTGCTGCATATGAAAAATTAGTATTCCAGATCTGGCAAATCTCTACACAAAAAGGCCCCAGCAAATCCCCACGGTGGAGGTGTCAGACAGAAAATGACGAAAATCTGCTCCTTGACAGGGAGTCATTTATATTTTAGCTTCGTTCCATTATCTTAACGAATCCATCATCAGCCGATGCAATATTAACAGCAGAAAATCAACTCATTAGATCCAGGGGGATTTAATCAAGATTGCAATCATGTATGCGGTTCCTGGAGAGTTTGATTTTTTTTTTCTTTTTGGTCCTTTCCACATAATTGGCGCATCTCAGATCTTAATAAATTATTCTCCATCCCAGATTGATGCCTCTCTTCCTCCTCCCTCTCACGCCAAGCACTCGCTCCGACTATAATATTTACCATAAACATTATTATGTCATGGGCACACAGCTTAAAATGGCCTTTAGCTAGCTCAGAGTGGTAATTGGCTTCCCCATTTCTCTCTCGTTTCCTTGTTAATTGCCAATGATATTGCTAACAATATCGTAAGAAGGAGAAAAATGTGTCTTTTGGACAAACTGGAATTTGCGCCTGGATCTGTCCACCATTATTGATTGGGTAATCAGCAACAGTGCGCCAAGTTTGATTCATTTAAACAAGACAACAGCAAACAGACCGTCCCACTTTTGAGCAGAAAAATTGCTTGCAGCAAATCACAAATTAACAAATACATACTCAAGATAAAATAAAACATTATGCTGCAAGGAAAGCAACATTTATAACATTAATGATGTCTTTATGATACTCACTCCTACTTGGTGAATTTACTAACAAATATGAGCCAAGAGTACTCATGTTTTTAAACCTGGAAAAAGAACTTAACTGTACGCGCTGAATCCTTGAATTGGGAAATGCTTTGAGGTGGTGTTTGTGAAATTTGGCTGCCAATGCAAAGTTAATCAGGCTAATCCCTAGAAGTTACACAGGTACTAAAGTCTACAGCAAGGTGCATAATGTGGCTCCCTCCAGTAATTACCCATGTGTAATAAGTATAAAAAGCAACAAAATGAACTTTACATGTTTGTCGCTTTTTCTTGTTTCAGATATTCAAACAAATTTTTGTAGGCTAAAAGGTTTCAACAAGCAGCATGCTATGTGGCAATCAATATAAATTCTGAAAGAGATGAGAAACATGAGATTGAAACATACTAAACTAGAGGCACTCGTAGAGTGCAAACCTCCTGCAAGGCAGCACAATCCAAATCTTAGTGAGCGGGAGCGAAGTTCAGTGATCACGTGTCATACGATTTCAAGATGGCTGCCGTGGCGGCCATATTGTTTCACTGATCGTGGTGAAAATCAATAGGGTCCATCCTTGAGGTAATAGCAATGCACCGACAAAATTTCAGACAAATCCATGTATTACTTTTTGAGTTACGTTGTTCACAGACAGACAGACAGACAGACAGGGGCGAAAACATAACCTCCGCCCCAACTTCGTTGGCGGAGGTAACACGGATGGACTTCAAAGCCATTTCTAAGACTCTGGGACACCAGCAAAACCACACAACCAAACATGGAGTAGAAGCGAGTGTTCTCTTCTGTGATGTCACAAAATAACCCAGACAAAAATAACCCAGGCCTCACTTACCAACGATAAAGTGAGTGTTAATTAGAATTAGAGAATGGGCACTATCGAAAAGGGAATGACCAAAAATGGTATCTATGAGGAAGTTTCAAGGCAAGAACCACTAACAAACAAAATAAACATAAGAGTGGATATGAAACATTTTGTTCCCCTAGTATTTGGTTCCTTGATATGTGTAAATATTCTGACATTAAAACGCTTCAAAAATTTAATAAGCCAATTTTTTTGCATTCAAATATACTGCTATTTTAAGGAGCCTGGCAAGTGCAATGACATGAAAAAAATGTACAACCCCAAATCAGAAAAAGTTGGGACAGTGTGGAAAATGTGAATAAAAAAAAGAAAGCAGTAATTCATAAATTTCCCTTAACTTGTATTTCATTGCAGACAGTATGAACACAAGATAATTCATGTTTTGTCTGGTCAACATCATTTGATTTGTAAATAAACATCCATTCTTGCCATTCGGGCTTGCAACACATTCCAAAAAAAGTTGGGACGGGGGCAATTTAGGGGTAGTAATGAGGTATAATAACTAAATAATGATGTGATTTGAAACTAGTTATGTCAACAGGTGATTGTAATCATGATTTGGTACAAAAGCAGCATCCAGGAAAGGCCTAGTCCTTTAGGAGCAAAGATGGGCAGAGGATCACCAGTTTGCCACCAAGTGCGTGAAAAAATCATTGAAATGATGAAGAAAAACATTTCTCAAAGAAAGATAGGAAGAGATTTGGGCATTTCTCCCTCTATGGTGCATAACATAGTGATAAGATTCAGGGAGTCTGGAGGAATTACAGTGCGCAATGGGCAAGGGCGCAAGCCTAAACTGAATGGCCGTGATCTCCGAGCCTTCAGACGGCACTGCATTAAAAACTGTCATTCGCCACCAAGTGACATAACTGCATGGGCTCAGGACTACTTCGGGAAATCACTCTCAAGCACTACAGTACGTAGTTACATCAAGAAATGCCAGCTAAAACTGTACTGTGCCAAAAGGAAGCCCAACATAACTAGTGTCCAGAAGCGCCGTCAACTTGTCTGGGCTCAGAGGCATCTGGGATGGTCCATCGCGCAGTGGAAACACGTATTGTGGTCAGAAGAATCGGTTTTTGAAGTCTTTTTTAGAAGAAATGGACGCCGTGTGCTGCAGACCAAAGAAGAAAAGGACCATCCAGATTGTTACCAGCTACAAGTCCAAAAGCCAGGGTCTGTCATGGTATGGGGTTGTGTCAGTGCCTTCGACAAAGGTAACTTGCACTTCTGCGATGGCACCATTAATGCTGAGAAGTACATCTCGATTTTGGAGGAACAAATGCTGCCTGCAAGGCGACATCTTTTCCAGGGATGCCCATGCTTATTTCAGCAAGACAATGCCAAACCACATACTGCACACATAACAAAGGCATGGCTGCGTAAGAAGAGGGTGCGGGTGCTTGACTGGCCTGCCTGCAGCCCTGATTTGTCTCCTATAGAGAATGTTTGGCGCATTTTGAAACGCAAAATGCGTCAACGAAGACCCCGTACTGCTGCACACCTAAAAAGTTGTTTGCGGGAAGAATGGGACAAACTAACACCTGTAACACTTAGTCACTTGGTTACTTCAGTCCCTAAATGTGTTTTAAGTGTTGTTAAAAGGAATGGGAACAGTACAAAGTGGTAAATACTGTACTGTTCCAACTTTTTTTGAAATGTGTTGCAAGCCTGAATGGCAAGAATGGATGTTTATTTACAAATCAAATGATGTTGACCTGACAAAACATGAATTATCTTGTGTTCATACTGTCTGCAATGAAATACAAGTTAAGGGAAATTTATAAATTACTGCTTTCTTTTTATATTCGCATTTTCCACACTGTCCCAACTTTTTCTGATTTGGGGTTGTAAGTTGTGGCCACGAGATATAAGTTTTTCCCTTGATTTAGCTATCTCGTTCCCACAACTTAGCTATCTTGTGGCCACAAGATACCAGTCGTTCCCATGACTTAGCTATTTTATGATCATAACATACAAGTCATTCCAAAGATTTAGCTCTGGGTGGCCACGAGATATAACGTGTTCCCTCAATTTAAGTTAACAAAATTGAGGGAACAAATTAATTATATCGAGGGAACACGGTATCACTCATGACCAAGAATTAACTAAAGCGCTGGAACGACTTATATCTCAAGGCCATGACATATATCTACATGTCATAACACTTCCCGAGCTGTGTACTATTTTGACTTGAAATTTGTTGCAAGAACGCGTGTCATTTGATTTACTCTTATGAGTTCACAAAACATAGACAAAACCAACAGAAAGCTTTTGGGGTAATATTCTGTAACCTAGATGGTCGAAAGTGGAAAGTGGAATTTTTTGAAAGACATAGGTCCTGTTAGATGTTCAGTAAAGCTGGGACCCTATGAAATCAGGTTTAATTTTCTATTAATTTTATTTTTTTTCCCAAATTCTGTGTGTTCGGTTTAATTTTTTTTTTTTTTTTTTGTGTTTTATGATTTTAGCAGATGATTTCTTTCTGATGATTTCCCATCAGAAAGAATGTCTAATTATGTGGTGGATGAATAAAATTTCAATAAAGTGTATTCAAAAGTCAATGAATATCAATACATTTGATGTAACACAAAATTGCACTATTTTTTTTTACCCAAGAAAGTGCTTCAATACAGTCAGCCTATAAAACAAAACATTCCATCCTTCTGTCAAATAAAATACTTCATTGCTCAAGCTGCACTGCACTAATAACTAGCTGAATAAATAACAACTAATGACTTTTTTTACGCTAAGCTGCAATGGACAATAACAATTTTTTTGGTGGAGAGTTTTATATGTGGGATCATGGGTCACTATTAATAGGTTGTGCGATTATCGTTTGTAGATTTAATCAAAAGCTATGCAAGTTAAATGCATCGGGGCAGCATAGCTATTACGAGTTAGCTATCCTGGTTAGAATAATAGTCTGTGTCATAAGTAGATGCAATGTCACATATGTATATTGTTAATGCTTAGGCTATGACTGCGAATGAATATATTTTTTGCAATTAATAGCTCAGGTCTATCTCTCTTGTCAGTACATTCGCTACCTTAGGGTTAAGTCTTTCACTCAATCTTTCACTGGATGAGATTGGTTGACAATCCTTTTTCGCAGCATTGTGTTTAAAATGTAGTGTAATGCTAAGTGAATTGCCAAACGTGTTTTTGTGGTATCATACTGTATCGCAAATACATATTTAAAATGTAATTCTGTTAAAAAACAGCCACAGTGAGCAGTCAATGCATACAGTGCAGGTAATACATAGCAGTACACATCACACCCCAAGAGGGATGTGGAAACTATTCATCATCAGGCCAATTAACTGGAGGAAACCCGGGGAAATGAGGCAAAGTGATCTCTAAAGTTTATAATGTATCCGTTGTTTTGCAGGAGTAAAGCTAAAATAAAGTGGCAATAGAAAATGTAATTAATACTAATGATCTACAGCCAGGGCAGGTTATGCAGAGCTGCTCCATAACCACACCAAGGAGACATCAGGTAAGATACTGGCTTCCCCTGCAGGCTAGAACTGATCCTTACACTACACCAGTCCCACAGGATGGGCTGACAGGAGACAGGACTGGTGGATCAGTAGTGTGAATGGTACAGGCCATGACGGAATTCAAAGGAACCTCACACCTCGATTTAATTATCCTGTTTTCGTCCTCTCTCAGTGTAAATAAAGCGGGTAAAAATGGCAGAATTTTACAAGAAAAGCCCTTGTGAGCAGGACGGTACCAGCGGCTGATAATGGTTGGTTGAGGACGCGCTCGAAGCCCAGCGTGTTTGTGGAATGAGCGGCCGGCGGGATGCTTGCGCGGTTTCCAGTTCCCAGCCCAGATCCGTGGCTCTGACTGCTGCGCAGACAGGATTAACTTACAGCGTGTTCAACAACCTCCAAAAGTGCAAAAAACCGAGCAGGCGCCTTTTAATCTGTCTGTGGAACAAAGCCTTTTGTAGAAGGCCGAACCTGACCCTGTCACTCCGAGTTAGACTTCCTGTCCATCCAGCAATATAAAGCCTTCACGCGCCCCCCCCCCCACCCCCCACCACCTCCTTCTCTGTGTAACAGGGCAGCAAATGCTGAGTTAATCCTTGTCTCTCCCCGAGATGTCCAGTAGTAAATCCTGGCCCTCAGTAAACCAATCTGGGAGTTTTTTATCTTGATTTATGAGATTATCAGTCCTGCCCGGGTCCTGGCTCAATCCTTGCTACACATACTAATCCTAATCAGAATAGACAAGTATTAGCCCAGTTTGAGAGCGCTGAAACTGCGACTGCGTACAACTTTCAGAGCAAGGACAGCTAAAGGCTGGGCGCCTGAGTATTACTGAAGGATTAGGGTTGTTTTATATGAATACATTTATGAAGAAAAAAGTACCAACAAATAAAAAAATCACACCAGGTCAGTTAACTCCCTGCTGCGCTCAGAATGATCGAAACACTTAAAGGTAGAAAGTTACTGTTTTTCAGCCATTAGGGCCAGGATAAGACATATATTCTTCCTCATATAATGCTCACTTAATTTCCTCTCATCCTGACAGCCGCATCTCCTCATATTTGCTCTGACTTTCCACATGATCTGCCACTTTTATTCACATCCACTTCAATATTCTAAAGCCCCAAACCACACAAGCAGGCCCATATGAGTAGTTGGGATAATACATCTAGAATATATTGCCCCCCCCGATCCCCAATCCAAAATAAATCAAAAATAAAACCTAAAAACTCCAAAATCTTCATTGCTATGTCTGAAAGATGTTTTATTTAAAAAAAAAAAGAAGGGAGGATTTAAAAAAAGAAGGGAGGACTTGGTAGGGGAAAGGGAGGTGGATCGCGATGGCTGAAGAGCGCGAGTATCCGAGTGAACACAGCCAGGATACTATCTCAGAATTGCACTTCTGTAGAGCACAGAACAGGGCCACAGTGCACTGTACCTCCTCTCTGTCACAGGTCAGGCCGGCCCCAGTCCCGCTCTCTCCACTGAAACTGCTGGCAGCTGTTATCTGGCCAAAAAGTGGCAGCAGGGATATCCTGAAATACTATTGAAATCCGCTAAAACCACCACGCTGGTGTAAACTTAGACTTGGCTATGGCGCCGTCTCAGTCAATCACAGATCAATCAGAAAGCAGAGGGAAAACTACAGACTGCAGAAAAGACGACGCAGCAGAGACACACTGAATCTGCTTTTCAACATGACACAAAAAATGAGTGTGTGGAAATGCACTCTGATGGCTATCGAGAACCACCGGTCCAGCTGGGGTAAAGTTCTAAAGGGAATCAATTACTGCATTTCTACAATGACCAGAGGTGTGTGGGTGCGAGTATTCGTGTTTGTGTTGATTGTGATGCAAGGATGTGCAAGGATGTGTAGGCTTGTGTAGGCATGTGTATGCTGTTGCTCAGTCAACAGACCTCACATGCCAGAATGGAAATGCGTGAGTACGAGCACATTAACATAAATAGTAAGTGCAAGTGTGTGTCTGTGAGTGTATCTATGGTCGAGTGAACTTGACGTTTGTTCGCGTGTGTTAGTGTTTGTGAGTGAATGTATTTGTGTGCATGCGTATGTCTGTATGTCCGTATCTGCACATTCATATGTGTATGTGTGTGTTCATCTGAGTAGGAATTCCTGGCTATGTGTGTATGTGTATTTGTATAAGTATGTTTGAGTATAAATGTGCGTGTGAATGTGTGTGTGTGCATGTACAGGTGTGTGTGTGTGCCCGAGTGAGTGTATGTGCACGCGTGTACAGAAGTGTGCGTCAATGAGTTTGCATGGTCAGTGGTGATGCAGAACAGAATAAATTTAAGCTGCAGCATTCTGACCAGGCCTGGGGCAGAGTAGAGAGCCACACGAGATGTGACAGCAAAGTTTGGTCCCAGTGTGTGTATACGTGTGTGTGTGTGTGTGTGTGAGTGTGTGTGCGTGTCTGAGTTTGCCTCAGAAACAGAGGCAGTAGTGCCTCAATTTCAACACAACCCCGTGGGCATGTCGTCCGTACCACCGCAGACTCCTGTACGTGTGTTAACACCACAGATTTCCCGATGCCTGTGAGCGCACTGCGGCTGGGCCGTTCTATGACATAACCTGCCCGTCCGGCGTCATCACTGCCAGGAAAACACACATTCCATATCCTCCCTTTCGGGAATACTTCTCTTTTACTCATTTAAATGAATCCCAACCCCTAGCTGTGAATCCACACGTTTTACAATTTCTTAGTCAATACAACAGGATCAGACTGAACATAAACAACTTCATTCACAACACAGAGTGATCTCCTCTCCCCTTTTTACCTTCTCTTCCTCTCCCTTTTTACCTTCTCTTCCTCTCCCTTTTATACCTTCTCCTCCTTTCCTCTTTTTTCTTCTCTTCTCCTCTCTTCATTTTACCTTCTCCATCTCTCCCCTTTAATTACCCTTCACATTTTTGCCAGCTGAAAGAGTCATGCTAGTTGAGTCTGCAACAAAATCCTTTCACATTATCTACTCTGCTATGGAGGGCCAAAAAATATATATATAGGGCACTGGCGGCTGACGGACGCAAGCACGGACGGAGCCCGATACCATAGCTCCCGCGCCACTCGGGCAGAAGGAGCTAATTAAGAGCCTGTAACTGAAATAGTTGATAAGATAAAGCAAAATGTTGAAGTTTTTGGTGATATTTTTAGGCCAGTGACCTTGAAAAAATAGGCCAAGGTCGCCTTTATGCACGTCATTTGTAGGCCTTTATGAGATGCATGTCCAGTAAAAATTAGGAGCCTGTAATTGAAATATTTCATGGGATAAAGCAAAATGTCGACATTTTTGGTGATATTTTTATGCCAGCGAACTTGAAAGAATAGGCCAAGGTCACCTTTAGGCAAGTCATTTGTAGACCTTTATGAGATGCATGTCCAGTGAAAATTAGGAGCCTGTAACTGAAATAGTTGATGAGATAAAGCAAAATGTCGAAGTTTTTGGTGATATTTTTAGGCCAGTGACCTTGAAAACATAGGCCAAGGTCACCTTTACGCACGTCATTTGTAGGCCTTTATGAGATGCATGTCCAGTGAAAATTGGGAGCCTGTAACTGAAATAGTTGATGAGATAAAGCAAAATGTCAAAGTTTTTGGTGATATTTTAGGCCAGTGACCTTGAAAAAATAGGCCAAGGTCACCTTTAGGCACGTCATTTGCAGGCTTTTATGAGATGCGTGTCCAGTGAAAATTACCAGCCTGTAACTGAAATAGTGGAAAGCAAAATGTCGAAGTTTTTGTTGACGGACGCATGCACACACGCACGCACGAATGGAGCCCCATACCATAGCTCTCGCACCGCTCGGCGGCCAGAGCTAATAATAATAAAAACAGAACAGCTAATGCACTTTACAGGGCAACATACCAATTTTATGAAAATCATTTTGCTTTCTGTTATTCCTGAAACTTTAAACAAACTCTAAAGGAAAAAAAAAACACTCCATTGGAAATCTTTAAAAAATCCTTTTACGGGTAAACAGCTCTTTAACAAAATCTAACCATCAGAACAGGCAAGATTAAATTTGTATTTGAACGTCAACATTATTTTTATAATTGGCAAACTTAACACGTCCATGTCAGGGATAGAAACAAGGACAGCAAAATAGAAACACATCCGAATATTTTTGGACGAGACTTGTAGCATTTTCAGAAAATCTTATCCAGGTGAAAAATCTCCTAAAAATGAAGGCTGAGTGTAGTCACAATGACACGATTCAGGAGAAGATCTGAGTCGGATCCCTCCTGCTACAACATAATAAGGGGCGGATCATTTCCAAAGGAGAAGAAAGCGGAGGGGCAAGCAGCTGTTTAAATGTGAGGGAGGTTAAAAGGAGTCAATGGAGGCTAAAGAGACAGAAGGCTTGCCGACGACAGAAAGACAGGCAGGGACTACACCTCCGGACTTCTGGAAACCACATCAAACAGGCCGTGGAGTGGAGCCAAGACCCACACGCTCCAACTACTGATGGAAGGAGAGAGGGAAAAGAGAGCGAGGGAGAGAGAGAGAGATACAGAGAGAAAAGGAGTGACAGCAAGGGAAAAAGAGCAACAGTGAAAGGAAGAGGGAGACAGAGTGAGAGGGAGAGAGAATGAGATGGAAAGAGAGGGAGAGAGAAAGTGAGAGATAGAGAGCGGTGGAGGGAGAGCAGTTATGGGAAACACAAACTGCCCATGCCTCGCTGCTCTAATCAATCTGGGATCGCAATAAATCCTGTGCCAGGCTGAAACCTCACACTCAGAGCCATCACATACACTCTTACAGCTATCACACACAAGCGCACTCGCACACAGGAGCACCTGACTAATACTACAATGGCACTTCTATATTTGTATCCTCCTAATCTGCTCCCCGAGGCTCCAATCTTTTCCACTTTCCTGCAAATTTATCACCAGACTGAAAGGCTGGTGCCAGGTTCTAAGTGCCTCACCTCTTTAAATTAGCCTGTGGTATTTCTGATAAAGTCACTAAATTCCTTATCTGGCCGCACTGAAGGGTCTTTAAAGGCAAAGTGTGACTTTTCCAAAAGCAGAGGCTCTGGACGCCACAAACATGCCACCCTCCCCCTGGAACTTCTTCCCCTGATATGACAGGAAAAGCCGTCAACACTGCTGAAAAAAACTCCAGCCAGGAACATCGCACGCTAGACAGATATTTCAGAGAGCAGGCGGGTGAGAGGAGTCCTCCAGCTCAGTACATTTTTTACTTTGACGAGAATCAGAGTTCTGCTCTTATCTACAGCAGTGCATGCACGAACACACACGCACACACTCACACACACAAACACAAGCACGCTCTCATGCATGCACGTACACGTCCATACACACTGGGCTTGGGCGATATCCAAAATTAAATATCGCGATATTGCCCTGCCCAAATATCGCGATAGACAATATTATTGCCGGTGGGGGGGTGTGATTGTTGGTGGTTAATAATGTGTAGCCTTAGCCTATGAATAAATAATGGCTGAGAGGTTGATATGCTCAGGGCTGTACAGTGTGACAGTTTTGCTTGCATTTGCTGTTAAAAATTAATTATATGCAAAGATAAATGTAAAACATTTGCACATATGCAATAGGTTGCATAATCGGTATTGATCTGCCCCAAACTTTGTTTCGTGCTAAAGACGAGTGGGAGTGCGTACACGGTCTATGATATGAAGGAGCGATGCATCAAGGGAAATGTATTCTGAAGTATCTACAGACCATTTCAATGCTGCCGCAAAAAAAAAAACTACATTTCCCAAACTACATTGCGCCGCACTGTGAAACACGGATGTGGCAGATTTTAATCTGAATTGAAAATGAAGCGTTTTTTTTTCCGGTTGTTAGTAGATCATCAAGCAGCCAGCATTTTCGGAAAAATACCACATTTGGAGGACTCATCGGCAACATCTAACGTTAAGCAATCGGGTCCGGATATGTCTGAGGCTGCAATTTGAGCTATCTACGGTATACTGAAAAGCGTGGGTGCACTAATCACAGTTTAAAGGTACAGTGTGTAACTTACTTGACAGTGTGTAATCTGTCATGCAAAAAATTCGTTCCGCGTTCGGTGTGAAAGTGGCTTAAATGTAAACGTAGACATCAGTAAGAAGCGTGGACTCTCCTGTGACCAGTGTAGTTATAGACATATTGACACATTCTTGGCTCTTCGCAGCTTCCGTAGTGGTAATGACGCGCTGAGAGGGGGAGGTGCCAGAGAGTACTACTCGGTTGTTTGCATTCTATTAGCGCACCACTAGACGGGAGTAATTCTCACACACTGCGGCTTTAATCGCTGAGTCCCACTGGGGATTTAGCATTTTGCGATGGTCGCCGATGAGGAAATTTGGAAAAGTTTGGCGATGCCTTGCGATTGTGCGTGACAAAATGGTCAAAAAAGTGGAGCAGTCCCATTATAATTTGCTCTTGGGATTGTTCGCCAAAGGAAGGGATGACATTGTGCGATAAGTCGGCGGCATGCTTGCTGTCTGTCTCACATCTGATCGCCGATTCAAACTGTAAAAGAATTTGCTAGACGCGCGAGCCACCGAATTCTCCAATGTGACCAATCACTGCGACGTACACAATGCAAAATCGACCAATCGCCGACGGAGCGCAAAATGCAGTCCCATTACGTCAGCGTCAAACATGTCGCCGAGGTTCGCTGAACGTAGCCGAAGTATCGCTGAATGTTCGGCAATAGTTCGGCGCGGGTCGCCGACACTTTTTCAGTTTTGAAAGTGTGGCGGATGGTTCACCGATGCAGCGCATACATACGCCGACCGTCGGCAAACATTCGGCGAAAATTCTGTGACAACTTTTGAGACGAAAACGTCGCGAATGGTTCGCAACAAAATTCAAAGCAGGCTTTGAAATTTTTTGGGCTTTTGCGATCCACTCGTGATCCATTGCGATGGCTAGAATTTGCCTGTGACACTCGGCGAACGTCGCTGCACATTCTTCAAATGTTCGGCAAATGCGTTTGCGATGCATTTCGATTCTCACTTTTTCCATCGGAAATGCCTCGCAAACCATCGCAATCCCCAGTGGGACCTAGGCATAAGGCAGTAGTGTGATCAGTGCCGGCGTATTGATCCAAAATGCACAAGCAAGCTGTTCTTAATAAATATAGGTTTTTAAAAATATCAGGGCATATTGACACAGCGTTAAAAATGTGATTACCGGTTGATCCATTTCATCATCTCAGTAATTCCAAATAGTTAATGTTTTCCCACATAAAATTTAACATACACAGAGCAGTGGCGGGGCAGCCAATGTAAAATCACTTGGCACAGCAGCCTATTGAAATATCTTACCATTTGATGATCAGTTGGCTAGCCTTTTCGCCTGCTCAGGAAATCCATCTATGGCCCAGAACCCATGGCAGACAATCCAAGCAATACAGATTTTCCTTCTTGGCTCATCCTGACATGGGTATCGCGCGTAATTGCTGGTGTTGAAATGCCTCTCATAAGCCTTGGTTTTTTGCACCAAATTAAGGTCTGGTGTAGGTCATCCCTCGTTGATTAACTCCAACCTCTCATTGAATGTTAATCTAAAACGGCGTGTTTAGTAAACTCGAAACAATATCCTAATCACTCGCAGCGCTGAGCGCTACTCACGTCTTCCATCATGAAAAAAGAACACAGGCTAGCTAGGTTATTTACCGCCGTTTTTTTTTTTTTCCCCAAGCTTGTGATTTACCCAGGGGACAGTGGGCGGACCTTGTCATAGTGATAATCATAGATATACATACGGTAGATGCTGCATTCAGGCTTTGCAGATATGTCAATGGAGCCGGTGTTCTGACAATTTGTGCTCCCTTGTCAAAAATTGCTACCGTAATGCAAAGCGATCGTAAAGTCTTTGTTTTCGCCTTAATATTGCAATATGACTCAGTTTACAGTAGTAACTTTGTTATTTGTTAGCTTATTATAATATAAGCAGATGTTATAATGAGTTGGATAAGTTTGTTTGAAGATATATGCCCATATACGCCATTATCATCTAAGTTCTGCATTTTCAGGAAAACCCAGCGTGTACATGCAAATATATTTAAGCCCCTAGGTCGAAAGGCACACTGAAAAAAATCTTTTTTTATGATTTTTGAAAATACTTAAGATATGAGCGAAGAAACAGCCCGAGATTTTAGGTTTGCACAAGTGCAGAACTATGAGGTAGCATATTTTGATAGGTAGCAAAATTTGACAGAGCACCGGCATCTTGTGTCGTGGGACTCTCTGCTCAGAGTAGTGGCGCTTCTATAGGTGTCCAGCAGTAAAGATTACAGACAGACACGATGCCAGACTTTTGTGCAGCATATGGATGTAAAAACGAATGGAACAATAAAACAAGAGAACTCGGAATAACATTTCACAGGTGAGAAGTCATTTTTATGACACTGTATCGTTATTTAAGTTTTGAATGTTAAGTGACTGCTCCGATCATGGTCCGTACACTACAATGTAAGTTACCGCCCCAACAGGGAAGGAGCACCGTATTCAGCCTCTGCAAAATCAGAACTTTTTTTTCGGATTCAGATTCAGCAGGAATTGCTGATTAAACACAGTGACACAGCGTTACATCAATATAACTGACAGATTTAATTATCGCCATTTTATGAATGTTACTTCAATCAACATTTTGAAAACGTTTATTTCACATGTCACCAAAGGTAGCGTTTCCCTTGGGGGAAAGTGCTCAATGTCCAACCTTCATTTTTTTTTGCAGCTTTTCAGTGGGCGGAACTATTTTACAAGGGCGCAAACGTAATTTGAGGGGTTTTATTTGTTAGAAGGGGGGGTTTAGACTTTAATATTAAAAATTAATATAGCGAGTGCAAATGCAGTGCGTACCCTAGCTAGCTACCTCGCTAGAAACCCGTTGTGCCGTTAGTAATATGCCTACCCCCATTATTTGCCATTACCACGTATAGCAGAACTCGAAATTAAACTCAATTTTTTTTTCCTCAACTGGATGCATGCTTGACGTTTTTACAGACCCGCATGGTTCACTTGTAACCCAAACATAAAATTAAGCCGAAAAAGTTCTGATTTTCTAGGGGCTGAATACGGTGGTCCTTCCCCGTTGGGGCAGTAGCTTACATTAGCTAAGGTTGCAGCGTACAGACCATGATCAGAGCAGTGTACTGAAACGCTGCATGCAGGCTAACCCAAATAATTCAGCAGTTATTTTTGATTGCTAACATTCGATTTTCACGCAGAAAAAAGGAGGAGTATAAAAGTAAAATAAAAGTCTGAGGATGCCATAACAGCTGTTCGATGGTCGATATTGTTAAAAATATTGCATATGACGACAAATATCGCGATATTCAATAATATTGAAAATTGGCCCAAGCATAATACACACACATGCACACTTATGCACACATGCATGAACACACACAGATGCACGCACAAATGTAAGCACACACACAAACACAAGCAAGCACGCACTCACACATACACGTACATGCGCATACACACACATGCACACATGCATGAACACACACACAGAAGCACGCACAAACGAACGCACACACACATACACACATATACATACATACACACAGACAAATGCGCAAACAAAACACACACACACACACACACACACACACACAAGAGCGCAAACACACAAACACTCCTTTCTCTGATACAGAATACAGACTGAATTACACACAGCTTGCTACCCGTTTGGTCACACAGCGTGCGCTCAGTTTGTGTATCACTGGATCAGTGGGAGCTGTAAAAGTACGTAGTTCTGAGTAAGCCATCTAGCACATCAATTTTAACAACAATTGATCTGATCATTTTTTTAAAAAGGCGTTGTAGTCATCAGGCCAATTCTGGACGGTCCAGAAAATACAGCGGCAATGAAGAAACCTATAAGGCTGCCACAGATCAGGGAGAACAGTGAGGGAGGATGAAGCCCATAAGGCTGCTCTAAATCAGTGAGAACAGTAGAAGAAACTCTATAACCCATAAGACCACTCTCGATCAGTAAGAAGAGTGGGGGTGACTGGAGCCCATAAGGCTGCTGGATAGACTTAGCAACCCATAAGGCTACTCTGGATCAGTAAGAATAGTGGAAGCAACACTGTAACTGCTGTAGATTAGTGAGAACAGAGGGAAAGATATTGTAACCTATAAGGCTGTTCTAGATCAGTGAGAACAGTGCAGGAGATTGGAGCCCATATGGCTGCTCTAGATCAGAGAGAACAGCAGGAGAGACAGGAGCCCATAAGGGTTCTCTAGATCAGTGACAACAGCGGGAGAGACCTGAACCCATAATGCTATTCCAGATCAGCTAGAAGAGTAGAAGAGACAAGAGCCCATAAGGCTGCTCCACATCAGCGAGAACACCAGGAGAGACAAGAGCCCATAAGGCTGCTCCAGATCAGCGAGAACACCAGGAAAGACAAGAGCCCATAAGGCTGCCCTTGATTACGAAGAACAGGGGGATAACCTGGGCCCATAACGCAACAATAAATCAGTGAGAACAGCAGAAACCTGAGCCCATAAGGCTGCTCGAGATCAGCAAGAACAGCAGAAGAGAAAGGAGCCCATAAGGCTGGTCTATTTCAGCGAGAAAAGTGACAAAGATCAGAGCCAATAAGGCTGCTTGAGATTGGTGAGAACATTGGGAGAAACCTGAGCCAAAAAGGCTGCTCTAGATCAATGAGAACAGCAGGAGAGACCTGAGCCCATAAGACTGCTCTAGGTGAGTGAAAACAGCAGGAATGACAGGAGCCCATAAAGCTGCTCTTGACCAGTGGGAACAGCAGGAGACACCTGAACCCATAAGGCTGCTCTTGATGAGCAAGAACAGCATGAGAGAACTGAGCCCATAGGCTGCTCCACATCATTGAGAACAGCAGGACTGATGGGAGCCCATAAGCCTACTCTAGATCAAGGAGAACAGCAGGAAAGACCTGAGTTCATAAGGCTGCTCTAAATCAGTGAGAACAGCAGGAGAGCTGAGCCCATGAAGCTGTTCTGGACCAGTGAGAACAGTGGGGGTGACTAGAGCCAATAAGGCTGTTTCAGATGAGTGACACTGTAACCAATAAGGCTGCTAGGTCAGTTAGAACAGCAGGAGATACAGGAGCCCATACGGCTGCTCTAGATGAGTGAAAACAGCAGGCTAGACAGGAGCCCGTAAGGCTGCTCTCAATCAGCAAGAACCGCAGGAGAGGGCAGCGCCCATAAAGCTGCTCTAGATTAGTGAGAAGAGTAAAAGAGACCCAAGCTCATAAGGCCTAGATCAGCAAGAACAGCTAAACCTGAGCCCATAACACAACTATAAACCAGGAGTAGAGTGAGAAAGACCTGAGCCCCTGAGTCTCCTCCAGATCAGCAAAAACAGCATGGGAGACTTGAGCCCATAAGGCTGCTCAAGATCAGTGAGAACAGCGCGGGAGACACTGTAAGCCATAAGGCTGCTCTGGATTAGTGAGAACAGTGGGAGAGACACTGGAGCCCATAAGCCTGCAGTAGATCAACGAGAACAGTGAGAGAGACCTGATCCCGATAGGCTGCTCAAGATCAGTGAGATCAGCGGGACTGACGAGTGTCCATAAGGGTGCTCTAGATCAGTGAGAACAGCAGTAGAGAACTGAGCCCATAAGCCTGCTCTAGATCACCGAGAACAGTGGAAGAGACCTGAGCCCATCAGCTGCTCTAGATCTGCAAGAATAGCGGGAGAGACACAGTTGCCCATAAAGCTGCTCTTGTTCAGTGAGAACAGAGGGAGAGATACTGCAATCCAAAAGGCTCCTTTAGATCAGAGAGAACAGCTGGGGTGACTGGAGCCCATAAGGTTGCACATCAGTGAAAACATCAATGAAGTGAGAAACTGTTTCCAATGTTGGGTGCAGAACAGTTAAATTGGCCTTCTTTCTTATTTAGCCAAGAAAACATGAGATCACAGGGGCAAGTTTAAATGCTTTAGATCACAGATCTGTTGGCATTTAGAGTAATGACTGTCACTACTGTGTACCCAGGACATTTCAATTTCATTTCTCAAATTAAGCTGTGGGTGTATTTGCACATTTCCAGAGTGCGCTGCACAGTGAGGGTCACACAATTATTCAGGGTAGCAGGAGACGGCTGATTCTGGACAGACTGTGCACTGCTCTCGGCACCAACGCAAGCACACTGAAACCACTGCTTTGGGACACTGGCTAATTCTGCCACTGATATCTGAGAAAAGTGCAAGTAATTTTTTGAAAACAAAAACAAAAATGACTGTTTCTTAGATGGTTTAGATTTAGATATTGAAGTGCATTATTCAAGTTAATGAAGGCTATGCAGAGCATAATTACAAAATCATGCCGGCGCAAAAAGTCTATAAAACTGCAACTCATATGCTGAAAGGCTGAAATCAGAACTCCTCCAGGGAAGTGCGCCAGACTAACAATTACAATTTCAACACATTGCAAGACAACCATGGGTGGAGTTTTACGCTGGTCAGGGAGGTAGGCCTGAATTTCTTCAGATTATGGACAGCAATGTGGCAGTACTGACATTTAACTTGCACAGCTTCAGTAAAAATCCAGTTGTACAAAAAACTGCTTCAGGAATCTCAGGCTCTGTACAAAGAGCTTTAACTGCGTCAGGAAGCTCAGCTCTGTACAAAGTAACTGTGTATGGAAGCTAAGCTCTGCACAAAGTAGCAGTGTAAAGACGCTCAGCTCTGTACAAACTAATGGTATAAGGCAGCGTAGTTCAGTACAGACTAACTGTATGAGGAAGCTGAACTGAGTACAAATTAACTGTGTAAGGAAGCACAGCTCTGTACAAAATAACTGCATAAGGAAACTGAGCTCAGTACAAAGTAACAGTGTCAATAAGATCAGCTCGAAGTAGCCATGGTAAGAAGACAAGTTCTGTACAAGCAAATGATGTAAAAAAGCTCAGCTCTGAACAAACTAACTGTGTATGGAAGCTCAGTTCAGTACAAGCTAACTTTGTGAGGGCCCATTCACACCAAGTGCGAATTTCCGTGCGGATTATTCGTGCGGATATTTATAGAAGTTTATTTCATGGGTTCTAATGTAAGCTTGCACACTAAGGCGGCAGTTTTGTGCGGCAGAAAAAACATCCACATGGACTTAAGCTTCTGCGAAAATCCGTCTGCGAAACTAGACTTTTAGCCATTGAAATGCTTTGTTTCTATTCACGTTACAGCATTCAAACCTCAAACTGCAAAGTCACATGAACAAACTCAGTAGGGGAGACTGGGGTCCGATGAGCCATGGGGACCAATGAGCCATATCACTTTTTTGCGATCAATCAATGCCAAAGGTGTTTACAATAGGCAAAATAGTGATATGGCTCATTTATCCCCATGACTCATCAGTCAATGGTCAAATATTATGCCCATTTTAAGCAGCTCTGTCATCAATTGATCGCAAAATAGTGATATGGCTCATTGGTCCCCATGGCTCATCGGACCCCAGTCTCCCCTGCATAGCATAGTACAGTGACAAACAAAGGAGAGCATCTCATCAATATTGTGCTCCAGCATCCTGTCCTCTACAACTAGAGGCGGGCTAATTTCTTGAACAACGAGCTGAAAGACCAGCTCCGGGCATCAATTATGATAATGCTCGGTGGCTACAGAGATGACCGTCTGTCACGCAAAAGTAGACGTGAGGCTAAGGTTATCGTTCAGATACATACAAAAAATGTCATCGTCGCTGCTGCTGCTCTCATGGTCCAATTTGATTAAATATCCCGTGGATTTGTTTGTCTGTTGTGCGAAATTAGAACGCAAGATCGCGGAATTTCGCACCGAGTCCGGTGTGCATGGTTTCACGCGGAATTTTCGTGCAGCGAATATTTCGCAAATCCGTGCCGCTTTTTCGCTTCGCCCAGGTCTGCATGGGCCTTAAGGAAGCACGGCACAGTACATAATTACTGAGTAAGGAAGCTTTGCTCCGTACAAACTAGATGTATAAGGAAGCTCAGCTCAATACAAAGTAACGGTGTAAGGAAGCTCAGCTCTGTTCTACGGAACTATGTACCGTACAGGTCAGCAATACTGCCTAATTCCCACGAGACGTCTCGTGTATCTCTCGTGGATTTCTCGCGATAATCTCCTCTTTATGTCGCGTGCTATTAGGCTCGTTCGACTTCATGCGGCGCCCCATGGCACCGCGCAGACCCGGCTGGAGGTGATGCACGCCGGTTAGAAATCTTGTTTGACTTCCGTCGGCGCTGCAGACCTTCTACGTAATATCCCCCTGTCACATGACCACAAGACCTCGCGGGATCAAGGCGTCTGCAGCCAAATGGTGAAGTTGTTCTCCTCTGGCTGCGGCAAAACCGATACGCCTCTTTGACGACGGAAATGGATCGTAATTGGTTTCAGTTTTGGATGACGCGTTTGACGTCTGTTACAGTTAAATTTGACGAACATGAATTCTACTTCACTTACTTTACTTCACCCCATAGATATTTTATTTGGAATAACAAAGATGTTCTCTACAAAAATAAATCACTGTTTTTCAAAAACTGGGTCAACAATGGCTTCGATTTCGTCCATCACAAACAAAGCAAAAGCTGCGGGATTGGCCATGTTTCTGACGCTACGGGAAAGTGTTTGACTTGACGGCAGACCTTTTATACTCCTCCCCTAATGTCGGTGGCAGTTCTCGTTGGCTACGCAGTCAGCCACAGCCAGCCAGCAGTTCAATCCGAACGAGCCTATTATCAACCTCGCATTCTGCCGAGACAAGCTTCGCAGCCAGCGGGCCGCCGAACCTACACATGTATGCTTAGAGTCTGCCAAATGTGCGACGTAATATAGTCCGAATTAGGCCTATGCACAGTTGTTACTGAGAATTACTTTTCATATGCAGATTTAATAGATATAATACGTTGTTGTACTTATTATTTAATGTATGCAATTATTTTGTGCACTGAATTAAGTTGTAATTTATGTCCTCTTGCTTCGATTGAATATTAGTTCCGACTTATGATTGTTTATTGGGGAAGAAGGGGCGTGATGGGGGAAAAGGAAGTGGCAGAAAAAACGATTGAGTTGAGCAGTATGTCTTGTTGGATGCAACGTTGGCTGTACAGTACTGTATTGGTGTGATTAACGAAGAACGAAGATTAAAGATTGATTTGTGTACCACCAATTGTAGCGCTCATTCCCACAGCCCTGAGACCTGGAGCGCGCTACCTAAATGGAGAAACGAGGGTTACATCTATACTGAGCAACAAAAGATAGCAAGTTAGCTAGTTAGTTAATGTACTCTTATGGTTACTCAAAGTGACCGCAAAACAAAGAAAAGTTTGATGAAATGAGTGTAAATGTGCATGCGCTAGTAATAAATTTGATTTTCTCTAATAATTACGCGCAAACTTATTTTGCGGTCTGTCTTTAACTTGCGTTTCTTTGGTTGCTCAGTATATATTCATCGGGGGTGTTCAAGCATTTCTTCAGTTCTTTCTCAACTTCGAAAATAAACGGACCTGATGCTGATTTGATTCAACTGACTCTGCGCCAACGGTGCTGCGTTTTTATTACGGCCACAGAGATCTCACCACGATGCTATCACGCTGCTTGTACGATAATTGCGTTCCCACTACGTTCTTAGTAAGACTTTGCCCCGCTTTTTGATGGCCACGACCCGGCTACGCTTATTTTGTGCACGTTCAAAATAAGCGTGGGGAGAGCGAGGATGTGCAGTTTCCCAACCTAGGAGATCCCACCCCGACCTAACCACGCTCATGGAGATTCCCCCACGATTGGCCACGCTCTCGGCCACTTTTCCATCGTAGTAGAAGTGGCATCAATGTGTGAACGGGCCTTTACTGTTTCATCATTCATCAGGTCATGTGGTAGAGGGAGATAACTCATATTATGTTTGCTGTTTAATAGCCTTCTGTTTGATGATGTTAGTTTATTCTTAAACATTTGTACTGTAAATGCACCATAGAATGTTTTCTGCGCACGTCTCATTGTGTCATAAATAAAGCAACAAGCCTATCGATTCACATATCAAATTATATTTAAAGCGACGCCTTGCTACAGTATCCTGAAAACGACAGAGCTCACATTCCATGTCTTTTTTCCTTCAATTGGAATTGGTTAAGTGTATAGTAATTAGGCCTATTAGTTTGATATTTGTTTGGCGTATAGATTTTGCCGATGTAATCAGGCATGGGCAACGCTCTGCATAAACTCTAATGGAATGCGTAACAGCTGAACTGGGGCGGTAAACAAGCCTCAGAAAACTTATTAAAAAAATGATGTAAATACCATTTTCATACAAAAAGAACAC
This sequence comes from Gymnothorax javanicus, assembly GCA_029692085.1. Lineage (NCBI taxonomy): Eukaryota > Metazoa > Chordata > Actinopteri > Anguilliformes > Muraenidae > Gymnothorax > Gymnothorax javanicus. The sequence continues at coordinate 41,774,797 of CM056203.1, forward strand.
CATGGTTTGATTAAAAGCAACCTTTTCAATAGGATATCCGCATTTCATACATGAACTCTGCGTATTACGGCCAATAACGCATTTGAACAGAGCTATTATTCGCCCGTTGGATGAATGCGTGACCTCAATTTGCGCCTTGTTTACAAACTTTCAAGTGCACGGCGTGGCAAATATATCCATTTTGGAGGTAGATTTCAAACAGCCCGCGCTGACGTGATATCCCAGCTACGGCCCTGATTGACTTACAGCCATCTAATTTGAGAAATTACGAGTCTATTCGTCCAAACTAGACCTCCAGGGGATGTGAAATAAGTTCAACAGAAGTTGTTGAAGTTCGTCGCGAGTTCGCCATGACTTCTTCTCAACAATAGCAAGAAAGGTGAGTGTATTTTTACTGTAACCTACATAGTTAGTTGACAGAATATCCTGTGACCCTATTTGTGAAGTTTCAGTAAAATATACCAAGGAATAGACCAGCGCCAGGCGTTCAAAACCTACCAGTGCTCTGACAAATTTTGCTACATATCAAAATATGCCACCTCGCGAACACCGGTCACAAGATTCATTCACTTATACCCTTCAATTCAAGACTGCGAGGATGGAAATCTGAATAATCAATTAGGAAAAATTCTCGGCTCTCGGTAATTCTGTATATCGTTTAAACATTTTGTTAATCGGATTATGAAAGAAGACTGAAAATAAGCGCCCGCTTTTTGTTTGGGTGTAAAAGCGCGTATTTAAAGGAGAATACATTGTATATTGATTAAGCATTGAACTCTGCATTAGTCGAACTGTTTTAATATTTGTTGATGACATTGCTTCGGCTTCCTGGAAGCAAGTATGCGCAAATCTGCTGTCTAGTGAGCATTTCAGGTTCGATGTACTAAGTAATAACGCCATGAAACTTAAACTGGCCCGTCATTCTGCCGAATAGTCTTACTAAACTAGTTAATCGTCTGATTGCTAATCAAGCAAAGGGGAGGTTTCTGCCTCGCCAAACTAACCTCCGACTGCACGTCACTGTGTTTTACTATGAATTATTCACAGTAGCTCATTGAAACTATCATGGGAGGAGGGTATATGGACATTGTAAAAAAAACAGTGCAAAGGTTTTTTTTTTTTTTTATCACCACGGGTTATTGAAGGGGGAACGTTTGATTCATTTCGTAGCAGTGGGAGGGCAAACAACTGCCGGCATCAGCGACTTCACTGCATTTTATATAGTAATGGGCAAGTAGCGTTAATGTTTGCCCTCCCACCGATAATTTTGACATTTTTGCAGGCCATTGATCCAAAAATAAACTTCACAGGCAACCCATTCATACCATTTTTTAATATCAATGCAAAACCTAATGTTTGTTGAACATAATTGGGTGAAATTCAATGCATTTTCCATTAAAAAGGGCCTAGGGGGTGCTGCTGTACTTCAGAAAAGGGGTTGATGACTTTAGCATCAATTATTTCTGTTAGGGTACCCTAATGGATAATTTGGCCAGGTTTATTTCTGAGTAGACTGCATTTTCGAAAATGCCCTCAGGCTTCACCCCCCAATTTTCACAATGGGTTTTGTTGATAAATGCCGAAATCAGCCATTTTTGGAACCCTGTGGCTCTGAGACCCTTTCCTGTAAAGGCGTTGGACTTGTGGCAAACTCTTTGTCTGTGTCCTCTGTACTCACCTGCAAAAAATCATTAGAAAATAATAAAAACTTTTTTTCTCAGCAACTCAAGAAATGTTGTCATTTTATTCATTTGTATTGTCCATGCCTATGTAATGTACTGAAATGCAAATTATCATCAGCACTAGGCCTATTTTTTTTCCTATGCACGATATATGTGACTCGTACATTTACGCTGCGTTGCGATATTCTCGTGTCTGTCTCGTGTATTTCTCCCGATAATCTCGCGTAGAAATGGCACTGTCTGCTGGCCTGTACGGTAAGCAGAGTTACGTACAAACTAACAGTGCAAGGAAGCTCAGCTCAGTACAAACTGTGTAAGGAAGCTCATCTCTACACAAAGTAACTGTGAAGGAAGTTCAGATCTGTCCTAATTAGCTGTGCACGGAAGCTTGGCTCTGGACAAACTAACTGTGTAAGGAAGTTCAGCTCCATACAAACCAATTGTACAAGGAAGCTCAGCTCAGTACAAAGTAATGGAATAAGGTGTGTGAGGGTATTGGGACCGTGGTGGAGAGTGTGAGGGTGTTTGGGGCAGTACTTGAGCTGGAGTGTGTGAGGGAGTTGGGCAGTATTTGAGCTGGAGTGTGTGAGGGTGTGGGGACAGTGTTTGAGCTGGAGTGTGCGAGGGTGTTGGGACAGTGTTTCAGGGCTGCCAACTCTAACGCATTCGCCGTGAGTCTCACGTCTCAGAGGCATTCACGTTCCCATGCCGCAGTCAGCAATTATTCAATTGACGCATATTTAAGAGATTCTCACGTGGAATTGAGTCCTTGAGCATGGAAGTTAACCAGTTTCACATGCATTATGGTGGATTTCACCACTAGAGACGTGAAAATCAATTATGACTGTGGAATTCTCACATTTGTCTTTACACAGGGGTTGGAAGCAAAGGAATTGCATAAAGACGTTTCAAATGGTCTTATTTTGTTTAAACAATTTAAACGATCATGAAACACACATTGCTTTCAACCCCTGAGTGAGGAAAAGCGCACAACGTTTGGAGGCACAATCACTTCCATGTTACTTGTGGTGAAATCCACCTTAACGCAAGTGAAACTGAAACTTCCTCTCACAAGGACTTTAATTACACGTAAGAATCTCATTAATATTCGTTGGTTGAATAATTGCTGACTACGGAGAATACGCCTTCAAAATGCGTGAAACTTACACTGTATGCGTGAGATTGCGTAGAAAGTTGGCGGCGCTGGTGTTTGAGCTGGAGTGTATGAGGGTGTTGGGGCTGTATTTGAGCTGGAGTATGTGAGTCTGTTGAGCCAGTATTTGAGCTGAAGTTTTTGTGGGTGGTGGGACATTGTATGTTAGGGTGTTTGGATACTATTGGAGCAGGAGAGAGTGAGGTGGGGGCGCAAATGAACATTGGGACCTGAGCTTATGTCCTTCACCAGCGCACAGTGCCATGGCTTGTCGATAAATTTCTGTTCACATGCTTTCTGTTGAAGATTCATTTCCTAATATGGTCCCGCCTGCTTTCTGGGTTATTTTGAGTGTGTGTGATAATGCTCCCTGTCTCACTTGCAGCCCCCCTAATAGATTTGTGGGGGGAATCAGGGTCAGCTGGGAGAGCCTCATATTTGTCAACAACAACAACACAGACATACAGTGTCTACAATACAGAGGAAGCTGCTGACATGATTCTGAACTCTGGCCACTAATCGGAGGTTTATGATTTTTGGTGGGGCGAATGGTCATACATAGGGGATGATGCCTATCGATTTTCAGCTCGCTCCACCAACCAATATGGCCGCCCGCCATCTTGAAATCCTTTGTCGCACTCTAACGGGAACACCGCTCAATGGAGGTTCATGATTTTTGTTGGGGTGAATGGTCGTACATACGAGACGATGCCTATCGATTTTCAGCTCGCTCTGCCAACCAATATGGCCGCCACAGCAGCCATCTTGAAATCGTTTGTCGTGCTCTAACATGAGCACCGCTCGACGGAGGTTTATGATTTTTGGTGGGGTGAATGGTCATACATAGCAGATGATGCCTAACACTCGCTTTCTGTACATATTCTTCAACTGTTTCAGCTGGGGGCATATGCCACGCCTTGCGTTGCTCTTGTTATTCATGTTTTACAAAATGTCCCAACTTCATTGGAATTGGGGTTTGTACATTAGATATTCAAACTGCCACTATCTGACGAACAGGGTTTTTTTTTGCCCCTGGCATTTTATTTTATTTCCAAAATAACAGGGACTATAAACAGTTTTGTTTGCAGTTCAACTTTTTATTTTTCCTCTTTCCAGCATCACCAATCTTATTTTCATTTTGGCTGATGTAACTTCCCCCTTTCCAGATTGCAGCATTGTTTTAATTCTTCTCTTTTTTCAAAAAATCAAGTTGATACAAAGAGTTCCTGTACAGAAGGTCAAAAAAACAGTTTTTAATGACAAGCAAAGCAGATTACAAAATTTGGACCTATAAAATATTCTGCAGTCTGCTTCTGGTCCCTGTCCTAGAAAGTGAAGTTCAAGGCTCATCCAAAGCACAGCCTCCCCCAGAGAGTGAGGTTACAGGGCTCAGACACAGTACAGCCTCTTAAACAGTGAGGTTACAGGGCTTATCAAGAACACAGCCTCCCCCAGACAGAGAGGTTAAAGAGCTCCTTAGCAGTACAGCCTCCCCCAGACAGTGAGGTTACAGAGCTCCCCAGCAGTACAGCCTCCACCAGACAGTGAGGTTTGAGGGCTCATCCACATTACAGCCTCCCCCAGACAGTGAGGTTACAGGGCTCGTCCACACTACAGCCTCCCCCAGACAGTGAGGTTACAGGGCTCAGACAGAGTACAGCCTCTCAAACAGTGAGGTTACAGGGCTCATCCAGAACACAGCCTCCCCCAGACAGAGAGATTAAAGAGCTCCTCAGCAGTACAGCCTCCCCCAGACAGTGAGGTTACAGAGCTCCCCAGCAGTACAGCTTCCACCAGACAGTGAGGTTTGAGGGCTCATCCACAGTACAGCCACCCCTAAACAGTGAGGTTACAGGGCTCATCCACAGTAAAGCCTCCCCCAGTCAGTGAGGTTACAGGGCTCATCCACAGTGCAGCCTCCCCCATACAGTGAGGTTACAGGGCTCATCCACACTACAGCCTCCCCCAGACAGTGAGGTTACAGGGCTCATCCACACTACAGCCTTCCCTTGACTGTGACGTTACAGAGCTCATACACAGTACAGCACAGGCTGGAGGCAGGTTCAGCGCCATCAAGTGACATTTTTTTCTGTCCCTCAAAGGCGTGGAACACCACCGAGCTGGCCTAATTTTAAACAAGCCCTCACTCACTTGTTTCTCCGATGGTTAGCGATACTTAGACCTGAATGGCACAGCAGGCAGAGGAAGTGTAACACCACTCAATGGCTGCGAAAGCAAAAGAAGGCTACACCAGCTAGGCTGGCTAGAAGGCGTCATCCAACTAACTGGATAGACGGCAGCTCAGTGCAGCTCCCAGGAAATCTCTGCATGTCTCGCCTGGCGCTGCCGCAGTTGAGGAACTGGGAGTGAAATGTGTGGGCTTCATCATGGCGAGCTGTTGCCCACCTTAAACAAAGTCACGCCAGTGGCTTCTTTCCAGACCACGCCACCTTTTCAAAAGCCCAGCGGCGATAGGATAAGGATGACGAGAGCAGGTGAGGCGACACTGGAAGCTCTTAGTCCGGACCTGCACGCTGGCGGCAGTTGTGTGATGGTCACTCCTCTGTGAACCTGTGGCTACACAGGGATCCAGTCCTACATCTGTGACTGGGCAGGCTTTTTCAGGAGTACTGCTGCCCACCCCACATGGGGAAGGCCCAGGAAAATGCGGGCTAAACCTTGGAACCCACATACGTGCCTGGCTGGGCTACCGCACCCAGTGGGCCACCCTCTCATGCGGGTGAAATAAAAATAAAGATACATCACATTCTCTAACCTTTGGATCCTGGAATGTCCAAACTTTACTTGACTTGAAAGACACTGATCGACCTAAATGTCGCACAGCCTTAGTCGCAAAAGAACTTGCCAGATTCAACATCGACATAGCCGCTCTAAGTGAGACGCGGTTCTCTGGTGAGGGAAAGCTCGAAGAAGTCAGAGCTGGCTACACCTTCTTTTGGAAGGGGAAAGAGCCGGGGGAACGACATGACCATGGAGTGGGCTTCGCTATCAGAAGCCAACTGGTCAAGACCCACAATCTAGCCCCCAAAGGCATTAATGAACGCCTCATGACTCTTCGAATTCCACTACCTGATAACAACTTCAGCACTGTTATCTCGGCCTATGCTCCTACGATGGAAGCAGCAGATGAGGCTAAGGAGGCCTTTTACCTACAACTGAGTGACATCATCTCCAATATCCCAATTGAAGACCATCTCCTGCTCTTAGGGGACTTCAATGGGAGAGTGGAAAGAGACCATCTTCTCTGGCAGAACATCCTGGGGAAGCAAGGTATTGGGAACTGTAACACGAATGGCCTACTCCTCCTGGGCCTGTGTGCCGAGCATGAACTGTTTATCACCAACACTCACTTTCGACTTCCCACCCGTTTCAAGACAACCTGGAGGCACCCACAATCTAAGCATTGGCACATCCCTGACTATGTCATCATTAGACAACAACACAAAAAAGGATGTCATGATCACCAAATGCATGCCAGGTGCCAATGACTGCTGGACCGACCATCGTCTCCTCATTACTAGACTGAGAATGTTCCTCCATCAAAGGCCCAGGGGCCGGAACAACCAGCCAAGGAGGAAGTTTGACATCGACAAGCTCAAAGACCCAGTCATGGCAGATACATTCTACTAGGAAGTGCAACAATGCCTGACATCAGCCCCAACAGAGGAAGTGACGATAGATGAGGAATGGACAACCCTTAGAGATGCCATCACTGATGCAGCCAGAGCTCCCATTGGCTTCCAGAAGAAGAAACATCAGGACTGGTTCGATAGCAATGATGAAGAATTCACAGCTATTATCGATGCAAAAAGGAAAGCTAGAATTGCCCATGAGAAAGACCCAACATCACATGCTAAGAACATCAGGTATCAAGATCTAAAGAAGGAATGCCAGTCCCGGTTGCATGAAATGCAAAACAACTGGTGGCAACAGAAGGCAGATGAAATGCAATGTTCTGCCGATCCCAGAGACCCGAGGAGCTTTTATGCAGGCACCAAGGAGATGTACGGGCCCAAGAGATCATAAGCTGGGACTCTCCTATCAGCAGACAATACTACCACCCTCACGGAGAGCCAAGACATCTTAGAACGCTGCCGCGAGCACTTTAATACCTTGCTCAATCGTGACTCCTCTACAGCCGATGACTTTCTTCAAAATGTGCCTCAACGTCCAACCCAACACTGGTTATCTACCAGACCTGTCTACAATGAGTTCCAACTGGCCATGAAGCAGATGCACCGTGGAAGAGCTGCTGGACCGGACAACATCCCAGCTGAGCTGCTGATCTGCAGAGGAACGCCTCTCCAGACCCGATTGTTTGCCCTCATGCACGAAATATGGGATGCAAAACGTGTCCCTGATGACCTAAAGAATGCATTAATCGTGATCATCTTCAAGAAAGGGGATCGAAACATCTGTGGAAGCTACCGTGGGATTTCCCTGCGCTCCATCGCAGGAAAGATCTTTGCAAGAATTCTCCTAAACCGGCTTCAAAAAGTTACCGAAGAGATCCTGCCTGAATCCCGGTGCGGTTTCCGAGCCAAAAGGGGGACTGTGGACATGATCTTCTGTGCCCGACAATTACAGGAGAAGGCACGCGAACAACAAAAGCCGCTCTTTTTTATCTGTTATGATCTCGAGAAAGCCTACGACAGTGTCCCAAGAGAGGCCATGTGGGCAGTTCTTAGAAGCTTCGGCCTCCCTGAGCCTTTTGTCACAACAATCAAAGCACTGCACGATGACATGAAGGCCCGTGTTATCCACCAGAACACTGTGTCTGAAGAGTTTACCATCACATGCGGATTGAAGCAGGGGTGTGTTCTAGCACCAACTTTGTTCTCACTCTACCTTGCTGCTATGCTCCACGAGATCCCACCAGACAATCTGGGAGTGGACATCAGGTACCGTCTGGATGGCGGACTATTAAATCTGTCTCGCCTTCGGTCCAAATACCGCACCACCACCTTTAGAGTGACTGAACTCCAGTATGCAGATGACAATGCTGCCCCAACTCACTCAGCCCAAGAACTGCAGCAATCAGTGAACAATTTCAGCAATGCATACTCCTGTTTTGGCATGACCATCAACACAGGAAAAACCAAGATCCCTGTTCAGCCACCTCCCGGAGCCAATCCACTAGACTGCAATGTCTTCATCGCCGGCAAGGAGATCGAGTGTGTTGAGCACTTTCCCTATCTGAGCAGTCTCCTCTCCATCCAATGCTCATCATCAAAGGATGTTGAGGACCGGCTCAGGGAAGCACACTGCGCTTTTGAGAAGCTGACAGACCGGGTTTTTAAGAACAAGGCCCTCACACACCTGACCAAGATCATGGTCCACAAAGCTGTCATCATCTCAACACTCCTCTATGGCAGTGAGACCTGGACCTTATATCGACAGGACATAAAGAAGACGGAGCAGTTCCACCAGCAGAAGATCCGAGCCATCCTGAATATCAGATGGGATGATTACACCATTAACAATTCTGTCCTCGAACGAGCAGAGATGGACAGTATAGGGACCACCATCACAAAACACTGATTGAGGTGGTCTAGTCACGTGGCTCGGATGGATGAAGGTAGACTCCCCAGGAGGATCCTTTTTGGAGAGCTGAGCACAGGGACGCGACCCTGCCGTGCCCCAATGCGGCGCTACAAAGACCTGCTGAAGCAGACTCTAAATAGCACTAATATTGACCACAGAACCTGGGAGGAAACTGCAAGCCAGCGTGCTGAGTGGCACCGAACCATCACTACCGGGGCGGAGCTCTTTGAGATCAGGCGAAGACAGGTACTCAATGAGAAGCGCCAACGCAGGAAATAGAGAGAGGCTCAGCCACAACAAGCAGCTACTGTGCAGTGTGACAAATGTCCCAGGCTTTTCAGAGCTAGGATTGGGCTAATCAGACACCAGCAAACTCACCACCCCCACTAACTCTGGTCCAGTTAGAAATTCTCCTCGGATACGAGGATTAACAACGATATAAGCAGGAGTACTCCATGATTATGCTCCTTGGCAGATGCAGGAAGATTTCCCCGCTCAACTCTATGCTGCCATGTTTGCTCAATGCCTGACTCTTGACCCCACAGTAGTATTCATGTAGTGTGCGCTTAACCTGGTGCATATAGCTGCAGATCCCAAGCAAAAGTGTAGGCGGCAGCACAGCTTACAAGCAGGGCAGGGTTGGACAGGGCAGGGATTAGGGTTGTGTCCAGAACACTGCAGGTTCAAGTCCTAAGCCAGACAATGTGGCTGCACCAATGAGTAATGAACACCGCTTTAGTACAAATCTCACTGAATAAATGTGCTCCATGTAATACATCACCATGAAAATTACTCAGGATAAAAGTGCTATTTAAACCTCGTAATGTCAGGCAATGCAATGTTCAACACATAGAAAAACTGAAACAAAGTACATTATTTCCATGAAACCTACTGTTTCCGAAGGCCAAATGATTGTGATTACTAATAATGGCGTGTTTGGGATGCTTTTACATGGGCATTATATATGCAAAGCTTGTTTTTTTTTTGGTGTATTTTGTTTTTAGGTGAACTATCTGGTGTATTTCCAAAGCAAGAACACTCAACTATCGGTAACCGTTTCACCAGAAGACAATTTGAGAAAAAACGCAAAAGAAAACTTAACCTAGCAATTTTCTGCATTATTCTCATATCTGTTGAGGAACAAGAACAAATAAAAAAAGGAAACAAAAGGAACCAGCCCCTGACCCTTGTGGGGGAATATTTTTTTTTTTTGGATTTTAAAGAGGAAGCAGGGATTTTAAGGATTCCGGCTCGCCTCCTGCTTAAGATTTCCTGAAATTCCCATCTCTCCATCCTCCTCCTCCTCCATCTCCTCCTTTCCAATCCCTCCTCTTCTTTAATTACACCCTCATACAATACTTTCAAAAATATGCCAGAAAATTACACCAACAGCAACTGCACAAAGGGAACAGCCAGCAGAACGAGGGGCTACAAAATGAACAAATAATATAAGTTACCCAGCTGTCCCCAGTAAATCACTTACAACACCCCTGACACACACTCCAACTCTTACACGCACAAATACTCCAACACACAAACGCACACATACACACACACACACACACACACACATAGTACAATATACAGAAATACAAACATGGGCAAACACAAACAATACGCACACACGCACAAACAGTGCAATAAACTCAAATAGAAACATAGGCAAACACATACAAACGCACACTCACACAGGTGCAAACAAACAACCTCCAACTCATACACATGCAACTGATCCAATCACACTCTCGTGCGCGCGCGCACACACACACACACAGACATGCGCATGCATACACACAATCTAATGTACAGATATACAAATATAGGCAAACACACACATACACACAGTAACACACACACACAAACACACAGATGCACACACATGTAAGTGGGCCAACACACTCAGTCCAATGCACAAACATACGAACACAGAAAGATAAACACACATGGACACACAAAGACCAATAAACAAACACATACGCTCAATACTAGAGATACAAGTACAAAACAGGAATATTTCTGAGGTAAGCAAAAGTGGCAATTTTTTTTGGGGGGGGGGGGCATAACAGAGGAGGTTTCCTTCTGCACTGGACCCCTCAATCAAAGCTTTATGCCATTTCTACCACTTTGGGTTTGGGGAAAAAACACACTTTACGTCCAAGGGGAAATTGCAGCTGCTTTGCATTCCAGACACAGATCAAGGACACGGAGAGGAAAAAGCAGAGGTTTCACTGATACTGAAACAAACAGAAGGGCTCTTTTCTTCCTCAGAACTGAGTGTAATTTGGAGGAAAGAGTTCAACCCACAACAGAGAACACTTAGCTTTATCGACCCTTCCTGACGCATATATCACTCCGAACACTGTTTTCAGGCTTCACAGAAGGAGGTAAATAAGAATACAAACTAAAATGAATCCAAACTGATTGGAAAAGCAATCAGGACTGAATTATAATTACAATAATCACTTGGTTCAAAGGTCACGAAACAACATGCACTCAGAGCTGAAATAATTTGCACTCCAAACAGAACATATCAAAGCATACCATTTCTAAAATTATATGGAAAATATTGGGCTACATAAAATGGAATATATCTTAAATTAATAATGACCAATTAAATTAATCAACTCAAATAATACACAACACTCATTCTTGTTAAAATGCATTTAATTTCTTTTATTTCATCCGTAAAAAAAATGTTGAAATGCTTCTGATGTACCATTGTCATTGTCCTTTATTCCTATTTAGTTTTGCCTGTTGGTTGCCCTAAAATACAGCGGCCATCATGGCAATTATTTTTACAGCACAGGAATGCATGCCTCTCTTTCTGATGCGCTTTCTGTTGCTCTCCAGTTTAAAAAGACCAGCACAGCTCTAACAGTAACAACCACACAGCAAGGGGAAGTATAAATTATCAGTGCTATTTAACATGTGCTGCCAGGGACGAGCCAGATTTTAGAGCAGCTGCTAATATTAGTTGGCTACTTTGGAAACTGATAAAGTGAATTCTGAATGCTTCCACCACGGTTGCCATTGAAAATGACACCAGCTTTGCACACAGTTAACATGCTCTGTAGCTTTCTTATTATCAGAACGTAGATAAATCCAGATGTATTTTTCAGTTTCAAAATGACCACTGTAAAATAAGGAAGCACTTTTTAGCAGCCAATTAGCATTTATTTAAAAAAAAGGGCATTTTATCATGCAAAATAAAATATGCAAACAGAATATGCAGCCGAACCATATATTTTAATTGCTACTCAACACATACTTATCATCGTATGTTTTAATCACAGTTAATGAAAGGACGACAAATAAACCAAAGATTAGACATTCTGAACATAAAAAAAAATGTCCTTCCAGTAGTATTGACTGCTGACGATGCAGCGGAAGCCATAGACTCAGAGGAGATGCTGTAGCCCTGGCTAAATATGCAGCACTTTACAGTACACATACAGCACTACTTTATCCAAGCCTTGCTCTCTAAGCCCAAATTAAGAGCAGCAAGGGAGAGGGAAGACATAGAGCTATAAGAGCATCTACAGCTATAAGAGTGTCAAGCTCCACTGGAGAAGAAGGGAGCAAAGGGAACCAGGAAAGAGAGAGAGTGTGTGTGTGTGTGTGTGTGTGTGTGTGTGTGCGTGCACGTGTATAAGAGAGAGAGTGTGAATGTTTGAGTGTAAATGCTCGCACTCCTTCTCTCCCACACGATAAAAGACTATTCAATTTCATCAAATACTACATGTGTTTTGGATGACAAACATATGTTGCATTCAAAATATCTTAAAACATATCATTAACATTTTCAACAATTATCAGTGGTTGCCCAGGTTTCAGAATAAGGGAATATATGGTTACTGAAGTTAAGATTAGACAGGCCTGTCTCTGACAGGGGACGCAACCACATTGCCATTATCGGCATTATCTGTTCCTTACCTGCTGTAACCTCTGGGCTGCTAAACGGGACAAATGAAGTTTCAGCTCTGGAGTAGCTCTAAGATGCTCTATATACGTAACTGATGATGGTTCACCGCTGGAGTAGCTCTTAACTGCTCAATCTAACTGAAGATTATTCTCCTCAGGGAAAGCACTAAGCTGCTCTATCTAAGTGATGTTGGTTCACCTCTGAACTAGCTCTGAGCTGCTCTTCCTGGTTGATGAGAATTCAGCTGAGGAGATGGTCAGAGCTGCTCCACCAGAATGATAAAGGTTTAGCTCTGGAGTAGCTCTAAACTGCTCTATCTCACAATGAGGGTTTCACCTCTGAAGTATCTTACAGCTGCTCTACCCAATTCAGCTCTGGAGTAGCTCTGAGCTGCTCAACATGAATAATGAGATTTCAGCGACGGTCAAGGCCGGCTGCGTCTGCCCCCACATGCCAAAGAGCAGGAGGGTCAGGACCCCAGTAAATTCAACGATGAGTCATTTAGAACCTCGGAATATGGGTGAAGATAAATAGCATTGTGTGCTGGCTGTATTGTTCAGCGTGATGGCTGCACTGTGTTGATTGCTGGCTATATTGTGTATTGTGCACCCTATATTGTATAGTGTGCTCACTGTATCGTCTTGTGTGCAGGCTGTACTGTATAGTTTGCACGCTGTATTGTGTAGTGTGCTGGCTGTATTGTGTGGTGTGCACACTGCACTGTGTTGTGTGCTGGCAGCAATGTGTTGTGTGCTGGCTGTAATGAGTGATGAGCTGGCTGTATTGTGTTGTGTGCTCACTGTGTTGTGTAGTATGCTGGTTATACTGTGTAGTGCACTAACTGTACAGTGTAGTGCACTGAGTGTATTGTGTTGTGTGCAAGGTGTACAGTGTAATGTACTGGGTGCAGTGTGTGGTGCTCCGTGTGGTGCAATTTTTGCATTATGAATAGGCCGCTGAGTGTTGTGTGCATGGTGTATTGTGTCGGTTTCTGAGTGTAATGTGCAGTGCATTAATTTTATTGTGTGGTGCACTGAGTGTATTGCGTAGTTTACTGGGTGCATTGTGTAGTGAGCTGAGTGTATTGTGTAGTGTACTGGGTGCATTGTGTAGTGAGCTGAGTGGATTATGTAGTGTACTGGGTGCATTGTGTAGTGAGCTGAGTGTATTGTGTTGCGTGCAAGGTGTACTGTGCCGTGTACTGGGTACATTGTGTAGCGCACTTTTTGTATTATGTATTGCATTGGGTGAATTGCATATTACGCTGAGTGTACTGTGTTGTGTGCAGGGTACTGGGTGCACTGTGCAGTGCATTAATTCTATTGCGAAGTGCACTGAGTGTATTGAGTAGTGTACTGAGTGGATTGTGTAGCATGCTAACTGTATTGTGTAGTGTGCAGTTTGTATTGTGTTGTGTTCATGGTGCATTGTCTCCATATTCACATAATCTAATGTGTTCCACACTGTCTTGGTCACCTTGACTTTGGTTGCCATAGCACGAAACACAAACACATCCCCACCCAGAAGTCTACCAAATAAGGTCCAGAGAGGAATGGCAGACTGGTGTACAAATTCTGCAAGTTATGAACACAGATACAGCTTGTCACAATACAATTACAATTACAACACACACACACACACACACACACTCACACATACACACGCCCGCATACACGCAAACACACACACACACACACACACACACACACATATATATATATATATATATATATAAAACCAAAGTAAAACCAAAGTGTCCACAGATAAACACACACGCGCGCGCGAGCACGCACATACACACACACACACACACACCTGCGTACAAACGTTCATGCACACACACACACATGCGTGCACACATGCAAACACACACACACACAAACACACGCACACACGCACACACACACACACACACTCTTCTTTCACATAAAAACTCTCCCTGTGCATGTTACAGTGAACACATATAGTGGCTGTATCAGTATGATATTGCTTGTTGTAAATATGACCTTTAAACACTGGTGGTGAACACAGAGGCATTGGGACTCAAGGTGGCAGAGAGGCTGTCTGGCTGGCGACCCCAAGCAGATGTGAGTTTTGAGGAGTTCAAAAGAATTCTACATGGGGGCAAAGCTATTTACATAATCCTTCAGATATATTCCCCTGCAACCTAATCTAATTATTCTCAAGTCTAGCCCCTAACCATGTAGACCCCGCAATACCCTGCCTTTCCATTACCATCTTTTTCTCCCTTAATCGTATCGAACCAAACCAATGTCAATTTCCCTTTTGAATAGCAAACAGCAAAGCAAACAATGCACAGCTATGTCTGACACACCAAGATTTCAGAGGCAATCCCATTCCCCCAAGGTCCATTTCAGTTACCATTTCAAATTGGGCTACAATTAGATTTACTTTTAAACTAACAGGTGTATCATTTGCCGTCATATTCATTATTAAAACATTCACAGAAAGGATTTATTGTACAAAGTCCCACATTCAATCAAAGCTCAATGTTCCTCGTCTCTAAATTTGAGTAATGAGATTTATATTTCTAGTGATTTCCAATACATTTCCATTGAACATGAATTGCAGGAAAAGCTTAAAAATTGTTTAAAACTCACAGTGTTGCAATAAAATTAGCATGAAAAATTCATCAAGACTCACTGAGCAGAACTGCCTGTAGATTTGTTATCCACGGAGGTGCGATATGAGCCATTTGCAGTGGTAAAATGGGTGAACTGTGACAGCATTCATTTTTATTATTTTGCTTGAACGCAAAACAAGTGTAAACTGCTTTGAAAGACTTTAATAGACGAGCTCATCACTGCGCTTAGGCAAGATACAGCTGTAACAGAGCATGGTTGAGTAAACAAAGCTGTAGCAACTCAAAAATATAAAATAACCAGGATTGGAAGTCCAGTAAAACCAAAATGTGAGGTAAATAGAAGAAAATACAATAATCTTAATTATTTTAACCACTTAACTGTCACCTGCATTTTCTCACATTTGGCCCGGTCCTAATTAGGGCCCAGTGACAGCAATATTGCGTCATTTCTTTCAATAAATCAGTTAAAGTTATGATATCTCACAAAATAGGTGAGCATTGTTTTTCTACCATAATTTCAGTGCTCCTTCTTCTCATTATTAGGTTTATAAAGACCACTTTATCTCTGAAAGTGAGTAAATAGAGTGAGCATAAACATGAGTCTTCCACAAAAACTAATTTTCTTTGTAAAAGCAACATTTTGTCGCACATTTGAAATAAAGATTAAGTAGGTTACATTGGTGATGCTCTTCAAATGAACAAATTGTTAGAGTGTACACTAGCACAATGAGAATGAGTAAACTTTGTTTTTTTTGGCATTCCAGAAGATAATTCATGATTATTATTAATCCCCAGCCATGACACTTAGTGGAGCAGGGGATATTGCAATAGAGCTTGTCTGCTTGTCTGTCTATCCATCTGGAAAAGTTGGGAAAAAGTTTTTTCAGAGACAACTTTACCTCATTGAATGAAATTCTGTTTGTGAACCTAACAAGTTGTTACCTTGATTGGGTTCAAAATCAGGATTTCATGGAGGTGGGGGATATTGATGACAAGATCTTCTTGCTACACCCACAATTCAAATTGAGAATACTCCTTTTCACTCTTGGTCTTGCAGGAGACAAAATTAAAACACAGTCATCTTCACTAGCTCCCACATGACACACCCAGGATCAGGACCAGACCATGCAATTCAAGGCTGAGTGGCGCTGAGTCATGAGATGACTACTTTTCAGACCATAATAAAGCACTCACAGAATTACCAAAATAAACAACAGGACAGTGTCATCAATATCCCCCGCCACCATTGAATCCCGTTTGAAAACCCAATCAAGTTCATGACTAGCAATATACGCACATAAAATTTCATTCATCTAGGTAAAGGAGTTTCTGAATAAACTTCTCCCTACTTATCCAGACGGACAGATGAACAAGCTCTATTGCAATATTCCCTGCTCTATTTTGTGGCAGAGGATACAAAAAGTTATAACTGCCCAACTAATCCTCATTATATCAACCTCCCTGTCCTATAAAAATTAGACAAACTAACACAAAACATTTGGAGGGAACGCTCCGAATATCTCCTCCGTGCGAAACCTAAACTGGTCAAATTACTGAATGCGGAACCACACTGACCGCAGGAACTATAGCCATTGATTGCTTGTTTGTTTCAGTCATTTCAACCTGATAGTCCACTTCCTATATGGGTAAACCACTATGCTTCTAAGTCAGTGCAGAAGCCTCCGCCGTTTTGTGGATGCCAAATCATAACAAGGAGAAACTGTTTTTATTTTTTTCTTTCATTAAAAAAATTAAATCTAAGAGCTGCTTGCAGAATCTGCCAAATTTTCCTGGCATACACAAGAACCCATCTCTCCCATATCATACCGTCATACGCAGGAATACGTCTCTCCCATATCATGCTGTCATACACAGGAATACGTCTCTCCCATATCATGCGGTCATACGCAGGAATACGTCTCTCCCATATCATACTGTCATACACACGAATACGTCTCTCCCATATCATACTGCCATACACAGGAATACGTCTCTCCCATATCATACTGTCAAATGCAGGAAAATGTCTCTCCAATATCATATTGTCATACACAGGAATATGTCTCTCCTATATTATACTGTCAAATACAGGAATACGCCTCCCCCGTATCATACTGTCATGCGCAGGAGAACGTCTCTCCCATATCATACTGTCAAACACAGGAATTTGTCTCCCCAATATCATACTGTCATACCCAGGAATACTCTCTCCCATATCATACTGTCAAACGCAGGAATAAGTCTCTCCCGTATCATACTGCCCTACATAGGAATACGTCTCCCCCATATCATACTGGCATACGCAGGAATACATCTGACCCTTGTCACGCTGGTCAAATTCCATTGGAGACCAGAGTCTAAAAAACAGGACATATATCTTTTTATCACATAACTGCGGTACTTTTCCCATAGCCCAACCGATGACATATTTTCGATTTTACCTTAGGGTAAAATCACTTTTGAGAAAATTTCATTGGCTGAGAGCGTGGGGGGAAAAAAATCGCTCTGCATTACGTCACGCTGTTAATATTTAGCCAAACTGAATACCAAGTTTAACGGTGGTTAAATCGGTATAGCTCAGCGCTGTTGCTCGCTGGGTGCCACTCAGATAACTAAGTTCACTTTTCTGGCTCGCTATCTTGTATGTAGTATGCTTTCATAACCATTATATAACATTAGTTTGCTCACTAGCGAGCTTATGATAGCTAGCTACACAGCTGACTGAATTTACAAACCGTTGCTAATTCAGCCACAAATGTCCGACTCACTAAAGCTTGCAAAAAACGCAAACTTTACTAAACTCGTTTCATAACTTTCATCTGACACGGCCACTCATGTAAGATCCTCTATACAATGCAGTAATACGGCACACTTTACGGGGGGGATGTTTCCTTCACAAGTTCGGAGAGCAGAGATATGAACTTACCATCAACCTCCCAACTGCTCCCACTGAATGTGTGACCCCCACCGCCCCCCCAATCAAAGACACTCCTGGATTAAGAGCAGTATGGAGGGATCGCACCAATCAGGTGACAAATGACAGCCATTGGGCCCCTGCACCACTGAAGGAGTCAGTGAGTCACAGTCAGATACCCCTTTTTCACCAAAAAGAACCTGGTGCTAGTGCCAGTGCTTAGTTGGTTCAACCCACGCACCTCCTAGGAACCTGTTTGGTTTTCCATCGTCGAGGAGCCAAATCAGAGCCACGCAATTATGCCACTGTAATTTAAGACCAGCAGATCAGGAGAAAATGGACGTTTTTCGAGATCTGCGTCTCTCTCTGCAGCGCTCACGTAACATCTGGCAATACAAAAATACAGTATGGACTGCGGGAATCCACAAATAAAAATTTAAAACTAAAATAATGCTTGTGTTTCTATGCTCAGTAATACTATTATTGTCATTGAGGTTTCATCATTTTTAGCGAGAAAAAGGAATATAGCCGATTAAATTGCTATGATCTTGTACTGGATTAAGATCAGATACTTAAACGGCGGCAATATAAGGCGCATACCGTATCTTGCACTGTTGTCCGTGCATGTTAAAAATATCGAAACCTTGTGCAGAAATACGGTGTAATAATAGGAACACGCTATCCATCTTTACTTTTCCCAAGAAAGCAGACAGGTAATAAATAAGCGAGCAACTGTCGTATTTCATTCCAGCTTCGTAACTTTGAAAGATCTAATGTAGTTTCGTTTTGAACTGCCATTCAAGCTCGCTAATGGCAATAACAGTAATTTGCGAACGCCCTATCTGGCCAGCTAACTCATATTCGTAATGCTTATTATAGACGTAAGTGGCGCAGAAAGTGAAATGAAATATAAACGTATCATGCAGATATAAGACATATGCTTACACATCCCATCGTTTCCTGTGAGCAGAATGCTCAAAATACTTCCGCGACCGCACTGGTCGTGTTGGTAAACTCCGCCCCATGTAATCGGTGCTTGCTCTGGACCAGTAAGGAGTTGGTGCTTACTCTAGCACCGGTTTTAAGAGCCAGGAGCTGGTGCTTAGGCGGTGGAAAATGAAAGAACCGGTGCTAAGTCAGGCTCTGGCTCCGAACCAGCACCAGCACCAGCTCGGTGGAAAAGGGGTAAGAGACAGAACCGACAACGGCCAGGATTCAGGCGCTGATCGTCACTCGCACCAAATTTCTGCATTTAATGTCAATATTAATTTTGTTATTTTGATGATAAACATATAATTATCGGTATTTACTTTGTAAATACATGCTGGCACTGAGGTCAGACCATTTACAACAGAAAATAGCTTAAAATCCTGTAAATATACTGGCATTGGCCTCACGCTAAAATGACGGCCAGTATGATTAGTTGATAAATCACCACAGATTTGAAGGGCAATATTTGATTTCACCAACAACTCTGATTCAACCATATGCATACTGATTTCACAAATGTTCAATAAGCTTTCTATTATTTTTGATAATACAGATAGAAAGTCAAAACTTCAAACATATCAAATTAAAGGCAACAAAAATATTACTGAAGACTAAAGTAAGCAACATGGCATCAGCACTGTATCATAAAATGGTGGCATCAGGTTTTCAATGGAAATAAACTCATAATGTTGAACACTGAAAGTACAGTCCTGATAAATGGAAGGCTGACCGATTCATGACACACCTGCCACACTGGTAAAGGACATGAGTCTTAGAATACCTCTGACTGGTTCCTATTATTTAACAAAGAAAAGCAACTATAACTCATCACAAATCAATATACGCAAAAGAAAACAATACAAAATATAAATGTTATCGGATACAAATAATCAGACATCATCTTGACAAATACGCTGCTGTACTGTATATGACTGCCGGTGGCATTTCTCAGTACTTATTCCACAGCCAAGAAAAATAACCATTTGTCTGTTTGCTGTTTTCCTGCACTGTTTTATTTTAATCAGACAGGCTGTCTCGCCTATGTACCCAGTCGGCTGTGACAGAACCAGCCCCAGCTAGGAGAAAGGGTTAATGCCAGACACCCAGCACCCGAGACCCACACAAAGTTTACATCTTGCGAGCGGTCAATTCTCAATGACTCCGTTTCCCACATCGAAATAAACTATTTTATGTCTCCAAATATGCAGATCATTTTGCTTAATGAAAGATGCTTGACGTCTCAGATCCAATTAATATGCAAATGCAAGCGAGGATTTATTTGTGACATTCTGTATGGGTGATGGAAACAAAAGCGGCTCTTAACAGTAACACTAATTGCTGTGACTGATTGTCACATATCATCATTCACTCTGGATCTCCTAAATACCAAATTTCAGATAAAATTCTCCCTCGCACTTAGTGTGGATTTATTTACAAAGGGCCAGTATATATCAAAGAGCCTGGAAAAGCACTAATGACAATACACTCAGGGACAAACACTGCCTCTCCTGCCACTGAAACCAGAACACCTTCAGCTCAAAGAAACAAATTGAACAACAGCACACACGACAGTGGGAAGTGGCACCAATATCCCCGAAAAATTCCCTCAAATCTTTGTATTAGCGGATTTTTACAGTCGTGTTTTTCTGTTTCTTGCTCTCAGTGTAATAAAACAGTCCATTTGAGCGCAGCTGCTACGATTGTTTTGTACGACTAATGCTGCAAATTGAACAGCTGAAATGCTGCTATGTGCATAATATACTGTATGCACTTATTAGTCCTGATCACGTGAGGTAGGCTAAATTGTGTCTGCAAACTGCTTTGGCTGATTTTAAAAATGCAAAAGATATTGCACTTTCTTGAATGGCATACATAAATAAATAGTGCTGCATTTTTGGACACAATGCCAAATAAATCAGTCAATTATCAGAGCATCCTTTGAGATGAACCTTTTAGTGATACCAGTAAAACCTGACTCCTTCCCCATTCCAACAGATTTTACAGTTGCTGCAAACCTTTTCTGTAGCTTAACTCATTACTATGCCTTAATGGTCAACAAACTAATGCAATTCACCTTCTCCCTGGAAAAAGCTTCAATCAATGATGTATTTATTACAGTAAAAATAAAATCACTAATGTAGCTCCTCTATTAAACCCTTTAATGGACAGAGCAGAACACTCCACAGTTTGCATCATCCTTGAGCTTTAAAGCCCTAGGCTCTGTGTCTTGTATGTCTTGCGTTTCAAGTTGACACAATGCTGACCGTGATTGACTTGCGCTGTAGCCTCCTTGGCCCAGGGACAGGGTTGCAAAAGACACCATCAGTCATTCACCACTTTACTACGAGTAGGGCTCCCCTCCCAAACCCTTCATCCAGTCAAAGCAGAGAAACATGCTACAGAACGACCCGACTCAGAGCTTTCAGAACAGAGAAACACGCTACAGAATGACCCGACTCAGAGCTTACAGAACAGAGAAACACGCTACAGAATGACCCGACTCAGAGCTTACAGAACAGAGAAACACGTTACAGAACAACCAAACTCAGAGCTTACAGAACAGAGCAACACACTATAGAACGGCCCAGCTTAGAGCTTACAGAACAGAGCAACACACTATAGAACGGCCCAGCTTAGAGCTTACAGAACAGAGGAACACGATACAGAATGGCCCAGCTTAGAGCTTACAGAACAGAGAAACACACTTCAACAAGGCCCTGCTCAGAGCTTACAGAACAGAAAAACACACCATAGAACAGCCTGGCTTAGAGCTTACAGAACAGAAAAACATGCTGTAGAACAGGCCCAGCTTATAACTTACAGAACCAAGAAACACGCCACAGAACGGCCCAGCTTAGAGCTTACAGAACAGAGAAACACACTTCAACACGGCCCAGCTTAGAGCTTACAGAACAGAGAAACACACTTCAACACGGCCCAGCTTAGAGCTTACAGAACAGAGAAACACGATACAGAACGGCCCAGCTTAGAGCTTACAGAACAGAGAAACACACTTCAACATGGCCCAGCTTAGAGCTTACAGAACAGAGAAACACACTTCAACACGGCCCAGCTTAGAGCTTACAGAACAGAGAAACACGATACAGAACGGCCCAGCTTAGAGCTTACAGAACAGAAAAACATGCTGTAGAACGGGCCCAGCTTATAACTTACAGAACCAAGAAACACGCCACAGAATGGCCCAGCTTATAGCTTACAGAACAGAGAAACACACTTCAACACGACCCAGCTTAGAGCTTACAGAACAGAGAAACACACCATAGAACAGCCTGGCTTAGAGCTTACAGAACAGAAAAACATGCTGTAGAACGGGCCCAGCTTATAACTTACAGAACCAAGAAACACGCCACAGAACGGCCCAGTTTATAGCTTACAGAACAGAGAAACACACCACAGAACGGCCCAGCTTACAGCTTACAGAACAGAGAAACACACCACAGAACAGCCCAGCTTAGAGCCTACAGAACAGAGAAACACACCACAGAATGGCCCGGCTTAGAGCTTACAGAACAGAGAAACACACCACAGAATGGCCCAGCTTGGAGCTTACAGAACAGAGAAACACACCACAGAATGGCCCAGCTTGGAGCTTACAGAACAGAGAAACACACCACAGAACGGCCCAGCTTAGAGCTTACAGAACAGAGAAACACACCACAGAACGGCCCGGCTTAGAGCTTACAGAACAGAGAAACACACCACAGAATGGCCCAGCTTAGAGCTTACAGAACAGAGAAACACACCACAGAATGGCCCGGCTTGGAGCTTACAGAACAGAGAAACACACCACAGAATGGCCCAGCTTAGAGCTTACAGAACAGAGAAACACACCACAGAACGGCCCAGCTTAGAGCTTACAGAACAGAGAAACACACCACAGAACGGCCCAGCTTAGAGCTTACAGAACAGAGAAACACACCACAGAACGGCCCGGCTTAGAGCTTACAGAACAGAGAAACACACCACAGAATGGCCCAGCTTAGAGCTTACAGAACAGAGAAACACACCACAGAATGGCCCGGCTTGGAGCTTACAGAACAGAGAAACACACCACAGAATGGCCCAGCTTGGAGCTTACAGAACAGAGAAACACACCACAGAACGGCCCAGCTTAGAGCTTACAGAACAGAGAAACACACCACAGAACGGCCCGGCTTAGAGCTTACAGAACAGAGAAACACACCACAGAATGGCCCAGCTTAGAGCTTACAGAACAGAGAAACACACCACAGAATGGCCCAGCTTAGAGCTTACAGAACAGAGAAACACACCACAGAATGGCCCGGCTTGGAGCTTACAGAACAGAGAAACACACCACAGAATGGCCCAGCTTAGAGCTTACAGAACAGAGAAACACACCACAGAATGGCCCGGCTTGGAGCTTACAGAACAGAGAAACACACCACAGAATGGCCCAGCTTAGAGCTTACAGAACAGAGAAACACACCACAGAATGGCCCGGCTTGGAGCTTACAAAACAGCGGGGTCTGGCCATGACGGCACGGTGGGGTCAGGTCAGGCCAAGCAGTGTACAGGCACAACGCCGTGAGCCAAAAAGCAGCATGTCGTCTGCTTGTGTGCCGAAACATGACTGATGGAGGTTGAGGTTGATGCGCAATAAGAGTACATCCTTTGCCATGGAAGGAGCACTGATGCTCATCATTGATGCTATGTACAGCTCAATATTAAACATACTGTTATCATAAGTATTTTAAAGAATACATATGGAGCCTCGCCAATGTTCAGGTCACAAAATATTCAGTTGTGAAGTTTTAATTGAACATCCCTAAATCCACAGAAAATGATTAACATCGAAATCCAGGCAAATGTGTTTCATCATCACATGACAGAAACAAGAACCAAGGAGAATGTCATCCATACATAAATGGATCTTACTGAGATAAGTCTGCATTTCCAGTAGACATTTTGAATCAGAGGCAATTTGGACTAAATTTATAAGACAAAGGACACGGAAGAATGAGGCACACATATGACACGACTGTGCTGCCTTTCTGACTTGATGTCCATGTATGAGCAGTGCAAGTCTCCCTCAGTGATAGTCTCGCTCCAGGGATCTGTTTACAGAGCGATTCATCTCTGACATGAATTTAAAGGATCAAGGGGAAGACTTCCTACACCAAACGCAGAGCCCAGAATCTGAGAGGAAAAATCACATGAGAGCAGGTTTTGTATTGCATAACATGCCTGTTCCCCTGAGCTTACATAAAAATTGCCTGTCCCCCAGAGCTTACATACAACATGCCTGTCTCCCTGAACTTACGTTCAACATGCTTGTTCCCCAGAGCTTACATAGAACATGCCTGTCCTCCTGAGCTTACATACAACATGCCTGTCTCCCCGAGCTAGCATACAACATGCCCCACCTCATGCCAAACCAAGTTGTTCAATCAGGTGGAAACCTCAGCTCCGGCTGCCATATTTACAATCAAGGTTAGGTCTTCCGAACACATCTCCTCCACCACCTTGGTCATGAAAGGTGACACTTCTTAGTGTCTCCTGTTTCTTACATGCCTATTTCCCAGCATTGCCTGATTTGATCTCAACACAATGAGAAATTTTCAGCGTGGGCTCAAAACCGTGAGGACCTGAGGCGAGCATCAGAAGACCTGTAAACCAAGAGAAAAAAATATTTTCAATATTTTTTCAGTGAATGTTTTTTCTTTCTGAGCGAGAGTGAAACTTACACCATATTTCATACACAAAATGCTCAAATACACACAGATACTGATCTAAAGCAACATTATCCCTTGGTCAGAGGCAGTGCAAGTCCAGCCACTGACATCAGAGAATCTTTATCCCTTCTCTGGACCATTAAGACAACAATGAGACTCCTTCAGATGAGGGGCAACTAAAACATCTCTAAGCTGCCACTATGGTATCAAACGGGCAGAATCTACAGACCCTTTCTAAGCTGCCGTTAACCCTTTCCCATGTACAATCTCTAATGAGCGATCAGAACTCAACACAGCTGATATCACAAGCACTGACAGTAAAATCAGTGGAACAGTAGAATCACTGTAAAATGCAAAGTTTAATACCATCTGAATGGCCTCTAGCGCATCTTGCTTTTCACAGCTTTCTGACCCCACAGAAGCATTCTGAAAATCCATGGGGACATGCAGGTCACAATATATTGCCATCATTGAAATATGCAAAATATCGTTTGAAAAATCAAGACAATGAAGTCATGAAGTTACAATTATTGCGCCATGTCATGTAAAAGCCCACTATACACAAACTAGAGCTGCGCTCAGAGAGCGCAAGTACCTCCGCCAATGTACTCAATGTTATTTTTGCCAGTATTAGCAAGCAACCCCTGTGTTTATGCAGTCCTGTAGTCTTCGCGCAAATATGTTTTTAATGTGTTTTTTTACCTTCTGCATGCTTTTGACCTTGACCTTTGACCTTAACCTCCCAAAATCGAATCACCTCTTCCTTGAACAATACTTAATCATTCCACCAAATTTGAGGAAAATCCATCCATAACTTTTTGCGTAATCCTGCTTACAAACAAACCAACAGACAAATGGTAATGATCACATTACCTCCTCTAACTTCATTGGGCAGAGGTAATAATATTGTATCACTTGTGATGTGACATCATCCAGCTTGTTAAATGATAATATTAATATTTAGAATAATGAAGATCAAGTCATACATTTATAGCACATAAATTATTTTAAGGAAAAAACAACTGATTGACGAACAAAATGATTTTATAGCATTTTTAATACGAAAACTGCATTTTTTTTTATTTTCATTAATTTTTTTGCTGAGTTTTTACACCCCTACACTTAAATAGTTTTGTTAGATTTTCCTTTTATGCACAGAGATGTACGAGAGTCCTCTGGGTAAAACTGGATTCAGCATCTAGGTTGTCCCCTTAAAAGTAAATTAGAAATCAGAATTAATGGGAAACTCCACAGACTGGGCGTAGCATTTTGCAATATATGCCACATTATCCATCCATTTAGAAATAATGACAAGATAATGAGAAACGCGCAAAAAAAAAAAAAAAAAAAACTCCAGACTGCATGCAGATTTATTCCGTGGCTCTGTCTGAAGGGCTGAGCGACTGACCACCATCTACAGAAGTATATGGCCAGAACTCAACTAGCGTCTGTTAAATACCTCCGATAGACCAGTTTCCGCGCATCTCCAGTATGTGTCTCCAATGGTCCTGATGAGCGATTGTACTGATGTGCGAATGGGCAGGGACGGTCTCTAACCCAGTGAGGAAATGTGGAGAGAAATCTAATGTTACCAAGCTGTGTTCCCCATTTCCAATACAGAATGCTGCAAAGAAAAGTTAGTGTAATTAACTGTAATACCAATTTAAGACTTAAAAAGAGTAAGCGTTTGAATATGTAGGTGTATACATTAATGTGACTGCCTGTGAGTGTGCACAAACACATTATGTGAATATGTGAATGGCTATGTAATGAATGCGTTTGTGTGAAAGTGTACATATGCGTGTATGTAGAGTGTGTAAGTGTATGTGCATAGATATGTGTTCCTTTGAGCATGTGAGAGAGAGAGAGAGAGAGAGAGAGAGAGAGAGAGAGAGAGAGAGAGAGAGAGTGTGTGTGTGTGTGTGTGTGTGTGTGTGTGTGTATTTATGTTGTTTATATGCCAGCCTGCAGATCCACAGGCCCATGTGTTAGATGATGCGATTGTTCGGCAGTGGCCCTCACTATGGCCCTGGATGATTCGCTGTTTAACAGTCACCGGCTGCTGCAGATTGTAAACAGATCTCCCATGAATTATGGGTTTAGCGGTTTTGTGCGTCTCCAAACAAGGTGCTACTGATAATGCCACTCTTTTTCTGACAAGGACTGACAAAAATCAGCCACTTTCCTGCGAAGACGTGATTCAAGAGCTGCCCGTCAACATGACAGACAGCTTTAATCCCCCTCTGGAGCAAATAGGCAGAGAAAACAAACCATGCCCTGATAAAAAAAAAAAATATTGTTTGTTTCTAAATCCCATTTAAAGTATAACTTCCTTACTTCAACTGCTCAGTTCCTGTCGATGATTCACCAAGGGATCGATTTAGTATTGGTGCTTGTGAAGAGCCACACCGTGATTTCAGCAGCTAATTAGCTTCCTTCATTCAGAATACATCCCGGCCCTAACAGTGAATGAGGAAAGCCACTTACAGCCTCCTTAACACCGGGTTCAGTCCAAGCCTAGCGGACAAGGTAACTCTTAGTATCATATTTCCAGTACGTTTCTGCGACCGCATTATTTCTATTTGAGGAGGAAAGACAAAAGACGACATCACAGACATAATGAGGCATAATAGTTCTTTCAATTGCTGACATTTTAAAAATTGGGGATGATGCAAAGACTTGGCATTCCTCAATCATGAGGTTACTGAACAACTACTAAAGTGCTGACGATATAAAAATTGCCCCAATGTAAATGAGCACACAATGTACAAATATAAAGCAAAAACATTAAACATCTTTATAGATATCTGTTTTGAAATCTAACGGGAACATGATGTCATCACAAAAAATCCCTTAGATCATGATTTTACAGAATCTCAACTTGTCAAATTGTACTACTAGTTGGTATTTTAATAAACCAAACAAGCTAAATTGGTAAAATTGCATTGTTTGTCATGACATTCAAAATACAGTCCCAGTTCCACGTGCGTGTGTCTGAGTATAATAGCTTATTCCAGCAAAGTGGCATGATACTCATGCATGGACCATAATCCAGCAGCAAACTAAGGTTAAAGACTTATGGACTCAGAGATAAACTTCATCTTCCTCTGAACACCTGCAGGGAATTCAAGCTCTAGATACTGGCCAAGAAGTGATGTCACACTTTGAAACCAAAAACCTGTTTTCCGCCATTCAACTTAATCAAATATCTGGTTTTAACATATTCCCCAGTTACTTGGACTGCCACCAACTATGGATTAAAATCATACTCACATGTATAAAAAAATCATCAATCTACATCTCTCCTCTACTTTATACCACTTGGTTAATGGCAGTTTTTGTGTGCCATTGTCTTTTCATGGTTCTGATACAGAATTACTTTTTACCTCGAAAGAACTGTATTATGGCCCACTGTTTCCCAAACCTCTCCTGGAGTACCACTGTTCCTGTATGTGTTAGATCTCTCCCCGCTCATGTGCAAGTGACTCAAATGATCAGGTCATTATTCAGCAGCTTCAAGGGTTTATAACATAGAACGCAATACTTAAGTACCCTCGGCCGTATGGGCATAAGACAAGGAATTACAACATATAAAGGGTTTTTTAATGTATGCCTATGTAACACAATGTGTTTAATACTTTCGGTCTTGAGAGAAGTTTCAAGAGTCAAAAGGAAGACAAAGGTAATTGTCCAATTTCATCTGGAACCTGGCAGGTTATATGGAAAGTGTGGAACAGGACAGCTGGAACTTTACATCGTTTGGCATTCAGAATATGAAGTCTGACATGATGCGCAGTCATCAAAATTTGATGTTATGTTGAAGGTGACGGAACAGTTTGGTAGATAATGTTGCTACATCAAATTGTTATTAGAGGGTATTTAAAGTAGGTGAAGGCCATGTAGCTTCCATGTACTCCAACTTGATTATCCAATGAGTACACCTTATGAATTTGATATAGCTACACCAAACAATGTCATGGTAGTGCAAAGGTGTAATGAAAGTAACACTGTTCAGAAACAATGTGACCTTTTGACCCCATTCACCAGGTCAAGGTCATCCACCTTTGATGTTTTGCAAGCTGATTATCCAGAACATACACGCTGTAAATTTTACGTGGCTACAACAAAAATAGTGGATGTAATCAAGGAAACAGTGTTTACAAAGAATGTGAACTTTTGACCCCTTAAAGTAGGTCAAGGTTACCCATCTTCGAACTTGTCTAAGTTATACGTCCCAAGAACAATCCCTGTAAATTTCATGACCCTGACATTAATTGGAAAGGAGTTATTGTCTACACAGACGGACAGACGGACGGACAGACAGAAAAAGCGCAAGGTCTTCATGGCCATGTAGCTTCCATGTCCTCCAACTTGATTATCCAGAGAGTACACCTTATGAATTTGACATAGCTAGTAGTGCAAAGCCATAATGAAAGTAACGCTGTTCAGAAACAATGTGACCTTTTGACCCCATTAACCAGGTGAAGGTCATCCACGTTTAATTTTCTGCAAGCTGATTATCCAGAACATACATGCTGTCAATTTTACGTGGCTACAGCACAAATAGTGGATGTAATCAAAGAAAGTGTTTACAAAGAATGTGAACTTTTGATCCCTTAAAGTAGGTCAAGGTTACCCATCTTCAAACTTTTCCAAGCTATATGTCCCAAGAACAGTCCCTGTGAATTTCATGACCCTGACATTATTAGGAAAGGAGTTATTGTGTACACAGACGGACAGACAGACGGGCAGACAGATAGACGGACGCAAGGTCTTCGCAATACCCGATGGCCATATTTTGGCCTCGGGTAACAAGATTATTTGAATCACGTCTAATGGAGCAGTAGAGATCTAAAACATGCAGGAAAAGCGGTACTCCAGGGCAGGTTTGGGAAAAACTGCATCAGGCAATAAAACAAAAAAGAAATTTTTTCTTAAATTTCCATGCAAAAAAAAAAAAGAAAAAAAAAATCTATTTTACATTAATTATATTGCATGTGCATCTCAGTTCAAAACTATTTTGATATAGTAATAAAACTGAAATAAGTAGTCTTGTAATGATCCCTCATTAAAGTCGGTGCCCAAACTTTCTTAATTAGTGGACTCCGTGTTTATGTGGTATTTATGTGTAATTACTGAAGCTTGCACTCTCTCACGGCCCTGACAATGAAATCAAAACTCTCCCAAAACAGTATCGGAGGAAAACAATAATAAAAAAAGAAGCAGAAACATATTTCTTCAGCCATTAGAGCTGCATAAAACCATTAATTCAAGTGTGTTCAGAGTTTTTTTTTTTTTTATTTTCTTTGCATTTGTTTTATCCCTCCCCTAATTGGCAGACAATCACTCAGATAAAAGCCATCTCCGATTGCGTCAACGTTAACCAGAATACTGAAACACAGAAACTAAAACTGAACAAAAAGATTTGTCATTCTGTAGTACAGATGAAATGCACAGGCAACTGTACACTTTATTTATAAGTGGAACACAGAATATGGTGGTTCTCTCTTGAGTAGAGGAGTAGGAGAAGTAACTCAGGATCTTCTTGGCCTAAATTAAACCAATAATTGCATCAAATGCGCAGCTGTACAAAGGTTTCAATTTAAAAAAAAACCTTGTGCAACCTTGGGTGACAAAGCTTGAGTATTTTCTGTTCGCATTCCAGAAATAGCGCACTATTTGTCTTTCACTTTAGTCAAACATACAAGGAAATACTGTTTAACTGTCTTTGAAATCAGAAAGGTAGCAAATGAGGTTACGATACGTGTTACTCAAGTGGCTGAGTCAGGGAATTGAAATAAAACAGATACCACGAGCACAGCGTTCACTGTAAAAAAAAAAAAAAAAACATTACCGGGTATGACAGGTGGACTGACATGCTGAACACAGTAACAAAACAACACTCTACAAGGGAGCACATGTGTGACCTCCAAAGAAGTGAAAGGCCTCTGTTAACGATTTCACTCAATACAGACAGCATGGACTATTCAATATTTACAGTCTTAAGAAGTATGAGAATTATATTGATATGAATGATTTAAAGGTTTATGCAGCATTTAATAGGGCTGCCAAACTTGAAACAATATGTACTCATGTACTTGTACACCAGAATATTAGGACCAGACCTTAAGCAAAAACACAAGGTAATAAAAAGCGAATAATGTTTCTGTAAAACTTATTAAAAGAGAAACAGGATGATGATAAAGCCCAAGATGCAAGCCTGTCAGTCGCTGCATGTCTGGACTTGCGGGGCGGGTAACTATCGCGCAGCGTGTTGCGGCATGTCCTGCTGCGCGACTCCTGCTCTGGCCATCCCGCGCTGCTGCAGCCACATGAACGCATGCAAAGGAGAGACGGATGCACAAACGAAGGGGGCCAAGAGTGATTGGCTATACCCACGTGACCACAGCAGACTTCAGTCATGAGTAAAAGTCATGGACACCAATGGTCCCAAAGGTCTGCTGTACCAAAACAACAAGGATGTTGTGGCCTCACAGTTTCCAAACTGGATAACAGAATTCCAGTGAGAACTCTGGCCCATAGCGCAACACAGAGTCAAACACATGAATTTGCACTAGACCTCTATAGGCTTGACTTCATCTGTAATTGCAGAAAACACAATTTTAATACTGAAATATGATTTAAAAAAACAAAAAGTCAAAAAGGAGCCCCCTGCAAAGAGCTCCAAAAACTTTTCAAGCCAGATCTAGCAGGATAGCTGGAGGATTGGGGCTCCTTGGGATAATATTAATGGTGAGCTGTGCCCCTCTTTCACTCTGTAATTACCGTTAGCACCAGTTCTGAGTGTTTCCAACACGCCGCCTGAGGTTCGCGCTCAACAAAGCCGAAACCTTTCCCTCCTGTTGGTTCTCGCTCTTTGATAGATGTTCATTTTCTTGCAGTGAAGTGAAAACGCTGTTTGATTTGAAGGGAGATGTGGGGGGCTGGGGGTGGTCGGCACCAGCGTACAGAAAGCCCTTGCCGGTGTCCTGGCTACTCCGCAAGCCAGTTCTCCAAGGCCTGCCGCTTGATTAAATGCATAATCCACTACTCCCCATCCCTAGTGATTTAGTGTGCCTTTAAATCACCTTGCGCACACATAAAAACCTCAAATAAAAATCACCAAGAAAAACCATTGCACTCTAACTGTTCTATTAAAATGATACCCGACCTAGCCTTTCTTCTCCGCAATACCGTTTATTCCACATGAATGCATATCTTCATTTTTTCCAGGTATGCATATAAAATATTTAAAGTTTAAAATGTCACCGTTGAAACATCAAATGCAGGAGTCTCTCATTAATCAGCAAGGATGGAAGTCAGGCTGCCTTTTAAGGTTATAACCCTTTGAAAGAGCAAAAATTACATTTTTGACCTTGAAGATGAGACAAACTCATAAACGTAAAAATAATTCGCAGTTTAAAAGGAAAGAGTTATCAGTTCCCTCAAACTGCAGTGCAGTGAGTTATGGGGGCACCAAACACCTCACATTTTCATATTAACAACAGGACTGTTCAGAATAATTTGAAGTCACATCAAGGAATGAAAAAGGGACAAAACTGTTGGAAAACATCACAGGAGGTAGTTGGTATAACTTTCAAATGCACAGGGCCAAGCTATCTGTGCTCAGTGAAACGCTGACTTTTCTCATGCAGTTATAAAATGGTTCATGACATTTTCATTACTCAAGGAAATTAAATTCACTAATTTTCTTACATGCCTAGCACGGCTGCTATTTTAAGGGCTACAAAGGAACAATTGCTTCAACACCTACACGCAGAAAACTTACTGCATTTGAAAAGGAACTAAAATACTGAAAAGCACAAAAAGTAATTACTAAATTAATAACTTA
Organism: Gymnothorax javanicus; assembly: GCA_029692085.1. Classification (NCBI taxonomy): domain Eukaryota; kingdom Metazoa; phylum Chordata; class Actinopteri; order Anguilliformes; family Muraenidae; genus Gymnothorax; species Gymnothorax javanicus. The sequence goes on from CM056203.1 coordinate 41,807,194, forward strand.
AGTCCCCCATTTTAATCTTCAGCTAAACCGGCTATTGCGTTTTTCATTATTTTCTCAGGAGAGTCTGAGCTCCTGGATATTTTTACATTGGGACAAAATGTTTGCATGCACTTATTTTAATGATAAATATAGACATTTATAAATTCCATTTATGAACATGGAGAATAGTTCAAGGACAACAACTGGAGGAAAAATGTTGAGAGCACAAAAATATGCTGTCTCATGCCATACCCTAAATTGCGAAATATAAACCTCCAACCAGAATGACCAGAGGATACACTGCAAGAATGAGCAGACTCATACAAGTATTGCTGAGAGAAACAGCCTTCCATCAACCCATGCACGCATCCGTCAATCCATTCACGCATCCAGAATTCATTCATCCATCAATCTATTCATACATCCATCAATCCATGAATCCATACATGCATCCATCAACCCATTCATGCATCAAGACATCCATTCATCCATCAATCCATAAATCCTTACATGCATCATCCATCCATCCATCCATCCATCCATCCATCCATCCATCAAGGCATTCATCCATTCATCAATCAATCTATCATCCATCCATCCATTAATCAATGCATCATCCATCCATCAATCCTCTCATCCATCCATTGATCCATTCATCATCAATCCATCAATCTGTCCATCCATCAATCCATTCATCATCATCCATCAATCAATCAATCAATCAATCAATCAATCAATCCATCCATCCATACATACATTAATTAGCAACCAAACCAGCTTGTTCGTGGTCTAGGTCATGATGCTGGAGCCTGTACCAGTCTACATTGCACAAAAAGACGAAATATACCCCAAAATACACCGCAGAAAGGATTCCAGTCTATTGCAAGTCACAAAGCAGAGGGAATTTACCCCAGAATATACTGTACCACAAACTTGATTCCAGTCTATCACAAAGCACATACAGCAGAAACAATAAACCCTAGATTATACTCCAGAAAGGATTCCAGTCTATCACAGGGCATACAGCAGTCGGCAGACACATGCAGGGTAAATGTGTGCTGTGCACGGTACGTATAGCATGTGCTGCATGTATTCTGTACTGTATGTGTTGCTTGTGTATGTACTATGCATGTTGTATGTACTATATACACTGTGTACTGTATGCACTACATATATTTTAAGTACTGTATGTGCTGTGTATTGTATGTGTTTTGTACATACGCACTATCTATGTTATATGTGCTGTGTACTGTAAGTGCTGTGTATTGTACGTGCTGTATGTGAGGTATATGCTGTGTGCTGTATGTACTATACAAGCCATGTACTGCATTTGTACTATATGAGTGTTATGTGTATGTACTACAAGTGTTGTATATCCTGTATGTACTTTGTATTGTGTGTATTGTATGTACTGCATGTGCTGTGTATTTTACAGTATGTGCAGTGTATTGGATGTACTGTATGTGCTGCATAAACTATGCACTGTAATGCATTGTATGAACTCTTTGTGCTGAGTATTGCAAGTACCCGAAGTACTGTGTACTGTATGTATTGTGTGCTGCATATAGAGTATTATGTGTACTGTATGTGCTGTATGTGCTTTGTACTGCATGTGCTCTGTAAATGTTGCATGTGTATGTACTACATGTGTTGTATGTGCTGTGTATTGTATGTACTGTATGTTCTGTATGTATGGTGCTGTACATGCTATGTGATTTATGTAACGCATGCACTGTACAGTCCATTTCACTCTGTGGTGTTAATTTTTTTATTTCAAGATACAAACCTTTTTTTTTTAAAACACCACATATTTCAAGCACACCAAAAATAATTTCAACAACAATTTCAATCACAGAAAGCCACTCTTGACCACAAATCAGTGGCATCATGTCCTTTGAATTTAACATCACTGCCTATTGCCCAGGACACGACTGCAACCTTGTTTGCGCTGGAAAAGGTGTCACTCGCCTGACAACATCATCCAGAAAAACACAGCCGCAGCCCAGGGGATTCTACAACATCTTCCATTTAAAGTAGAGAAATTACTCACCCTGCAGGAAGCCAGCATCCAGAAACACAAGCATCATATGTGCACACTCAGCTTACTGTGTAAATGAAACACGTTTATGATGGGACAGAAGTCAAGTTCCTGCCTGGTTACGGATATACAAACTTATGTCAGCACTGTAACAGTATTTCCATATTCCACAACATTACACAGACATTTTGTATGAATACAAACATCAAAGAATTTATAAGGCACACCTGCTCATTAAAGTATGTAACCTGTTCCTCCAATTAAGTACATAAAGATACAGACATTTATTTGCAGTTAACCGAACATTACAATGGGCAAGATGACTGATCTGTGTTAGTTTCACAATGGAAAGATTGTGGGTGCCAGATGTGTTGGTTCCAGCAATGCAAAAACAGGTGCCCACTGGGATTTTCATACAATATAGTCCCCTGGGTTTTCAGAGAAGAGTGTGATAAACAAAAAAAATAAAAAATAAAAGCAGGCAATGAGCAGTAGTTCTGTGGGCAAACACGTCACATTCTTCAGAGAAGTGTTAGGAGAATAAGGAGACTTCCGCTAGCAGAAAGGCTTAGCATTGGCTCCTCCACATTATGCACTCATAACCTTCAAATTCAATTCAGCACTTTGTCAAGACAAGAGATGATCAGCTGCTTGGACTTAATGATTGGCCCTCACCCTCAATACAGCCCCTAACAGATGTTCAGCTGGGTTCAGATTTAGACGCTGTGGTGGAAATGCATCCTAATTACATCTCCTTGTTCTCCAATACGAAGCCTTGAATAAAATGTATGGTTGCACTTTCTTAATTGCAGTGCACCTATAAAAAAAACAAAAACAAGGACTTAAAGCAGCTTTTGCCCCCTTATGACTTAAAACAATTTAAAGGTCACTTGAGATTGGGACAGAGAAACCATGTCCCAAAAGAAACCAAATTGTTGTTTAAATAAATATTATATTTTTGAGGTTGAATTTAAATTCTGGTCTCAGTGTTTGTTCTCGGCCAGCCACAAACTCAAACTATGATGAAGATTTAGGGATCTCACCCTGTGCAAATGCACTTTTAAAGCTCATCTGTGTTTCATTAGATTTGCTTATTCTTCCCTAAAGCCCTCATGCCTCTCGCTGAATTGCTTCCCAAACCTGTCACAGATGCAGGAACATACACAGTTACTTAAGCAGGGATCTCAAAAAGTTGGGGAAAAAATAAGATATAAGATAAGAGGTGGAGATAAGCACCATCACCACGGCCGCCACTTCAACCAGTTCAGCATCATCTCACCTCCAAATCACCTTCAACACCAAAGGATCAGGCCTCGTCGATCCAAAGCCAGCCACAAACTGTCTCCAACGCCATGCAATTTCACAAAAGAAATTTATAGACTCTATTGCTGTAAATATGGGTTTGAATCAGGCCTGGGGCCTTTCTGTGTGGAGTTTGCATGTTCCCCTCGTATCTGTGCGGGTCTCTTCTGGGTACCCCAGACCTAAGACATCCAACTAAGACATCCAACTGGAGCTAACTGGAGACTCTAAATTGCCCATAGGTGTGAGCGAGTGAGTGAGTGAATGGTGTGCGTAGTGTAACCTCTGATGGACTGGCGAGCTGTCCAGGGTGTCTCTCTGCCTTTTGCCCATATTCAGCTGGGATAGACTCCAGCTCCCCTGTGCTTCTCATGAGGAAGAAGTGGCACAGACAACTGGCGGATGGATTAGAATACAATAAAATAGCACAGATTGATCTGACACTTCATCGAGACCTGCTATACTAAATCTGAGCAGCAGATTTCAATTCACTGCTCATATCAAGACGCAGAGACAAGATCAAGAAATCCCAATTATAATTAGGAATTACATAGGGTACAAGAAGGCTGATGTTATAATGGAAATAATTACAGACATAAAGTATTAATACAGCAATAGCCCTGCAACACAACTATGGGTATTGGCCTATCACAGGATGTTCAAAAGAGCAGTGTGTGCGTGTGTGCCTGCGTGCTCGCATGCGTGCGTGCGTGTAGTAGGAGAAAGGTAGATCTGGAGACCCCAACCAGTCCACCTGTTCTCTCCCTGCTCTCTCCCTTCTTTCTCCCTGCTCTCTCCTGGTGCCCTCACTGCTCTCTCCCTGCTATCTCCCTTCCTTCTCCCTGCTCTCTCCCTGTCTCCTCCCTGCTCTGTCCCTTCTTTCTCCCTGCTCTCTCCTGGTGCCCTCACTGCTCTCTCCCTTCCTTCTCTCTGCTCTCTCCCTGTCCCCTTCCTGTTTTCTCCCTGCTATCTCCCTACCCTCTCCCTGCTCTCTCCCTTCTCTCCCCCTTCCTTCTCCCTGCTCTCTCCTGGTGCCCTCACTGCTCTCTCCCTACCCTCTCCCTGCTCTCTCCTGGTGCCCTTACAGCTCTCTCCCTGCTCTCTCCCTGTATCCTCCCTGTTCTCTCCCTTCCTTCTCCCTGCTCTCTCCTGGTGCCCTCACTGCTCTCTCCCTTCCTTCTCTCTGCTCTTTCCCTGTCCCCTTCCTCTTCTCTCCCTTCCTTCTCCCTGCTCTCTCCCTGTCTCCTCCCTGTTTTCTCCCTGCTCTCTCCCTTCCTTCTCCCTGCTCCCTCCTGGTGCTCTCAGTGCTCTCTCCCAACCCTCTCCCTGCTCTCTCCTGCTGCTCTCACTGCTCTCTCCTTTTCCCTGCTCTCTCCCTTCTCTCTGCTCTCCCCCTGCCTGCATATATTGCTGCTTAATTATCTTTAGCAGTATTTTCCATCAGTACAACAACCCATGGCTTCACAAGCACAAAATCCCTACATCTCATCAATTCAGACTCTGCTTGTCTTGGCAGGACCATAACAGCTTCTAAGCTGTCTCTACCTTACACTAACTCACACATATAATTGCAACTCATTTGCAGCCATATAACGGTTAGAATGTAAAAACTACTGTAAATAATTTTAAGGTAATTTTGACATGAGCCTTTGAAATAACATGCATTGCAACTGAACCGCAACAGGCATTGTATCAGAGAATGAAGAATGGTTGTTTGGGACGGTTATTGTGTTCTTTTGGATTCTAGAACAACTTCACCTTTACCAGCTAACTTTGTCCCAAAATAAAAATAAAAAAAGTAAAATGAAAAAAGTCAAGCTTCAAGTGGTTTTGCCCTAGATATCACAACAGGTAACAACACAAAAGGCCAAAGCGATGCAAGTCGCCTTACAAAGGTTTTCACAGTACAATGGCCAGCTGCTATTGGCTACATGACCTTTAAACCTTGAATTAAAAAATGCTAGGTATTTATTGGTTGAGTGTAATTACAGAATCGCAGTACTAGATCCCAACAATTCAGCAGTGACACAAAATTCCCAATGTTCACCATTTTCTTTTAGTTTTCCAGTCACTGCAGTACAGGGAAGGACACAGGGATGTACAGAAGACAGGAATGGAGAGAAGGAGTGAGAGAAAGTGCAGAAGACACACACTACACAAACGCGGCCTCTGCCAGAAGCAACATGTCAGACGTCACACGTCATTCCTCCTCTATCTAACCCCGCGAGTCTGATCCGCCAAGCTAATTGCATGTTTCATCTTTCCCCTCCCTTTGCACTTGGCACCAAAACTTCAACATGGTCGACTGTACCATATCTGAACTGACACTGACACGCTAATTGTTATTCTGTAGTGATCAGCAAGCAGAGGCAACAGAAAAAAAGAAGAAGAAAAGTGCATGGTAGGCAGTAGGCAGACCCAAGAATAAAGCTACATCTACTTCCTGGTTTTCTAAATTTTCATTATTTCATAATTTGCAGACGAACTGTTCAACTAAAACTTTGTGACCCTGTCCGCACATGATATTCAACAACATCTGCCACAACATCTGAAAATAAACCCTGGATCTGCAGTGTAATTTAAGATTTATTCAAGCACTTGAGTCTCTTTTTTTAGCGCTTGGGGAATCAATTAATCAATGCCTCACAGACTAAGGTCAGAAAAAAATATGCCAGTTTAACTTTGCCTCCTTAAAAAGGGCACCTTTCTTGCTTGATCTTCGACAAATTAATCTCGGTAAATCTCAGAATTGGAAAAAAAAAACTGGAAAAAAATCAATAGGTTTCTCAGAGATGTTTAAGCATGTCACAGTACATTTAACCCAAGATTGACATCAATTGGCAGAAAGCTTAAATTTTTGCTTATCCAATGTGAACATTATACTGTTTAATCACTGGGGCTGTCCTGTGTTTCAACTCATTATGATACAGTACAAGACAAATGGATAGATAAAACTGTGGAGCGAGGAGAACCCACTTGCTGTATATTTAAAATACACACTTCTGTACAATATGTTTATAGCAGTGGTGGTGCTTATAGCACAAACACATGATAGACATAACAATTTGTGTGTGAAACCAGCTTCAAAATGAGGATTAACTTTTAACTATAGTCCTTTTGCTCACCCCTTTTGTTCTAATCCATGAAAACAGAACTTAACCAGCAATCTTACATTTGAGCACTGCCTGCATCAAAAAAGCAGGGCAGCTGTTCCTATGACAACACTGCTGCTTTGAGCCCTTGTTTAGAAGAGCGGCGGTTTATTTTGCCGAGTTTAAACAAGCGTTACATGAAAGGTGAGACAGGTGGAGGCCTCAGGGGACAGGAGGAAACTCCGTCAGGATCATCCTGGAGAGCACAGCACAGCTACATCACCTCCAAGCATACCAGGGCCACGTCAGGAACGACGTATAGACGTATAGACCATCATTTCAGGAACAGGGTAGGCCAACACAAGATGCAGACTAGCATGGTCCATCAGGAACAGGGTAAAGATTAGCAAAGGTGTATCAGGAACAAGGTATAAACCAAGCAACATGCATCAAAAGCAGAATACAGACCAGCAAGGTGTGTTAGGACTGGGGAATAGACCAGCACAGTGCATCAGGAATGGGATAAAACTCACCCCATGACTCCACATAAAGTACAGTGATGTAAAGGGAGAGAGGTGAAAATTCACTGCTACACTCAAGTGAGCGATGGTCTCAAACCCAATCATGTAGCCAGGGGGTGCAGGGGTGGGGGGCAGTCCCCGCAAGATGACAAAATCAAAACAAGACAGCTGAAGAATATTTCACCGGTCAAAAGTTTATATTCTTAAGAGTATATTGACATATAATTAAGCCACATATGACAGCCAGACTTCATAGTATACAGAAAACATTTGTACTCAGACCCATCTGGAAATTTTTTAATTTCAAAAACGAGGATTTCCGCTAACTAATGTGTATTCTGTGCTTTCCAGCATTACGCCGTTTATTTAATCTGAGTTGAAAGTGTGGTTCCAAGGGAAGCAAAGAAACTAGAAGGTTTGATCAGTGAAATTTGCTAGCTGTTCAAAGAGCATATTGTTTTGCTTCTTTATCGGACAAGTTTTCTAAATTTACAAGTGGGACAAAGGTATATGTATTTTACACCATGTGCCTTGTGAATATCTGCAAATAGTATGTAGCAGTTCTATTACAATGAAATATATCAATGGCTTCAACATTTACAAAGCAGGAGCTAACTGTTGTTTTGACGCTGAATACAAGCTACAATGGGATAGCAAAGACTGGAGGCTTTACTCCCTGTTGAAACGTATGGAATGGACACACCCTCTGCTGACTATGACCTAAATAAATTTTGCTTGTCACAGTAGTCCAGATGTATTTTGCTGTAAGCTATGTTAGCAGACAGAAAGTTGATCAGCCTCTCATCAACAAGATATCCTTACCATAATTAGATTTATCATGCAACTATAGTATTTTCATTAATCCAAACTCATTACATAATTTTGATTTTACCCAAGGTACATAACAATTTTTGTAAAAATGTAACTGGCTGGGGGGAATTGCTCTGTGTTACGTCACAGTAAACAGTGAACAGTAGTTGCTCTGGCAGCCCATGGGTAAAAACAAATGTCTTCCATGATTAATCGAATGGCTTACAATTTCAGTTAATATTTAGCCAGACAGAAAGACCAAGAGCAACGTTAAATAAATCGGTATGGCTTAGCACTGTAGCAAGCTGGCTAAGTGCCATTCTCATAACCAAGTTGACATCACTAGCATACAGCACCTTTTCATAATCATTATGTAAGATTTTTTTGTTAGCTAGCTAGTGAGCTATATTAGCACGCAACTCAGTTGACTGAATTTAAAAACCATAACTAGTTCAATCGTGAATGTCCATGACTCACTGACTGAGCAGCAGAGTGATATGGTTAGCTAAATGCTAGCGTATAATGGGAATTACAATTAAGGCGCAAACGCGAATTATGTTTGTTTTCGATTAAGTTATGCAATTCAGTTATGTGATAAACAGAATCTTTTATTTTGGTCACTAAATCTAAAACCCAAAATTTACTCAACTCTTTTTGCAACTTTCATGTGAGACGACCACCCGTGTAAGATCCTCTATATAAGCTATCATAACTGTCATTGACAGGAAAAAACCAAAATCCTCGTTAATATTTGTCGCAAGCAATTCATTTTTTAAGATAAGGAAATGCATCATACCATACTGAAAATCTAATGAAATTATGTAATGCAGTTGGTTTGTTGACCAATTGATTTAACACTTCATGCAAGTCACAAAAATTCTGGTTTATTTTCTAAAAATATCCTACAAACCTACGTAGTAATAATGTTAATATTTTGACTTTTTAATTGTAAAAAAAACGACAAAAGATCACTAAGCCTATGAGCTTTGTGTGCGCGATCTGCTCCCACCCCCCAAAAAAATAATAATCATTTCCAGGTTGTTCAAACCTGAGCATGTTTGCTTATAAAAAAAGACTTTATTGTGCATACGAATTGCAGAAGAAATTCTATTTCTTAGCAGGAACCTTTAAATCTTTTGATTCCATTCATTGCATGATGACATAAATACACAAGTAAAACTTCAAATAATTCTCATAAATCATGACAGCTTCAGCAGGGTTCGAACCCCCTCCCCAAATATAATTACAAAACATAAACTGAACGTGCTGTGTAACAGGACATCATTATTATTCCACTTTGATTAAGCTACAACGTATACAAAAATGAGTTTAAAAAACAGCTTTAAACAATGGTAGAATTTAAAAAAATGTATAATATAAATCCTCTCTAGGCGTGGGGAATTTAAAAAAACAGGGGCTCAGCAAATGAGCTGTAAATTGTTAAATATCTTAAGCAGGTGTGAAAGAATGTATTTTTTCAGTTTTGTCTATAATTACCATTACCATTCCTGTGCGATTTTATAATTCCGAAATCCTGACACTTCACAAAGATGCTATAATTGCATTACGCTGCCCCTTCAATCACTTCAAAGCCCTATTAATGAATTTTTCTTGGGATCTGCCCGGAAATATATTTTCTGCTTTCTCAAGGAACCAACCTCATAAGGACATGTGGAATTTTTCATGAAAACATGAAAAATAGCGACTTGAAATGGTGACTTGCTGTTTTCCACCGTTACAAGCGCCTTCCAACAGTGCCCCAGAATAGACCCATGATTTGATGCTAAATACTTGCGGAACATGAGTGATTTTAATGATGGTATACACACCAAGATAACACATCACAAAGTAAAGGCAAAGTAGCATATTTGAAAGAAAAGGCTACCACACTCAAAATTTTTATAATTTTGACTGAAAACAAACAATCTTAGACATACTTCCACAGTGCACAACCGCCAAACTTATAGCAAACAAATGAAACCCAAGGATGGCAAAGGGTCTCACAGCCAAGTAAAAGCAAATGTAACGTTCTAGGAGATGGTGTTAGAAGCATAATAAACAGGGTGATGGTTCTAGCAGAGTAATCAGGAAAATTGTTTTGTTTAAATCATGAGCAGAGTGATAGTTCTGGTAGAATAATGATTAGAATAATAGCTCTAGTAGAATAATAATGAGGGTGATGGTTCTGGTGCAGTAATGAGGAGAGTGAGGGTTCTAGCAATGAAGAGAGTGACGGTTCTAGTATAGAAAAAAGGATGATGGTTCAAGTAAAATAATGAGGTGATGGTTCCAGTAAAATAATGAGGGGGGCCATGGATCGAATTGAACATGGAGGGGGAAGTGGTTCTCGTAGAATAAGGAGGGGGGTAATGGTTCTTGAGGAAAAATGAACAGAGGAATATAGTTACAGTGGAAAGATCAGAGGTGTGGGTTCTGTATTTAATATCCAGATTATGGGACTGCCACGGAGCTGAGACATCACCCAGCAGGAAAATCCAGAACATATGCAAGAACATCAAGTTTCCCTCAGTAGGGCTGAATGCGGGGCTCAACAGTCCTGCGCTGGCAGCCTTCACAGAGACTCCCACTGTAAATTGATTGGACGCAATTTGGAGCCCAAACAGCACCCTTGACAGACATTGAAATGATTGCAACCGTTAAGCTTTATGTGCTATAGCTGACTCCTACATAACACTGAACTACAGACTATGTGATGGAGAATTTCCTAAACAGGCAGTCCTTTGGAGTGCGTGGGAATGTATATCTGTGTGCATGTGCGCCGATGGGCATTTGCCTCTGTGTGTGTGTTCGTGTGTGCCCGCATGAAACAAAGGCGCATAATATCTGTAAGAAAAATACAGAAACCACAGACAGTCTGTCAATAGAATTTCCCCAGGCGCTCTTTAAATTAGTAGCAACAGCTAAAGAGATCTCTCTGGTCATTTTGTTTTAAGTTAAAGTAACAGACTGTAAGAGCAAGTAGTAAATATTTTTAAAGCAGATTTAAAAAAAAAAAAAAAAAAAAACTTTCACACAACACAGGCACATGTAGACACACAGTGAGGCACACACAGACAAACAAAGACACCCAGAAACACATACAGGTGCACACAGACACACAAAGGTACACAAAGACATACCCAGACCCAGAGGCACACACACACACACACACACACACACACACACACACATACATACAGGCTCCACCAGGCCCGCACAGACACTTAGAGACACAGTCACACAGGGATACAGACACAGACACAGACATACAGACACAAAAGACACACAGTCACATACAAACCAGCAGAAACAGAAACAGTGATTTTAAAAAAAAAAACACACAAATTGATGGAGGATTCAATACCACTAAAGAGCAGAAAAATACCTTTAAAGAAAGGAAAAATACCTCTACAGCACAAAAATACTACTAAAGAATGGAAAGATACTGCAAAAAAAAAACAGCCGAAGCTTGGAGCTTAACATTGTACTTTTCAAGATGAACTGATTTCAAGATGAATCTGTATACATGGAAGTCTGTGAGAAAAGTTTGCATGTGGGAGTTCTGATCCAACAATAAATTGTTTTGCCACCACATAGGTTAATTTGGACTGCATCAAACGCATCAACAGAGTGCTGGATGGGTTTTCAGACTCGAATGTGGGATCTGCACAATTAAAGCATTGACTTTCAGCCCTTTTCTCTTTTTCTGGAAAGATTGCTTTCATTTTGTTTTTTATTGTTCTTTTTTAACAAATAACGCAAAGCAATGTATAAATATCCCGAAATGAGAGAGAATATAATGTAATGAAAGAAACAGAGGGGGATATGATAGGAGGGAGGAAAACATTGCGAAATGGCATCATCTCTAAACTTAATGAAACAGCATCCTTTCATTTTTTTCAGTAATTATAATAAAGATGGAAAAACATAATAAACGTCTCCCCCTGCCCCCACCTGCTAACAGTAATTATAATAGACTCAACAATAAATGGTAAAGCAGCACAGAGCAGCATCTTGGGAATTCTCTGGGGTCTGTGGATTAGCGCGAAAAGCCTGAATGATTAAAATACACTAATTAAAATTTTGTGTTCCTTGGTAACTCGTCTTCCAGGGCTCCTTGCGCTGGTAAAATGGGAATAAACGCGACAAAAACAAATGCAGAATTTAGACTTGGATAAATAAACAAGTCGAAGAACCCTTTACCCTTTTTTTCATAAGCAGAGGTTAAGGGATCCAGAAACAAAACTCAGAACTTCTAACAGAAGTGGACTTCTTTAATTTTTGCATCTATTTGACTATTTATCAATAGTTTTGAATCAATACAGCCCAATGCTGTCAAAAAGAGCGCGCTGGTCTGTTAGCACAGCCCACTGACTCCGAAATTCAACACACCCAGTATAGTGTAGGCAGAGTTCTGAAATATAATGTGTGAAAACCATGATGAAGTTTTTCAAATCAGAACTATTACATTGCCCACCATATCCCAATAGCAGGCCACTGGTGCAAGACAAATGTCTGGATTCTGCTTCATGTAACTTCCTGCCGTGGCGCTTGAGATCAAGGTTGGAGCAAGATCAGTGGGATATTTGTGAGAGAGATTCTTACTGAAGCAGCACTTTTTTACTTTTGATTGTTGAAACAACAGCCTCTCAGGAAGGATTTTTTCCAGAACTGCATAAAGGCCACATATTGTAGCCTGGGAAACTGATGAGGTCTTGGAAAATGCTAATGGATTAGCATATAAGTCCTTTGTGCTGTCATTGTTTTTATAAAGATGTGTGCATGCGATACACATGATGCACACTGCACTTAGGTTTGATACACATTTGTGCCATGTATAAAGCTTTTAAAAATCAGCCCATGTTCCATCGCATCTACATACTGTGCGTTATATTTATAATTAAGTCTGAAACTGTAAAGGGAAAAGCTGATTACACCTTGTAGTGCACACGCACATTTTTAATGAACACTTTATGAAGTTGTTACCTCAACAGAGGAATTACATGCATCAGTAAAGCAAAGTGGAAGCCAGTGACTGAGGGTGAAGTCCTAGATGGAAATGCTATATCGCACACTATCTGTAATAACAATGCAGATGTCTGTTACTGTATAAGTGCATATTCCATTAATGAAAAATACAATTATCAAGATCACACTTGAAAATCCCTTGAAATTAACAAGAAGTGTCCTGCTCTGTTGTTTTATTGCTTGACCTTCCAACTTCAAGTCCTACGGGTCACAGAGTCTGCAGGTATTTATTCCAAACATGTACAATGCCACCTGAATTCACCAACGAGGTTACTTCCTAAATTACAGAGGTAAAAAAACAGTGCTATATCAGGACAAACCTTCCTTTTACATGGCATTGTGATATACGCCAATAATCATATTTCAGCTTTGATATCAGCATTCTTTCCTTTCCTTCAGTGGTCTTAGTGCACACAGAATACTTTAAGACTTAAGTAAACCTAATGCTTTCACGCAGTAGGCATAAGGCACTTACTGCTCTCTTACTCTGGCAGTATCTCCCCTAAGTCATCGCACATCATTAGAAATTGTGAACACAAAAGGAGATGTGAGTGTAAAGGTGGGTACAGAAAACTATTGTGCTGCATATATAAAAGAACGCACTCAGGGGGGAAGCATATTCGCGGGTGAAATAATAGGAGTGTGGTGATCAAAGGGCACGGAGGCTGAAACCTCTTAATCTAACAGGAGCCGCTGTGTTCCAATGCTCCTCCAGACATTGCACTCCGCGTTTAAATAGAGAATAATGTCAGAAACTAGTTGTTTAGGAAATCTGATGGGTTGCAGTGGTGGTGAGACGAGCTTTTATAGAGTGTGTGTGTGTGAGGGGGAGGGAGGGGGGAGGGGGGCAGGGGTCCCTCTCTAGCGGTACAGTCCCCCCTCCCCAACCCATACATTACCCTGTCTTTGTAAGTGATGTTAATCTGTTGTTTTCTGTCAGCAGGGACAATGAAGCAAGATAAAACAGAAATCCTTCAGAGGAATCGTTCTACATCTCTCGATCTTTCCCTTTGAAACGTGGGCATGGCTAATCAAATGGATATTCCCATGTAACTTCGCCCAAAAATCAAACAGCGCCTCAAAAATCAAAGTACTGACCACATGGAGAGTTTGCACTGACAACTGTGCACATTACCTCCGCAAGCGGAGAGTATCAGAAAGACTTTCACAGCTGTTTTTATTAATAGCAACAGCTGGGAAACTAAACACTATTGTTAGTGTTTCAGAGTAACTACAGTGATATTTAATGGAAAGCCAGCAATGGGTAAAGTAGGGCTGCAAAATTGGGGCCTCTGTTGGCAGGAAGTCAAACTACATCTGCACCTCAGAACCACAGCAATCCCAGCAGGTATCACTGAAGAGGCTAAAAAAGATTCAAAAAGCCTGCTTAGAAATTGAATTACCTTTTTCAGTTAGCCGCAGCTAAGCAGCCAATCACCTGACGCTTCCACAGAAGGCCAGCTGAGGGAGGAGTGAGACGGGGTGAGGTGTGCGGGGTGGCGGGGCGTGGGGGAAAGGGGCATCAGGCGGCGGGGCGTGAGGGTGAGGAGCAGGGTGTGGGGGTGCAGCATGAGGGCGAGGGGCGCAGGGCAGTACGTTCTACTTGGTCTTGAGGAGGAGGCAGGCATGGCGGGTAGTGAAGCCGGAACACAGCCATACCACCATCTCCTTTAGATGCAAAAAAATAAGATGTAGCAAAGTATGATAGCGAAACGCATCTGAGGCCAACAAAGAATCAGCATGGCAGGCTAATGTGATGCAGGCTAATGCGCTCGGCAGGCTGATGCACACCTCCATATGCGCAAGACTAAATCCTGCACCAAAAAAACACACAACAGAGAGACCCCCCTCATGAGACTGCGCTGTTGCTGAGGGGAAACCCTAAAACAGCCAGTAGGCAATATGGCCCAGACATTCTCACAAATTCTATCCATTAATGCTAATCGAGGGTGTTTATCAGATTGTGCATGTGCATGTGTCTGACAGTGAATATGTGCATGCTTGAACGTGCGAGTGTGTCTGTGGGTGTGTAAGAGTGTGTGCTTGCATGTTGGCGTATGTGAACCGTGCATGCGTTTACTGTGGTTGAATCTGTTGCTTTCGAGGTCCACAATTACTGACTAGAAGTGCCCATTTGTGTGTGCTCTTTGTTAAAAAAAAAAAAGTGAACATGACTTTGGATACAAAAAACTTCTGCCTCATTGCAATAACACAAAAGAAAATGAACAGTTTCAGGTTGCCCCGGTAACCTAATTGCATCAGCACATTGCACACAGGAGCCAAAGTAACTGAATTTTGATGAAAAGGCGGTGATAATTTACGGCATTGCCAAATTAGTTGCCGTGGCGACGCGTTAATTACATCTCAAATTAACAATGCAAGTGTAGTGAAATTAAATATAAATCATATTTTCTGCATAAATTATAGGGGTTGATTAGTGCGGGTGCCAGGAGAAAGAGGTTAAGATTCCAAGGGCCTGTCAGTCCCCCCACACCCCCCACCCCGATCCTCCATCCAGCACATTTTCACCCTCCCCTCAAATCTTTGAAAACACCGAAAGACTAAGGCTCACTTCCTTGAGTGAAAATAAACAGTTCATGCAAAAGACAGTAGAGAAGAGCACTGGTAACTGGTCCTGTTGTATGAGCAACAGTTAACATGGTGAGATTAAAAAAAGGGTATTTAACACACAGAGGTTGTTCACAGCTCTCTTTGTGTTTATTTATGCCAGTCATGCAAGGGAATTTGAACATTTTAAACTTGAGGGAAAGTGCCACAAACCTTGTCCGTTGTTTACAGACTTTAAAACACACAACCTGAAAATTCTGAATAGCATGATGAGAAGCGGCTCAGGCAGTGTGGACTAACATGATTGGCACTCTTAGAAACCACACTCCTCCCCCTGCTCCACTGAAACAACACTCCTGTACCTACTCCACTGAAAGCACACTCTTACTCCCATTCCTCTGAAACAGTACTCCAACTCATGCATCACTGAAAGCACACTCATAATACTGTTGCACTGAAAGCACACTCTTCTACCAACTCCTCTGAAAGCACACTCCTCAACCTACTCAACTGAAAGCACTCTCCTATACCTGGTCCACTGAAACCACACTCCTACTCCCACACCACTAAAAGCACACTCCAACTCCATCTCCACTGAAACCACACACCTCTATCAGCTCCACTGAAAGCACACTTTTACTCCTATTCCACGGAATCCATACTCCTACTCCTGCTCCACTGAAAGCACACAGCTTCTCCTGCTCCACGGAGATGACACTCCAACTCCTGCACCACTGTAATCACACTCTTACTCCAGTTCCACTGAAAGCACACTCCTATACCTGTTCCACTGAAACTATACTCCTCTTCCTCCCACACTGAAAGCACACTCCTACACTTGCTCCTCTGAAAGCACACTTCTCCACCTGCTCCAATGAAACCACACACCTACTCTTGCTCCACTGAAACCACACTCCTCTACCTGCTCCACTGAAACCACACTCCTTTACCTACTCAGATGAAAGCACAGTAACTCCCGCTCCTCTGAAACCACAATCCTACTGCTCCAGCACACTCCAACCCCTGCTGCTCTAAAAGCACATTCCTCCACCTGTTCCACTGAAAGTACACTCCTTTACCGACTGCACAGATAGCACACTCCTCCACCTGCTCTGATGAAACCACACTCCTCTACCAACTCCCCTGAAACCACACCCCTAGCCCTGCTCTGCTAGAACCACACTTCTACTCTTGCACCACTGAAAGCACACTCCTACTCCTGTTGCACTGAAACCATGCTCCCACTCCTGCACCACTGAAAGCACACTCCAACTCCATCTCCACTGAAATACACTCCTCTACCTGCTCCACTGAAAGCACACTTTGCTCCCATTCCACTGAAACCACACTCCTGCTCCTTTTCCACTTCCACCTGCCCCACTAAAAGCACACTTTCACTCCTACTCCATTGAAATACACCCCTACTTCTGCTCCATGGAAACCACACTTGTACTGCTACTCCACTGAATCCACACTCCTCCTCAAGCTCCACTGAAAGCACACTCCTACTCATGCGCCACTGTAAGCAGTCTCATGGCAGTTTGACTGAAAGCACACCCCTACATATGTTCCACTGAAACTACACTTCTCCTCTTCCTCCACTGAAGGCACACTCTTACACATGCTCCACTGAAGGCACACTCCTATTGCTGCTCCACTGAAAGGACACTCCAACCCCTGTACCACTCAAAGAACACTCTTATTCCAGTTCTACTGAAAGCACACTCCTACACCTGCACCACTTAAGCTACACTGATTCCTGCTCCACTTAAAGCACCCTCCTCCCCAAGCTCCACTAAAACCACACTCCTACTCCTGCCCCACTGAAAGGACAATCCTCCACTGGTTCCACAGAAACTACACTCCTCTTCCTCCTCCCCCTCCACTGAAAGCACACTCTTCCACCTGCCCCTCTGAAAGCACACTCCTATTGCTGCTCCACTGAAACTACATTCCTCCTCCTGCTCCTCTGAAAGCACACTCCTATTGCTGCTCCACTGAAACTACATTCCTCTTCCTGCTCCACTGAAAGCACACTCCTACTCCTGTTCCACTCAAAGAACACTTCAACCCCTGCACCACTGAAAGCAAGCTCATATTCCTGCTCCTCTTAATGCACACTAATCCTCCTAATCCACTGAGAGCACACTCATACTTCTGGCCCACTGAAACCACACTCCACCTGCAGCTCCTTTAAAAACACTCCTACTGTTGCTCCACTGAAACCACACTCCTCCTCCTGCTCCAGTCAAAGTGCACTCCTTCTCCAACTCCACTGAAAGCACACTCATACTCCCACTTCACTGAAAGCACACTCCTCCATCTGCTCCACAAAAAGCACACTCCTCCTCCTATTTCACTGAAAGGACACTCCAACCCCGGCACCACTGAAAGCACACTCCTATTTCTGCTCCACTTAAAGCACACTCCTCCACCTGCTCCACTGAAAGCACACTTCTTCTTCAGCTCCTCTGAAAAAAAAACACTCCTACTCCTGTCCCACCACCGTGTACACCAGCTTCAGTACACACTGCTCAGCAGACGCCAGAAGAGCAAATCATTAAGCAGGAGGATGTTCCGTATTACCAGTCAGTGTGTTATCACCAGATAAAAATAGAAACCTCACATTTTTCCACCCATTGTGTCCTTACTGCACTTTTTCTGAAACGGCTTTGTATGAAGATTCAACAAAAGCAGTCATTTTCTGTCTCAAAGTCATAAAAACCACTTTCTCTCACAAGAGCTCTCAACAAAGCAAAACATTTAAAAGACAAATTAAACAATAGACTTGAGGCTCTTTTTATCTTTCTTTAGAAGTTAATATATTATCAGAAATTAACACACTTTTCCCTCTGAGATATATTTACACTGAACTCAAATGTGCTTCAGGGAGCACACAGTGGTTATGTAGGAAAAAAGGATCCCAGTTACATTACACCACCTCATCTCATACGATATTCCTGGATTGTCACATATGTATTTTTTCAAACAGGAATGTGGAACACCAGATCATAGCTGTAGGTCTGTCTCGTCACAGCAAAATTGTATGATATGAAGATGCCATGCGCATATGGTATATGATCAGAGATGCCCTTCTGCACATCTCTGTTATTTCAGGATTTGTGGCCTTTCTGTTAGCTTGACAGAGTCTGCCGAGTCTCCTCTGACCTCTCTCATTAACAAGGTGTTTTTGCCCACAGAACTGCCACTCACCGGGTGTTTTTTGTTTATCGCACCATTCTTTGAGGTTGCAACGCAGGAGAATCCCAGGAGGGCAGCTGTTTCTCAGATGCTGAAACAACCCCGTCTGGCACCGACAATTCTTACCACACTCAAAGTCACTTTGATTGCTCGTCTTGCCCATTCTAATGTTTGTAATGTTTGGTCGAACAACAATTATGTCTGCTTTTATTCAAGCTACAGCCACAAGATTCACTGTCTGCAGCAGTGGACTTCTGCCAGTGAGCTCATCTAATAGAGTGACTGCTGAGAGTGGAAATGCTTGCTCTGTGAAACCACGTTTAAAAGGCACACTTTAAACTCATCTGTTTATGGCAACATCACCATTTGCACACAGCATACCCACATCACACTTCGCCAAAGGGGATCAAAGGAGAAATATATTTAGACCCTACGTATCCCACACAGTACATGTATGCCAGAGAGTTTCTGTCTGTACAGAGACACCTACAGACACCAACCCAATTCTACACATCCTCAGCCGCAATGAAACATTGCATTAAATCAGCAGACATATATATCGAGCAACAATCAATGAGTGCCCCATTATGAGGCCAGATAATTGTGGACAAAGTTAGTCACCTTTAATGTCCTTGTTAAACAATTACAGGAGGGAAATTGTATTCTAAGGGGATGTGCTGTTTAGAGGGTCAATGAGATGTGCTGTACAAATGCTGACGCACCAGAAAAAGGCGTGGATATGACCAAAGCATTGAAACATCCCTAAAAATATTGCACAACATTTGAAAATTTTTAGAGTAGTCCACATCATCCTCAGCACTAAATATAAGTCTGATCATTACATATAACAATAAGCCAAAAGATTATGACCACCTGCCCAGTCTGCTCTGTCAAATTGATGCCCTTATATTTTCTGGACTCTGGGTTTCCGAGCAGAACATTTCCAGAGCACTGCCTCCACCAGCTTGGCTTCTTCCCACAGTGCATCTCAGTGCCATCTCTTCCTTAGGGAAATGATGCACATGTACCTGACCTCTGTTGATTATGTGCAAGAAAATGGGACTCACTACACCAGGCGCCCTCCTTCAATTGCTCCACTGATGCTCATGTACCCATTGTAGATGCTTTCGGAGAAGGACGAGGGTTGGAATGGTTACCTCAATAGTTCTGCAGCAACAAAATGCTAAACACAGTAGGGAGTGAAGCACTGTTATTGTAACACATTCCTCACATTAGTTTTATTAAAATTTTTGGCAACTTGTGCCATAGCAGCCCTTCTGTTGGTTTGGACGGGATGGGTTAACATTCATTGCTGATAAGCAACGATGAGCCTTGGGCACCCAACACCCAGTCATTGGTTTGTGGCTTGTTCCTCCTTGGATGATGGTTGGTAGGTACTCCTCACTGCTGACCTGGAATACCCCAGAAGCCATGCCCGTTCGGCGATGCTCTGACCCTGTTGTCGGGCCATAACAATTTTGCCCCTATAAAAGTTGCTTCGGCTCGCATTTCTCCCATATCCAGCAAATCGACTATGAGAACTGACTATTTGCTCACTGTCTACTTCCCCATTTCCAAAAAAAACAAAAAATTTGGACACTGTGTAAAATGTAAATAAAAACAAAATGCAATGATTCCCAAATCATTTAAACTCTATCTTTAATTGAAAATAATACAAAGACAATGTATCAGATGATCAAACTGAGAAATTTAATTATTTTTTGAAAATTATGTGCTCTTTTTAAATTTGATGCATGAAAAATATTTCAAAAAGGTTGGGACTGGGGCATGTGCATCACTGTGTTGCATCACCTCCTCTTTAAACAACACTCTGTAAGCGTTCGGGAACTGAAGAGACCACCTGCTCCAGTTTTGAAAGCAAAATGTCTCCCATTCCTGCGTGATGTAGGATTGTAGCTGCTCAACATTTCGCAGCCTCCATAGTCATATTTTCTCAGTGCATGACAGGCCTGGACTGCAGGCAGGCCAGTTTAGAACCCAGACTCATTTACTGTGGAGCCATGTTGTCATAATACATGTTGCATATGGTGTCTAGCATTATCTTGCTGAAATAAGCAAAGCCTTTCCTGAAAAACCCATGTGGATTGCTGTTTATTTTGCACCAAAACTTGTACATACTGTTCAGCATTGATAGTGCCTTCACAGTAGTGCAAATTACCCATGACATGCGCAATAATTCACCCCCAAACTAGCCCAGAGGAAATAGTGTCCATGATTTCCAAAAAAAACTTCACGTTTAGATTGATCAAACCGCAAGAAACTCTCCCTATTTGCCTCAGCCCATCTTAAATGAGCATGGGCCAAGAGAAGATGGTAGCATTTCTCGATCTTGTTTATGAGTATATCTTGTTTTATCTTTACATGGAAGACTTTAACTTGCATTTGTGAGCATACCTATGCAGTGATTTCCACCAGAGAATCCTGTCTGTTTTTAATGCAGTGCCACCAGAGGGCCTGAGGATCATGGACGTTCAATACTGGTTTTTCGCCTTGTCCCTTGGATGCAGAGATTTCTCAGGATTTTTTTGTATATTTTTATGATATTATGTAACGTAGATGATTAAATTCCATAATTCTTTGCAATTTCACATTGAGAAATGCAATTCTAAAATTGTTGAACTATTTGTAATGCAGTCTTCAAAACTGGACCTTGGAGCAGTTAAAGCAGGTCGCTTGGTTCAGTGAGTCCCATTTTCTTTTACAGCATGTGCTTTGGCTGGGTACGTTTCCACCACTTACCTGAGAAGAGGAGGTATCAGTGGGAAGAAGCCAAACTGGTGGAGGGAGTGTGTTACTCAAGGAAATGTTTTGATTGGAGACCCTGAGTTCGGGGATTCAAGTGATGTTTGCTGGAGCCGTTTTGGGGGACCTTCACTATATTAGCCAGGTGGTTTTAATCTTATGGCTGATTGGAGAAAAAAAAAATTTACACACACACACATACACACGCATACACATATATGCTTAAAATCATCAGCAAATAACCAATATGCAGCTTTTAATTACTGCTGCAGGTACAAGGAGACATTCAGACATGTGGACTGAATGCCACAACTACAGTGCGGTTCACCCATTTTTGCCATGTTGGTATGTACCAAAAAAATTGCATCCAAAGTTTTTTTTCCTCGTGTGTGTGTGTGTGCGCGCGTGTGTGTGTATGTGTGCGCATGTGTAAGTTTGTGTGGGTTTATATTTGTTGTGTGTGTGCTTGTCGTGTGTTTCTGTATGTATTTGTTGTGTACGTGTATTTTTGTAGATTTGTGTTTGTGCGTGTGCACATTTGTGCATGTGTTTGTTTGAATATTTGCTGATTTTTTGTGTGTACACGCGTGTGTCCCTGTGCGCGCAAGTGCGTTTAAGCGCATGTTTTTGTTTGTGAGCGTGTTTGTGTGCATTAATGTGTTTGTGTGTGTATATGTGCGTGCATTTGTGTGTACGTATGTTTTGTCTGTGTATGTGTAAATGTTTGTGTGTGTGCTAACAGGATATGTGTGTTTGTGCGTATATTTGTTGTGTGTCTATATGTGAGTATGTTTTTGCTAGTGTGTTTGTTTTGAGTGTATGTATTTGTGTGTATGTTTTTGTTTGTGTGTGTGTGAGTGTTTGTGTGTATATTTGCTGTGTGTTTGTGTGTGGGGAGGAGGTGACCCTTGGGGGAATTAATGATACACCTTCACTTTTATCCTGATACACCACACACTGCGCTGCAAAACCGCGGACAGTCAGCACACAGAGACGGTGTTCAGTTCTGCAGTGCTGGGACTCCTGACGTTTTTAGTTTCACCCCATGAATCAAAGATCTACCTGTCTATTGATTTTCAATCGTTTTCTGTTGGACATACGCAGTGATTTTTGCCTGCCCTGCAAGAATGCAGCTGCTGCTAAGCACTTCGTTCTCACGCCCTTGGACACTGCGACACAGAATATCAGCTTCATTTACACCATTAATATGAATTTCTTTGACATTATAGTCAAAGCCGTCTTGCCCACAGTCAATCAATGTACTCCACACAGTATATAATATTAAAAGAACCGTTTATTTTTCCCATCAAAATAAAAGTATTATGAGCAAAAAGCTGCGCCTCTCTAGCCTGGAATCCATCCGTATCAAGCTTTGGTCGCGCCCAACGGTCACTTGCTTGTACGTCTGGCCTCAGTCGGTAGGCCAGCATTTGACTTTCAAATATTCGCACAAAATCCATGCAAGATCTGTGATTGGCTCACAGTCGCAAGGGTGCCCCCCTCCCCCCTTTAGACAGACTTAAAAATAAATAAAAATACCACAGTTCTGCTTCAATGGAAGTCCCGCCTCCCGGCTCGTGTTTATACGAGTATTCATCTGAGTGGCAGCAGAATCTCTGGGCAATGAACGAGCCGGGAGGCGGGACTTCCGTTGAATGCACGAGTTTACTTGAAGCAGAACTGTGGTATTTTATTATTTTTAGCGAAAAATAACCGCGTTTCCAGAGTTGTGAGGATACGAGTGGACAAAGCTGACTTGGATTATACTGGACGATGCATTGGACGATGGTTTGAAAGTTTGTCAACGGACATTTTGTGGAGTTTTCCCCATTGCTACTGCGTGACCCCATTTGCTTCCAGCAAAAAAGGAATTTAGATAATTTTTCAAAACTCTCCAGTGGCCATAAAGTTGCGCCAGGTGAAGAACAACTTCGTCCGTTCAATCTAATGGTGAGTAATTGATATACAAATTATAGTTTTTGGGTGGAGTATCACTTTAATCTAGCTGATGCAATCATGCCCTTCAAGCTATAGCTAATGCCAATTACAGTGAAATACGTTATGTAATTTGAGTATTATTTAATTTAGCCTTTATTAAACTGGGGAATCCCACTAAAATAAACAAAATGCAGATATGGTCAAACATTATCCTGTTCAAAACCTAACAACCACTCCAAGAGTAAACGCAAGCAAGCCACAATCTAATTTTTAAGCTCATGTCAAATAACATTCACGAATGCCGTTGCTGGCCAGCTAACTCATATTCGATTGGTGGTTCTCACCAAGAGCAGAAAACATGAATATTCATATATTCACTTAATTAGTGACGTAAGGGCTAAACGCTGGCTATACTACTGAGACCAGACTGATAAGTCAGTGACCGTTGGGAGCGACCAGCACTTTATCGGTATGGATTCCAGGCTAGCGCCTTTCAACAGGCTAAAAGAGGGGTGGAGGTGTGTACATTCTTGGAATAGAACGGTTTTCCACTTTTAGGAAAGATATTTTAAGGAACAATATATGTGTTGAACTTTTAATGAACCTCAATCAAGCTTTATAATCATAAAATTTCTATTAACCCCATAAAAGTCTACTTTTTGTCTTCATTTTCACAAAGGCGGTAAAGTGAGTTCTATGTCAGACTATTATTTGAGTAGCTGCGGGTGAAAACACTTTCCGACAGTAAGTGTATTTTAGTTCTGAAGTTATAATCAAAATGTAAACCCCACACCAGGACTCATTACTGGAGCAAGCTTAAACACAAGGGCCTCTATCTTACACCCAGTGCAGAAGGGCGCCAAGCATGACAGAAGTGTCTTTGCTACTTTACGACCGACACAGATACAAGTGTCCCGTCCAGCGTACACGCTGCGAAAATAGCGAATGCATCTGCACCAAGTTCAGCACCCATGGTTGCGTTGCTCTTAAAATGAGGAGTGGTCAGGTGCATTGCTGGCCTGCTGCTATCTTGAAGTACCATAAAGTTCTTGCGCAATAGACCAACAAAAACCTAGTCTAAAGTCAACAGCCGGTTTTTAACTGCTATTTTCAGGGTGCATTATTGAGATAGTATCATGAGCCTTTGTAGGCAACTGCACAAATTGCGTACCCTTCGCTTGTTACACGCACAAGGGTGGGCAGCAGCACACAGACATGCAAATGATTAAAAATAAATAGATTACAATGTGCAAGATTATTATCAAGTAAATCAAGATATTTAAAAAATAATGTCATAATGGCGAGTGCGATCGTTGGCACACCCATGCAACTGTGTACCCCATCACTGAATCCTTGAATTAATTTCACTCGTGAGAGAATGTCGCCCATCAACATCCAAGTGATTCACGATTCAGTGTGCAAAATTACACATTTAGGTATTTGAAAATTATTCAGGACAAAGCCTTGATTCCTTTATACTGGCATACATCATTCTTTCAGTCCTCTCGGTGAACCCCCTGGAGGAATTTCTGTTAGGAGACCATTATAGAAATGACATATCATGCCTAAAACTGTGTGAATTTTTGTTCAATCAAAAATAGGAGGCACAAGTCAATTAATGTACTCACATGGTTATCAAATAGAGGTGACCGTAAAACAAAGAAATGTTTGAAGAAATGAGTTGAAATAATGTGTTGAATAATTACACATTCTTAGCTTTTGGTCCGTCATTTATTAATTTTTATTTGTTTTCTTGCTAAGCACAGAAAGAATGTTCGCAGTGCTTCAGACATTTGGATGAGTCAGGTCAGACTCCGGCACAAACAGTCCCGTTACCCGCAATCATCTCAAAATCAACTTTGAAATTGAACTGACCCAAAAAAAAAAAAAAAAAAACACTCTCCACCCGCTCCACTTTTGCCATCAAATACACAACTCTGTATTTCGTTTGAAATGTACTTCTTATAATTTACAGTTTGGCTGACAGCCGAAGCAACCTTAAAATGCAAAACTTTATGAGGATTAAAGTGACATAAAATTGTGATCACCATCTATAACTGATCCAAATTTCTCCCATTCATCTGACTTGGGCTTCAAGGATGAGATGTCTACAGTCTGGTATTAACCGATAGTAATTTTTTTCTTATGTCATCAAGTGGCATAATCAAAATAGCATTATTTTGTTTCTTTCTGCCAAGCTGTTATTTTCCTCATTCATTTCAAATTCTCTCGGTTGTTGCCCGCCTGCGCATAATTATGTTTTAACCCGCAACCCTGAATTAAAACTTTCCTTGTTTTATGCACATTTTCAAATGCGAGCTTGGGATTCACTCAATATGGTAACTTTTTTCATCGAAATATGGTTAAAACAATTTTGAACAAAATTTAAAGAATACATTTCTTATTAGTTAACACATTTGGACATTTGGAGATCAGGTTTCAGGAGCGGTCCATTCGCAAGCCTTCACTTTGCATACGAGTAGACCCGTCTCAGCAGACAAGTTTTTTTTTTTTGACTATTTGGAAAATCCTCCCTTATAATAGCAATTCGCCAAGGTGCAAGGGCATTTCGCTTTTTTAAGAGAATGAAAGCTGACACCCCGGTTGGTTTATTTCAAACCATGCCTATGATTAATTAACTCATTCCCTACGGAATACATTTATGTACAATTGTCGCGTTTGTACGGAATACTTTTCCTGAAAATTACACAATATAAAGTACTGAAGTACAGGTGGCCCATGCCCGCGATCATCAAATGATTTAGTGTTGTCATCGGACTGCGAATGGTCATCCATGCCACTGGCACCTGCTTACCGTAGGGAATGGTAGAATTCGCCACGCCGTTGGCAGCGGCTTGCCGTAGGGGAATGAGTTAAGAAATTAAGTACGACCAAATTGAATCATGTGCCTTACTTTGCGCCCGATAACCCGCCGTTAAACTAGCGAAAATGGATCTCGACATGGTCGGTAAAATGGAGCCCAGGGAGTTCTGCATGTCCTCCATGTTGAGATCATGACTGTCATTGATCCCAGATCCTGGAATCATTCTTTTAAATAATGGTGACAAGAGCAATTTGCATTTGACAGTAAATTTTAATTAATGTTTGGCTAAGTTATAAAAACAGGTCAATAATTAAGATTCAGAATAATAATATTAGTATATTGTTATTATTACATTTTAAAACACTGGATTAACTCAGTGTGAGATTACATCAAGTAAGTATTAATGCATGGCCTCAGTCATATTCTGGATGCTATTTCCAGATTTTAGAATTTTAGTTTTAAATTTCTGACCGAGCAAACTTTTCCCTGGAGTTAACTTAAGAATCAAGGTAGGAAAACATGTGCAGCACTACTCAATAACAATGCTTTTTCTGCCAGCTTGTGTCATTTTGGTGATTATTTCATGTTACACTGTGGGTCCGTTGAATACCCAATTGTGATGGGTTGAAGGATATTTCAATGGTGTGCATTATTTTCTGATAACTGCACAACGATGAAGTATTTCGAATCATGTTGGTCTGACCCTGTATTAATTAACCATGTTTTAATTCCAGGCTAAATTTAACTGGCACTGAGTTGAGAAGTGACAAAAATCATAGGTGAATACTACAATGGACACATGCAACATTTTAACAGTTCTATTGCTAAAATTAAAAATACTTAAAATTTTGGAAAGTATGGTGATTATGACAAATAGGAGCAAGTAAAGCATGCAAACGACTGTCCAAGTTGGACTACGTTGCAGTGGAATTAGTAACCACAGCTGTTTCATAGCAACAAAATGAAATAGAACTAAAGACCAAGCCCTTGTACATAGCAACAGAGATTTAAGCGGTTTTGAAGTTACTTATGTTAAAAGTGGTGGAAGCTAATAGTTTGCATATAAATGCAATTTTTGGACAAAAACACGAAAATCAATTATCACAACCCCTGGAAAAATTATGGAATCATGACATATAGAGGATGTTCATTCAGCTTTTTTTTTTTTTACTTCATAGCAAATAAAAATGAAAAAAAAAAAAAAAAGCCGTTAATGAAAATAATTGAATCCAATTTGTTTGAGGTGTGTTTTATGAAGCTTGGATGTTAAGCTAATGAAAAAAATGGTTTTATGTCATGTCTGCAATTTTTGTTTATTTGCTATGTAGCAAAATAGCTAAATGAACACCCCCTTTGTGTGGTGATTTCATAATTTTTTCCAGGGGTTGTAAGGTAAGGATATGTGCATGGTAACCATGGTATGAGTGCAATAAACAACTACATGTCCATGATTATATGAAAATAATTTCACACACAAGTGGTTGAAGGCCTACTGCTTTGTGTCAGGCCGTATTACACCAATTAGGTGTGCAATTATTTTTGTATAATGACTGGCATGTCCTTGTTTATTGTTTTTCGTAATTATAGATTATTTCATTATAAAAACAAGGATTAAAGCATTTGAGAGTGCTGTTTTCTTTTTCCGCTAGTAAGTAACCCGATTTTTTACATTTCTAATTTTTTTAGTTTAAACTAAGAAGGAATCTGAAGCCCAAAATAATATTTGGTTCACGCCGAAACAACAACAATGTATAAACCAGGAAATGCAAGAGCTTATTTTCAGCAGCATAAACATTTCATGTCTTCATGTAAAATTCTATTTCATCGTCTGCAAATGAATAAATGCAGAATGGCTAAATGTGTTCATAAAAGCCTTGCACACAGACACTGGCACATCCTTTCTTCAACACTGTTCAGCTCCATAGCCCCATGTATTTTCCCACACGCTAGCCAAAAATTTCTTGGGGCCACAAATCAGCCTGCTTCCCTAAAATCTATGAGTTCTGAAATTGGACAACCATTTTTAGATTAAAAAAAAAAAAAATCAACAGCGAATCGCGCATCCACAAAAACAATGAAATAATAAAATTATTCTTGAAAGATTGAATTCTTATCTTTAGCCAAGCCTTCTATCAGTATTATATGCACACTGGAGCCAAAATATTAGATAAATCATCTTACTCTCCTGGGTGCCAGCAACCCTTGACCATTGATATTTTTCCCTCAGATTTAACCCATTAACACCAGAAACTTCATCTCTTCAGTCTTTTTTAACTGTTACTACATGTGCATTTTGATGACTGGTTATGCAAAAAACAACCTGAATCCAACATTCTGGCAGCCATAACTTTACTACAAACAATCCCCATTATGATGTAGACACTGTTTTAGTTCAACAAACCTTTGCAACTTACTTAACTACAGACAACGCCATAATAAAGTGGAGACTGTTTTAGTTCATATCACCAGTCCAATTTACTACAGCAAAGACCATCCCCATTATAATGAGGGGACTGTTTTAGTTCAATAACTCTGTCCAGTTTACTTTACTGCTGACCATCGCCTTGGACACTATATTAGTTCAAAGGCCCTGTTCAGTTTCTTATAGTACAGACCATTGCCATTATAATATGGAGACTGTTTTAGTTCAACAACCCTGTCCAGTTTACTATACAACAGACCATCGCCATCATAATGTGAACAATGTTTTAGATCAACAAACCTGTCCAGTTTACTATTCCGACCATCCCCATAATAATGTGGACACTGTTTTAGTTCATAAAAACTGTCACTTACTTTACTATAAATCATCGCTATTGTAATGTAAAGACTGTTATAGTTTATATAACCAGTCCAATTTACTTTACTACAGACCATCGCAATTATAAAGTGGATTTTGTTTTAGTTCAATAAACCTGTCTGATTTACTGTACTACAGACCTTCGCCATTATATGGTGGATACTGCTTTAGTTCATACAACCTGTGCAATATGTTTTATAACAGATGACGCTAATATAATGTGGACACTGTTTTGGTTCAACAAGCCTGTTCAGTTTACAATACTACAAACCATCGCAATTATGATGAGGACGTTGTTTTAGTTTATATTACCTGTCCATCGAACTATAATTCGATTTTGGAGTGAAGGCAACTGACTGTAAATCACGCATTATATGCTGAAGATTTAAAGTGCCCATTCCACACATATTCCGACATTTTGTGTTAATCCCCAATGCCCTGTCATCATATGCATACCATTATTTGTGGGAAAAGTGCCTTGGATCACTTATTTGATGACCTTTTTAAGCATCACTGAAAGGCAGTCTGAGAAGACGGGTGAGTTCCCTCATGAATATCCGGCATTTAAGTAAGCTTCGCGTTGATTGGATAGTTCAGCTACATTTGTAAATATTCAATATGTAAACAGCCCCAACGCCCAACTGGCCCAGAGCCTAGCTAGCTACAACCATATAGACGGTGAAAGACAACAGATTTTACAGGTAGCATAGTAAGACTTCAGCGAAGCAATGGCTACACAAAGTTCACAAATATTGCCTTATGTATATATATGACCCCGAATCTGAAGAGGAGGCCGATGCAATGCAGAAAATGCCACCAACACGTCTAACAATGGACGTTTCAGGTGGTAATTTTACTAGTCTATCTAACAAATTAGATGAAATGTCTCGCAGCCCTCTCGATTACAGAGCTGCCAACTCTCATGCATTCGGCGCGAGTGTCACGCCACTTAGTGGCATTCACGTTCCTGTGCTGTAGGCAGCAATTATTCAATTAATGCACATTTAAGAGAATCTCGTGCAGAACTGAAGTTGTTGTGCTTGAAAGTTTATCAGTTTCACGTGCATTACGGTTCATTCCCCCACTAGAGACATGGAAATCGATTATGCCTCTGGAATTCTCACTCTTGTCTTTACTCAGGAATTGGAAGCAATGGAATTGCTTTAAGACATTTCAAATTGTCTTCTTCCATTTAAACAATCGAAACGATCATGAAACACATGCATTGCTTTCAATCCCCAATTAAAAAAGCGCAAGAGGTTCAGAGTCATAATCGCTTTCTGTGTTACTAGTGGCGAAATCCACCATTATGCAAGTGAAACTTGCTTTGGGGGGGAACAGAAGCTGTGGAAAGCGTGCATTTGCGTCTTTGCATTGACTTTGAATGTAATCTGTCGTGCGAAAAATTTGTTATGTTGAAAGCAGCTTAATACGAACATTGTAATGCAGGGATTGTCACACTGGCATAAGCAGACGACGACAAATCGAACCAGATCGGTAGTTCTAGCAATGTATAGCACACATTGCCCATTTCATGTGCAGCTTTACAACAAAGTTGCAAGACATCAGTCAGTTTACAACGCGCACATTGGAGATTAAACCCGGACAGTTGCCTATCAAATCTTTGTGTGGGTGGTTGCACTCCAGAGTGGGCGAGAACCGGCGCGAACATGAATATTCAATTTGCAGTGTTAAGAAACACCACAACACGTTTCTTATTTCCTTTCATTCACAAAAACCAATACTTCAAGTGGTGTTGGAGTTCAAGAACCACGACATGTCACAAACTGATTGTGGACCTACCGTACAGGCCAGCAGACAGTGCCATTTCTAACGCGAGAGTATCGGGAGAAATACATCAGACATACACGAGAATATCGCGACGCAGCGTAAATGTACGAGTCACATATATCGTGCTTAGGAAAAGTAATAGGCCTAGTGCCGATGACAAGTATACATGTGTATCGCGATAAGTCAGGCATGAAACTGGTGTCGGTAAACAGCATTGTCAGTGAACGAGATTCCGAATGTCTAACATCCAGTTTTGAGGTTTACGGTCTCACGCGCGTTTAAAATATGGCTCCAGGACAGTGTCATTTATGTTTTTGATTTTCTTATGAATTGATAATACACTCAAAATATAATTTTGTTAAAATTTAAGAAAAACAAATTTGTTACGCCTTCGTAACAAATTAATTTGTTGATGCAACAGAATCCGATTTGTCATTCACACAAAAATCTTAACAAAATAGGCTAGATTTTGTCCAGTCGTCTTAACAAAATTGATTTTTTACTTTTCCGCACGGCCCCAGCGAATTTTCTGTTGTCACTTTTCATTGGCGAGAATCGATCACTTGCACCAACTTCAGTGTCGTCTGACTGCGAAGGATCTTGAAATGAGCAGGAACGCAACGGGAAGGCAAGTTTTAACCTATGCCATCTCTTCTCTGTATACTATATGTTGTCATTTTTTAAGTTTTAACATTTAGCAACAAACACCGACAACGTTATTCTAGGCCTATCTTTATTTTTGCGTCGCAATCTAGATATTTGTGTGTGCAGATGATATTCCTATCCCACCATAGGCCCATTTTATCTTCCGCAAATCAGGTTATTAAACATTACTGTTCACTTCTTGCATTACCGCTTCACTAAGAAGTAATAAAAATACGCACTTAAATTATTTCATCTACATGTACATCGGCCGCATAATCGGTTTGTGGCAGATTTATTTTAACAAAAATCCTAACAAAATAATTTATGGTCCAAGCGTGTTAGCAAAACACATTTGTTACTTAATTGTTAGTCTAACACAACATTTAGCCTACAGAAACAATTTTACTTTGTTAATAAAACAAACTAATTTGTTACTTCCTGAACAAATTCATTTTGTTGGATTGATTTTAACAAATTAATTTGTCATCTCTCATGGAACAAATTAGCTAATTTGTTTCATTTTGTTAAAAGTAACAAATTCATATTTTGAGTGTAACGGTCGACGGATTATTATTAAACTGGTCAAAAAAAGATTTATTAGTCTGTGATTATTGTATTAATCCGATTGAGAGGTTTACCGGCTCTGTTAAGTTTAGAGTTTTGGACCGATCGATTGGGACCGTAGGGTGTGTTTAAGGATAGCTATATTATCACAAATACAGAAAGGAAAAACCAAATTCTTCTGTTAACAATGCAATCCTGCGAGACATTATTTTTATAATCCTATACTTGATTAATGAGTAGATGTCCCTTTGCACTCAAGTGTTTCATGCCACCTGTGAAAGAAGCCACGGCTTAGATAATACAAAGGCCGCGAGTTCTAGATGTCAAAATGGAAAAGGAGTTGTTTTTTTAATCCGCATCTTGAGGCCCGTTCATCAGTCCTGTAACTTCATAGTCTACGTAATGAGCAAAATTATCATTCAGTAAGCAAGTTGTCAGCAGAGAAGACGCGTCGCATTTCCCCTTATTTAGGAGCGCGTATGTCTCTGTATGAAAATCAAGAAATGCCGTCGCACATAAGAGACTGTCTGATCACAGAGGAAGGGATATCCATTCAAACTAAATCCATCAAAGTGTACATACAGAGGCGAAATTTATACGCCAAACAAATATCAAACTAATTATTACTGTACACTTAAACAATTACAATTGAAGGAAAAAAGACATGGAATGTGAGCTCTGTCGTTTTCAGGATACTGCAACAAAGCGTCGCTTTAAATATAATTTGACATGTGAATCGATAGATTTGTTGCTTTTTTATGACACAATGAGACGTGCACAGAAAACATTCTACGGTGTATTTACAGTACCAATGTTTAGGAATAAACCAACATCGTCAAACAGAAGGCTATTAAACAGCAAATATAATATGAGTTATCCCCCTCTACCACATGACCTGAAATAAACGCAAAATTACAATCTACAAGTATGTATCGCATTATGTTTTATTCAGACCAGCGGTACATGTATACTGAGATTTTCAAAGTGATTCTTCAACCGCTGCTGGATATCGTATACTCTTCTTCAGCCCACCCCATCCTCGATTTTCACGGATTAGTGATTAGCGATTCCCAACAACCATGCCTCAACGCAACAACGTATTATATCTATTAAATCCGCATATAAAAAGTAATTCTCAGCAACAACTGTGCATAGGCCTAATTCGGACTACATCACATCGCGCATTTGGCAGACTCAAGGCATACGTGTGTAGCTTCGGCGGCCCGCCTACTGCAAAGCTTGTCTCGGCAGAGTACGAGGTTGATAATAGCACGCGACATAAAGAGGAGATTATCGCAAGAAATCCACGAGAGATACACGAGACGTCTCGTGGGAATTAGGCAGTATCTACTGGCCTGTACGGTACCATATTCAAATACTAGCAGATTAGTCCGTTTTCTCGCGGAATGGGCACTTTAAGGTTTAAAATCTGTCTTTTTCATAACAAAGAAGGCAAGATGCGATCAAGATAAGATGCACAAACTCAGCAAATGTACAAATTAAGAATATTCAATATGTATGGTGGGTATAAAAAATACAATTTTCTTTAGAAAAGCACTACAACACAGCAATAATCACAGCTGCAGTCAAACCAGTGATTTTTTCAATCTTACAAATTCTAGGCTTGAGCAAGAAGCAATACATAACCAATTTAAAAATCCTACAACTATCCCTACTTGAGTTTATCAACACAGTTGCATCAAAATTCCCACAAACATTTACCCTGTAACTGCAGAAATATGGAAAAATAGAGCCATGCCTTCTCTCATCAGCAGTTATGACATAAGACCAGACATACAGACAGTTAAACCACCTACGCAGAGTGCATAACAGTCCGCGTGATACTAGACAAAATTTCAGGCACTACATGCGCTTAAAAAGTTTCATATTCAAAACGGTTGTACATTTAAATAAAGATACGTCCATTTTTGGGAATAAATTTAAAAATGGGCAATAAATCTGTTCACTGAGGAAGGCAGAAAACTTGTTTTGTACGCACACTACTAGTCAAAAGTTTTCACATATTTTACTTATGTTTCTGTTCCACATTGCAGGGAAATATCGACAGGTTTAACCCATGTTAAAAAAAAAAAAAAATAAGACCAAGGGTCCTGTAGCTTACCGGCAAGCTGTTTTACAGCGATGATACAATTTATGAAAATTTCATGTGAAGTTTGACATTTGAATCAATGAAAATCAATGTCAAGGTCACTAAATGAAAGTTCACATACTTTTATAAGACCTTCTGTAATACAATCCTAAGCTCTGAAGCAGTTTTGGTGATACAAGTCATTATAATATGTCAATATGTATTCAATATGTCAATTGTGAACTTTGAAGGTCACAGAATGTCAATCTGTGGTCAGCAAATGGACTTCATATATGACTTTCAAAATGTCTCTATACAAACCTTGGCTCAATTTGTGACCATTTTAGTGATACAAGTCATTGTAATTTCACTGTCGAGTTTGATCCTCAAAGGTCACTGACAGTCAAGTTGAATGTCACCAAATGAAAGTTCATATGTGACTTCCTAGATGTCAGTAACACAAACCTAGGCTCCATCTGTGACCGTTTTAGTGATACAAGTCATTGAATCTTCCCTAGGTCACATTTGACCTTTGAAGGTCAACACGAAGGTCACCAAATGAAAGTTCATATATGACTTCCTATATGTCTCTAATACAAACCTAGACTCGATCTGTGACCATTTTGGCACTACAAGTCATTGTAACTGTATTATGTCAAGTTTGACCTTCAAATGTCATCAACAGTCAAGCTGAATGTCACCAAATGAAAGTTCATATGTGACTTCCTGTGTCAGTAACACAAACCTAGGCTCCATCTGTGACCTTTTCAGTGACAGAAGTCATTGAATTTTCTTTAGGTCAAGTTAGACCTTTGAAGGTCAATATGAAGGTCACCAAATGAAAGTTCATACATGACTTCCTACACGTCTCCAATACAAACCTACACTCAATCTGTAATGATTTTGCTGATATAAGTCATTGAAATTTTACTGTATAGTTTGGCTGTTGAAGGTCACTGAAGGCCAAGTTCAAGGTCACCGAATGAAACTGCATACATGACTTCCTATGTGGCCACAATACAAATCGAAGCTCTATCTGTAATAGTTTTGGTGATAGAAGTCATTGAAATTTCACTATGTGAAGTTTGACCTTCGAAGGTCACTGAAGGTCAAGTTCAAAGGCCACCAGGTGAAAGTTCATGCATGACTTCCTATACATCTCCAATACAAACCAACACTTTATCTGTAACGATTTTGCTGATATAAGTCATTGAAATTTTACTGTATAACTTGGCCGTTAAAGGTCACTGAAGGTCAAGTTCAAGGTCACCCAATGAAACTTCATACATGACTTCCTATATGGCCACAATACAAACCTAAGCTCTATCTGTAATAGTTTTGGTGATAGAAGTAATTGAAATTTCACTATGTGAAGTTTGACCTTCAAAGGTCGCCGAAGGTCAAGTTCAAGGCCACCAAATGAAAGTACATACATGACTTCCTAAGTGTTCAATGCACATATGCTCCCAATCTTCAATATTTTCAAGCCTAGAAACTTTTGAAAATTGTAACATTTTGCTTGACCTCAAGTTTGACCTTTCAAGGTCATCTGAGGTCAACTTTAACACAGCCAAAATATAGGTCATATATTACTTCCTATGTGTCAGTAATACAAATTTAATCTCTATCTGCAACCATTTAGCTTCCACAGGCGATTTGGCCCATTCTCCATAAGACTCAATGTTAAAGTACAGCACCCCCACTAGACCCACTTCCGTCGATTCAATCAAAATGGCACTCACACTGTACATAAAGTTTATCCAGGTGAGTTGATTGCCAGATTCAGAAAAAAGTTATCATACAGTTTTTGAGAAATAATTTTTTGAAATTTCAAGTCATATCTTTTAACATGGTTAATATATTCCCTGACCTCGAGTTTGACCTTTCAAAGTCATCTGTGGTCAAATTTAATATTGCAAAAATATAGGTCATAAATGACTTCCTATATGTCGATAATACAAACTTAATCTCTATCTGCAACCACTTGGCCTCCACAGGCGATTTGGCCCATTCTCCATAAGACCCAATGTTAAAGTATAGCGCCCCCAAAAGACCCACTTCTGTCGATTCAATCAAAATGGCGCTCGCACTGTACATTTATGGTACCAAGGTAAGTTGATTGCCTGATTTAGAAAAAAAATTTATCACGCCGTTTTTGAAAAATAATTTTTTTTTAATTTCTTAGTCCTATCTTTAACATTGGTGCCAAAATTTCAAGGGCCCATAAAATGGACAAAAATGATTCAAAAACCCGAGAAAATCATCTCGAGATATGGTCTAACAGTATGTTATTGCAAATTTACAAGAAAATTCATCAGGTCAAAAAAAAAGATAAAAAATGTTCTGGACGAAATGAATGATTGTCGTTTTGCCTGAACGAGGTGAACAAGCAACACCTGATAGTGCGGAGTGTTTTCGGATTGAAGGCATAGTTTATTAGAAAAAATGATTGCGATCGAGTCAGAACTAATAATTGTTTTAAAGAGATGTTTAGTACCCACACAATTTTAAGTTTTGGCTGTACTACTGGTCCATGGGTGCTTCAATGAAATACCCAGGGCGCTTATGCCAATCTGTGCCGGGAGCTCGCACCGGGAGACCTGCCCTCTTTTGTAAATTTCTCTCGGTTATTCTCAGCACAGTTCTGACCAGCTGATAGTTTGTAACTCCCGAGACCAGCTGAATTCGCTACGAGCTGATTGGCTGTTGAGACCGTTTAAGTGCTTAACATTCTAAAACCAGCCTCTTGTGATTTGACAAGCTAAATCGCTGGCGACGCCATCAGCTAGTTTGCAACTAGCTGAGACGGGCCAGTTCACACTGCTACGACTCCTCCCTCCAACGTTCTAAAATGGTCTTGTCGCATTTTTTTAAATTAAATTTTCAAAATTTAATAAAAAAAAAAAATGTTAAATTCCATTTTTCCACTGTTCCAAAACTTTTGACCAGAACTACAGATACGTGAGTAGATGCACACACAGACACACGCAGACACACGCACACACACACATACACACACGCAAACACACAACCACACATTGACTGCCAGCGATGAGCACCATGTGGTAGGACTTACCTCAGAGCATTGTGAACAAGCCTCAGGAGGGATGTCAAAGAGGAGGAGGTGGTGGTGGTGGTGGGGGGGTGGTTGGGGGCACAGCAAACAGAAACAGCAACAGGATCCGACTTGAGCATCTAAATTATGCATGCGCCAGATGGGTTCTTTTCCCTGCCCATTTTAGAAGAAAATAAACCCATTTCAACCACGGTTCCCATTCACTTTTCTCCTCGGTACCATGCTGTTCAAACACCGAAATGAATGTTTACAGTGCGTGCACTTTGCATTGACCGTAGACTCACATTCAAGTTTCTGCGCCTGTTTTGGGGTAAATTCTGCTATCTGACGCTTGAGCAGCTCTCATAATAAGTGCCTGTAAGACGCTGGGCCATTTCCTCGGCAGCCAGCGAGAAGGAAGCGTTGACCTTGTGTGAAGGATCTTACTGCCCCCAGGGACTCTAACAATCTTGCATATTGCTGTTAAAATGTCGACAAAATTTAATACACTCTATGTGCCGTCTAATCAATGCAGAATACCGTTTTTTTCAAGCAGCTGCTATTTCTAAATCTTTTATTTCACTCTTTTTCTTACTATTACTAAATAATATAGCACTGTATAAATTATGTTGTGAATTTCAGCATCCACGTAGGGTTACAGAACATGCACAAAAGTGACATTTTGTTTGTTTTTTTTTTTTATTTCTTTTCTCAGCTTTTGATCTATACAGGTTTGAGAGGAGGGGATCCCAGATGAGAGTGCGACAGCAGTACTCTGGGCTGAGCTGGGCTGGGCTGGGTAATGACTGCACCATCTGTGGAGCTGTAAACCCTGTTCCCCACACTGTTTTAGCACACCCTAACTTTCCACTGCTGTAAACACTTTTACTGCAAACTTCCTGCAAGGTGCACCTATAACCATTCATATTAAGTATACCGTTAATACTAATATTAATAATTATGAGGATGATTTTTACAATTCACAGGGAGCAACATTACTTTATACTGTGCGTGGTAGTGTTAACACACAGAATCGTTTTTAACATTGCAGTTCAAGGGCAAGATTAAAAAGAAAGAACATATAATAATAATAATAATAATAATACCTGATAGAATGTACAAATTGAGTGAGAATTCATGAACATATTTCAGTAGCAGCATGTGATGACGTGCTCACTGCATGAAATATCAGTAGATGTTGGATATTACACATTCTCTGAAACAGTTCTTATTTTCACTTTATGTACAGTATGCCCTCAGGGTGTGTGTCACCCTGACCCACATGGGAAGTGTTTATAGAACATTCTGTTCACGTATGTATGGTTGAGTTCATATCTGCCTTCAGTACCAGCTCAAAAAAACACAATCAAAATGGTGAGTAAGAGCAAGCAAAACACCAAACAAACACCATAAAATCTGTGGAAAACCAATCACACTGTATGTCTGGCGATACGGCATAAATCTGTACGCTAAAATAAAGCCTGATAATTAAAGTATTCAGTCAGCATACAATTAAAAAACGAACTTTCTTGAGTGAATCGGCCTAACATGACTACGTAGGGAAGTCAAAGCTACCGGTATTTTGTTAGAAATCATGAGGAAACTGCTCTATTTAATGGCAGCCTTACAAAGCAGCTACTTCATGAATGGCGAAAGCAAGTTTTAAACTTCATCCATGCATCGCTTTTCCAGTACTTATAGTATCAAGATGTACAGTACCGAGCAAAAGTTTTAGTCACTCTTGATTTCTTTTTTATCTGATGTTTATTCTTTTGTTTTCTGTTCAGATAAAAAAAACACATTTAAGACAACAAATGTTAATTTAAAATAATAAAACAAAAATTTGTATTTGAGTAAAGACAATTGAGGCAGATGACAACATTGACAGAGCCCCGATCTCGACATCATCACGGTTGTTTGGCATTACCGGGAGAGACTGACCCAAATGAGACTGTGAGCTCACAGAAGAACTGTGGCAAGTTCTTCAATTTATTTGGAACAAGCAAACAGCCACGCATGTCCTAAAACTATAAAACTGCAGGACAGAGTTCAATGGGTAGGTACACCGAATATAGATTTGACTTTGTCTTTAACAGTTCACAGCTATTTATTGAACATTTTTTAATATTTAGAGAGCTGTCATTTCATGAGTTTTGGAAGCATCATCACCTCAATGAATTGCTTTAAACATGCCCAAAACCCCTGCACTGTAGTACACTCACAGCATTCAGCATGACCCTCCACGCATAATAATACTAACAAGGATGTGATGATGGGGCTGGTTTTATAGACAGTGGGGTAGAAGATGAAAATTGCCATTTCCTGAAGGACAGCGATGGAGGAGCAGGAGGAAAAAGACAGCATTAGTAGGAAATGGTGAAGACAATGATGAACAGGAAGATGGTGATAATATTTAGCTCGACTCACATACACCAAGCAACACTAGGTTTATCTATATAACAGCTGTACAACAAAAAATATTGTTACTTTTCATCCACAAGGATTGAACACTAAAATAATGCATGCCCTATTTAAGTATTTCAACACTAAAATGCCTCTGACTAAGGGATAATTAGAGCTTTTAATGAGGTTTAAACTGTTTTAGTTTGAGGCTGTTAATATTCTGCAAATCTAAAAGCATCAGCAGATTTATCAGCAGGAAGGTGCAAAGTTCAGGCATCAGAATCTAGAACCTTCTGTTTCGCATTCCATCCACCCAAGAACCCAAATGGCTCATTTCACTAATTAGTTCAGCCTTTTGGTGAGAGAACTGCATCAGTGAAATAAATCTAGGTAACGGGACCAAAGTGCTGGGGATGATCGTTACTTACTGACCTGGATATAACACTTCCCTTAATCAGTTCAACTTTCTGTTTCTCAGAGTCAGACAGGACCCCTGAAAGACCATCTGAGGCTTTGGTCACAGGGAGTGAAAGCCCAGTGCATCATGGGAGCACACAGCGGCACAGCCAGTCGGGTGAGCCGGTGTCACCATTTCAAGGGGAGGCAGAGAGACGCGCTGCTGCAGAGTCAAATGTCCCACACTTCTCGCATCAGAGCACAACCCAGTTCCCTCTCTTTTCCTTCACTGAAAACTCAAAACTTTCGTTGAAGCCCTGAATTTGGTGTCAGTAATTAGCTATTACAATTCACAATATCTCAGGGTTTGAAAGAGCACAGAATAAAAATGTGACAGCTAAGTATTTTAATTGAAGTGACAGGATTTGCTTTACACCACAATTCAAAATGTCCACATGAACAAGACAAAAAACCAGCTGAGCAGTACTGTTAGGCCAGATTTTCATTTAATATCTTCGAGCATTTTTTTCAACAACAAAATAATAACCACGCAAGCCACATGTTGATGTTATAATTCAGAAACATGCCAAAGGGTGATTACCAATCCATACGCTCCCATGAGAAAAATGTCACCACAAATTCTTTCATAAACACACTGTACATGCATACAGATATTAAAAAACACATCCAAACAGTAGAAATTGTTAACTCTTTCAAAGGCATTTGCTTTGATCCCTTTCCCAATGCTTTAAAGTGGAGCATCATATTTATCATGTACACCAGGTAATATTCTTTGAGGTTCTGACCGTAAATATTACTCTCTTGAAGGTCAGTGTTGAAATTAGCCTAAAGTTCTGAATGCCAACGGGAGTGCACTCTAGGAATATTCTTGTTTTAATCACATCAGCTAATCTTTGTTTTGAGCTACAATTTACGGTGGTAAACTGTAAAAAGTGAGGTTTTTGCAAGGATTTTTTTTTTTTTTTTTTAACCTGGTTAAGTGTTCTAGAACTCTGGAGCTGCGTTCAGTTACCAGCCGTCATAGTCACATCAGTATTTGAAAGTTTGATTAATAATATTCCAATCATAACTGTGATGTCACACCTCAGAGGGATTAAATACTTCGTAATGCTTTTAAATGCGGTGGCACAATAATCGCTGCCTGGAGGAGATTGCTGCTCAGACACAGTCTTTATAGTCTCATTGCAATCACCCCCCACCTCCAAGGTCCAGTCAAATGCAGTCTCATCTATACCAAGCCCAGGGGAGCAGAGATGACCCCAGTCTCTTACGGAGGTCCGGGCCCTATCTATCGCCCCACATACAAATGAAGATGATGACTTTAAAAAGGATGGGGATTCATTAGTACTGTAAGTAGCCTTTCCCCTGTTCTTTGGGCGAAGCCCTCTAAAGGTAATTCCAGCACATTTGCACTAAAGAGAGATGATTTTACTGGGAGAGGCTGAGGTTTAATGGTCCAATAACATTCTGGGCCAAAAGGACAATTATTCTACCATGATGGCACAAAAAGTAAAGTGGTTCAAAATAAAACGGTGTAAAACTCACTGTCAGTCTACGCACAAGCATTTTCACGTTTTATTAGCAAATGCTTTGGAGCGCATATAAATTTACTGGAACTCTAATCAAAATTCAAATAAAAAATATTAGGATGTTCAGTCACTATTAGAGCCAATTAAGAAAAATAGGGAACCTATGAGTAACACTGTATTTTTAACAGAATTATATTGAGTATGACCCATATGTGCCTTTTCAAGGGCCAAGATTTAATGGAATTAAACCTGAAGCAGCACAGAAAGATTCCATCAACATTCACAGGACTAAACAGGACAAACTGGAAATGCTCTGCATCAAAGACAACAGTTCAGTTAACTGGAAGAGCTAACAATAACAATAATACATTTTTATCTCTTTAAACATGTGTCCCCCCCTTTACCTGGAGCCAAACTAGAAACTAACATCACTAATATTAAAATGTAATGACTAACTGAAAAACACGTAGTCCATTATAATTATGTGAGGAGGCTAGGTAAGGCTTTCCTGCACACGCGTGCGTGTACACACACGCACTCACGCACAGATAGGTAAGCCTCTCTGGCGCACACACGCACACAAACGCACGCACGCACACACACACACAAACAATCCTGTAGGTAAGGCCCACCTCAGCAGCTTGCATCATATGCAAATACCTACCCTGATTTACCTCCCACTTCCTACTGCAGGAAACCTGGCATTACCACAACAACCGAAACCCACCCTCTGGTCTCCAAAGAGCAAGTACCAGGATGGAGGGGAGATAATTTTGTTTCTTTCAACATACTGCGCATGTATGGAGTATAAGCGCAGTGACAACACATGTTCTAATATCGTTCAAATAAAGCATGTATGACTTTGAATTTCAGAGAGAAAGATAGAGTTACTGTGGGCGGTATTGGGAAAGAAATCACGAATGTAAGTATGTAGCAATATTTATGTCATTCACTCATTGTTGCACACATATAGTCTCTAGATTAGATTTTGTTCAAACTTTCGCAGTTGTTTTCCACAAAATTAGGCCTTGGCTCTTTTGGAAGCCTTATGCTGTAAGATGCCCCTCTGATTTTGATCTACCTGCATTGGTATAAAAGTGAGGTGTAATTTAACAGTAGGAATGGGCAGTAGAAAATTCCAAGAATTCTACAGAGGAAAAGGGGTTAAAAAGGGGCGCTTGTAGAGCAGTAGAAGTTTAAATGAATAAATAAACTCCTTCATAATCCTCAATAAGGCTGAGTACAAAAAAGTCAAAGCTTTCACAATAAGATTAAATAAATCCACAGAATGATTCCCATTCTCTGAAATGGCTCCTTAGCAGGAGGAGGGATTTATTTTTGGGAGGGGGTAGGGTGGAGGGTCTGCACAGTGGTGGAAGCTCAGGTGGTTTTCCCAGCGGAGTTTGTCTTCTTTAATGGCCATTTGAAGGCCTCTGAACCTGAGAACGCAGTGGCCATGTTTGTCCTTCATCAGGTGAAGCCGCTTCAGGGGCATTGAAACAGGAGGAGAAAACTGCACAGTGTAGCCGTTTCTGTGGCCTGTGGCACCGGAGCACGACCTCGCCTGTCCTCCACAAGCGAGAGTGCAACAGCTGTGTAACACATGATGGTGAGAGGTGGTGGTAATTTACCTGTATCTCTGTGTCTGTCATCTTCTGTGCGAAAGGTAATACAACAGAATATACACACCAGCAGCCAAACTCCATCGAAAGGATTTACACCTGAGTCCCAGTGACCAGCCCCCCACCCCATGGTGCTAAAATAGCACAAAAAATCTCACATCAAACACACCAATGTCACCTCCCATCAAACATGAAACTGCCCCAGAGTGCGCACTTCACACAAGAAATTCAAACTTTCCCACCTCGTCTGCATAGGTGATGGCTTGTCATAGCCAAGTTGGGCTGAAAGATTAATTCAATGGGGAGACATGCGAACCGTCTCTGTTTGTGTTTTCTGAAACATTGAGCATCGCTAATTCAACCACAGCCTGCTATACGGATAGCACATGAACAGGCTCAATAAAAAGAAGCATCTTTTCCTTTCTGCCCGCTTCCAAAA
Source organism: Gymnothorax javanicus (assembly GCA_029692085.1). NCBI lineage: Eukaryota > Metazoa > Chordata > Actinopteri > Anguilliformes > Muraenidae > Gymnothorax > Gymnothorax javanicus. Next base: position 41,850,612 of record CM056203.1, read on the forward strand.
CAAACGAAAAAAAGAGACAGGAAAAACAAACCATATTCCAAGATTGCATTTGGCAGTAAACAATTTTTAGCAAGTGGGGAATTTGCACTCATGAGCTGCTCAGCTCTTATTGTTGACAGGTGGAAATTTGAAACACGGCGTGTGGAATTGGTAATGGTGCTGGCAGCGTGGGATAGGACTGCGAACCTGACACTCCCATTAGGACCCTACTGGAAACTGAAATATTTGATCACGGGTGGGAAATTGAGGAAAAATGAACTGAAAGCAGATATAGATGACTTACTTTCTCCCTGGCTGCAGCATATGGATGTCACTCAGACTTAATAAGCTTTCAAATTCTCACTTTATCACAGAAAATAGAGTGTGAGAAATAAAATCAGCCATTTTCACCCTAATGGACAAAGTAATGGAGAGGTGAAACTGACACAACACTTCTCCTGCCTTAATACCATCAAAATGAAAGCATACTCTATTCTGGAGTTTTCACAGAATCAATTCAAACCAAATACTGGTCATTTTCAGGACCTTTATTCTATAATGGCTCCTACAACCCCAGCACTTTGGAGCAGCGGCACTGAGCGCCAGTCACTATGCTGTAGAGAAGCTGGTCCATAGACTGTACACTTCTGCCTCCCTTTTACTCCCTCTCTTTTGCTCCCTCCCTCTCTCTCGCTCCCTCTGCGCTGATCTTTTCTCCTGAGTGCGTTTTCATTATTTCTGTCCTTTGGGTGGACCAGATTAACATCACTTTTAAAACCCAAGTGTTACATGTGAGGTCTGGTCAGACTAACTTACTGCAGACAATACTCTTGACCATACTGTTGTTTTTCCTGGTGGCTCATTTTATGACACATCTCCACGCACACAGACACACACACATACGCAAACAGACTATGCACAAATATAATTTTAATGGCTGGCAGTAGTTGGCAGCAGCTCTAGTTACTGTTAAACCCTTATGTTTTTTTCACTTTTTGGACGCAAATGTTTTGGGTGAGTGTACACATTATCAAAATGTAATTCATTCATCACAAAAAATAAGCTTTTGGGTTTTAGAAAATATGGCATAATTGCTCACTAAAAATATATCGGACTACAAATTCAGAAATCTCGGTCATTCTGTCGGTCCTTCGATTTTGTCAATAACCGTTCATCCAAAGGACTTCAAACTTGGTAAGTGTATTGTTGAAGAAGTATAGCGAGGAGTGTAAAGTTTTTTGGCAGAGCGTTTTGCGAGAAATCTCAAGATATCTGCAAGCAGCGACCCCGGAGGCCAAGCAGCCGGCCTGTTCCAAGCAGGCATGGGCACTGCACTAATGGGCACCCGCAATAGTAAATAATAAACAATGAAACCGCATTTGACCTGGTTATTGAGGCAGGTTTGTGTTTCAGTGACTACTGTGGAGGATTCATTGGTTTGGTTTCAGACAGAAATGATCAAAAGGGATTTGTGAAGTCTCTGTAACAGCACAAGTACCATGTACCATATTGAAAGTACCAGCACAAGTGACAGATTCCTCACATTTCAGGTACAAAGGAGAACATCCTTTAAAGGTGCACTATGCAAGTTTGTTGACATCACTTCTGTTGACATTCGAATTAAAACAAAACAGAGGTAGCCCGCCCCTCCCTCCCATAGTTCCCTCCTTCCCATGCTTCCGTAACTGTCAACTCTTGTCGGTGACTGGCCGGAACGGTTTGTTATGTTATGGGGCACAGCCTGCGCCCCTTGTGTTTATTTGCAGTTTGTGATGCCTGTGCGGTTTCCAGAGCCCGGGTTTTTTTTACAGTGAATTCAGGGGCAGGTAGCTAGCGGATCGTGGAGAGATGTCAGCGAATTGAGACAAAATTATAATCGCGCAGAAAGTAGACAAACTTGCATAGTGCACCTTTAATAAGTGTGAATGTGTGTTTCCAGCGTAGAAGCTATTGCTCATAGTTAATCAGCCCTCAGCAGAAATGGCACTCCCTGGCACAGCCAATCAGCTTTCAACAGCAGACAGGACTCCTCCTGTTAGGATCACACAGTGCGCACTCATGTCTCCATATGGAAAGCTATATAGGACTGAATCAAAACCTCTACTGTAAGGTGAAAGTGCAAAGATCCAAGCATTAAACAATTTCACACCACAATAAAGATTCTCCATAGACAAACAGGGAAGCCCGCTGGAGTCTTCTCTGGGTGTGCTAACAGAACCGCCATAAAACTCCTCACAGGTACACCTGCAGTACATAGAGATCAGTGCTACCAACACCACCTGTTCCTCACAGCTGTGTGTGCTTTCCAGTTCCTCCACAGCTGTGTGTGCTCTCCTGTTCCCCAAAGCCATGTTTGCTCTCCTCTTCCTCCACAACTGTGTGCGCTCAACTGTTCCCCCATAGTTGTGTGTGCTCTCCTGTTTCTCCACAGTGGGGTGCACTCTCCTGTTCATCCACCGCAACATATACTCTCCTATTCCCCCACAGCTATGTACGCTCTCTTGTTCCTCCACAGCTATATGTGCCATCCTGTTCCTCCACAGTTGTGTGCACTTTCCTGTTCCTTCACAGCTAGGTGTGCACTCTCCTGTTCCTCCACAGCTATGTGTGCTCTCCTGTTCCCCCACAACTGCAAGAGCTCATCTGTTCCTCCACAGCTGTGTGCATTCTCCTGTTCCCCCATAGCTGTGTGTGATCTCCTGTTCCTCCACAGCTATGTATGCTCTCCTGTTCCTCGGCAGCGGTGTCCCCTCCCTTTCCCATACAGCTATGTGTGCTCCCCTGCTCCTCCATAGCTACATATGCCCTCCTGTTCCTCTAAAGCTATGTGTGCTCTCCTGTTCTTTCACAGCTGTGTGCTTTCCTGTTCTTCCACAGCTCCATAAATTATTCTCCAGTAGACAGATGTTAAAATGTGTCTGCCCAGCAGCCTTCTGACTATCCAAAGAGTCGCAATTCATGTAAATCATGAATAATGCATCCACGTTGTCGCAAAAAGAAAGTGGTACATAAGATAAGCAGCACAGCAGACCTTGCCCACCCCAGTGATTAAAACTCTGCTGTTTATCAATTGACCATTTTAGGCAACTGCTCAAATGGACCCAAAGCAAAATCAGATCACATAACTATACACTTGTGAACACAAACTGAAACTACACATTAATTTTAAATAGCTCCAACAACAAAGCTAAAAGCTTTTTGATCAAATGATTGGTTATTTTAGTGCTGCGGGCATCTTGTTAATGCTGCACTAAATCTTTTACTGAACATTTTACCTTAAGTTTATTTGAGCCAGAGTCTCGACTAAATCATCCACAAGCTCTGTTCTCAACGCCGGATGTATCCACAACACGCTGACTGCTTGTACATGAACTCTGACATAACAATGATACATTCCTACAATAAACTGTTCTGCCCTCTTTATTCACATAATGCTTCTCTCACTTCTCAGAAATGCACAACACAGCATGCACACAGGAGCAGGAAGGAGGAGCTTTTCAAAACCATTTAGTGTCACTCTTACCTCCGCTGCCAACAAAGTTGGCGAAAACACCAAACGGAAAAAAGGGAGCAAAGACACTGGCAGACATATAAATAAATCAGAGGGTAAACAGCGATGAGAGCATCATCTGGATGCAGGAAGAAGGGGGCACGGTGGGGGGGGGGCAGGAGGTCGGGACATGGACCTTGGGGACGAAGGCGTCTCCGATCGCCTCCGGCTACCGTCACGGCGGAGCGTTGTGGAACAGACAGGCCCCCGCTCGCGCGGCAGATGGAACTAATGATGCGCACGAACAGAGATCATTTCACTTAGGTCCTCGCAAAGCCACAGATCAGTGTGAAGTTCTGACTGATAGGGCAGCGAGTCACAGCCCTGGAGCATATGGGTGCCTCCCAGAGGGGTTTGGGTGACAGAACAGACACCCCTTTCTTTCACTAACGCTTTGATTTTTTTTCTAACATTTATCTGCACAAAAAACCGCTGGCTTTTTTATGCTGCAGAGACAAAACCAGGGGACAGAAGGCTGCTCCATTCAAAATCAGGCTCCTGTTCCTGTTATCTAACTTAGCGGGTGTATTTGTGATCCTCACTAGCTACTGGCATACGGTGAATCAAAAAAGATGTCGATGCCCTCTCTCTGTGGACCGTTTGAGCAATTCTGGTTGAACTAGAACTATTTTGTGAGGAGCAAAATGTTGAAGTGGGGTCAGACTCTACAAACAACCCAGATGAAAACTGGTGAGGATCAGAGGGCCATATGGGGGGGGTTGACACACCACTCAGGACTTCATTTTTGGGGTGAAAAGAGCCAATATATCAGTGAAGTCCTGGATGATGGGAAAATAATCCTTCAGGGTGCCCAGAATTCCCAGCTATGTCCCTATGTAGGGAAAATCTGCATTCCTTTTTTGAATAACAATTCACACATTTCAAATTGCCATCATAGACACAATTAATTTCAAAATGATGAAAAGCTCTCTTTCGTTAGCATTCCATAACTACTTAATGCAATGGTATTCCTTTGTTAAAACAAAACATTTCACACTCAAATAAAATGACAAATAACAGAACAAAATATAGACAATATCATGCATAATATGCTAGTAGTGGAAAATGGAAATCATGATACTTCATAAAGACCACATTACTTATTTGTATTGACCTCTGAGAGTATCCAATTAATTAAATAATTTCATTTCCAGTCATTGACAAATCATTTTTAAGAGTTATAAAGAATTCCTATTATTGAAAGGCCAGACTGCTTTTACACCACATAGTGTGCTCCACATTAGAATTGTGAGGTACAGTCTTAAATGGTCTAATTAGGAATCTTTATAAATGATGTTTTCCAAATACTGATTTTTTTCTTTTTTGGGGGAGAGGGATGATTTTTAAATATCACAAACGATTAAATGCAAACCATAAACAATGTCGGCCACGTAGCTAAGTTATCTCTCTCTCTCTCTCTCTCCGTCTTCCTCCCTCTGTCTGTGCACGCACACTTTCTATCCTGAAAGAAAATCACTTCTACAAGACATGAGATATGCAGGGGAGACATTAAACACCCCAAACCCAAGCTTCCACAAGCAGACTGTGAAGTACAGTTGCAATACTTGAATTAGAATGCAAATATCATAAATCTTAGAGGATGACAAATACATAAACAGATATTAGGCTAAAAACTGTCAATGAGCTCAGTCAGGGTCCAGGGATGCCTGCCGACATCATGATTATGAGTGGACCTTACTCTTATAACCAGTCACCCACAGCTTCAGTTAATCTCCCACAACATAGTTCTGCCAGAATGAAAAGGACTTTTGACAAGACAAACCGTAAGCTGTATGGAGAGCCACACACCACCAAAAATCAAACATATAACCATCAAAAAATACCCAAAAATGAAATATAGCCTCAAATATAGCCATTTTGTGCATTATTTGGCCAATACTGTCGCCTTGGCAACCAAAATCGATAGGTGTCATAATTTAAGTATAGCACATATCCTTATCAAATATGAAAGTAATCTGTCAAAAATTACAGCCTGTACACTGTCCACAAGGAAGAGTCTACGGACGCAGACGTGGTGGCGGCGGCTGCAGTAGTGGAGACGACAATTATGAATCCATAGCAGCCGCCCAATTTCATCCAGGGGCTATAATAAAATTTGCTTCATTGGTTGATTTAGTAACTGAGGGGGAAATTCCTTTTTTACGTAGGGCCAGGCTGGGTTGGATAGTTCTTTTCGTCAACAAAAGAAATCATAATTTCAAAACTGCATTATGAGATTAGCTGGGGTATCTGAACAATTTTAAAACTAGACAGACCGGTTGCCCACAACCACTTGGGTGAAGCCCCTGAAAGCCCGCTTCTCCAGCCTGCGTCCGCAAGGAAATGTCTATGTTTTAGCAAAAATTTGTGCATTATTCGGCCAATACTGTCAACATGGCAACAAAAATCTATAGGTGTCATGAGTGAAGTATATCACATGTCCATAGCAAAAATGAAAGAAATCGGTTAAACTTGCAGACAGTACTGCGTCCACGAGAAAATCTCTATGTTTAGGCACAAATTTGCGCATTACTCAGCCAATTACTGTGGCCACGGCAACCAAAATCAATAGCTGTCATAAGTGAAGTATAACACATATCCATACGAAATATTAAAGTTATCGGACTTTGTGCGGGGGCTACAATGAAAAATATCAAATATATAACCTTCACCCCTTAAACCCAAACTTTACACTTAAGTTTTCCCTTAAGTTGGTTCAAAGTCACACTGGTACAAAATGTCACATCCACATTCTGATCTGCTGGTTGCAGCATTTCACTGAAGCTTTTTCAGAATTATATTGACAGAAATATTCACACCTAGGATGTATGTGTCTTTATGGCCTCAGCATTGCATCAAATGGAAAATATCAACATCTTATTCATTATTTTCTGCATACTTCCCTGCAAATTAGCAGGACATATTTGCGATTGTTAAAAACGTTTGGATCTCCTCTAGAATTTAAAACAGGCCTAAAGTTCCACAGATTTGAATACAGCAGTTGCATTTGAAGAAGTTTTATGGGATCAAAAAAAAACTGAATATCACAATTATAACCTTACGAAGCAATCAAATATCAAATATACACTTCTAAAAACAACCAAATATCACATGAATAACCAAAAAAAAACAACCAAATATCATATAACAAAAAAAAATTTGAATATTGTTTTATACATATATACCCTGAAAAACAACCAAATATCAAATACATAACCTTAAAAACAAAACATTATGAAATATTTAACCAAAAAACAAGGGAATATCAAATACGTAACCTCAAATGCCATTTTTGCCCGGTCTCTTTCTTATTGTTGAATCATGAACACTGACTTTAGCTGAGGCAAGTGAGGCCTACAGTTCTTTAGCTGTTGTTCTGGGTTCTTTTGTGACCTCCTGGATGAGTCATCGATGCACTCTTGGGAGAAATTTTGGTAGGCCGGCCACTCCTGGAAAGGTTCACCACTGTTTCAAGTTTTCTCCATTTGTGGATGATGACTCTCACCGTGGTTCGCTGGAGCCCCAAAGCCTTAGAAATGGCTTTGTAACCCTTTCCAAACTGATAGATGCCAATGAGCTTGTTTCTCATCTGTTCTTGAATTTCTTTAGATTGCGGCATGACGTGTTTGCTTTTTGAGATCTTTTGGCCTACTACACTTTGTCAAACAGGTTCTATTTAAGTGATTTCTTGATTCGACAGGCCTGGCAGTAATCAGGCCTGGGTGTGGCTAAAGAAACTGAACTCAAAAAAAATGTGGTTAATCACAATTAATTCATGATTTAACAAGGGGGGGCAATTACTTTTTCACAAAGGGACAGTAGGTTTGGATATATTTTTTCCCTTAATAAATGAAATCGTCATTTAAAAACTGCATCCTGTATTTACTCGGGTTATCTTGGTCTAATATTAAAATTAGTTTGATGATCTGAAATATTTAAGTGTGACAAATATGAAAAAAAAAAAAAAAAAAAGATCGGGAAGGGGCAAATACTTTTTCACAGCACTGTATAACCTTAAGCCCTTCGCACAGGTGCCAAATCGAGCCCATCCTTGCCAACTGCGCATGATGTCTGTTCAAGGCTTTACAACTCAGGATTTGAGCATCACAGAGACTGGAAAAATAATTTCAATGAAGCAAGACACTTGTATCATTCAGAAATAAAACTTATTTCCACATATTTTTTTTCTTTACATTTTGGGACAAAAAAAGTGCCACAAACACAAGGAAACTACATGAAAATTGATTGCTGAAGTTGTTTTGCACTGACTTACCTAAAAACAAACAAGTGCTTGGAGGTGAAACAACATTTCCTAGCTCATAAACTCATTGACCAGAAGTCAGCTAAATTTGATAGTGTTACTCAGTGCAAAAAATAATCTTTGGAGCAAAATACAAGCTGTCCACTACTTCTCCAAACAGCTAAAAATGGGGAGATGTTTGCTTGAGTGTGAATTATAAATAATGCAGTCTTATACTACCAACCGTCTTCACACATGGTATAAATGCTTGCAACAAATGCACGTGAAAATTATTATTTTTAAATGTTTTTTAACAGTAAAAATGAGGGGGTCTCATATAATACCTATCCATCCCCAGAATGAAAAAACAGTGCAAACTCTGTCTCAGTCTCTGTGTTAGCAATATATACCGAGGACATCATTCATGGTTATGAATGATGCAACACTCTGAAGTATATTATCATAATTCCTCCACTGTAGTGGCATGAAGTTTTACAAATGTTGTTGTTTCCAATCAATCCACAAGCAAATTAACGCTAATTTTGAACATAATGTGTTTTCCGCTATTTCTCTGGGAACATCAGTGCATCCGGTGGTTATGTTGAATCTCAGGGAAAATAAATTAACTAGGCAAAAGCCATAACTTGGCTTTTACAATCGCAGCTAACATACTAATACGAAAAATTATTGAATGGAAATAAATAATTCCAGCAAGCAGAACGCCTCAGTCGTATGCATCTTATCCAGGCTTTATGACTGCTCATGACCTAAGCCTTAATACTCAATGACAACGCAAAATTTAACTTCCAACTCGTTTGGTAAGTGGGGAACGGACGATGGGATAATGTCATTTTGTCTCAACTATGTCTTCTGAAAACTGTTATCCTGCGCGCACTAATAAACTGAAATAAAATGCAAAAAGTAAGGTCTCTTTACATGGTAGTTAATGACCCTCAGGAAAAGATTATTAAAAAAATTATAATTTTAAATGTTGTCTTCAATCAGATGAAACAGCTACTGCTCTTAGCAGAGCCGTGATTAAGATTTCATTGCACAAGATGTGCAGAGAGCGACCACTTTCGGTCATGGCTCTTTTGTCTCATTCACTGACATTCATTTTTCCCAAGGGTTCATGATCAAGAGAAAAAAATAATGCTGAATTTTTATAGGAACCTCTCCATGCATTGGCACCTGTAACATTTGGTACTTATATTAATATTAAATGGAAGATTTTGAAAGTTAACCGACAAGTCTGGAATTTATTGTGCATTTTTTTTTATTCCCTCATTACCATTTCACTGCTATATCCACAGTCATTTGCGTATGTGCAGCTTCATGTTTTCACTTGAAGGTTAGACAAATTTTTCAATTTTTCCATCTGAAATCACCAGACGCCTCCTGACTGACAAACTCAGATTTGTTTCAAATTTACAGAACATAATGTTCTTGTATTCAGTGTATTTGGAGCAAAATTTCATATCTTTACTAGTTTTTGAGATGTTGAGATTTCAAAAAGGGGACGCGGGCAGAATCTGTGTAAAATTGAGTGTTTCTATAATGCCAAAGTCAAGTATTCATAACTTTTGAACTATCAATCTTTGGTCTAATACATCTCAGATTACCAAAGATCAGTACCATAATGCATATGTTTGCTAGTTAACTCTTTCAACTCGACAGCCCGCTACAGCGGGCTGATAATTTCATGCCTTTCAACGCGATAGCCCGCCACAGCGGCCAAGTACAGATCGACCCGTAGACCCGTCAGCCCGCTGCAGCGGTCATATTGACATTTTGTAAACACGCTGTTCTATCACGTGACCAGTGAGATTTTGCGTGACCGAGAACTCATTAATATTCAAGATGGATGCCGTGTCAGTGCCCTATCTGTTCCTCCTGCCTGATCGGTTCTGTGCATGCGCAATACCAGTACTGGCAAGTGCAGAGAATTCCTGCCCGATTTGTACCACACATGCGCGAACATTTTACTTGACGGCAGTCAACGACTTTTTTAAACTTTAACAACATAATAGTATACAAATTCGCTACAACACAAGGATATTTTTAGGAAGATTATATTTTATCTCATGGTCCTTCAAGTAGCCAGCGACTTCTTTTTACTTTAACAACATAGTAGTATACAAATTCACAACAACAAAAGGACATTTTAGAGAGATTAGCCTATATTTTATTTCATGGTCCTTCATGTATAGATTTTTATTTGAATAGGCGTATTTTGCCACATTTTGCACAAAATCGCCTATGTTCATTACTTCCAGCGCAAGTCATGGCAAAAAAAGGAAACCAAGCGAAATCTAATGGAAGTGTTTACAGTATGGGTTGCTTTGCAGGAATTTGGGTATTTATACATAATTCATTTTTCCTATCCATAATTTAAACCATGTGGGCCAAAACCGCATATTAACGTAACCCCTCCTTTGTCAATATGAATATGTGATCATACGTGTCCCTCAACTGACATTCAGCACATTGAGGTTGCATTTTCCACATATCTTGCTCTTTAGGCATCCGGCGGAGGTTTTATTTTTTCCCATTGCGATCTGAAAAACAATGTCAAGTTATCCCTTACAGCTTACGATGGAAAAGAAATGGAGATTCGTGGATGCGTCCGAAAATAAATGGATTTTATATCGAGGGAGTGTGATTTATTTATTTTTTTCTTATGAGGGTACAGATATCCGGAATGCCTGAGTTTAAAATTGGCTATTAATTTATCTACATCATATATTATCAATAGGGTCGCCAACAACGCAACAAAATTTTAGGGGGAGTCAATAACCGGAGAACTTAAATATAAAAAAAAAAAAAATTCGATCACACTTTTAAAAGCTACCCAAGTTCAAATTTAGGCTCCCCTATGCCGTTTTTTTGTGGTATAGCCTATTGCATGCGGCAGCTGAACTGTATTTCATACTTTGATAATTAAATTTTGCGATTAATTCACGATTTACATGTGTGCCAATTCCCGCAGATCATATTCCAACAGATCCAGCCGAGACCGTCATCAGAAACGAGCTTTGCTTCATATAGCCTAACGCAACTGAGGAAAGGACGTCTCATGTCTCTTGAAACATATGTCCTCGTTTCATCTGTTCTCTCTCCTGTTTCCTCCATGCATTCTCGGGGAACTGAGATGTAATTTAAGAGACTTGAGACGCTGACTATTTCGATCGCTTAACCAGCACTTGAATCGCCAATCCAACCGTAAAGGGTTTAACTGTTCTTTTCAGAGAACACATCGAGCAGTGTCGTAAATTTGAGTTAAACAATGCACATGCGCATTATATATGCAATATATATGTCCGTTTTCTTTGTTTTTGCTAATTATATCCAGGGTTCAATGGTATAGCACACTGTGTAATACATGGGGCTGAAGGGTGTTACATTGTATCATTTACTTAGGGGCGAAAGAGTTAATGCCCTCCCCAAAAGGACTCACAAAAGTTTGGTTCTGCGCATAGGGCCAGGTTTGACCCTCTTTATCTCTGGAATGAAAAATACTAGATCTTTCTAGTATCAGCAATTATCAGTCATATTACAGTACTTTCATAACAACTTGATATTTCTGCCAAGGAATTTGGACTTCCTTTTTTATCGGCCCTTAAAACTGAAAAAAACAAGTCTAAACCATATTTAATTTTTATACTGCCAAAGTATGACGGGCTATACCATAAAACAAATTACATGATTGGAAAGAGCATTTTCTAATTGACAATTCTAGCAAATATAAAATTGGTGTCTTGAAGGAAACAGCATTTTTCATAGTGTCAATTACACTATGTTTCGCAACAGTTGGAAATCTTATATACAGAGCTCCACCTCATGTTATATACCACTATAAAGCATGTATACATGACTTTGTTACCACATGGTCACCATTCTCTTGTATGGTGTTTCTGAGATGCGCTGCTTCCGTGGTACCAGGGTTCAGGGCTGGTATTCAATTCAATACTTAGTCTTAGTAAAACTTAAACTTGGTTTTTTACTTGGCTAAGTCGTATTCAAGATGCGTTGAAGACATTTACTTATTCAGACGATATCTAAGTAAATTACTTAGCCAAATTTATGACGTCACGCCTGGGAGATGTGGGTGGTGTCTCCATCTGTGTGCTGAAAGCATCCCGTGGCATAGAAATGCAGGGCTGTGTACAGCCTATCAATGGGTGCGATTGAATGGTTGGTATTGCCCCTGGGGGCGATGTCGTCCTCTATCTACTGAGTTAGGCGCAGAATCCCTTCCCTGTTGAAACAGTATCTTTTATTAAGTTCTGTATCATTGTACGCGTCGATTGGATGTAAACGTTGGTTAGCCATACGCTGACGAAGTTCACGTTGATGGTTGAATTGAAGATGGAGGAGAGCAGCCATGATGATACGTCTTGTCCCGACGAATGATTCCTTGAGAAAGATATTGTACTTAAGCGTCCAATCTGGACAAGACAAAAAACTTACTTAGTTGTACGCGCTTGAATACCAAAAATACTTTTACTTGGTATGACTGAGAATTTTACTTATTTGTGAAAAACTTCGCAAAATACTTAGCCAAAAGTTTACTTGAATACCAACTTTGACCAATTTTTACTTAAGTACATCACTAAGTACAAAATGTACTTAAGTATTGAATTGAATACACGCCCAGGAGCTTAATCCTGAATAATCCTATCTTATGAGTTTCTTTAAGTTATCCAGTTTGTGATAATCATTTCTACAATTGAGCTGTGGTTCAATCGAACATGGTGCTAAAGATTAAGCCATTTTACATTCACAATGTGGCACGTACAACAGTGATGAACTAAAAGCAGTGTGATCATGAAATCATGGCTGTGAGAGACTACTTTTAATATAAGACTGAAGAATTTCTGACAGCAGCTACCAGTCAGTCTCCCCAATACATTCTCATCCCAACTTATCATATAGCGATGTTATCTGACCAAGCATCCATATACAACAAAAAAGGAGACTTTTGGCGTCCTCATTTGATGTTTAGGGTGAGGGTACTGGTTAAGGTTTAGGGGTTTGGGTTAGTTTTAAACTGGCGTCAAACAAGAACACCAAAGGCCTCTTTTTTTATCGTGTATCGACACTTCGTCAGGTAGCGTCTCTATACGATGAGCCCGGATGAGACTGGGCTCATCTCGCAAGTAAAGATGTAAACAGCAGGAAATGTCATCAGCAACCAAATTTGGCATGTGATTACGGATACAGCAACAGGTGAGATCAGCTACCAATTCAGTCTGGCAAGTACATTGCAGAAACACAATTTCTGTGCTTCTACAATATAATTTTCAAAACAAAATGTAGTAATGATAAGTTTTTCTCGATTTCTTGGAGATAGTATATACATTATATGCCTATGTCCCATGATATTTACCTCTGCCAAGAAGGTTATGTATTCACCTTTGTTTGTTTGTCTGTCCATCTGTCTGCCTGTTAACAGGATAACTCAAAAAGATATTAACAGTTTGGCATGAAACTTGGTAGGATGATAGGTGGTAGTCCAAGGATGAGTTGATTTGATTTTGGAAGTGATTCAGAGCATTTTCTGGATTCTGATCTGGAAGAATTAAAATATATCTGTCGAATGCGGGTCTGTGTGATATTTTTGACCAGATGACTAAAAGAGCTATTAATGGCTTGTCACGAAATTTGGCAGGATGATAGGTGGTAGTCCAAGGAAGAGTTTATTTAATTTTGGGAGTGATCCAGAACATACTCTGTGACCAAAAGAACATATCTATGGCGTGGCGGAGGTATGCACTCCACTGATTGCCCTCTCGTTGTTTTAGTAAAACACTGTGTGATTTCAAAAAAAACAGTTTCCTTTGAGATACCAACTTCATTATTTGGTATAAATATCAAAAAAATATGCATGTTCTAATGATCTAATTTGTTTTATGGTACACTTTGTCATACCCTGGCAATGTACAATTGAAATATGGTTCTGACATGTTTTGTTCCATTTTTGCGGGCTTATAAATCAGAAAGTTCCTTAGCATAAATACCAAGTTGCTACGAAAGTACTATAATATGACTAACGAATTCTTAGACTAGAAAGATCTATTGTGTTTCCAGCCAAAGGTATTGAGGGCCAAACCTGGCCCCATGCGCAAAATCAAACTTTTGTGAGTCATTTTGGGAAACCCACTAATAGGCGAGTGTACAAGTTGTGGTACTGATTTTTGGGAATCTAAGACATATAATACCAAAGAACCAATCCTGCAAATTTCATGCAGCTATCTCTGATAGTTCAAAAGTTATGACTTATTGAAGTTAGCATATTGTATAGTAACATTTCTTTTTGCACAAAATTGGGGGCAATGCCTGCTTTTTGAAATCTGAACATCTGAAAAAATTAATGAAGACATGGGTCTAAAATTTTGCGCATAGTCTACTGGATACAAGAACATCATGTTATGAAACTCTGATTCAAGTCTGAGGTAGTCAGTAGGAAACTTTTTTTTTCTATCAAATACATAATTTTAAAAACAACCAAATATCAAGTATATAACCTCTAAAAAGCACCAAATGCAGCACAGCCTGGTACATCGGCGGACTTGTATAAGACACTGGATAAACGTGGAAAGGAATACTCCATAAAAATACAGGACTCCGAAAAAAAAAAAAAAATTGCAGCATAGTGTAAATTAAGGTGTATATCATTAAAATCACTGTTACTAAAGACATACATCACCTGTAGTTGCTACCAGCACGGAGGTTATATTTCGGAGTTGTTTCATACCCAAGGTATGCCCTCTGAATTCATTTTAGATTTCCATGGTGGGGGGTAGGATTACCACACTTGGCTGTGGAATTCCACACTCACCCCCCCAACCACCTTCAAATCCTCAGTCCATTCGGCAGAATGAATCAGGGGCAGGGAGCTCAGTGCGATGCGAAGACCAGCGGCATTAAAAGGCCTGTATTAGAGTCAGGTTAGCTCAGATAACTCTATCAGCCCAGTCCCCCGGGCTCCAAGCACATGGCCTACCCTACACTAAAGGCTGCACTGTCCTGACTCGTCTGCACATTAGCTGCGATTACACTGACCTTCATTATATCAGCTGCCCTTATTATAACACGCAAAACGCTGCAGTCCCCTGGGTCCGGCCATAGGCCGAGAATTAAGAGCAAGCTCAAGGTTCCGAGAGAAAGCCTTCAGAAACCAGATCATAGCGGAGTGCTATAAGTGAGCGTCAGGGGCTTAGCCCTATATTGGCAAATGCAGCAGCAGCTAGCAGTAAAGCTAATGCTAGCTCCAGCAAGGTGCCAAGGCACCCTTTGTGCTTTGAAGTGATTTTGGCTGGGAAGCCAGAAGAGCCCACAGCTGGGTACAAATCACATTTGCTAAAAATTCTAATACTTTTCAGCATGCAATGAATCCTGCCTGTTACAGTGGAACGAACACATTATATCATTTCAGAAGTGTAAAACCCATCCACTCGCTTCTCTTCACAGGCTCAAATGAAAAAGGCAAGATCAACAGAGAATGGATCAGTTTTTGAATCCAAATGAAATGCTCTATGATTTCAGGACTAGCGGAGTCCCCTTAGCAGAATGCACTGCGCTACAAGACACCAAGCTCCAGCTGGTCCCATCATCCAGCGAAAGAGAGATTGAGGGAGGGAGGGAAGAAAAGAGAAAGACAGAAAGATAGGGAGGGAGAGAGAGAAAGGGGGGAGAGAGAGAGCGAGAGAGAGAGAGAACAAGCAAGTCGTTCTGGACTGAAGCCCCAGCTCTGCGATCTTCCAGCTACACTCAGTATCAGCCATGCTTGTTAACCTCAATTTTCTGCCCATTCTCTCCAATGGAGCACAGCACTCACGCACCAGCCGCCAACTATTCACACCCCCACACAGCTCACGCACCAGCCGCCAACTATTCACACCCCCACACAGCTCAAGCACCAGCCGCCAACTATTCATACCCAGGGCCGCCTTAATGCACGGGCTTACCTGGGCTGAAGCCCCAGGGCCTACGAGGATCAGGAACCTATCATGAGCCAATAATAATTTAAAAAAAAAAAAAAAATTGCTTTGTAATTTGACAAATTTTCTGTCCATCACTTGATATTCGTCTTTGTAGCTGCTGATTGG
This sequence comes from Gymnothorax javanicus, assembly GCA_029692085.1. Lineage (NCBI taxonomy): Eukaryota > Metazoa > Chordata > Actinopteri > Anguilliformes > Muraenidae > Gymnothorax > Gymnothorax javanicus. The sequence continues at coordinate 41,866,492 of CM056203.1, forward strand.
TCAAATTTAGAGTAATCCTCGGGGGGCCAGTGACACAACAACCTATCAGAATGTAGAGGGATAGTTTTGTCATGTGACGTATTCAAATGTAGGTGATGTCGGTGTACCAATTTTTCGTCATCACGGAATCGCGGACCAAGTCAAACGAAATTTCAGGTAATGCATGGAAATTCTGCTGATGGAGAAATGATGGTCTAAACAAATGTATTTTTCCTCTGAAGACCATGCCAAACCTCTTTAGCTAAAAACTTATAAAAATGTGTCAGAGACAGGAGTCCAAACACCCTTTAGTCGGTAACAGCCTTAATTTAAGATTAAAGACTGCCGTCCCATTTGCATAGCTGGCTGAGTACCTTGCTGCCCTCCTCATTCATTCCCGGCACAGAAGGAACTTTTTACTGCCGTACAGTAGTGTGCCAAATTAGATAAAATATTTATTGAACATTGACACTTAAGCCCCTGTCACACTGTGGCGACTATTGTGGCGAATCCCCGCGAACTGGGGGGATTATTTTTGTTGTTGTCATTCGCCTGTCTGGGGCCCTGTCTGGACCTACGCACGAATTCCCTAAGATTGTGGTACGCATGCTGTAGGTATTTTGTAAGATTGCCGTAGGTATGTCGGCGACGGGAGTAAGATTGCAGTGAGAATGAACAAGAATCATTACGCATGTAGTACGAATCACGTACGAACTTTGTACAAAGCTAGAAGACTGGAGTAGGAATCATGAAGAATCACCACGAATGTATACGATCGCAGTACGAACTCACTACGCTTGAGTACGAACGCTGTACGATTGACCGAGAATGCAGTACGAACGCCTTGCCTTCTTCACCCTCTTTGGTGGCATGGTGAAATGCAGCAATGTCAGCGGGTTCAGCGACACAGGTTTCAGGGGGTTAAGCGACACAGGTTTCATCCACACAAGGGTTTGCATTTGTCAAAATCTCAACGGCAACTGAAGTCTCACAATTTCAACGCGACTATTTATACACTCGCCACCATTCGCGGGGGTGTCTTCCCACGGTTCGCACTCATTCGTAGTGGAGTCGTGCTCAATGTACAAATTCGTGGTGGTTCGTGGCGTATGTGTATTGGGTTCACGGTCAATTGCCTCCATTCGTCTCCATTCCTACTGCATTCGCGTCAATGCGTACTAGGTTCTCAGCATTCGTGGTGCATATGTGGTGAATACGTAGGGCAGGCGTACAACATACGTGTCTGTTCTTCCCTCTTCGTAGGTATACCTACTACATGCACCAAATTCAAAATCCAACCGTCAAATTGTCGTGATTGGTCGTGGTCATTCTTGCTCCCGCGCCTCACTACGACCTCCTACGAATGTTCAAGAATATATGCGAATCGCCACGACTGGCTCCAAGAATGCAGTAGGAATGCAGTACGATGAAATATAAATCGCGCTTAGGCCGCAAATGTTTTGAACATTTCAAAACAGTTGTAGCCCCTCTGGCCAAGAATGTCGGCGAATGAGGGAGAATCCACCACGAACCCAATACGAATTGCCAAGATTTTTTCACTTTTTCTAGTTTGCGGGGATTCGCCCTCCTAAGTCGCCACAGTGTGACAGGGGCTTTACCTCTACCAAGCAACTTTGTTACCGATGTTTATGGCTGAAATTGATGCGTGGAATATGCCCACCCCTAAAACACGACTCGATCGTAGCTGCCATCCTGACAGAATCGCGTTGCCACCAATAGTCTCTCGCATGATTGAATGATATTTTATACCATATACATCAAGAATTGGTCTACGACAGCCATGTCATACATGTTTGTTCTTACACACGTGTAATCCAGCTTTCTTGCGTTGCGATTGGACAGATTACATTCATAGGCAAACTTCAGCCAATATCTACGCCACGGTAAGGCTACCAGTCTTGCTGGTTACCGTTTTTAATTGGCGGTCTGTTCAAGTCAATGCGATGAATAATTCGCCAGCTAACATGGGACCGCTTTTCCCCATTAGAGTAATAAGTTAAACTTGTAACAGCTGTTGTAGAAACTTTAGTTTATTAATTCAATGGCAAGAAGCGTTAGCATGCTAGCTAGCATATTATTCATCGCATTGACTTGAATGGACCGCCAACTAGAAGCATACACTGTGTTTCATTCGCTGACATTAAAGGGGTAAATTGGAGCCCGAGATATCACATTTATGAGACTCGAGTTGTGATTTTTATTTCTTTCTCAATGATAAGCTCATTTTACTTTAAAAGAAAAATAAAATAGGCTAATAACTGAGAAGAAATACAGTTAAAACCCCAAATTAAATCATAAGTGGAATTTTACTGTATCTCTTTTTAAACGGAAATGGCAATTTTCATAAACTTTGACTTGTTGGTAACAATTTACGGAGTGGAATAAAACTTTCATGCATCTTGATTATATAATCAAACAGTTTACTCTTTCACTTATGAGTCGCTGTGTGTGTGGTTGCTATATTAAAAAAAAAAGTATTCTGTCTAAGACTGACATTTGAGTTTATAGTATGGGCCTGAGTAAATTTGTCACCAGTTCATGTGAATATTGTGGTGTTTTCCGGCTCAGAAAGGGAAACTAATACGTTTTGCGCTGTAGATAAACGCAGCGACGGGGGGCCTATAGAGCCTCTTAGCCCCAGGGCCTAGCGGCAGGTTAAGGCGGGACTGTTCATACCCCTGCACACCACTTACACACCAGCCGCCAACTATTCACACCACTCACACACCAGCCGCCAACTACTCACACCCCTGCACACCACTCACGCACCAGCTACCGACTATTCATACCCCACAACTCACGCACCAGCCGCAAACTATTCACACCCCACACAGCTCACGCACCAGCCGCAAACTATTCACACCCCACACAGCTCACGCACCAGCCGCAAACTATTCACACCCCACACAGCTAACGCACCAGCCGCCAACTATTCACACCCCTGCACACAACTCATGCACCAGCTCCAAACTATTCATACACCACAGCTCACACACCAGCCGCAAACTATTCCCACCCCACACAGCTCACGCAGCAGCCACCAACTATTCACACCCCTCCACACCACTCACGCACCAGCTCCCAACTATTCATACCCCACAGCTCGTGCACCAGCCGCAAACTGTTCACCCACCTGCACAGTGCCAACTCACCAGCCACCAACAATTCACACACCAGCACACCACTCACGCACCAGCCGCTAATAATTCACACATGTGCACACCACTCATGCACCAACCGCCAACTATTCACACACTTGCACACCACTCACGCACCAGCTGTCAATTATTCACACCCCCAAACAGCCCACGCACCAGCCACTAACTATTCACGCACCCGCAAAGCACTCATCCACCAGAGGCCAATTATTAACCCCCAGTACTATTTACAACCCCCCCTCCCGCAGGAATGTACCATTCACAATTGCCCTCTAACAGGAGTGCACCATTTACAACGCCCTTCCCTGAGGAGTGTATCATTTATAACCCCGGTCCCCCAGGAGTGCACCATTTACAACCCCCCTCACCCAGGAGTGTACCATTTACAACCCCCCTCACCCAGGAGTGTACCATTTACAACCACCCTCACCCAGGAGTGTACCAATCACAACCCTCCTCCCCAAAAAGTGAATTATTCACAACCCCCTTCCCCAAAGCGTGTACTATTTACAACCCCCCTCCCCAAGGAGTGTACCACTCACACCTCCCCTCCTCCAAGAGTGTACCATTCCTGATCCCATTTTCCCAGGAGTATAACATTTACAATCCCCTCCCCAATGAGTGTGCCATTCACAACCCCCCCAGACCACCCCAGGAGTGTACCATTTACAATCCCCCCATGAGGAGTGTGTCTTTCACACCCCCACATCCCAGCACCCACTGACTTTGACAGCCTCCTTCTCCTGTGCAGCACCCCTGACGCGTTCAAATGAGGGAGCCCAGCTGTGGCCCCGTTCCCCTGATGCAGCTGAGGGAGGTACATGACTGCAGCTTATCTTCCCAGCCAGCCGGGGGCACTCTGTTTGTGCTCAGCAGTTAGCATGAAGGGAAGGCTAATGCTAAGCTTGTTTTCATTAGAGACAGCAAAGAGATTTGAGCAGCTAAGGTCCAAGGAGCCAGCAGTACAAAGCAGAGCATGTCTTTGAGATCTGCTCACACAAATGCAGTAGGCCTGGCGGGGTCTGTGGATGATTAGTATGTATAGCATGTCGAGGAACAAGATGCTTTTCGGTATGGCACAGCTGCAAGATAACAGCTCATGATCATCCATTATAGATGTAAATTTCCTACTTAAAAACTGAATACCGTATGACAAATAAAGACTGGGAACTCTTAATCCTGGGTACACTTAATCCTGGGGAATCACAGCAGCAACTAAACAGATCACAGCTCAGAGAAGTACATTAAAAAATTACAAACCTAAATCTTGAGAGTGCACAGACAAAATGTAACTGTTCAAAAAAAAAAAAAACAATAGGGAAAGTAATAAATATATTTGTGGCTTAATTGAAGATTTTTAATCAGTCCAAGTACAAGAAAATACAAGCTTTTTTTTTTTCCCATCAGCGAGTGGCATAGGCAGGCAAACAGGCACCTGCCGAACGCTCGTTCTCTGTTCACAGGTTTTCTTGGCTTAATTAGTCCAAGCCTGTGGGTATTGTGACTCATGTGTGTGCGTCACTGACACGGATGTGTGAGACAATTAAGTTGTTTCGGGTAGTAAAAGTGCTACTTGGATGTTGCAGTTTGTGGTGTTGTCCCAGAGCTTGCTGGCTTTTCTACAATGTGAAAAATTCATGCACTGGCAGCATCTCCAACCACTTGGCACAGCAGAAAAGAGCTACTATACCTCAGATTACATCTTTATCCAAGCATCATCATCACATATCCCTCTGTGCAACACAGCCTAATGCATTCCATTCGAAAAGCTTCTTAATGCAAGCGCTTATAAGATATTTGTTTACGGAGACCATAGTTTGGGTTTGTCGATTTTCCAGAAGCTTCAAGAATAGGGCAGATAAACACAAAGTAGCGAGACAGTCAATGAGCATAATTATGATGGGTGGTAAACTTTCAATCAGAGAGCTGATAACTGTTCAATGATTTTACATGGCTGTGGAGGCCTTATTTTTCACAAGAATCTGATGCTGACTCTGACGTTATGACCTAATTCATCACAGAGATGCGCCATATTAGCTGCAAACAAAACCTCTTGATATGCTGAGTGCCATATGCGAGGAGAAACTGACCATAACATCTAACTTCTATCCCTCACACATTCTTGCACTTGTGGTTTTAATGTTGAGAGTTCCCAGTGGTTTAGTATCTTCATCATGTGTCCAGATCTGACTGCATTTTCACTTCAGTTAATGAAGCTATTCCAGGCTGTAAATGTACTAATAAAAAAACACCAAGAAATCCGAAAGTTTCTGACAGGTCTCAATGTGATGTTCTTTTGGAACACATGTATGTGTTCAAGACAAGCTGTACTGTATGGTGAAGTTGAATATTGCTAGGATGAGGCTCTCATTATTTTCTGTCATGTTGGAAAAGTACAAGAATAAAATAATAATAATAAACAGTACTTGTTTTACAGTGGGAAACATTCTGGCACCCACTCTGCTTCACTCCCATTGGTTGCCATCAGAAAAAAAATCACTTTTCATTCGTATAAAGTTAAACTTTGCTAAACTTTTTTTGAATCACTGGTTTTCGGCAATCGGTAGTTGCCACCCGCCATCGCTTCCCATCACCACGATTGGCTCAACTCCCATTGAAAATGAATGGTAGCCTGTTGCTTTAAGTTGCCAGACATTGCTGCAATGCGAACGACCCTGCACTTGCCTTGTGTTTGGCTTCCGCCATCATTTATACAGGAGTGGGTCAAGCCCAGCTCCTTTGACAAACATCTGACCACGACATGGTTTATGATTTTCAACTAAATGGAACTTGTGCACCCAGTTCGTTCACCAGGCTGTGATGTGCACAGAGCACAGAGCACCAACGGCCTGATCTCTGCAGCCTGGCCCGTATGAGGCAATTTTCCATGCCTGGCTCAGAGGGTTAGGAGACAAGGTCTAAAGGCTCTGAGCAGATAGAGGTCAGAGGACTCTGGGAGGCACCAGAGGTGTCCCCCTAACTCAACGCCCCCCCCAACTTCCCCATGCTCCCCAAGGCCTCGTCCTCCTGCCGGGCACGAAATTAAGGGGGGATGGTCCACATCAATCCAGGGGAAATTAGCATTGCAGAAAAAGTGCACTTAATTGTGGATAGCCAATCGAGCACAAATCTGACTGGGGCCAAAGGAACTGTGTGAAAACATCACATCAGTTCAATGTGCAGGAATGGCAGCCTTCTACAGCTGAGGTGAACTTTTCTGCCCAAGTTGTGTCATTCTCAAAAAAATTATCCTGTATTTTTCATCAGTAAATATGCTATTGAGCGTGATGCGGCCGTTCATTTTTCATTTTTACCCCAACCAATTAAGTGTTACTCCTTGATATATCAATTCCAGTTGAAAGTTAGTGGCAAATTACCCGTACTACCTTACACCTTTCATTTTTACATTACTGGAAAAAATCGTATTTCGTATAAATTAATTCTTGACAAGGTAACATTTGTTATGCATTTTTTGAAAGCAACAAGGCCTTTGTACACTTTGTATTGACCCATCATATAATTCTGTAGAAGAACACACCTCCAGCTCTCCACAGTGAAGGCGCGTTGTTATTCCTGGTGAACAAAGCTCCTACATTTCAACTTGCGCAATGGTATAAACTATCGACACAAATAGGTCCTGACAATTGATTACGGATCAGTACGGCCTTTTTTGAAGATGGCACTCACCTCCCGTGAGGTTCCCTCTGGCAGAGAGATTTTGAAAATGTGCTAACGTGCTAACCGCTCCACCCACTTCTCATCCCCGCAGAAGATCTCTAGTGTAGGCTGCTCTCTGATGATGGCTCCTGTGGGAGAGAAAAAAAACCCCCCAAAACTTCAAACCCATTTAAAAACCACAAAAATGAAAGGAGAGAAGATGTCATTTAAAGAAAATTCCCAAAGAAGAGACTAAACGTAGAGCTGAGCACATGCAGATGTGTATAGCACTATGCACAGCAGAACTAGAATTGTTTTTACTGCATGACTTGCATTACTGTTTTCTGCTTTTAAGTTCGCTACTTGACGCCTTACCTTGTTTGTGTTTGTACCTTTTTGTTCATATATTTTGCATCATTGTTTGTACTTGTGCCTGTGCTTGCGTTATGCTTGTGCTTGCGGCCTGCTGCTCTATTTCATGTCATTTATTTTGTTTATATTTGTGCTCATTTATACTTGCTTTGCATTGTATTGTATTGTCTCTTTTCCCTTTTTCCCCATTCCCATTTTCCCATTGCCCTGTGTCTTTTCTTTTTTAGGGTGCCTTCTTGTCAGCTGGCCGGGGACGACAGCTGAAAATTAGCCATGTTGGCTAAAGCTGCCCTGTTTACTGTTGAGACAGTTAATTGATGGGGACTGTCCTCGTAATAATAAAATAATAAAAAATAAAAAACACTTGCTTACAGTGAAAGAGGGCTGTTACAGTCAGAGATGAGTGTGTACAGACAAAAGAAAGGGCCCGTGAACCTCTCAGACCGCCGTGATCTGGAAGGCAACAGATGCTCTGTGATTCACAAATATAAAGGCTTATTTCCAACAACAGAAAGAGTCATTTTAGGTATTACAAATCACAGTTAGCAAATGTTTTTATCTCGAGAAAATTACTCACAATTACATTTTTACTCACAGTTCATTTCCACAACCATAAGTTTTTAAAAGAATGATTCAGGTTTAGCACCTTAAACTGAGGAAGACTACGCCACTATACCACACTGCTACCACACCACTATACTACAGTTCTACCACACACCATTATAGCGTACTACTAACTCCGTACAGTGCATTACGCTTCAATTTAATGGGCAGTGTAGTGTATTGTGCAGCAGTTTAATATAATTGGTAGCAGAACTGCAGTTTCATGGGCAGCCAACTTTCTGGAGTCTGTTGCAGTATTCAGATTTGATATAAGTATTCAGTTTAAAACAACAATTGACATGAAAGCATCAAATAAATGAGTTGTGCTGTTTTCAATATAATAGAGGGTAAATGAACAATTCAAATCACTACTTTTTACTTCCATTTGCATTTTCAACAATATGCCAATGTTTTCAGAATTGGGGTGGTTTAATGGGCAGCAGTACAGTAAAATGGTGTAGTGTAATGGGCTGCAATGTGGTGTAGTGGACAGCTGTGAGGAATACTGGGCAACAGTGAAGTATACTGGGTATATGTGTCATATATAGGGCAGCAATGTGGAATAATGGGCATGCAGTTTAGCATATTGGGCAGTAGTAAAGAATAAGGGGCAGCAGTGCAGTATATTTGGCAGCAACAGTGTAGTACAGTACGCAGCAGTGTCATATATTGAGCAGCAGTGTGCATCCTGGGCAGCAGTATAGTATAAAAGGCAGCTGTGTTGCATGTTGGGCTGCAGCAGTGTAGTGCAATAGGCAGCAGTGTATTATATAGGGCTGCAATGTACGATAATGAGTAGCAGTGTAGTATAATGGGCACCTGAGTAATATATTGAGCAGCAATGAACAAACCCAATCCCAAAAGTTGTATATAATGCTGTATATAAAATGTAAATAAAAACAGAATGCAATGATTTGCAAATCTCGATAAACTTCATTTTATTCACAATCGAACGTAGACAACATATCAAATGTTGAAAGTGAGACATCTTACAATTTCATGAAAAATAATATTAGCACATTTTGAATTTGATGGCAGCAACACATCTCAAAAAACTAGGGACAGGGACAACAAAACGCTGAAAAAGTGAGTGGTACTGATAAAAAAATAGCTGGGCGAGCATTTTGCAACTAATTAGGTTAATTGGCAACAGGTCAGTAACATGAATGGATATAAAAACAACAATTTAGAGAGGCAAAGTTTCTCAGAAGTAAAGATGGGCAGAGGTTCACCAATCTGCAAAAAACTGCATCTAAAAATTGTGGAACAATTTCAGAAAACTGTTCTTCAATGTAAAATGGCAAAGATTTTGAATATCCCACCATCTACTGTACATAACATCATCAAAAGATTCAGAGAATCAGGAGAAATCTCTGTGTGCAAAGGACAAGGCTGAAGGTCAATATTGATGCTCGTGATCTTCAGGTCCTTGGGCAGCACTGCATTAAAAACAGGCATAATTCTGCACTAGAAGCCACTGCATGGGCTTGGGAGCACTTCCAGAAATCACTGACTGTGAACACAATTTGCCATGCAATTCACAATAGCAAGTTAAAGCTGTATCATGCAAAAAAAGAAGCCATATGTGAACACAATCCAGAAACGCCACATCTTCTCTGGGCCAAAGCTCATTTAAAATGGACTGAGGCACAATGAAAAACTGTTCTGTAGTCAGATAAATCAAAATTTGAAATTCTTTTTGGAAACGACCGATGCCGTATCGTGTGCACAGCTCAGTGCACAGTTCAAAAGCCTGCATCTCTGATGGTATGGGGTTGCATTAGTGCCAACGGTGTGGGCAGCTTACACATCTGGAAAGGCACTATCAATGCTGAAAAGTATATAGAGGTTTTACAATAGCATATGCTCCCATCCAGACAATGTCTCTTTCAGGAAAGGCCTTGCATATTCCAGCAAGACAATGCTAAACGACATACTGCATCCATCACAACAGCATGGCTTCGCAGTAGAAGAGTTTGAGTGCTGAACTGGCCTGCCTGCCTGCAGTCCAGACCTTTCACCAATAGGAAACATTTGGTGCGTCATAAAAAGAAAAATCCAGCAAAGAAGACCCAGGACTGTTGAGCAGCTAAAATCCTACATTAGACAAGAGTGGGACAACATTCCTCTCTCAAAACTCCAGCAATTGGTCTCCTCACTTCCAAGATGTTTACAGACTGCTGTTAAAAGAAGAGGGGATGGTACACAATGGTAAACATGGCCCTGTCCCAACTTTTCTGAGGTGTGTTGCTGCCATCAAATTGAAAATGAACTAATATTTTTCATGAAATGTAACATGTATCACTTTCAACATCTGATGTGTTGTCTATGTACTATTGTAAATAAAATGTGGGTTTATGAGATTTGCAAATCATTGCATTCTGTTTTTATTCACGTTTTACACAACGTCCAACTTCATTGGAATTGGGATTTGTATAATGTGCACCAGTTTACTATAATGGGAAGGAGTGTAGTATAATGGTGCAGTAAATTGGGGAGCGGTGTAGTATAATAGTCAGCAGAGAAGCATATTGGGCAACAGTACAGTGTTTGAGGCAGCAGTTTACTATGATGAGAAGCAGTGTAGTATTAGCCGCTATGTAGTATAATGGGCAGCAGTGTAGTACAATGGTGTATAATGGGCAGCAGGGTAGTATAATCTTGTATTATATTGAGCAGCAGTGTAGGATAATGGTGTTGTATATTGGGCAGCAGCAGTGTAGTATAGTGGGCTGCAGTTCAGTACATTAGGCAGCAGTGTAGTATATTGGATACTATGGAGCAGTGATGCCCAATCATGTGCGATGCCCATTTTCATTCCAACTAATCATTACACCTGCTTATCACACCAATTAGTTCCTTCCTCTTTGCTGTAAGGTGTGCCAACTAGTGAAATCAGCAGGTGTAGCGATTGGCTGGAATGAAAATTTGCACAGCAAGCTGCCAACAGTCATACCATTGCTTGACCTGCTCCAGCTGCATGGCTGAAACTAAGCAGGTGTGGGCTTGGTTAGTGCATGGATGGGAGACCACCTGGAAAAACTAAGTTGCTGCTGGCATTCTTGTTGATGCACCAGTAGTGGAAATCTTCCCTCAATTGAAATAACCCCCAATACCCCAGTGAAGTGATGGGAACACTGTGCTGAAGGAGGCACCGTCTTTCTGATGAGATATTAAACTGAGGTCCTGACTCACTGTGGTTATTAAAGATCCCATGACACACCTCGCCAAGAGTAAAGGGTTCTCTAGTGTCCTGGCTAAATTCCCAACCTGGTTCTTTCAACCTGCCACCTAATCATCCCCAGTTTAACTAGCTATGAAATTTGTCCTCTCCTTCTCCACCTCAAGCTCATGTGTGGTGAGTGTTCTGGCGCAAAATGGCTGCCGTTGCATCACCCAAGTGGGTGCTACACATTGTTGGTGGTGAGATGAGATTACTCTATATGACTGTAAAGCACTTTGAGTATCCATGAGAAGGTGCTAAATAATGCAATGTCCACTAATTCACTCATACTTTCAGCCCTCCTTGGCACATGACTGGGCATCACTGCCATAGAGGATGCATGCACGCGTAAAGAGTGCTAATGTTGTGCAAGTGCTAATTGCAAGCTGGGTGAACTATGTGACCGGCTGATTGAAGGGAATTTATGTCCAGAGCAGTGACACAATTACACTTAGGTGATATGAGTATAAACCTGAGGTGACAATAAAAAATTATTTGCATTTAAATTTCCATTTTTATATGAAAAATGAAAGTGCTGAAACAAATGCAATTATGTTTTCCGTTCATTCCAGAAACAGCCAAAGGCACACATTTTGCAGGGGAATAATGACATAAATCTGAAGATAACATGCTGCCTAAATCTCAGTCTTTTCCCCAAAACTTGTGTTTTGCATTTTCTGAACCATCATACAGCTAGTGAGCATAACCAATCTCCTGTTTAATTATGAAATGCACATCATTACTCTCATCATCATAGAACCTACAGTAGGCCAACAATAATACTATTAAGAAAACTTTAAATGCAAGATTTATCCTTTGTAATGTAGATTGCAAAGTATCTACTTGAATCCCCAAATGCCCACTGCAGTGCTGAAGCTCAGGGTTTGATTACCTGTGAAAGCACTTATGTCACAGCCCTCAGCAAGGTGCTTAACCCTTCAGACACTGGAAATTTCAAAAGATGAAGTCAATGCTCAAGAACCTCATCACTTTCAATTACAGGTAGTTATTGTAACATCAAAATTAGAATGTTCAATTAATAACTTTCTAATAAATTATTTGTGAAAAAAACAACATAATTGGTTGATAATAAATTTTTAAAATAAAAGATATGCATTTCAGCAAATGGAACCTGTGAGGGTATGAATATGTAATGCACTTAATGGCTGAGTGTGCAGGAAACTTGTGTGGAGACAGAAAACATACTGGGCAGACATTGTGACATAGGAATGATCTTGTTGACAGGTAATGACTTTCATACCGTAATTAGAGACCTTCAGAAGGTTCCCTACATCATGGTTTACTCCAATCCATGTTCAAAATTTGCCCAAACTAATTTATAATAATAATAAAAAAGTTGTGTGTTCAAAACAACTGCTGCAATTTCATGATTCCAAAAATCCCTTTGGCAAACATTACAGCAGGGGCATTAAACTAGTTCAAATATCTAGTTGTAAAGCTGATCACTATTAGAAACTAAAAATTAACCACAGTCAAAGATTAATGACTCATTATTTTCTCTTTAAAATGCATTCGGTAAATAAGATGAAAATATAATAAATAAAATAATTATTATGAGCACTAATTAAGCTCTCCGTTATACCCCTAATGAGGTGGACTGAACATATTGTATAGAGTTGTATTGCACTCATATGTGGTCCACTTTATATCACAAAAGCAGGAGAGAGGCTGTGAAAGGGCAGGTCTTTGTTTCAAAATGGGTGCAATAAATGCAAGGAAGTCATTTAAAAATGGATAAAATACATTTTCTGAGACACTGCATAACTTCTTTGATCTCATACAATGGCTTAACAAAATGTCACACACTACACTCAAACTGGATGCGTAGAGGGTGAGATTATGATAACGGGAATGGTTTAATATCACTTGCATTTGGTCTGTGATGATGCTTATCAGGAAAAATGAGGACAATAATCAATAGAGATGGTCAGGTTCCACAAACAAGGTAATATCTCTGTGCCGCAATTGAGCAGTTCAAATAAATCAAGACAGCCTAACAAACAAATAATATTACACCACATTAAAAACAAACAGCACTGCCAGTCATTCTAATTATATTTCATTTATCTCCCGTAGAGCTGAACTCAAAGCAGCATGAAACACTTTATATTACGTCATTAAAACCCTAACCTTGCACTATGCTAAATTCGCTCCAGAGAATGCACTAGGATGAATACACTATGTTAAACATACTAATCTTAATTCGCTATGCTGAACACGCTGAGCTGAATGTGCTGAGCTGAAAACAATGAACTCAATTTTCTTTGCTGAACACACTAAACTAAATGCGCTATGATGAATGCGCAATGCTAAACACAACAATCTGAATTCGCAATGCTGATGATATTAAGCAGAATACCCTATGCTAGACACAATAATCTAAATTTGCTATGCTGACGCGCAAAGCCGAATGTGCTTTGCTGAACAGCTAAACTCAATGTAATACACTGAACACACTAAGCTGAATGCGCTTTGCTAAACACAATAAGATGAACGTGCAATGCTGAACAAACTAATCTGAATTCGCTATGCTGAACATACTACGCTGAATGCCCCAAGCAAAACACAGTAATTTGAATTCACTATGCTGTGCACATAAGCTGAATGCGCTACGCGGAACATGCTAAACTGAATGCGCTATGCTGAACATACTAAGCTGAATGCGCCATGCTAAACACACTACTCTCAACATGCTACGATGAACAAACCAAGCTGAATGTGCTATGATGAATACCCTGCGCTGAACGCAAAGCTGAATGCACAATGATGAATGTATTGTGCTGAACACACAAAGCAAAATGCACAATGATGAGTAACTGTGCTGATGAACACAGTAAGCTGAATGGCTGCGCTATGCAGCAGACCAACATGCTCAGCTGAATGTGTTGTACTGAATGTGCAAAGCTAAAAGTGCCAGGCTAATCAGACTAAACCTAAATGCGCAATGCTGAATGACTTAGCTGAATGCCCTCAGCTGAACACGCAACGCTGAATACGCTACGTTATACATGCTAAGCTGAATGCACTACAGAGGTACTAAGCTGAATGTGCTAGGCTGAATGCACTATGTTAAATGTGCCGTGAGGAATGTGCTATGCTGAATTCACTATGAATGTGCCATGCCACTAAGCTAAATGTGCAAAGCAGAATGTGTTAAGCGACCGTAGAGTATTAAAGATTTAAAGTGGAATTATAAAACAGAAAAAAGGTAAAAATATGGTGATTGAGTTGCTGTAGTCAGAGTATAACTTTGACATCGCACATGCACAGAGAACATCACAAGCTGTGAAAATATTTAACCTTAATATGCAAAAAATTACAAAATGTTAAAATCTTGCATGAATTCAAAGCTCGTGTGCCTTTATTTCTACTAAAACCTGCCTTCAGTAAAACAGTGCTGATTCAACAACACTGGTTTAAAAACAAATGTTATCATTAGGCCACAGAAATTATTTAGAAATAACACAATGAATAAGCTTCCAATTATCGTGCAGTAACCGCAGCAGATCACGAGTGAGACAGCGAGAGGCAGCACTCCGCACACAGGTCCACACATACCTGTTGTATGACCCCAAATGCCCTCTGTGACCTCACAGTTACAGGTCAGCAAGAGCACAGGGCAGGTACATCATTCAAAGGCTCAATGCAGCCAAGACACACCCCAAAAATACAAGGAGGTCAGAAACTACACAATCTGCTGTCAATTTCAGAAGGTTTTCTACATCAACAAAACTATACTCAAGTGGAATGACGGCAATTGCCTGTGATCAGTAAATGCTATGGGGGCACGGTGACACACTGTCACAACAGCAAAAAGGTCATAAGTTTGAATCCGGCTTGGGGTCTTTCTGCATAGCCGCGGGAACGTATTTTGAACAGGGGGTGCTGAAGAAACAGGGGTGTGTGTGTGAGGAGGTGTGTGTGGGTGTGGGTGTTACTGGCAGGAATGACGTTATCAGTGCGCATATAAACGCTTAACTATCAAACCAGAAAATATGGTCCACCGGCAGGCGCGACTTTAATACGGAGTGCTTGTAGTTTGGCAACACTAAACAATATATCACAACAGTACACCAGTAGCTGCATGTTTAATCTTTTCGGTCCCTCTCTGTTAAGACTTAAAGGCCTTAGGACACATCTGTTTTATCCTCCTATTGTTTAAGTTAACATATGCTGGAGTACTTCTCCTGGAAAGAATTCCGTATCCAAACTCCACTTTTTTCAACTTTTTGTTTGCCAGAGTGATTTTGAAAAGGGGCGCGCACTAATATATTTTGGGGGATTTTATTAGTGAGAAGGGGGTTTAGAATTTAATTTTAATATTTAATATCGCGAATGCATATGCTGCGCATGCTCTAGCAACCCGGTGTGTCATAAGTAACATGGCTGTCACTGTTATATGCCATTACCATGTTTATCAGAACTAGAAATTAAACTCTAAATTTTCTTGACTGGATGCACGCTTGACGTTTTTGCACATCCGAATATTTCTCTGGGTACTCAAATATCAAGGTAAGCCGAAAAAGTGCTGATTTTATTCGATATTGGTGGATGTTGAAAAACAGAATTCTTTCCCTTCCCCTGACAGGAAATTGGTAAGTCATCTCATAATCATGAGCCCAGTTAAAAAATGTACATAAAGTCGATCTTCATTTCGCGCTCATCTGTTTATTTCTTCTGGGACGCTCGTATTGTCTTGGTGCAGAAAAAGTTCAGCCGCATCATCGAAACTCCTTAGCATCACTCCCACGCACTGATGCTGCTCACTAACAATGTGTCGTCCACGTTTCATCCTGTCTAGCATTTCCAACCCACTAAAAACATCTAGCTAATAAAGGCTGAACTACAAATGCTGTCTGTTTGTGCAGTGCTGCTATGCAAGTTCAGCGCATGCATAAAATAATAGATAGGCCTACTTAATATTTTGTATCTTATCTTAAATGTGCTGAAAAGTTACAACATCAAGTATGCATGTCTGCTATTGGTTAAAGAATTAAGAGTGTGCATGCAATGGTAAATAAATTATTAGCTATGCAGTCTTTTGGGCTGAATTTATACAGAGCTGAGAGTGCGCACATAGATGTAGTCAATGCTACTTAGCTAGCAAATAATACATGAAGCAGCAAAACACAGTACCGTGAATCGGTGTAAAATATTCAAAGTAATGGAAATATACAACTCAGTTTAGGTACATCTTGAACATTTTAAAGGAGGACTATCATAGCTGGGAAAAGTGGGTAATATTATTTCAATATATCATGAAAAAAGCTCCTACGACTTTTTTTCCTTTATTTTGCAATTTCTTTAATTTTATGAGTGATTTTACAAAACTAGTGGACTGCGCCATTATCACCACAGCAGACGAAAATTCAGCCTCGATTTTGAAAGTATCTACTTGGGGCGCCCCTAATCGTGACGTCAGTGCGGCTGCCAGCGCCATGAATGTCCATTGTCCTGCGATCCTGCATTGTGATTGTTCAATGACCGAGATATTCCCGCTTCCTCTATGAGGCAGACAGACAAGCTTGATTATTACCTTTTTTCTATCTGACACAACTTTAATTCAGAGGTGAACTAACATCAGAGGCCATTTGAAATGCTTCCGGAAAGAAAAGTGCGATTTGAAGTCTGCTAATTACCAGCGAGGCTGGACAGCTGCCGTCACCTTGGCATAATTAGCTCACCTTAAATCAATTCCTGTGTACTTTGCCTAACTTGTAATCAAGCCATTTATTCAGCCAACTGACCAATCGAACCCAAAATCTAGCCAATAATTATTTAGAAGAGATAATGAGAAGCAGACAAACCGAACCAGACCACCGTGTTAAATTGAAATAATGTCAGTAATCTGAATAAATAGCAGACCTCTGAATTCCACCTCTCGTCGGAAAACTTTAACATATTATTAAAAAAGATTTCTTCAAATATAATCAAGTTACGATGGTCCTGGTTTTTATGCGTCCTAAATATATACGCACAGTAGAAAACATTGTGTGAAGCGCATCAAACGTGAATGTGAGAGAGAAATTATTTTCACATTGCAAGCAATGGACAAATGCACGGAAGACTGGGCAAGCACGTTCAGGCAAATCTGTGCTGCAAATTTTTAACATTTTTGATTTTATAATTGAACAAGATTCACACACAACGGCCAAATGTAATAATCAAGCAAACACATTCAGGCAAATTGCGTGCTGAACTAAGCAAAGCAAAGGTCTTCAAAATCATCCTCCTCTACTCGACAATTGCTTTCACCCCCTTCCCATTTACTTTGCTCAATTTGCAATCAAACAGTTGATTCGCTCAATGAACAATTTTAAATTGGTCGGTAGTCTAATTTATTTAGATATCCATGTATTCAGACATTTTGACATGGCATGCATCATGCACATGAATGCATGTGGCAGCCGCAGATAAGTCATGCTCTCGCAACTTCTCGTGCCACGCGTGGCGTTAATGGCGGCCTCCTGGAAACAGCGTTAGGGGACAATTACGGCTAATTAATGGTCATTTAAAAGAACAGGGGGTATGTATGGACAAAAAATCGACCGTGAATATTATGTTGGAGTTAATTACTATAAGATTAAGTCAAAACAGGTAGTTCTGCATAGTCCTCCTTTAATATGAAAAAGCAAGCTACATGCACAATTATAGGATGTGACCTTCAATAGTTACCGAATACACGCCCGTTATCCAGCGTTAGTTAACCAACAGCAGCTTTTGCTAGTTTACTGTTTATTCTGTAGCGTTACATAAAGGCTTGGTGTAGCAATCGAGTTGCGACATAAAAAAGCCATTCATAAAATACAATAAATGAAAACATTTGTATTGTTACGCCTGCTCAATTTACCGACTTGGCAATCACTGTTGACAGCATGGAATCACCAAAGACTCTAGTGCGCTACACTTAGGTACTCACATCCACGACTGTACTTCGCAAACGCACTTAAAAACAAGAGCTGTGTTCGAAATCGCCCCCTAACACGGATATAGTGCAGTATATAGTGTGTTCGCCATTTTGTAGTGTTGTTCGAATTCTTCGTGGTTAATTTCATCCACTATATAGTGGACTATAAAATACCCACAATGCACAGCGAAATTGAGTGAGCAAGCGATGTACACTACATTGTACTCCCGTATACCACAATGCACTGCGATCGTGTTTTGCCAGAGAAGAAGAAGAAGGAGAAGAGCGAGATGGCTCCGCCCTGCAGAAACATCCTCAAATGTTCCCGTTAGTGTCCGGTTTGACTTCACATGATGCTCGGCACGTCTGCTTACATCACAGGAGTATCCAGCGTATCTGCTGACGCAACCATGTTCGGGAAATTCCGGTGTAGTGTCCGAAATCTACTTTGGTCATTCCCTATGTAGTGCACTATATCATATACATGATGTAGGGCATAGGGAGTGAGTGAATGAGTGGACAGTTTCGAACACAGACAAGGTTCCCTTGGTTTTCACGTAGCCTGAATAAAAATAAAAATTTTTGTCACTGCCGCAAAAAAAGACACCAATGATTTAAGTAGTATGATGAAATTTCGCCCTCATTTATGGCTGAATGTTACAATTATACTGCTTCTAAAGAATATTAATCAATTTTCATAATTTTTTAAAATGTATTTACTTTTGGATAAATAATTTTTTGGGTGTTATAGCACCTCCAGCACCCCAACTTCCCGCGGTTATGCCTTTCTGTATGAGTTTGCATGTTCTCTCCATGTTCATGTGTCTTTCTGAAGAGAGTAAACATGCTTAGACCCCACATTGGCAGTTTGGGCCATATACAACCATGCAGACAGAGCAGCAAGTGCAGTTACTGCAGACAGCACTTCATTCACCTGCAGGAGCTTTAATCCAGCAATCTGGTGTTTGTTTGCAGAATATCTCCTGCTTGTGTCACCAACCGGACATCCAGCAAACCTACTCTTTGGTCAAAATATAATTTTACAGAGCAATGCGATTTTTTAACTATTAAAATTAAATACTGCATATCCATTATATTATGATATCCCACTAATGCAATAAAATATATTTCCACCCTGAATGAGATTAGGCCTCATAAATCAAACCAGGAAAAAAAAAGTGCATTTAGAGTAAGGCATTTAAAGCTATTTGTCTTGCAAGACTTTCCTGAGAGTGAGACAAAAACAAGCAGAAAAGAACATTCTTTGCATGTTTAGAAACTGTGTACTTCAATAAAAAATATCTGATCGCATTGTGAAAGCATGTTTTGATGTGTCATGACATGAAAATGTTTTTCATTACATTTTTCAAGCATGATCTCACAATGTACAAAAATGCAGCTACACACCCAACTGACAGGTAGAGATAGATAGAGATAAACAAAAAAAGTGCCAGAAAGTTGTTTTTTTTTTTTACCTATGAGGAAAAAATACTTTGCCTCTCTCTATCTCTCTCTCTCTCTCTATTTCTATCAGCTCAACGCTGCATATGGATGAACTTCTTTGGTTGCTCTTTTTTTTTGGTTTACTTATTTCATTATCTCTGTATTTATACCCATGTTATTTTTAATTTAGGGGCATCAGCGCTTCGACTACTTTTTTAGAACCCCAGGCCAAATGGATTTTGAGCTACATGGTCCTTAAGAGAGTCATTCTCCTTTCCTTGCCACTCTTTCAAGGCCACCGCACACCTGACAGAGGAGGAAGGTCAGAACGGAGAGAGACAGGCACACACCCCACACCCAGAGAGTAGGACTGCCGAGTGTTATGCACCAGAGCAGAGTGCAGCACTCACACTCATGCGTGCACACACATACACACACACACACACACACACGCAAACACATTAACATACAGAGACAGACACACGTACACAAATGCATGCAAGTGCCCACACATACACAGTCACATTCAAAAACACGCTCTCTCACACACACACACACACACACACAGACATACATACAATAACATACGAAGACACGTGCGCACAAACACACACACGCGGACACAATCATATAAAGAGGCACACACCTACACAATCACATACGAAGTCGCGCACAAACACACACACACACATACACACATACGTACACATTAATATAAAGGGGCACACACATAATCACATACAAAGCAGCGCGCGCGCACACACACACAGACATACATACAATAACACACAAAGACGCATGTACAGACACACACACACATGCGCAGTGTTACAGTGTGAAGTGTTAACATTAAAGGCGTGTAGTATTCATGTTACAGTAATGTTATGGGCAAGAAGGTAAAAACAAGAGGACCCCGAATGTTGGACAGACAGCATGGTGGGAACTACAGATGCAGAGTAGAGGCGACAGATTCATTGCTCACCGCCAGCCAGAGGGGACATTTGCAGCGCAGCGATCCACTGGCAGCTGCCAAGCTACGTTAACCATCCCAGGCAACAAGTGTGCGCAAACTTGGAGAAGGGTAGAGAAAAGCCCAAGCCTGGCGAGAGGGTTGTTACTATTGTTCGTTCAGCCCGCTGTATCGGTCAATTAAACAACGATCTGTACGCCATTCCGCTAAGTTATGATAACTAACATTATTGATATGAATGAGCGTTGTTCAAATTTGTGGCTAAGCCATTGGGGCCAGATTCTATGTGTCAGAGCCATCCCAACATTAACCCCTTTACGCCAAATCAAGCCAATCCTTGCCAATTGTGCATGGCCCCTGTTTAAGGCTTTTATAACTCAGGATTTGGGCATCTAAGAGACGAGAAAAATGATTTCAATGACGCAAGACACTTGTATCATTTGGAAATAAAACTTATTTCCATTTATCTTTTAAATTTTGGGACAAATTAAGTGCCACAAACACAAGGAAACTTCATGAAAACTTAACACTGAAGTTACTGAAAAAGAAAAAATAACTCAGAGGTAAAACAATACATTTCTGGGATCATAACCTCATTGACCAGAAGTAAGCTAAATCTGAGAGTGTTATTCAGTGCAAATAATGATTTGTGAAGCAAAATACAAGCCACCCCCCCACCTCTCCAAACAGCTAAAAATGGGGAGATTTTTGCTTTGGTGTCAATTATAGATAAAGCAATCTTATCCAGCCTTGGCTGTAAAGCATAACCCCGCAGCCTTTGTGAGGAGGGGGGGGACCCGCCCTCTGAACCAGTCCAATGGGCCCCGCTTGTGAATTTTTTTTTCGCAACAGTGTTCCGCACTGATGTCTTTCCTCATCAGCATACCAGGCAATTACACTGCTCCTGCAATGCCCAAAGCTAATTTCCGAACCCTAAGATGGCAAAGGAAGGTCCCGCCTTGACCACACCCCGAACAAATTTTATTGGTTGTCCGAACACCTTATTCTTCTGCTGCCTCTTGGGGGGTTAGGGTTAGGGTTGTAGCACATACAATGCCACAGTAGAAGAAGGTGTTCGAACAACCAATGAAATTTGTTTGAGGCATGGTCAAGGCGGGACCTTCCTATGCTGTCTTAGAGTTCACAAATTTGCATGCCCAAACCATTTTGACGACACTGATTGGTCACTTTCAATGCGATAACACCCATACAACCTCCTTCAACGCTGACTGAAGAGCAAGCAGCCAGTTTAAGCAGAGGAAATACTTTAAAGCTAATTTCAGTTAAACAACACTATTCTGTATGCCATCGCATATTTCGTTATTATTTAGTTTATGTGGCCATCTTGCTAGCTAGCTAATGCTATTTAAGGAAAATCTTCGTTAAAAATTGTCATATTTAAGTGATGTCATTTGATTGTGCAAATGACTTCACAAGCTAGCTCGCTGTAACTGCGATTGCTCTTGACCTAGCCAGCTGCAAATTAGCTAAAACATCCTGAAAATCTGAAAGTACAGCTCAGATGCACGAAAGCGCTGCAAAATATATCAAAGAAGTTCATGCTAATCACAGCTAGCAAAGTTAGCACAAAACCAAATCATATTGCTTACAAAGATTGCCCGCAGTTAACATTAGCTAGCTAGCTAGATGGCCATGTTATTTAATGAGTAACGTAACTTAATACACGCATGCATAACAGTATAATCAAAGACAGAACAGAATAGCCAGTACCTAGCTGGTATGCCAATGAGGAACATTGTTTTTCAGCCACATAACAAATGTATTACTGTTGCAATGTAAATATTTTGTCTTCAGCGTACTTGGTCAATAACCAAAAGTGACGCATCCAACGTGGTTAAAACTGGTGGTTGGGCATCACTGGTATGCATGGTCAATGTGATTGGCTGGTATGCATGGTATGCTAATGAGGAACATCATCCATCAAAGGTAAGTGAAAATTATTTTTTTTGACAGTCAAAATGAGGGGGCTTCATATAATACCAATCCATTTGCTCTTAAAAAAAAAAAAAAACAGAAAACTAACTGAAAGACAAGGGCCTAAACTTAATGGAATCCTCTCATATGATGTGATCTAGTCCCCAGAATGAAAACTAATGCAAATTTATCCTCATTCTCTGTATTAGCAATACATAGCGAGGACGTCATTCTCTGTTCTACATTATGCAATACTTCAAAGTGTATCATCATACCACCGTAATAGCATGTAGTTTCACTAATGTCACTATTTCCGATCATACCACAAGCAAATAAACACTAATTTCAGACATAACACATGTTCAACTATTGCTATGGCAATATAAATGCATCCAGTGGTTGTGCTGGATACCAGGGAAAATAGACCATTCAAGCAAAAGCCACAAGTTGTCTTTTGTAATCGTAGCGAACAAGCAAATATAAAAAAATTGGACCAAGGGTCTGGTAGCTTACCGGCAAACAATTTTATAGTGATAGAACAAGTTATGAAAATTTCATGTGAAATTTGACCTTCAAATCATTGAAGATCATTGTCAAGGTTACTAAATAAAAGTTCACATACATTTAAGACCTCCTGTAATACTTTGTACAATCCTAAGCTTTGAAGCAGTTTTGGTGATACATGTCATTGAAAATTCAATATGTCAATTGAGAACTTTAATATTCATAGACGGTCAAGCTGAGGTCTGCAAATGGACCTCATATATGACTTCCTATAAGTCTCTAATACAAAGCTAGGCTCCATCTATGACCGTTTTGGCAATACAAGTCAATGTACTATGTCAAGTTTGACCTTCAAAGGTCACCAACACTCAAGTTGAATGTCACCAAATGAAAGTTCATGTGTGACTTCCTTTAAGACTGTAATACAAACTCAGGCTCTATCTGTGACCTTTTTAGTGATAGAAGCTGTTGAATTTTCACTAGGTCAAGTTTGACCTTCGAAGGTCAACATTAAAGTCACTGAATGAAAGTTCATATATGACTTCCTATACGTCTCCAATACAAGCCCACTAGGACTGTAACAATTCCAAATGTTGCTGTACAATTAATTGTCTGAGAAATAATTGACAATTAACAATTTAACAATTGGTCAAAAAGTTATTATTTTTCAAACTAGTTTCAGTGTTTCCCACAGACCAGGAAGCAATGTGTGGTAGCAGACCGGGAGGGAGATGATGTGCATTTTGTTCAGTGGAGTGGAGGGGGGGGGGGGGACATGACACTGTTATTACGCAAATTCCGCGTCTTCCTGTACTTTCTCATTTTCGCGTTTTTTTTTTTCTTCAACGTGCGATACATCATCAACAGGCGGCGATTGCGCATTTCCTCAGAATTAACGGAATCAATTTGTGGCGGTCCGAGTTGATTTTGTGGCGGCCTGCCACATAATGGTCTCATTTTGAAAAATTGCGGTTCAACCATGAAACAGCAATTATTTCACGTAATTGACAATTAGACAATTATTTAATAATTGTTACAGGCCTAATACCCACACTCTATGTGTTACGATTTTGCTTGTAAGTCATTGAAATTTCATTGTTAAGTCTGGCCGTTGAAGGTCACTGAAGGTCAAGTTCAAATTCGCCAAATGAAACTTAATACATGTCTTCCTATTTGCCCTCAATAGAGACCTAAGCTCTATCTGTAATAGTTTTGGTGATAGAAGTTATTGAAATTCCACCATGTGAAGTTTGACCTTCGAAGGTCACTGAAGGTCAAGTTCAAGGCCTCCAAATGAAAGTTCCTATATGACTTCCTATAAGTGTTCTATACACATATATTCCCAATCTTCTATATTTTCAAGTCTAGAAGCCTTTGAAAATTGTAACATTTTGCTTGACCTCAAGTTTGACCTTTCAAGGTCATCTGAGGTCAACTTTAACACAAAATATAAAAATATAGGTCATATATGACTTCCTAAATGTCGATAATACAAACTCAATCTCTGTCTGCAACCATTTGGCCTCCACAGGTCATCTTGCATATTCTCTATAGGATCCAGTGTTAAAGTATAGTGCCCCCACTAGACCCACTTCCGTTGATTCAATCAAAATGGTGCTCGCACCGTACATTGGCGGTACCAAGGAAAGTTGATTGCCTGATTTAAAAAAAAAAATTATCACGCAGTTTTTGAGAAAGAATTTTTTTTAAATTTCTCAGTCCTATCTTTAACATTGGGGCCAAAATTTCAAGGGCCCATAAAACGGACAATAATGATTCCATCAAAAATCTGAAAAAAACAACAGGAGACATGGTCTAGTAGTATGCTATGGAAAATTTACACGAAAATTCATCAGGCCAAAAAAAAGATTAAAAATGTTCCGTACGACAGACAACGGACGCCACACCATGACAATAGCTTATTGGCCCATAGGGCCTGTAAGCTAAAAATACAATGCAAAGAAAATAATTTTAAATCTGGCATGCAGAAGAACTTACCATTTGCCTCAGTCGTATGCATCTTATCCAGGCTTTATGATTGCTCGTGATCTAAGTGTCAATACTCAACGACAACGGCAAATTTAACTTTCAGATCGTTTAGTAAGTGGGGAATGGACAAAGTGATAATGCTGTTTTTCCCTCAACTATTTCTTTTGAATATCATTACCCTATGCACACTACAGTTGGAATAAAATGCAAAAAGTAAGGTCTCTTTACGTGGTTGTGTACAACCCCTCAGGAACGAGATAATAATTAAATTGATACAAAGTTAAAAAGCAAATGTCTTCTGTGCGAATAAGCAGCTATAGCTCTTACCAGAGCCATGACTACAACCTCTCACAAAAACATCCACACAGAGGATATTCATCCAGGTTTTCACTTCATAATAAATAAACAAATCACACATATGACACAAAGCAATTTTTGTTAATTCAGTCTTCATGAAACACACCTCAAACAAATTTTTAATTAATGGCTTATTTTTTTCATTATCAAGTAGAGGAGTCATTCAGTGTTGAGGAAAAAAATCATAGAACCACCTTGTAACTGGAATTTTTAAAAGAAATGCCGGCTTGAATATGAATCTGAAAATTTGTCTGCAGCTAAGACAGTGCCTGCTGACCTTAAGAAGGTGTTGGTTACAGCTAACCAAGAGGAAGCATGGCACCAACAAGAAAGCTGGCAACTGAAACAAAAGAAAGGATTATAAAACTGCTCCAAAAGGAAATTCAACAAAAAGAGGCAAACAATGTTGGTTGTTCCCAATCAGCTGTGTCTAAAATCTAGAGGATATGTGAACTAAATTGGAAGGTTATAAAAGGAAAACACATGATTGCACCACAGAAGATGTCAAAGCGTCAGAACAGAAAACTCATAGCCATATGCCATGAAAATAGAAAATGCAAAACAAAACAAATGAAAAACAAATGGGCAGAAACAAGAATCAATGTTTTTAACAGAATTGTAAAAAATTGGTTGAATGAAGTGGGGTCATTCCATTCCATCAATCCAGTGGGATTTACACACAGAAAAGCCATGAAAACCATCACCAACACCTACACAGAAGAAAGCAAGGTTACAGAGGGCTAATCAGAATTAATCAATGAGTGTGACTGTGCAGATGAAAGTGATATTCAAGATGAATCACAAATCTGCATTGACCAAGGTGAAGATGCCAGAAGTTTTGTCTAGTGTCGTTCCAATGAAACATATAAAGATGACTGCTTGAGCAAGCAAAATTGCCCCATTCATTTATGATATGGGGTTGCATGTCAGGTAAAGGACCAGGGGAGATGACAATCATCACCTCAACGGTCACTGCGCAGGTGTACATTGAAATTTTGGACTATTTTCTCATTCCATCAATAGAAAATAGATTTAGTGATGAAGTCATTTTTCAGGATGACAATGCAAGGAGTGTAAAAGCTTTTCTTCAGGAAAGGGATGTCAACTCATTGACATGGCCAGCAAACAGTCTGGATCTCAATCCAACTGAAAATTTAAGGTTGAGATTGTAAAAAAATGGTCCATGACAAAGCCCCATCCAGCAACGCTGATCTGTCCACCGCCATTCCAGAAAGTTGGAACCAGCTTGATGGAGAATATTGTTTTTCATAAGTGAAGTCCATGCCTTAAAGAATTCAGGCTGTCATAAAAGCCCAAGGAGGAGCAATAAAGTACCAGTTCATATTTTTTGTTACTGATTCCATAATTTTTTTCACGCCTCAATCATGAAAAAAATATGCCATTAGTTAAAAAATATAGGGCACTGGCGGCCCCAGAAGCTCCTGCCATTAAGATAAAGAAAAGGTCAAAGTTTTTGTTGACGGTCGCACGCATGGACGGACGCATGCACGGATGGAGCCCGATACCATAGCTCCCGTGCCACTCGGGTGGCAGGAGCTAATTAGGAGCCTGTAACTGAAAATGTTGATAAGATAAAGCAAATTGTCGAAGTTTTTGGTGATATTTTTAGGCCAGTAACTTTGAAAAAATAGGCAAAGGTCACCTTTAGGCACGTCATTTGTAGGACTTCATGAAATGCATGTCCAATGAAAATTAGAAGCCCGTAACTGAAATAGTTGATGAGATAAAGCAAAATGTCGAAATTTTTGGTGATGTGTTTGGGCCAGTGACCTTGGCAAAATAGGCCAAGGTCACCTTTAGGCACGTCATTTGTAGGCCTTTATGAGATGCGTGTCCAGTAAGAAATAGGAGCCTGTAACTGAAATAGTTGATGAGATAAAGCAAAATGTTGAAATTTTTGGTGATATTTTTAGGCCAGTGACCTTGAAAAATAGGCCAAGGTCATCTTTAGGCACATAATTTGTAGGCCTTTATGAGATGCATGTCCAGTAAAAATTAGGAGCCTGTAACGGAAATAGTTGATGAAATAAAGCAAAATGTTGAAGTTTTTGGTGATATTTTTAGGGCAGTGACCTTGAAAAATAGGCCAAGGTCATCTTTAGGCACGTCAATAGTAGGCCTTTATGAGATGCATGTCTAGTAAAAATTAGGAGCCTGTAACTGAAATAGTTGATGAGATAAAGCAAAATGTCGAAATTTTTGGTGATATTTTTAGGCCAGTGACCTTGAAAAAATAGGCAAAAGGTCAAGTTTTTAGGCATGTCATTTGTAGGCCTTTATGAGATGCATGTCCAGTAAGAATTAGAGCCTATAACTGATATAGTTGATGAGATAAAGCAAAATGTTGAAGTTTTTGGTGATATTTTGAGGCCAGTGACTTTGAAGAAATAGGCCAAGGTCCCCGTTAGGCATGTCATTTGTTGGGCTTTATGAGATGCATGTCCAGTAAAAATTAAGAGCCTGTAACTGAAATAGTTGATGAGATGAAGCAAAATGTTGAAGTTTTTGGTGATATTTTTAGGCCAGTGACCTTGAAAAAATACGCCAAGGTCACCTTTAGGCACGTCATTTGTAGGCCTTAATGAGATGCATGTCCAGTAAAAATTAGGAGCCTGTAACTGAAATAGTTGATGAGATAAAGCAAAATTTCGAAGTTTTTGGTGATATTTTGAGGCCAGTGACCTTGAAAAAATAGGTCAAGGTCACCTTTAGGCATGTTATTTGTAGGCTTTAATGAGATGCATGTCCAGTAAGAAATAGGAGCCTGTAACTGAAATAGTTGATGAGATAAAGCAAAATGTTGAAGTTTTTGGTGATACTTTTGGGCCAGTGACCTTGAAAAAATAGGCCAAGGTCACCTTTAGGCAAGTCATTTATAGGGCTTTATAAGATGCATGTCCAGTAAAAATTAGGAGCCTGTAACTGAAATCGTTGATGAGATAAAGCGAAATGTGTTGACGGACGCACGCACGCACACACACATGCACGCACGCACGGACGGAGCCCGATACTATAGCTCCCGCAACGCTAGTGGCAGGAGCTAATAATTGAATCTAATTTGTTTGAGGTGTGTTTCCTGAAGCTTGAATGTTAAGCTAATAAAAAGTGTTTTGTGTCATGTCTGCAATTTGTTTATTTGTTATGCAGTAAAAATGCTGGATGAATATCCTCTATGTGCAGTGATTCCATACTTTTTCCAGGTGAAGTAAGATTTTACTGGTCAAGATTTGCAGCGAGAGACCATATTCGGACATGATTCTTTTTTCTAATTTATGATTTTTTTTTTTTTTTTTTTTCCGGGGGAGGGGGGGTTCATTGTGGGGGGGGTTCATTTTTTAACTAATGGCATTGTAACATTCTGTATTTGTACTACTTACTAAATATGAGATTTTGATGGTTAACTAGTAGCATAGCAATTATTATTATTAATTTTTTTATTCCCTAAGGGGAATTTCACTGCTGTATTCGCATTCATTTGTGGATGCATGGCTTTATGTTGTTGCTAGAGAATTTTTCATAATCAATATATCGTATGAAATATTCCCTGGTAGCCTGTATAGCCACATATCCCAAAGGCTGGTAGTAGGTCAGCCTTTAGGGGAGATATGATTCATGCAATATCCATTTCAGCATTTTAGACTTAAGAACTCCCATCTTTTGAATAGTTGTAGAACACCACCATATGAGCATTCAATATACAGTTACGTGGCTCCAGGAGCAATTACAATTACAGCATCATTTAGATGCCGATGTCTATGGTTCTGCACCTTGGCTTAAGTCCGAGACACTTAGAAACTGACTGCAAGTTCTCCCGGTTATAGCAAAAATACACTCACAAGCATACACACTGACAGACACGAGAGAGATGCTAACAGCAGCAGGTCAAGGGGCAGACTCATAAAGCCTGATAACCGACTGTGGCGAGCCGGCTGCAGAATTACCGCTCACTCTGCAGGCTGTCAGTCACTCTCAGGGACAGGAAGAGACATGCTTAGTGAGCTTGGGTGACCAGGGCACTCTGTTCAGGGAGCCCCTGGGAGGATGGGGGGGGGGGGGGGGGGGGGGTTGGGTAGACACAGGGGAGCAGGTTAGCTGGCGGGGGTCGGGGGGTGTTTTGCATTGAAGGAACAGTGAAGGAAAACAGTGATTTAAAAATGACAAAATTATCTGCAGTAACACAGCCCTTGCTCTCAATGGTTTCTTTTTAGTTCACAGCTAAAGCTTCAAAAGTTCAGGCATACTGTGGTCAGTCATGTGAGAGCTGCATATTTCATGTGCTGGATGGAGGTATTTCATAAGATAATGACAGAAATTCATCTGATCAGTCCCCTCAAACAATGAAAAAAAAAAGACAGGCACGAACAGTTCATTACCTTTCCCTGATTTACAAGCATTTGCCGTACATGCCACATGTTCATCATTCATGTTACATTTCTGTGTGAAAGTGCTAATTTTATTTCTCGTTTACTCAGACGGAAGGTTTGTAAGGACATAGTTTCCAGCAGAGTTAGTGCATTTTGAGAAAGGGCCCGCAGGGTTGGAGAAAGAATGCATTGGCTGAATGATTAAAGTTCAACAGCCTGTTTATCCAGAAACTGCCTTTTTCTGGGCTGGGGTGGTATTTGCCAAAAACAATGGAATGGCATATTAAATAAGAAATGGGTGTGTGCCTACCTAACATGCCCCTGTCTCCATGAGAACAAACCTATTTCCTTTTGTTTAATCTGCACCTAGATGTTACATCAGCAAACATTACTGACATGCCTGCCACCTTTGGCTTCTGATTAGGAGTCAAAACAAGTCCTATCTTTTCATAAAAGAAACTATATTGGGTTTGACTTTCAGAGTAATGGTAATAATGCCATTTTTTAAATGTATGCCCCCTCATATTCTGTCTTACTTCCCAAAATTCCAGAGACCACAGTACACAACACGTTCCTTAAAACTTAGATTCGTTGCAGTATTTATTAGATAAACCACTTAACACGTGTCTCTGTGTAAAAAAAAAAAAAAAAAAAGAATATAACAAGTTAGAAAAATCAAAATTTCATCAACAAAAATGGCATTTTCTAGTATAAAAATAAACACAACTCAATCATATTTTTGCATTAAAAAAAGAACAATTTGGCATTTAAAGCAGAGCAAACACAACCTTCAAAGCGGAGCATACAAAGCCTTTAAAGCAGAGCACAAACAGCCATTAAAGCAAAGCACACACAGCCTTTAATGTAAAGCACACACAGCCTTTAAACAGAGCAAACACAGCCTCAAAAGCAGAGTATACATTGCCTTTAAAGCAAAGTACAAACAGTCTTTAAAACAGAGCACAGACAGCCTCTAAAGCAGAGCAAACACTGCCTTTAAAGCAAAGCACACAAAGCCTTTAAAACAGAGCAAACACAGCCTTTAATGTAGAGCACACACAACCTTTAAAGCAGAGCACACATGGCCTTTAAAACGGAGCACACACAGCCTCTAAAGCAAAGTAAACACTGCCTTTAAAGCAAAGTACAAACAGCCTTTAAAACAAAGCACACTCAGTCTTTAAAATAGAGCACACACAACCTTTAAAGCAGAGCACACACAGCCTTTGCAGCAGAGCACACGCAGCCTTTAAAGCAGAGCACACACAGCCTTTAATGTAGAGCACACACAACCTTTAAAGCAGAGCACACGCAGCCTCTAAAGAAGAGCAAACACTGCCTTTAAAGCAAAGCACAAACAGCCATTAAAACAGAGTAAACACAGCCTCTAAAGCAGAGTTAACATTGCCTTTAAAGGAGAGCATACACTGCCTTTAAAGCAGAGCACACAAAGCCTTTAATGTAGAGCACACACAACCTTTAAAGCAGAGCACACACAGCCTTTTATGTAGAGCACACATAACCTTTAAAGCAGAGCACACATGGCATTGAAAACAGAGCACACGCTGCCTCTAAAGCAAAGTAAACACTGCCTTTAAAGCAAAGTACAAACAGCCTTTAAAACAGAGTACACAGCCTTTAAAACGGAGCACACATAGCCTCTAAAGCAGAGTAAACACCGCCTTTAAAGCAGAGCGCACGCAGCCTTTAAAGCAGAGCACACACAGCCTTTAATGCAGAGCACACACAGCCTCTAAAGCAGAGTAAACACTGCCTTTAAAGGAGAGCATACACTGCCTTTAAATTAGAGCACACACAGCCTTTAATGTAGAGCACACACAACCTTTAAAGCAGAGCACACACAGCCTTTAATGTAGAGCACACACAACCTTTAAAGCAGAGCACACATAGCCTTGAAAACAGATCACACACAGCCCCTAAAGCAGAGTAAGTACGGCCTTTAAAGCAAAGTACAAACAGTCAAAACGGAGCACACACAGCCTTTAAAACAGTGCACACTCCGCAGAGTAAACACCGCCTTTAAAGCAGAGCAGATTCAGCCTTTAAAGAGGCTGTGTGAGGTATTCTAGCAAAATGTTGAATAAATGGTTTTCAAGTATAAAAGATGATAAATAAAATGTATCAGGTAAAAAAATGTAAAAAGAGGTGGTCAGTAATGTGTTTTGGGGCTAAAATGCCAATTTTCCGAAGTAGAAGATTTTTCGGAGACAAACAATTTATTAACTGAACAACCATCACCAATGCATGACACGTAATGATAAAGAAATGCTAATGACAAAGCAATTGCCTATTGGCTATGTTGATATAATTGATGTGACTGCAAGGATGACAATCTGCAAAAAATCCGAAACTTTCGCCGACTTCGCAGCAATTATTTTCGCCATCACTCAGCTGTACATCATACCTAACAACGCCCTTTAGCTGTCACTATAGAACGAATTCTCGTGGCTTATTGCTCCATGACCCTCGCAAACTAATTTACGCAAATCTGTGCTGTTTCACAAGCTACACAAGTGCAGAAATTATAAAGACATATTAATATTTTTCGAAGTCATTGATGTGCTGAAGAAAACGCCATATAATTTTGTAGTGCAATGTATAACAAGGCTTTCAAAAATAAAGTAGACTCTCGTTGGTTCTACCAATTAGTCTGAGCAACTGTTGCTAATTGGGAGAGGTAAACTGTGAGAAGTGTAGGTCATAGAACATTGAAAGGTGAGGTTATTGCTGGCCTTGTGTTTCTGCCGACGGACCGCCACTGGTTTCATCATATGACTTCGTCTATCGTTGATAAACATACATACAAATGCGACATTGACAACAAATTTATTGATGTTCATGTAAAAAGTCATGTTTATCGTTAATGAATACCCTGTATCTACGGTCATTTGGCGGTGGGCTTAATGCATGCATATTCATGTACATGTATGTATCGGCGTCAGTGGCGGCTTGTGAACTGGCAATAGGGGAGGCTCAAACAATCCCTTAAAATAAATGATTGGTCATGGCCTGTTTTCAATCATTCATTTAAATGACAATTACAGAAACTCTGAAAACTCTCAACATTGTCAGATGTGGCCAGTTTTCATTTACAAGGCATACCGATTACGACTTTGGATTTCTCATGCTTTTCTTTACTCAGGGGTTGGAAGGAATGCATGTGTTTCATGATCGTTTTAATTAAATAATATCATTTAAAACGTCTTTATGCAATTCCATTGCTTCCAACCCCTCCATGCACAAGGACTTCAGTGCAAGAATCTCGTACATATGCGTTGATTGACTAATTGCTGACTACAGCAGAGGAGCGTAAATATGCCACTTAAACTCACTGAATGCGTGAGAGTTGACAGGCATGCGTTATTAATGAAAACTGGCCACACTTGATAATGTTCGGCCACTCAAACAACTGTTGGGCTGAATAAGAACAATAAATCGCGACACACCGCCGAGGCATCCTAGGAATTTCGACCCAAAGCCACCAAAACAGCGAAGAATGAACAGGAATTTCAATGGACTGCACAGAATCATAACTATGGCTGTTCTGGAATTGACGTCACTACCGGAGATTACCAAAGATTGCCAAAGAATTTCATCTGCATTGCTAAGTGCGTTGCCAGGGCCATTACACGTAAACCGGTGGGAGATTTGGAAAAATTCCAACGCAGAATGTTTTGAAATGAGTTTCTTGTCACGAACAAATAGAAAAACTGAATGAAAACGATATGTCTGCTTACTTCACACAACCCCTTTAAATCAGAGCACACACAGCCTTTAATGTAGAGCACACAAAACCTTTAAAGCAGAGCACACATGGCCTTGAAAGCAGAGCACAAACAGCCTTTAATGTAGAGCACACACAGCCTTTAAAGCGGAGCACAAACAGCCTTTAAAGCAGAGCACATGATGGCAGCCAAGAATACGTAGTTCTTTAATCAATGAGAAAGTTGAATACAATATAGTTTTCGTAGTCAATCTTTTGTGCGCTGTAAGGAGAATTTTCAGATCCTGATAAACCTGCCATAAAGCTGGTCGTAAGGAGGGATGCATGTGTGCGCATGAGATGGTGGGCCTACACTCTGAGGCCAGAGTTGCTGCCATGTTCACATTCTGAGGTCCATTCCAGATATGCACATATTTCATTTTTAGCATCATGTATCCTACAGATCATCAGGAGTCCACTGCTTTACATGATTTAATACAGAAAAAGAAAAAGATTAGCTTACTTGAGTTCACAGTTCACCATCAGTATAGACACGTTATCCATAAATGTAACAATAACATGAGGGGGACTGCAGATTTTCCTGCTGGACGGCTCCTTCGGAAACATGTGATCTATCTCCCTTCTCTCTCCAGATGTAATACGATCCCTCTTCCTTTCATCCAATGATGATTTCAAAGGCTTCCTACTACTGTTCCTTTTATTCACCGAAATAAAATCCAGCTGTCCCTCTGGCTTTTTATGCTAGTGTCAGAGAGAGAACAAGTTTACTGAATTGTTTGCCACAATTATCAGTGCATGCCATTACTCTTTTAGTTACTGTTTTTAATCTTCAAAACTCCAGCTCACACCTTTGAAGAAAAAATGTTTGTGAGAGATGCTCCCTAATGACAAGGGTCAAAGATACTGCTGCCCTGCCACATCATAAAGCCAGAGATTTGAAATGAAATATTTTTCAACCTTCCCATTCGACACTATTCAAGCTGTAATTAACAAAACCTTGAAGCAATTAAGAAAACCTTAAAACAAACATTGTAAGTGCCCTCTGTTTTTTGAAAGTTATTAAACCGGGTATCAGTGAGAATCCAAAACTCTAATAAAGGGATAGAAGAGGTTCACACCTCAAGCCAAAAAAAAAAAAACCCAAAAATGTTTAATCCTTAACGAAACAAGAGGGCTTTAAAGCAAATAGGCTTTGAAAAAGGTCATAGAGTGTGAAAATGCAGCAGGGGCGGGGCGTGAACT
Source organism: Gymnothorax javanicus (assembly GCA_029692085.1). Classification (NCBI taxonomy): domain Eukaryota; kingdom Metazoa; phylum Chordata; class Actinopteri; order Anguilliformes; family Muraenidae; genus Gymnothorax; species Gymnothorax javanicus. The sequence continues at coordinate 41,901,003 of CM056203.1, forward strand.
TGTTGATTAAGGATGCAGTGCTCCGCTTTATTGCAAAATTTACACCCGTGGCATGATTTATATAAATCAGCAGAGCCCAAAAGCTGTAAAACTCTAATTGTTTCTTTCAGTTTTAGAGTCCACTGTCCATTAGGGATGCAGCGGGCAATAAAGAGGATTTTTAATCAACCTTCTCTTGTCAATGAGCTGACGTGCGAATGCCTCTGTTAACACCTGACGTTGGCAGGTCTCATTACCGCTAAACAATAGCAAACACAGGGGGTCATTTTAACCACACACCTCCAAGCAGTTTGTCATCAATTGCAAAGATGTCTTTATCACTCTTACCACTACGTAAATTCAAGAGCAAAACCTTGCTTCTCGTGTAAAATCCAGCCATCCTACCTGTCATAAGCAGCTCTGTGAAAAAATAAGGAAAAATAAAAACATTTTCACAGGTAGTGAGGGTTTAATGATCTAAAAATGGCTTTCAGCATATCAGTCAGGTCATGTATAATTCTGGATCCTTCAGACACAGGACTGAAACTGAAACATAACTGTGACTGAAACCCTTTGAGGTTGAACCCATTGCACTTAATAATGCTACAACAATATTATTCAAAGACACTGATGTTGCTTCATTCACCTACTACATTTTGTTGGTAAATCCAACTAAGTTTGAGTATCTCTTATTTTAGACCTCAACCAAGGCACTACGACAAAACACCATAAACAAACAATAAAAAGACCATAAAAGAAATTACATCTGATGTTCTAATAATGCAGACTCTCTGCCAAAATTTCGGGACATAATAGTAAACAGCAAATGGATGAATTAATACCTCACAAGATTAAACATAAAATTGGCTTGACATGGTGGAAAGACAAACAATAGATGCAAAAACCAGTGACTCAGGGTGAAACTAAGGTTTGCAAAATACCCTGGTTCCCTAAATGTACACAGTTAATGTCCCGGACACATGGTATCTCAGCAAATATTATAGCAAGCTGGCCAGATCACACACCCTCTCCAAGGAAACCCCAGTTTCATCCAATATTTAATTTTGGGATCTCAAGCATTAGTGTGGTTTTCAATAAAATGCCCCAGATAAACCACATGCACAGATCCGTAACGGTTATTGGCCCAGCCTGTCTGATGAGGCCAATGGGGTACAGTGTGGGACCTTCATGGGTTTTAAATTGCCTATATGTGTGTGTGCGTGTGTGTGTGTGTGCGTGTGTATGTGTATTTGTATGAGTGTGTGTATGTGTATGTGTGTTTGAGTGTGTGTGCGTGTGCACGCGTGCGTGGGTGTGTGTGTATGTGTATTTGTGTGGGTGTGCGTATGTGTGTGTGTTTTTTGTGTGCGTGATAGCAGGTGTGTGTGTCTGCGTGTTTGTGGGTATGTATATGCATATATGTGTGTATATGTGTATTTGCGTGCGTGTTTGTGTGCTCATATTTGTGCATGTGGGCATGTGTGTATGTGTGTGTACATGCATTTGAGTATGCGTATATGTGTGTGTAGGTGCGTGTGCATGTGTATGCATCTGAGTGTATGACTGTATGTGTGTATATATATGTGTGTGTCTGAGCCCCTTCATCTTCAGTCCAAACAACTCTAGCACATCTGCTAACCCCCCCCCCCCACCACCACACACGACCCTATGCACACCTTAGTCCAGACCCCCTCACCCCCATGCTAAACCAAGACACCATAGTAAACCATGGTAAAGCCTGGAGGTGGCGTATGTGAGAGCTGTGGTAATTAATAAAATCCCTATTACATGCCTTGTGCCCGTTGTTTGCTATTTCAACACCCCATTTGTGCCACAATTACAGTCATTATCAGTCACCGCCATTAATTCTCTCACCAATGCCAGAACTGCATACTAATAAATTGGGCTCTAAAATTTTACCTTTCAAGGAGTTGGCATTGGAGCAGAGCCAGAAAGTGCCACTCCTGATTAGCAGCATCGCACAGCCCTGAAAAGGCCCTTTGAATAGGCGCTGCTGCATCTTTGGAGATAGTTCAAATTTCCTCTTTGATTATTTTCTTTGCCACCAAAATGAATCTTTATTAAGCTTAAATCCTAAATAAAATGAAATTACCAGACTGCAAAATATTGCTTTCTTTTCTTAACATATTCCCTGGTGCCTCTATGCAAATTATAATGCTCATTTATGTAAATGAGGTGTCGTCTTTAATTAGTTTTGCATGGAGGCATTAAAATACACGTATTCTTCACCAAAAAATTATTTGTTTTGTTGCTCTCCTCAGTTAGGTTCAAATGGAATGATTGTGCCAAATAAAAAGCTTTGTATTTTAGAGGGTTTTTCTGGTGCGCACCATTATCCTCTCCACCTCTGTGGGGGAAGCCGTTTTTCGCCTGATGGATCGGTGTATTTTGGAGGCCCAGATCTCAGCGCGCACAGAGCCTGTCCAATGGCATCTCACATCTCACAAACACCCCGATTTAGGCAAAAGTGTACAAACACTCTGCCCGCCATTTCCACTCTCAAAAAACATCTTTGAGGAAAATATTACATTGTATTGTCATATTTCCAATTTTCTTTTCTTTTTTTTTACAGTGCTTGATTTAAGATGTTGGAAATGTGACTTCCCTTTTTTCTTTTCTCGCACTCTGAACTGATTCTGCAAAGATGTTAACATCAATAGTTCCAAAGTTCAAGAAGTTATATGTAAATATATGAACCCCAAGACAGAAATGCCCAATGACCAAATTACAATTACACTTGCACACTTGCACATGTTCACACTCCCACACAAACACACACATCCAAATGCAAACACACAAACATTCTCTCTCTCACGCTCTCCCACACATGCCATCTTCATCTTAAATGCTACCCGTCTCTGGGCATTGAGTCATCAATCAAGTGCTAATTTCAATGTAAATTCAAGCAGCCTGTCAGCTCTCAGAACCTGCCACCGACCCCGCCCCCCCCCACCCCCCCACGAAGGACAGCGACCTCCTAAAGGACTTTCAGTCTTCAGTTTTTTGCCTTATTTTAATATTTGTTTAAAAGGAGCAGAGCAGTAATGGTAAATCTTCCCTAAGACAGGGTTTTATGCTTTGCTGGTGATTTACAGCACAGAGCTGAGTGCCTATCGAACACAATACTGCTTTATGTCAATGAGACTGCAGAGGGGTCCTGTGGGAGCCCCCCCCCCTTCACACAACAAAAGGGCCCAACAGCGGCCCCATCGCTGAGCTCCCTCCAGCACAGTGATGGTGAGGTTATCTGCAAAAACCTACAGGGCCTGCAAGAAGCACCGACCTACAAACCCCCCCCTCCACCCCTCACACACACACACACGCACACACACACACACACACACACACACACACAGCATGTGCGCCATTATAGTGCCTTTATTATCATTGTTCTTTCAGGGTTAATGCAATAATAGATTTTCTGTATGATGGATGTTTTACGTAAAACACTAAGAGAAAGGGTAAATAGCTTTAGATGCACACTTAACCCGCTTTAATTTTCCCCATACATTTTTATGTCAATATGTATAATCATTATTCTTTTGATTACAAATATTGATTATAAAACTGAGTGGTTTTTTTCATTAATGATGATAGTTTGCTCTGCTTTCTTAAGCAAAATACAGTGTGCATACTGCAAGCATATTTTCATTTTTTAAAAATTAAGAGCCCAAGTAATTATATAACTCAGCAATGCGTGGCTAAACATTTTTAGCCTTACATTTAAACTATTTTCTGCACTTAAACTCTCAATTTGGGTACATATGGTTTCTTGTACCATAAAAAAACAGTATCAGCCCTCAAATGATAAATGCATTTAATAAATGATTCATCGATAAGTGCACGCACTTTGTGTCCTCATCGTGCAGAGATTTCCACAAATGCACTGTACCCTGGTGGGACTGTTAGCCATGCTAAACAGCACATCATGTTAGCAGAGTGGATCTTGCATCATTTTAGATTCTAAAAAGTTAGAATAATTCCTTTTGTGATTACTATTACTGTTACCACTGACTATTATTATATTTCAGGCCAGGATATTGTCTGCAGAGCAATACTTAGCATGGATTTCCCTGGCCAGAAAAGAAAAATAACCAATCATGTAACGTGGCAGCAGCTGTTTCAGTCGGACGTTTCCTTAGAATTACAGCGAAGAACTAAGCTCCAGGGCAACAACAGGAATACACCAGAGAGACACAAACACGACAAAAAGTCAAGAGCTTCAGTGGAAACAGGAGCAGTTATCTCTTACAGCAAACAATGGAAGGATGATAGGTGGGGGAGATAATGTACTCTGTCCAGGGCTGGTTCTGTACTTACGAAACTGACCTACAGTAGTCAGGAAATGGAGAGCCTGATAAGTTGGGAACGATCAGTGCAATAAACATGGCCACACCCTGAGGTGATCAGCAGCACTGCTAGCAGGTGCATTCAGAGCGCACCTTCTTCTGCTATGCAGGAGCCATGCTTTAATTTGGAGCGATTGACACTCACAATGAAGGTCTTTCAGGAACCCGGCTGCAGCTGCGCCCCTGCTGTACAAATGCCCTCAGGTCCGCCCGCTGCTTTTCTTCAAAAAAAATTAAAAACTTTCAGCTTTTGCTGGGAGGAATGTGGCAGCAATATGCCACATAACTTCAATCAGCTCGGAGGAAATTCCGCAATAATAAATTGGAGCTGGATTTAATCTCTTTGACTCTCTCTGCCTTCCACTTCTGCCGCAGACTTAAGGCTCGCGTTTCAGCGAACATTTTGCTCTTGGTGACAAATCTCAGAGCTAAATGCCACAGGCATAAGAGTGAGAGAAGGACATACTGGGACCTTATGAGAGAACAGCTGTGGGAGCGGAGGCCTGAAGGACCTGAATACGAAGACCAAGGCCTATTTTCCTCCCTTCCTTCTTTTCCTCCCTCCCTTCCTTCCAGCTTCCATTCCTCCCTTCCTTCCTCCACCCTCCTCCCCTTTTTTCTTCCTTCCAACCTCCCCCATCCTTCCTTGGTTGCTTCATTCCTTCCTCCCTCCCTTCCACCCTTCCTCCATTCCTTGCTTCATTCCTTCCTCTCCTCCTTCTTTACTCCCTCCCTTCCTTCCTTAATTCCTTCCTCAATTTTCTACCTTTTTCCCCCTCCTCCCCTTCTACCTTCCTCCTTTTACCTCTGCCTTCATTATTTACGTCATTCCTCCTTGCCTTCACCTCTACCTCCCTTCCTTACTTCATTTCTTCCTTCCATACTTCCTTCAATCCTCCTTTATCCCTTCTTCATCCCTTCCTTCCTTCATTCCTCTCTTTGTTCTATCCTGCTTTCCTTCCCTTCCGTGCTTCCTCCCTCACTTCCTGACTTCCTCCCTTGTGCCTGACCTGGAAATTAACTAAGGTCCACTATCATTGCAGAGATCCTAATCTGTTATAAGTGAGGAAAAAAGAAAGGGAAGTTTCCAAAAAATACTCAGAGAAAAGAACAATAACACCCTAAGTGGAAGTATTGGCTCCGGAATCCCTCATGAATGAACTATCAATTATTAATCATTGACCTGAGGATCCACCTCCCCCCATTAGCCACACCTGTAACTGAAGTCACTTCAAAAGATGCTCCAGGTGAAGATGTTCAATTTCACTAGTTAACACAGTGAATCTTTCTGAGAGTGTGCGTAAGCGTGTGTTAAGTGCAAATGTGTACGCTTGTATGTGTGCATGCTTGCATGTCTTTGTGTGTGTACCTCCCTTCCATATCCACAGCATGGCCAGGTGCCAGCGATCTTTTGCCCCAAAGCGCCAGTTTGTGTGACTCTGCCAAGCACAAAACTGTAATTACCACGTCAGAGTAAAGGTAAATGCTGTATCTCGCAACAAAAGGATTCTGCCATAAAACAGAGGTCTGATTGAGTGAGGAGCAGTAAGCGTCATGAGAGAGCTCTCTGAGGGCCATGGCCTCTTTCCACTCATCTCAGAAAAAAAAAAAAAAAAAATCAGAGAAAAACACCTGGCGCGCATCTTGGGCAAATGTTTCCATGAAGATGTGTTTGGGGGAAAGGAAAAAATAGCTGGCAGCAGCTTGTAATGAAAAATAATGAAAAAACAACAGACACATAAAACAAGTACACTTGAAGTAATGAAACAAAACTACCAGATCAAGTAGCTGGTACTGAGGCACAAATATGAACAATTCAAAATCACTTAATCGTGTGGCAGTTCAACATCAGGAGACAGATATGAGCCAACAAACACACTAAGACGAAAAGGCAACAATATTAATGCAGTCATCACTTGTCAATCCTATCAAAGGGGCTTGTTGGGCACTTAAAACAAAGTGGGCGGGGCCTGGACACCCAGAAACAGACCCTAATGCCCAGCCCAATGGGCTCAGAGAGAACTCAGCGGCTGCTTCACTGAGCGATCTTAGCCTCAGTTTCAACTTTATCCTTGATCTTAGTCTTATACTTTAGCCTTAATCTTAGTCTTAACCTGAGTCTTAGCCTTAAACTTTGCCTTTGGCATAGAGTATGAAAAAATGCCTCAAATACGTTATAATTGGACATCCAATGTTCTTTTGGGACCATTTGATGGGATATAGAGCGATTTTGTTTTGGGAGGGGTGCGAGTAGGTGGTCAGTCCATCCATTATTTTGGGCATTATGCTTGTGGGATGCATACTGCCATCCAGTATTTTGAACATTATGCACGTGGGATAGCAGTAATAATGTGAAGTGGAAGAAAACTGGTTATTGCTATGCATGATGTTCAGTATTCGGGACATGGCTTATTTGAGCTATTTGCCAGGCATGAATAATGTCCAATATTTTTGACAAAGCATAAAATCAGGTGTATTCCGACAAATACACATGCATTACAAAGCTTATGTGTTTCAGTGTGTGCTATAAAATGTACTTCATTCCCCAAAAAGGAAAACGTTCCATCAAAACCTGAACAATGTTAGAATATTTCTGACTTTTGTCAACTTATCTCGTACTCGTGGGCACTGCCATTGCAATTGCTTATGGCAAATGATGTGACTAATCAGCGAGGGACCAATTGGGGAGATTCTAAATTGGACATGTTCAATAAAATGTAAATTACGTGTTTTCAGGGTATGTATGAGCCTAGAAAGCATTGGCCCCACTTAAAGTATGTTCAAAATATTGAACAACATGCAAAAAAGGGTTAATCTTAGGGCCAAGTCACGCGGTAATGGAGTTACTAAATTGGTGCATTTTGTATCATAGCTCCAAAACTAAGTAAGAAAGAGTAACAATTCAAATGGCTTTGTGTAGGTCTTCCCTAGTATTTCAAACAACAAAATAGCTAATTTTGTTCATTTGATATATTTTGGGTGCAAATAGCAAAAAACTGGTCAGTAACAGAGTTACAAATTTGTAAATCCGTTACCGACCAGTTTTTTGCAGTTTTCACCCAACATAAGTTTTTTAGTTTTGGAGATATCTCACCAAGAGATTTAAGAGATATTGACCACTGACAGTGAGTGTAGTTTGCGAGGGAAAAAAAAAAAAAAAAAAAAAAAAAAGAGTTTGATTGAAAGTTTGGTAGACAGAAAATAGTTCCTATACTAAACTGCTCACAATATGGACACTACATGGTTACCCTGAGATACCGGGCCATACTTTTTGGGAAAGAGAATGCCTTTGAATTTTTCAAATGTATTTAACGTGATTTGAGCAGCACAAGATTGGTGTCTATTATATTTGAGAGAAGGCAGACGTGTACAGCCAATATCTCCTAAAATCGGCAACTCACTACAAAACAAGATCGTTGAATAAATAACACCACAAGAATGAGGAAATACATTTTTAATTCTGAGAGAATCATTAGTCTTAAATCTTCGTCTTACGCTCCAACCCTCAGATTCACAGCTACTATCATAACCTCCTATTTTCATTCCTAATATTGATCCAGGGAGCAAATGCTCTGAATGACATTTTAGATGGAGAAAGGTAGGTAGTGTTTTTTTTTCTACAATCCAAACGCAAGAGGAGACAGAGGGAGCACGTCTAAAATAAAATTGTATGTTTAAAATAAAACAGCACCTGGAACAAATTCCTCAACAGTGGTGACAGGAAGAGGGCTGTGTGAGGTGATGAGTGAGTGACAGTTTTTGAAAAAGTGACAACATTTTTACAGACTTGAAGTTGAAGCATTGGTCCCAGCCATTTTTGATAATTAAGTCCTTGATTAAATATAACTGCAGCATCTTTTATATTTTCAGGGACTGAAAAATTATTTTTTTAACCTTATTTAACTGTGAAAATAATTTTTTCATCTCACATATGCCAAAAGCGCAAGGAATGCATGATTCAGAAAAAAGGCATTAAATAGAATTTATAAATAAGGCATAACAAATGCTAAAGTACATTATACTTCCACTGAACCTGACCTTAAAAGCATGCCCTGAATTTCAACAGTAAAAACTGAGGTCATTTAAGTTCTGTTTACCCATAAATGAAAATGTTCAGAGTTAATTCAACTTAAATATATAGAATTCCAAAGTGGGTCCTATAAACTCAGCTAGAAAACATTTCACATTGCACATATTCTGACAAAGCAAATGACAAAAGTCTCCACTTACGCAATGTCACTGAATGGTAGTTATTCATATTTTATCGCTTGTTTGTGCCAGTTTCAAAAAAAAAAAAAAAAACGAGTCTGAGAACTTTTATGGTACAATCTGTTCCCAGAATGAGTTGAATTCTGTTCATTTTTTGAGTTAAAATGAGAGGCATGCCACCAAAGGTGCATGTCTACGAGTACCGGAGGAGTCCCACTTCGTATCGCAATGAGAATTCAAAGAATCAGCACCTCAGTTATTCAGTCAATGGCTATATTTTATGAAACCAAATAAGGGTGTCATCTGACAAATGTTATCTGTTTCGGACATAAACAAGGACAGAGATGTTTTATCCTTCTGTGATTTTGGCGATCCACACACTAAATGGAGGCGGGCCTCAGAGGTGGGTTTCAGAGCTTCAGTGTCGCTATGGCCTGAATAGTAGCACTTCTCTGGAGCCCCTGGGCTGCGGCCCCAATGCCTCGGAGATGGGCCCATTCGGACAGACTCCTGACACTGCCTGTCTTACCCTCACTACCGCACCTTCAGGGGCCGCATGTCCACCAGCACTGGGGTCAATCAGTAACAGATGAAAAAATTAAAACAGTCTGAACTTGCTCCCGGTTAACTGGTACATTCATGCCATACAGCACCTAACACCCAACTTTGTGAGACCCCACAAATCTGCAAACCACCTCAAGGCACACAAGAATGGCAAAAATAACAGGACAGAGATCAAAGTGAATCCGTGGCAGAAAACTAAACGACTTTCAGACCAAAGCAGGGCGAACTGGCACATGAATGATTTTGAAAGGTGTAATTATTGTAATAAAAAGTTCCCAACTCAAGCAGCCAACACATTCCACAGATGTGCTTTCTGTGGAAATCTATGCCAAATTAGTGAGGCGTGTTTGCTTATGTGTGTTTCCATAAAAGTATGAGCACGTGTGTGTATGGGGCGTATAGGGCTGCTTGCATGGGTGTGTGTGCAAATGCGTCAGATATATTGTCACACTTGACCTTAAAATAAAGTCTGTCACTCGCATCTCTCCACTTTGCCATTGGAAAGTGCAGAAATGCAGGTTTGGTCAGATTTTATTTTCTTCAACTTCTATTTTCCGGATAGAATATTTAATTAAGTTGTGAACTTACACATGCAAATAACTAGATTTTAAAATCTTTGAGTATGGAAATCTGGTCACTTTCATTTTTAAGATGTGAAGGATCACCAATAAAGTGAAAGGAAGCATTACATTTCCAAAATGCCTATTGTTTAAATTGTGTCCAAAATGAAAGAAACAATCCTGCACCATGAATTCCTGGGACAGTCGGTTTTTTGAAAAACAATGTAAGGCTTGAATTAACCCTTTCATGCATGGAGGTCACTACAGTGTACAGCTGTTTAAGTGTTTTTTCTCTATATATGCCTGCAATTTTGCGCACTGCTGCATATTAGTAAAAAAATCCTGAGTTTATCATAATTCATGCATGAGAGGGTTAATTGTATAATTAAAAAAAACGCAGGTCACAGCTTTGGACTCTGCTATATTAACTACTTTGTGCAGATGTGTCCGGACACGGAGCTGCAAATTTAAGCACACAGTTACAATATTCTATCACTAGATGGCACATCTGGATCAGTTGTGTTTGGGGTAGAGGTCCTTTACCCTAAACACAGTCACCAAGGGTCCTTTACCCCAAACACATTCTCCAAGGGTCCTTTACCCCAAACACATTCTCCAAGGGCCCTTTACCCTAAACACATTCGCCAAGGGTCCTTTACCCCAAACACATTCTCCAAGGGTCCTTTACCCCAAACACATTCGCCAAAGGCCCTTTACCCTAAACACATTCACCAAGGGTCCTTTACCCCAAACACATTTACTTAGGGTTCTTTACCCTAAGCACATTCGCCAAGGGTCCTTTACCCCAAACACATTTGCCTAGGGTCCTTTACCCCAAACACAGTCACCAAGGGTCCTTTACCCTAAACACATTCAGCAAGGGTCCTTTACCCCAAACACATTTGCCATGGGTCCTTTACCCCAAACACATTTACCACCTTTCTGCAGACATAGACGCCTACGGACATAGAGCAGCTCTTTTTATGGAAGCAGTTGCACTACTCTATCACCAGATGGCACCCCCAGATCAGTTATTGAATATTCACAAGCAAGCCGAGCTCGAACACGGTTTAGAGTATGGACGAGTTCACTCCTATCCCTGTTTTTCAGGAGTTGCATGAATTAAACTCTTCAGTTAAGCCTGATGTACAAACTGCTCAATGTACTTGCCCATAGTATCTATCAAGCATTTCAAAAAGGTGATCTGTTGCGACAGAAAAAATCGTTGTCGTCTGTAGAAACCACTTCAGCTACAGTGAGCCAATGGTATCCCAATTAGTTGTTAAGAAAAATCAGTTTTCTGAAGCAAAAATACGACATGGTATTGATACTATCTCGACTGTCAATTGTAGTCATCACATATAAACGTAGATTCCTCCAATCACAAATTCAGCGCTCCCTTATATCCACCTAAGTCCTGGCGATTCAATTATATACAAGGCTCATCTGCATAACTGCATAGTTGTAGTTCATGCCCTTGTGAAGCTTCCAAGGTGATGATGCATTGATTGACTCGTTTCTTATCCAATTCCCGAGTGTTCAAACTTTCCACAATAACTGAAAGACATTGATTGGACAAACATAAAAGCATACAAGCCTATGCGTATCAGCAAGGTAGGTTGCATCCTCTCGACCTTGCGCACGATTGCGCAGCTGAAAATGACGTGATTTATAGAAAAAAAAGACTCCGAAACCGTCCTGAAGTGTTCAGTTACATTTACGGGATTTAAATGAGGTTAGACATGGTCAATGGGAATTATTCCAAATGAAACAGGACTGGAGGGTTCCTTCTACCGAATACATCTTTCTCTGGAGGAGGGATTCAATAAAGAAAGGTTATACTTCTACTCTGTTTGCATTTTGCTCAATGTGGCTTTTGTACTGGAATTCATACCGTATTCAAGTAAATCGAATGGCAAGGTTTTTTTACGTTCAAAACGTGAACTGCTCAGGCACTTTGGTAGACCCCCTCTAGTACGTTCATTGCACCATTCTGTTGAATCTAGGGTTGCATATATTGCTTGATTTTCCCTGAAAGTGGAATGTCTGTTCTGTTAAAATAATGTATATTTCAGATATTCCTGAGTTAGTGAGTTATACTTGTTCCTTAGAAGGTGCAGAAAGTGTTTATGTCGTGAGCTCGGAAGTGGGAACTGCTAGCTTTTCATTGCAGGGTGAATGTTCTGACCGTCTAATAAGCAGTTCATTTAATGAGTATATGTGCTTGTTTGGGGGCCTCTGAGGAAAAATCGACAAAACTCTAAACTTTATCAAGGAGAAAAGGCATGTTTTGTGTTTGGAGAGGTCACTGGTGACCAGTGATGTCCAACTGCACCGATATTGATAAACTCATGCTAAATTCAACTAGAAAATCGTTAGTTCATATTGAATTTCATGCATCAAAAGTTGATTTGTGTTAAATCTATGATTATTTTATGATATGACCGTGCGCCATTTTGAGGAATCTTAGACTTTGGGGAGCCACCTGGATAGTTGTCTTTTTTGGGCCCTGGAGAGTAGGTAATTTAGAATTCAATTCTCAGATGACTTGCACTTGTGGTCAAGGAGTTTATGATCCCAGAAATGTATAGTTTTAAGACCTAGCAATTTTTCAATTCTCAGTATTATTTTCTTTACTATTTCAATGCTGAATTTTCATGAAGATTTTTTGTGTTTGCAGCCCTATTTCTCTACCAAAATCATGAAAATAAACTAAAATACGATGGAATTCTAAATGCTTCAAGTGTCCTGACTCAGTTGAGCCAGTCCTTTCCCGTCAGTGAAGCTGCAATCTTGAATTATAAAGCCTTAAATAAGGTAACACATAAATAGCCAGATTTGGCTTCTGCGCAAAGGGGTTAAATAAACCACTCTGTCCTCTTACAAGGCAATCAATGAAGAATCTTCAATCTTGTGAACTTCATTACGATACTAAACATGAAGATCACCATCACTGCAAAAGGCCTGTGACATACAGAACTGTGCATAAGTTTAAGGCACATTTTTAAAAATTCTGTGAAGCAAAGATGCTTCCAAAAATCATGAAAGAAAAAGATTTCTGAAACTTCAAAAATTTACTGCAAAGATCTCTGAACTGTTATAAAATAAATCAAATCAATATTTGGTGCGATTACCCCCTGCCTAAAATTAGGAACACTGCGCTGCAGTGTCATAATTTTATAAGATAATCAGCTGTTCGACTGTTCCTAGCATATTGGAGAACTTGCCACAGTTCCTCTGCAGGGTCACAGCTTGACTTGAATCTGGAGAGACAGCTTTAATGATATTGAGATCAGCGCCATATTAAAGCTACAGTGCCGTGAAAAAGTATTTGCCCCCTTCCTGATTTCTTATTTTTTTGCAAATTTGCCACACTTGTTTCAGATCATCAAACAAATTTTAATATTAGACAAAGCCAACCCGAGTAAATGCAAAATGCAGTTTTTAAATGATGAATTCAACCCCTTCAGACTCTGCGTCCACTGGAATGGACATGACATATTTTTGGGTCTAGACCAATAGAAATCTCAGATTTCGTCATTTGAACACTGCTTTGTTACTGACTGGTTCCTGATTATCCAATCACAATGAAGTTATGACCGGCAACTTGATCTGAAAGAGCTGCAGACATCAGACAAGACAAGCATGGCTCTGACACTTAACAAGAGGAGTAGTAAGGGCCTTTTTTTCCTCATAAATATAAATTTATGTTGATTGTAGCCAAATCAATTTGCACTCAGCATAATTCTAACAATTCAAAGTGATGATATTTTAAGTTATTCTGGATACATCTCATAATTGTAAAGCATAGGATTTTTTTAAAGTTCAGTGTCCATTCCAATGGACATCAGGTGTTGGGTGATATTAGCCAACACTTCATTATTTAGTGTCACTATGCAAAGTTATGGAATATCTGTGAGCATTTCATAGCTAACCTTTGACAGTTTATTCATTTTTATACACAGTATATATATTCTTTTTGTTCATGTAATGTTACTTTAGAGTATAAAGTGGAAGACTTCCTTGAACCAAATTATGATGATAAGAGAGAGGCCACCAGATACAAGAGGCCCTGCTGGACGGGAAAAACACACATCTTTTGTAATAAATGCAACATACACTTGTGCTTTGTGCCACAAAGAAACTGCTTCAAGGCCGCTCATCGAAAATGAATGAAAAGATAAAAGTACGTCTGTTCCAATTGTTTGTGTGATCAGTTGCTACATGTAGCCTACTATGTTAAAAAAAATATGGCAATGCGCTCATGATATCAAAACTGACGTCTTGATTTTATGTTACCCAAAATCAAACATAAGTGAAGTTGTTCATGTTCAGACCTGCACACATACATACACACACATGCAGACATCCACTTCCAGATGTTAAAAACATATCCCGTTTTTCTTAAGTTTTAATGACATTTCACGCCCATTCAGTCGTGGCGTCCATTGTAATGGACATGTAAAAATACTAATAAAAAATTGACTTTGCAAAAATGTATTTTTTTCCCATGCATTTATACACTGGAGAGGAGTAAAAAGCAACTGGATAAAAAATTTTTTGCTCAGCAGAAAAAAATCAGGTCTGAAGGGGTTAAGGGGAAAAAGCTATCCAACCCTACCTGGCCCAATGTGACAAAGTAATTGACCCTAAATCCCAATAACTGGTTGTGCCACCCTCAGCGACAACTGCAATCAAGCGTTTGCGATAACTGGCAATGGGTCTTTCACATCGCTGTGGAAGAATTTTAGCCCACTCTTCTTTGCAGAATTGTTTTCATTCAGCCACATTGGAGGGTTTTTCAGCCTGTTTGAGGTCATGCTGCTGCATCTTAAGCGGATTTAAGTCCGGACTTTGACTAGGCTACTCCAAAATCTTCATTTTGTTTTTTTAAGCCATTCAGAGGTGGACTTGCTAGTGTGTTTCGGATCATTATCCTGCTACATAAAACAAGTGCGCTTGAGCTTGGGGTCACGAACTGATGGTTGGACATTCTTCTTCAGGATTTTCCAGTAGAGAGCAGAATTCATGGTTCCATCAATTACGACAAGTTGTCCAGGTCCCCAAGCAGCTCCAAACCATCACACAACCACCACCACGTTTGACTTTTGGTATGATGTTCTTTTCATGAAATGCTGTGTTAATTTTACAGCAGATGTAAAAGGACACACGCCTTCCAAAATTTCAGCTTTTGTCTCGTCAGTCCACAGAGTATTTTCCCAAAAGTCTTGGGGATCATCAAGATGTATTTTGGCAAATGTGAGACGAACCTTTGAGTTCTTTTTGGTCAGCAGTGGTTTTCGCCTTGGAACTCTCCCATGGATGCCATTTTTGCCCAGTCTCTTTCTTACTGTTGAATCATGAACACTGACTTTAACTGAGGCTAGTGAGGCCTGCAGTTCCACAGATGTTGTTCTGGGTTCTTTTGTGACCTCCTGGATGAGTGGTCGATGTGCTCTTGGAGTAATTTTGGAAGGCCGGCCACTCCTGGGAAGGTTCACCACTGTTCCAAGTTTTCTCCATTTGTGGATAATGGCTCTCACTGTGATTCACCGGAGTCCCAAAGCCTTAGAAATGACTGATAGATGTCAATCTCTTTGTTTCTCACCTGTTCTTGAATTTCTCCAGTTCGCGGCATGATGTGTTGCTTTTTGAGATCTTTTAGCCTACTTCACTTTGTCAAACAGGTTCTATTGAAGTGATTTCTTGATTCAACAGGTCTGGCAGTAATCAGGCCTGGGTGTTTGGACTCAAAAAATGTGGTTAATCACAGTTTATTCATGATTAAAGGGGGGGGGGGGGGATTACTTTTTCACGTAGGGCCAGGTAGGTTTGGATATCTTTTCCCCCTTAATAAATGAAATCATCATTTAAAAATAGGACCAAGGGTCCTGTTGCTTACTGGCAAGCAATCTTACAGTGATGATACAAGTTATGAAAATTTCATGTGAAGTTTGGCATTTGAATCATTGAAGGTCAATGTCAAGGTCACTAAATAAAAGTTCACATACATTTATAAGACCTCCTGTAAGGCAAAGCTCTGAAGCAGTATGTCAATTGTAAACTTTAAAGGTCACAGAAGGTCAAGTTGATGTCAGCAAATGGACTTCATATATGACTTTCTAAATGTCTCTATACAAACCTTGGCTCCATCTGTGACCATTTTGGTGATACAAGTCATTGTAATTTCACTGTCGAGATTGACCCTCAAAGGGCACTGACAGTCAAGTTGAATGTCACCAAATGAAAGTTCATATGTGACTTCCTAGACGTCTGTAACACAAAACTAGGCTCTACGTGTGACCTTTTTAGCGATATAAGTCATTGAATTTTCACTAGGTGAAGTTTGATCTTCGAAGGTCAATACGAAGGTCACCAATTGAAAGTTCATAAATGACTTCCTATACATCTCCAATACAAACCTACACTCAATCTGTAACAATTTTGCTGATATAAGTTATTGAAATTTCACTGTAAACTTTGGCTGTTGAAGGGTACTGAAGGTCAAGTTTAAGGTCACAAAATGAAACTTCATTCATGACTTCCAATATACCCACAATGCAAACCTAAGCTCCTTCTATATGCCCACAATACAAACCTAAGGTCTATCGGCAATAGTTTTGGTGATCGAAGTAATAGACATTTCACTATGTGAAGTTTTACCTTCGAAGGTCACCGAAGGTCAAGTTCAACGCCACCCCATGAAAGTTCATATATCACTTCCTATAAGTGTTCAATACTAGGGATGCACCAATACTACTTTTTTAAAAACCGATATGAGTACGAGTATTTTATATTGTGTACTTGCCGATACAGAGTACCGATACCGATATTTCTGAAATGTTTTCCAGGAAAATACAATGACAGTTTTGGAGAGCAAGTTTTATTTGTTTATTTTATAACAAGCCTAAAAGAGGCCAATATCAAACATTCACACTTGGCTATTTCCAAAAAAAAAAAAAAAAAAAAAGAGCAGGCCTAACTGCTAAAAATCTTTCTGTATTTAGGCCTGACAAAAAGCCTTTAAATTAGCACTGCCACAAATGACAAATTAAAAAATTTACTTAACCACAACTAAGATATTGAAGGTAACCAAATGTTACTAATATATTTGTAGTTAAATAAGAAGATTCACAATTCTAAGTCTCTGTGTGTGTGCTTGTGCGTGTATGTGCTTGTGTGAGCTCGGCTTGCTTGTGAATATTCAATAACTGATCCGGGTGTGCCATCTAGTGATAGAATATTGTAACTGCGTGCATAAATTTGCAGCTCCATGCCCACTGGCAGAAACATCTGCACAAAGATACTCTGCTGAGCACCGTTGTTCTTCTCGAACACGCCAAATCCAGATAATCCTTAAATGATGAATTACATACATATTTTAATTTGTAACGAGTAGCGAAGTGGCCAGAGTCAAAGTAACAAAGTAAAAATATGCTTTTTATCTTTTAAATGTAGTAGAGTAAAAGTAAAAGTCCCGGTTTAAAAAAAACTTAAGTATAGTACAAATCCTCAATAAAACTACTTAAGTTCTGTAAGGAAGTAGCTTACAAGTACTTCGTTACTATACACCTCTGGTGTGTATGCGCGTATGCCTGCATGTGATGTGATGACTATAAAGCTCTCTTTCTCTTATTTTTTTCTAACTCGCTGTCTCCCCCCAGACATAGAAGTCAGACAGTACAACATGCTGTAGCCTATGCGACCGTGAGCAGGCGTCTTACATTGAGCGGTATCGGTGCGTGGTATCGGCAAATGTGTCAACGAGTACGAGTATGAGTATATTAACGAGGTATCGGGCAGATACCCAATACTGGTATCGGTATCGGCACAACACTATTCAATACACATATGTTCCCAATCTTCAAAATTTTCAAGCCTAGAGGCCTTTGAAAATTGTTAATATTTTCCTTGACCTCGAGTTTGACCTTTCAAAGTCAAAGAGTTCAACTTTAACACAGCCAACACATAGGTCATATATGACTTGATGGTACCAAGGAAAGACGATTGCCTAATTTAGAAAAAAATTTGTAACGTAGTTTATGAGAAATAATTTCTAAAAATTTCTCAGTCCTATCTTTAATATTCCGGCCAAAATTTCAAGGGCCCATAAAACGAATAAAAATTATTCAATCAAAAATCTGAAAAAAAATTGTCTGGAGATATGGGCTAGTAGTGTGTTATGGCAAATTTACACAAAAATTCATCAGGCCAAAAAAAACATTAAAAATGTTCCGGACGACGGACGCCACACCATGGCAATAGCTTATCGGTCTATAGGGCCGGTAAGTAAAAAACTGCATTTTGTATTTACTCGAGTTATCTTTGTCTTTTATTAAAATTTGTTTGATGATCTGAAACATTTAAGTGTGAAAAATATGCAAAAAAGTAAGAAATCAGGAAGGGGGCAAATACTTTTTCACGGCACTGTATATCATCTGTAACAAATGTCTTTAGTGAAAGAGAAAAACTTTTTGAAAGACTTTTTTTATTAACCATTGGTGCCTCAAATGTGCTTTTTATCTTCAGAAACATTAATGAGGAAAACAAAGAATAAACATCAAAGACCAAATTTTAAGTTCCCCTATTATGCTGATTCCTCTTTTAATACATACATGCAATGTTATAATGTTGGATGTCCATAGTCAACCTCAGCAAAGTTTCTAAACATAAGATACAGGGGTTTTGCCGTAATGCAAGAACGTGATTTCCTGAACGTGATTTCCTCTCTGAACAGCTCGTCCCGAGATCTTCACAAGATTTGGGCAAAACCTGAAGTCAGGTTGTTGCGTCCAGTCAGGACAGACCTGGCAAGAGCCAATCAGGGTGCTGGACCTGCCCACCCAGGAATCTATTTTATCAGACACAAATGAGCACACGTCATTTAACGTGTAGATTTATCAGTATGTCTCCCAAAGCTGTTCGTATGCATTTTTTTGGATGCGAAAAAAAGCACAACTATTTTCCCTTCCAAAAGACGATGCCACCAGAAATGAGTGGATAGCTTTTTTGTTTCCCAGTCGCAAACAGCCACACTCAATGGGAACGTTAGCTGTTTGTGCTCAGCTTTTCACCGAAGACCGCTTTGTCAATAAAGGATAATTCAGCGCTGGATATGCACCTCCGCTGCTTCTCAAACCTGGGGCAGTTGCATCAATTAAGAGCTCGGACCGGCAAGATTTAAGAAACGATATGACAGAAAATAATGTAAGTGAAGCCAACATGTTACGGGTGGCTACCAGGACTGCTAACACTAACATCTGGCCTCAAAAGCAGGCTTTGTAAAATATCTGAAGATAAAGCCTGGATCAGTACCAACTGTCAGTGTCTCAGCGACAGATGCAGAAGCTGTAAGTTGTACCATTTTGTGTTGCTTTACTGCATAAGCCTACCTACCGTGATAGCCTGTTGAATGTGGCTGTAGCACTGCGGCTAACGTGGCTAAGTTACAGTTGCTAATGTTTGTGTCCTAAATATGCAAGAATAAATAACATCAGGAGACATTCAACAGAAGGTATGTGAACATAAGCCTCATTTGAAGCTAACTTTTTATACTTGTTTGTAATTTGGATGATTGGTACAACTGTTCATGTTAACGGAACTTACTGTCAATAAAACCTGTATTGCAGGGTAACGTTTGTGTCTGTCGCTGTTATGAACGGTTACTACCGCATATTAGTTTACGTTCCGTGCAACTTAAAAATGCTCCTGGTTAACTTATATGCAGTAATTCAGATTGGTATGCTTGTGTTACTTTGGTTAGCATTAAGGTGGTAGTTTCATCATAAGGTTACCTGACCGTAGCCGCTACAGTTGAAGCTAACCAAAGAGGTGTTGTGCGTGTCTGCAAAGTTGGGCTGATAAGGCTGCAGTTAGACCAGACGTAGGCTTTGCGGAGCTTCGGGTACGTGTTTGGGTTTGTTTACTGCTGCTGTGAAACGATCGTTTTACTTACTCCACATAAGCAACACTTACACCGTTTGCGTGTTTTCGCGACAAACTCATTTAGTAGCTTGGTGACGGAATTGTGTTTCGCTTTGGTAGAAATGATTCACAGGAGCTTTTAGCAAAGTTTCTTCTGGATAGCTAAGTGGGTATATAAAATGACTATATAACAGTACAGCTACAACCACATGCATGCAAGGCGAGACGGTACGAGCAAAACACTAAAATTTCAACTTGCCACTCATTGACATCCTGCTGTAAACGTTGCTGCAATACCTCAGTTGCTTCCTCCTCCAGTTCAGGGTCAGATTCCGGATCAAACAAGTATGGTCTTACAGCAAGAGATGCCGCAGAGAGCTGTCCTGAAATACCCGACACCTTGGTTTCCTGGTTTTTCGGGTCTGCACCCTCCCCCAGAATCGAAGCGGCCAAGCAGCCAATCAGAGCAGCGCCTCATTAGCATAGCCTCCCCGCCCATTCTAAACAGCTCATGTTTTAGGCCAGCACAGACGGGGTGAGAGAAGAGGTCTCACAAGGCCTGGATTTTTGTGGGGTTTTTTTTTTGTAACTAAATTCCTAACATTATTTTGAAGACCCATTGGACATGTTTTAAATGACAAAATACAGCACAATATGGGACCTTTAAATTGAAAACTAGACAGTTTGTTCACCTTTGACCTCATGGGAGTAGCCCCCGAGTAAACACTGTTCCCTGAGTGTTCACAAGCCATACACTGAAATGGTCATATTTTCAGCAGGAAATTGTGGTTTATTCTGCCAATTCTGTTGCTATGGCGACCAAAATTGATAGGTGTTGTGACCTAACCATAACCTATGCCCACACAAATATCAAAAGAATCCGCTGAAATCTGTGGCCCACAGAGTGTCCACAAGAAAATCTTGATGGACGCGGCGGTGGCAACCATGAATCCACAGTAGCCGCCAAACTTCGTCCGGGGCCAACAAAAATCTAGGGTGCCTAAAACATTTGTACAGTATTGTATGCCAGCAGGCTTGCGCTTTTTTGCATGTTTTTCATTGAAGGTCAAATGTGACCCTGCCTGTGATAACCCAGCTATAGTCATTTTCAGGTGCTGTACAGTTTTTTTTTTACACAAAGTCATTCTATATCAAGTAAGGAATATTCTGTGAAAAAATCTAACTGATATCTGTAATATTGACCGAGAAAGGTCAGTTCAAAGTTTTGGCAAATTTCAGGCTCAGAAAAACTGTTTTTCAAGAAATTCCGATTTAAAAATAAGTACATTTTTAAAACAGCCATACTTTTGAACCATAATTTTCCTGACTATGTGTCATATACCAAATTAAAGCTTACATTCTCCTCTTTTGTAGTTTGACAAAATCAGTCTTTTAATAAGGATGCGCATGACCAAAAAGCATAAATCCCATTGAAATGCATGGAAGGAAGGGGTTATCATATAAACTTTACTGCAACAGCAGTAATAAACTTTACCGCAACAGCGATTACAGAGCAAAAATAATTATATTGACATAATTTATATATTTTATTAGTAAAATTGCATATCAGTACCAAAATCTCTTTCAGCTCCACGGCTATGGCATAACATTTGTATAATATCCCAGAAATGTTGCGTTCTTGTGTTTCGGGTGCCACTGCCATATCGGATAAAAAGATACTTCCAGGGGTGCGTTTCCCGAAATCACAGATGCTAACTTGCATAGTTGGACCCATTGACTGTGAATGGACAAACTTTGTAAGTTGCTAACTTAGTTAGCAACTGGGCTTTTGGGAAACGCATCCCAGAACGATGGGTCTGCATGCCGTCAATGTCCAAACACCGAATTGTTTCGCGAAGTACCTGACATGACATGTCTTCAAACTGGGCTGGTTAGCTTCACAATACGTTAATCTATAAGTGCAAACAGTTAATTTCTGACATTTCCAAGGTGATGCGACATAATCCATAGAGAAATCCGAACTCGGCTTAAGTCGCAACTCTCTGCCATACCATGAAATGACCTTCTTTACGATGGTGCGCATTGTTATTATGGTCTACATTCATTTTCAATGGTAGAAAAGAACTTCCTAAATGGAATGACACCCAAACTATCGGATGTTTATCCGCCAAAGGTAAACTAAAAAGCCGATTGAAACCATAGTTGAAACGAGCCTAGTGGAAACCAACTTCCGGTATTTCTCCGTTAAAAAACGTACACATAGTGTCAATAAATTCATTAATTTTAATATGTATGATGTTAGAAATAAATTTTTGAACACTATATTTCGAAACCCGGCTATGTAACCTATCATTTACACCAATAAACTCACATCTCATATTTTTGACATTTTTTTATCATAGGGACTACTTGATGGCCTTTATCTCAAAATTAGATCAGGGGAGTTTAGCCAAGTTTTCACAGGCGGGGTCACAAATGCACTATATACTAAATATATTATTTGCGCATTATACCATGGTCTGGGTGAATACTCTTTTCTGATTGGCTGGCAGGTATGCATTAAAACTGTGGAACGCACAGGTAGTTTGGCTACAGTAGTTTAACCGTTTGAAATTCATCCGCTAGCCAGCCTGCAACCATTGCAACGTTGGAGAGCGTCGCTGTCAAACTGTCAGCTGTTGAGAGCAGAGCACAACAAAACTCAAATGAAAACTGCCCCGGAGACTTTGCAGACTAAAATGAGAATAAAGAACTGAGAACATTAGAATGCGTGCGCGGCGTTATCGTGACATTTTTAGAGGTAACTGTTTTTTCTGTCACTAGCCTGGACGTATTCATGAAAGAAAAACGAGCAAGTAATCATTAAAAAGGTGCTGCTACCTACGCACAGCTAATGCTATAGCCCAAGCTAAACTGAATCTGCTGACTCACCTTAATGAATTAGAAATTTTTACAAACGCCAACATCCTTTGACTAGCAAACAAAATGACCATGGTATAAGCGGGATAATCAACTCGTAGGTGTGCATCACACGGTTTTAAGGCACTACACGGAGGCAACCACCCTCCGCTTTATGTCCCTTACACGTTTGCGTTGTTTCCAATGTAATGGCAATGCAGTGAGAGAGGAATGATCTAGTAGCTTTTGTGCGGCAAAGAGAAATGATTGTGTGTGACTTTCGTTAGTCAGACGTACTCTCCAGTAAATCGATGCACAGCTAAATCAGTTAAGAAATGCTTCGCCAATTCCCACCAGAATACTTAACAAATTTTTTCAGTAGGGCTTATCAGAGTTAGCTTTGTTGAGATGTTATGGCTATATTTACGCACACAGCTGGTGCGGGCAAACAAACCAAATGTCGCGGATTTTTCTTTTTTTTTGTAGTGTAGATGAACTGTTTGATGAATGTAAACGAATGTTCAATTTCCCTTGTTCATTTAATAATCTATGTACACCTTGATCATCTGATCTTGGCATGCTGTACCCATTTGGTTACATTTTATGGCGCTTTTCCACTATGCGATACCGGCTCTACACTACTCTACTCTACTGGCCTTGGTACCGGGTAGTTTTTTGGGGTTGCTTTTCCTTTAGAGGATAGTACCGCCTCCGTGGTACCTGCTCGTCGTTACGACGCAGCATGTTACTGCCGCGACGGCATCCTCAGTTATATCAAGTTTACTTTTATTCCGTCGATTTTCTTAAATATTTATGTGTTTTACACGACGTCACCATGTTATGGCACAAAAATCTGCGAGTTTTTAACAGTAATTTCTGTTTGACATTGCCCTGATGCATAGGATAGCAGATGGAGCTGTGTCCAATTCGGTTGCACAAAAACGCAAAACACTGATATCCGTAAAAGGCATAGAGTATTCATAGAAAAAGGCAATATATTCTCAAGGCATTTGTGTACCATCAGTATTCCATAATGAAACTACAACCCCTGGCAAGAATTATGGAATTACCACACACCGAGGATGTTAATTGACCTTTTTTCCTTCGTAACATTGTTGAGCATGATTTAGAAGCGCCGCCATGTTCTGTGGGCCAACGCTCATTTAAAATGGACTGTAGCAAAGTGTCCTATGGTCAGACGAGTCCAAATTTGACATTCTTGTTGCAAATCATGGGCGTCGTGTCCTCCGGGCTAAAGAGGAGAAAGACCACCCCTCCTGTTATCAGCGTTCAGTTCAAAAGCCAGCATCTCTGATGGTATGGGGATGCATTAGTGCATATGGTGTGGGACACTTGCATGTTTTAAAAAGCACCATGAATGCTGAAAGGTATATAAAGGTTTTACAGCAACATATGCTCCCCTCCAGATGACATCTATTCCAGGGAAGGTCTTGTGTATTTCAGCAGGACAATGCAAAACCACATACTGCAGCTATTACAACAGCATGGCTTCGTAGTAGAAGAGTCTGTGTGCTGAACTGGCCTGCCTGCAGTCCTGACCTTTCACCGATTGACAACATTTGGCGCATAATTAAACAAAACGTCCGTCAAAGGAAACCCAAAACTCTCCAGCAGCTGGAAGCCTGTATTAAACAAGAGTGGGATCAAATTCCAATGGCTAAACTCAAGAAACTTGTCTCCTCAATGCCCAGACGCCTCCACTCTGTGTTAAAAAAAAGAGGGGATGCTACACCATGGTAAACAGGCCCCTGTTCCAACTTTTTTGAGACCTGTAGCAGCCATCAAATTTGAAATGAGCTCATTTTGTGGACAAAATTGTAAAATTTCTCAGTTTCAACATTTGCTATGTTATCTCTGTTCTATTGTGAATAAAATACTGGCTGGTGTGATTTGAAAGTCATTGCGTTTTGATTTTATTCACAATTTACACTTTGTCCCAACTATTACGGAATTGGGGTTGTACTTTTTACCAAATATTTAGGGTGGATCACTTTGGGAACTACATTAATTTTAATTTTAATGTTAAACTTTCAATTTGTGATGAAAAATGTTGCCAAATTATGCTTTTTACGGCTTCAATTCCTCCTGAGTCTCATATTTTCAAAGCAATTAAGCCATGGTTGGTGTCAAATTGTTCCTTGGGATGGCAGCAACAATAACAGTTATAAATTTTAGAACTAGCACTGTGATAATTGGGAGTTATTCACTGATTTATCCCCATATGTTGGTTTTAGGGGGGTGCTCATCTAAATTTGGTCCACATCTGTCCGAGCACTTATAATACAAAAAACAAATGCATTTTCTAGGCCCACATACATCTCTCCACACAGTCAATATGGTAAGGTATCAAAAGCTTTCATGGGCAATTTTCCCATACTGACACAACACCACCTTTCAACATTGTCTAATTTTAATACAAGTCTATGCAATCGAAACCACATCAACTGTGACAGACAGTCCTGACATCATTGTAATAAGGGCATCTACAACTCATCATCATTATCAGCAGCAGCTGCAACTTCCTGTACTGCCAAGCAACGTAGTTTATGTCCACAATCTGGAAAGATATCCATAAACTCATCCACAAGCAAGCTAGCTACATAACAGCAATGCTCCAAATGGCCACAGAAAACAATGGAGCCCTACTACCTACCTAGCTACGTTAAGCTGCTTTTCCACCGAACGCGAAATGAATTTTTCGCGCGACAGATTGTATTCAAAGTCAATGCAAAGACGCGAATATTATTCGCCTCTTCGCATTTACTTTGAATGTAATATGTCGCACGAAAATTCGTTTCGCATTCGGTGAAAAAGCAGCGAAGACTAATTGCAGACTTCGTCACAATGTCGTAACTTTACAGCAGGGCTATTCAACCTTATCCAGAAAGGGCCAGTGTGGGTGCAGGCTTTCATTCCAACCAAGCACTTACACACCTGATGCTACTAATCAAGCTCGCTAGCAAAGACTCTTGGGGTTGATTAGTGGCGTCAAGTGTGTGAGCGCTTGGTTGGAATGCAACTTTACAGCAACTTGTCAGATAAGATCTAAAATGTTCGCAGAGTTGCTGTTATTTAGTATTTCCAGGACAGCACCAAACAAGCACACAATATTTGCGGTTCACATTTTAAATGATCAGCTACAAATTTTGAGTGGATACGAAACCCTTAACCAGTTGAAATGTGTTGAGCGCGGTGTTCGGGGGCTGCATCTGTGGTTCAAGGGAGTGATGCAAGGGAGAATCGATGATACGGCTCAACATCTGCACAAAATAAAATGGGTTCTACACTATACATCAGCCTACGTGTCAGCGTCTCGCATACCGAGAGTCTCCCTACAGCTTCGCAATCACCCTGCCCCCAGCCCTTGACGTAATCGGTGCTCATTGCTCGCAATTACCAACAAAAGGCTCTCTCATTGGCTACGAGTTTAAGTTTGTACTAAAGCACATATTGGCTCAATCAGCCGAACTTATGGGAAATGTAGTTTTTACATACCCAAAATTATTTTGTATTTGTGCCAGATTTGTTCTTACGGAGGAAAATTTAAAAAATACGGAAATCCGTAACAATACGGACTCTGAGCACCCATGCAGTTTCCTAGCGATAATGCGGAAGCGAGTTGTTTTTCGCAGAGACAATTCTCTCTGACAAATCAGTGGGCTGCTGTGTTGTCACGTCGCACTTTAGTACCTGTTAGCCGAGCGGGTACTTTTTTTGGAACCACAAGAGAGCAGGGACCAGAAAATCTGGTACCAGGTACTTTTTCCTAATGGAAAAGCAAAAAAGGTGAGTAGTGTAGATCCGGTACCGCGTAGTGGAAAAACGCCATTAGTGAGATGTGTGGCTGCGCCATGTTAAAAAAAAAGCACTCAATTTTAAAAAGTCAGTGTGACAATTAATACACTTAAGTGTGGTTATATTTTAGTAAATGTGTGGCGATGCCATGTTGAAGAAACATTGACTGTTCAAATGTAAGTAACAACAATTTATTACAGTCAGAAAATGAACAATATTTGATGGAAATAAAACACATTTTCAAAGTAATTGTAAGAATTGTTATAAAATTATTAAGTACACATATCAGTACTCGGTATTAGCAAGTACTCAAATGTAAGTACTTGTACTTGTACACGGTCTGAAAAAGTGGTATCGGTGCATCCCTATCAGCAAGTGAGGTTAAGCAAGTAGGTATTTGCAAATTATTCTGGATAAAGCCGGGACTCCTTGTTACTGGCAAGCTCTATCACTCTTGCTATTTTCCAGAAGATCCTTCCTGGAGGGGTGGCTGTTTGGGGACAATGGTTAGCCTATGTATTAAATACATAGCATGTCATGTTTAAAAGAGTGTGTGAATTTTTGTTCCATCTCACGAAACACAAAGTGCAACATAACGAATGCTTGAAGAGCAGAAAATGCCCGTCAGATCTTTTAATCCATTTTTAATCTGAACTGATTTATTAATACAGTGCCTGCGACCCATCTGTTATGCTTCTATTATCAAATACAGAACTTCAAATTTAATTTGAAATGTTTTTATTTACATTTTGGCCGACAAAAGAAGGGGCCTTAAAAAGCAGCCCTTTTAGTGGCAGCAAAAGCAATGGATGATTGCTGTGATTGCTTATAATTTCTCCGAATTTCTTCCATATATCTGATTTGACCCTCAATCACCAACCAAGCGGAAGCAAGTTCCTTTCACTCCTGACCGATATTATTCAAGGGGTCACGGTAGTGTAATCGAAATAACATTATTCTCGTCTCTTTCTCATAAGATGTTTTTTTCCCTATTTCAGCTGTTCTAATTTCTCTCCATCATTCCCCACCAGCGCATTTTTTTTTTTTTTTTTTTTACCCACACCCCTGAATCAGTTTTTTTTTTTCGTTTGCTTGTTTTATGCACAAGTTCTAAGGTAGAGTTCAAGTGCAGCCCCAAATATTCACTTCAATGATTTTTAATATCTGGATATGAATTAAACAATTTTTAACAATATTTTAAAATGTTTTTATTACATTGTTGGAGATCACTGCATTCAGGTTTGTATCCTTTAAGTAATGGTTTACTCGCGCACTTTATAGACGCTTTCATCTGCAGCGTATAGTTTTTTTTTTTCCCCTGCTGCTAGGCAAATGCGCTCTTATAATAGCAATTAGCCAAGGTGCAAGGGCACCTGGTTTTTGAAGGGAATGGGAGATGAAACTCTGGTTTATTTCATGTTATGGCCAAAACAGGCCTAGGAATATTTAAGAGATTAAGTCCAACCCTTTTGAACCATGCGCCATATTTTGCACCCAGACAGCCTGCCATTAAACTAGCAGAAATGGATTTTGACACACTCTAAATGCATTTGTGCCACACGCTTCAGACCTTGCACTAAGATCGTTAAAATAGGACCCACTGTGTCATAAAGTCATGGAGTTTTCACTCACAGACAATAAAATTTTGCAGAGACTAGAGACCTTGCAGAACTCAATGATTGGTTGACGACAATGTTCATCTCATAGAACTTCGCTATTTGCATGAGACAAGACTAAAGATGTCTAATAATATTGAACACGTTTGTTTTATCGGAATGACAAGATTAGAAAAATACAGTCTTTTGACCACCTTCCCCCAAACAATACACATGACGGGAGTACACCCCAACCTGAACAAAACCCCCATGATTTTATTGCAATATTGCAAATTTGTCTGGGATCGTGGACAGGCTTCACAAGGTCTTTGGTTTATGGTGATTTAAGGCCTGCATTAGCTGCTTTAGCCCTCTGTACTTTCTAGACTTCATCAGTTTTGTCTACCTGCACTGTCTGACCCTGACAGATTCTTGGATCCTGCTTTCACCCTGTCTGCCACATCTACCTGGTTTTGGAAGCTCCCACCTGCCTTTTTCACATTTGCCTTCGACTGTGTTCTGATACTGCATTGAAGCTCTCGGGTTCTTAACCCTGCCCCTTCTTTATAGACTATGGTTAACTCAAGGGCTGTTCCTGCAACATCGGTGTCAGTTTTATACATTCCGGTAATTATTCTGATCAATATTGTGGACAGCCATTTTGCTGTATTTTTATTACCTGTGACATAAAGATGCTATTATAACATTCACAAAGTCATCTCAGTAGCCATCCTATGTTGGTCTATTTCAAATAAGGATCCATTATGATACCAAATGAACCTTCAATATGGCTTATGACTGCAGTTGGACTAATTCAAAGGAAAACAGTTCAACTGCATGAAAATAAAATTTCTCTGATAATTACCATGACCACATCTCTGGTAAAGATGAACCTGCCTAAATCTATGCATAATTGTCTGCTATTTTAACAGTGAAGGCGCTAGACTTTACAAGACTGGGCAAAACATGAACTTATTGCTATCCCATTAATAAGTAATACAATAGTGTATTTAGACATGAAGAATCATAAGGAGTAGTGGATCACTTAGTCATTAACTGACAATACTTTCACAAATACTTAATTAAAATGGCCATTTTAGGACTTAAATAAAAGGTCTGTTTACTGTGTACAAGCTAATACCAAACGATGTGACATATGGAGTTTTCGTCACTGTTTTTGACGTTTCATTGTATGGGTAGAATAAAATTATGTGATCAGGTCGGCACAAAAGAAAATGTATTTTTCTGCTTTGAGTAGAAGCATGGCTCCTGCTTCTAATTAATTAATTCTAATTCTAATGGTGATGTATGCATTTTTAAAACTGCAATTTATCAGTTTTGTCAGATAGAATGCTTTGGACCTCTGCAGTAACGTAAAGAGTAAGATTTATTTCATTCTCATTCTCGTGAGGTAATCCAGCTAGTAGCTGATCTCTGGAGTTGTTATGCATGTATATGAATAAGTGTCCATGTACACGCGCATTCACTGAGGGGTGGTCCCATAATGTCGACATGGCGTTAAATGATTACTTGATTACTTATGCTTAAGCTACCTTCAAATCATGGTGTATATGCAAATGCTTTCCCACCCAGTAAATACATACAATGCAAAATGCACTCTTGTTGGGTTGTGATTAGGGGTGGAACGGTTCACAAAAGTCACGGTTCGGTTTGTATCACGGTTCTGGTGTCACAGTTTTCGGTTCGGTATTTTTTTTTGTACAGCAGAAGGGGAGGCATTGTCAATTTCAACATAGCCTACTTTTCATTTATTTGGCAAAAAAGTTCACAACAAACAAAATTCTGCATAGAATAGGCCTATCCCTTTAAAACAATTATTAATCCTGACCTGTTCTCAATCATTTTCATATTAAATAATAGATTCACTCCAAGAACACTCCACACTATCAGGTGCTGCTAGTTCTCCACGTTTAGGTAAGATGACAATCATTCATCTGGACGTGTATTTGCTGCATTTAAATCAACGTTATTCAAAATCGCATACAAGTCTGCTCTCACGCATATATGGCTTGAGTCTCACACTTTTAATATTTAATTGCCGCGTCTGACTTATAAATCAACCCACGCTGTACCGAGAGTGAAAGGCAATATTTCGTTATTCAATCAACGCAAATTTCAGAGATTCTTGCGTGGAATTTAAGTCTTTTTGCATGGAAGTTTTTCCGTTTTTAAGCGAGGAATTTAGTGAAGCGCAAGTTAAATCGCCTGAAAAGGCAGCGTGGAAGTTTCAGAGCAGTTTGTCCTTTGTAAAGCATAGGCCTATTAGCCCCTGTCACACTGTGACGACTTAGGAGGGCGAATCCCCGCGAACTAGAAAAAGTGAAAAAATCTTGGCAATTCGTATTGGGCTCGTGGCGGATTCTCCCTCATTCTCCGGCATTCTTGGCCACTCTCAGAGGGGCTACAACTGTTTTGAAATGTTCAAAACATTCGCGGTCCAAGCGCGATTTATTTTTCATCGTACTGCATTCCTACTGCATTCTTGGAGCCAGCGTGGCGATTCGCGTATATTCTTGAACATTCGTAGGGGGTCGTAGTGAGGCGCGGGAGCAAGAATGACCACGACCAATCACGACTATTTGACGGTTGGATTTTGAATTTGGCGCATGTAGTAGGTATACCTACGAAGAGGGAATAATAGGCACGTATGTTGTACGCCTGCCCTACGTATTCACTACATATGCACCACGAATGCGCTGAGAACCTAGTACGCATTGACGCGAATGCAGTAAGAATCGAGACGAATGGAGGTGATTGACCGTGCACCCAATACGCATACGCCATGAACCACCACGAATTAGTACGATTGAGCATGACTCCCGTACGAATGAGTGCGAACCGTGGGAAGACCCCCCGCGAATGGTGGCGAGTGTATAAATAGTCGCGTTCAAATTGTGGGACTTCAGTTGCCGTTGAGCGATGTGTGGCTTGCCTTGAAGTCTTGAAAATGCAGCCGCTTTATATACCGTGGATCTCTCCAGGAATTGACCCCGCGGGGCGCCCCGGTGGCTCATCGGTCTAAGTGCGCGTGCTATGGGGGCTGTGTCCTTCCTGCGGCGGCCTGGGTTCGGTTCCGGCTCGGGTCGTTTGCTGCGTGTCTTCCCCCATTCTTCTCCCGGCTTTCCTGTCTCTCTGCACTGTGTGACTGTTAGGTAAAGGAAAAAATTCCAAAAAAAAAAAAAAAAAACTTTAAAAAGAAATTGACCCCGTGACGTCATGATCCCATAAAAAAAGTTAAACATTTCGGCACGTCCACATTTCCTACATTCGTACTCAATCCTACTGCATTCGTACTGCATTCTCGGTCAGTCATACTGCATTCATACTCAAGCGTAGTGAGTTCGTACTGCGATCGTATACGTTCGTGGTGATTCTTCATGATTCCTACTCCAGTCTTCTGGCTTCATTACAAAGTTAAATGACGTGATTCGTACTACATGCGTAATGATTCTTGTTCATTCTCACTGCAATCTTACTCCCGTCGCCGACATACCTACGGCAATCTTACAAAATACCTACAGCATGCATACCACAATCTTAGAGCATTCGTGTATAGGTCCAGACAGGGCCCCAGACAGGCGAATGACGACGACAAAAATAATCCCCCCAGTTCGCAGGGATTCGCCACAATAGTCGCCACAGTGTGACAGGGGCTTAATTTGTCATCTACTGCAAGGTCTAACATACTTAGTCCGGCTTTCCTTGCTAGATATCAAGTTTTGCGACAAGTACCAATTTACATGAATAACCAAGTATCTTTGGCAAACATTAATTTGCATAAAAACTGCAGCCAGCAAACGAGCTGATCAGTCTCCTCAATGTGTAGCTAATTCATGACTACTTACTAATCTGACACGAGGCTGAACTTGGCTCCTTATTCGCAATTCTCGTCGTTTCGACTAATTAAGTAGCGGAATAATTGCAATTCACTGTTTTTATTTATTTATCTGCACCGCAAATGGCTAGCTGAGCAGGAAAACTAGCTTGCTAGCCTTGCAAGCAAGTTTGTTGGTTTATTTAGTAAGACAGTGGCTATTGTTACGTGACTGTAATCCATTGCAGGCAGGCTATTCTTACGCGACTCCCGTTCGGGCATGCGCAGATTGAAATTGTATGACTAAATTTTTGTCAATCAGGTCAATTTGGCGGCCGAGCTTGTACAAGGGGCCAATGGGTTAAGCCCGTAACCATGGCACCAGTAAATTGAAATCTCGTCCCCAGGGCTTCTATACTGAGCAACAAAATAAACGCAAATTAGCTAGTTAGTTAATGTAGTACTCTTATGATTACTCAGTAAAGTGACCGAAAAACAAAGAAATGTTTGATGAAACGAGTGTAAATGTGCACGCGCTAGTAATAAATTTGATTTTCTATAATAAGTACGCGCAAACTTATTTTCCGGTCTGTCTTTCATTAACTTGCGTTTCTTTTGTTGCTCAGGATACTTTCTTCACCAAGGTTGGGAAACTCATGGTAGCATCTGGAACTAGGCCGTTAATCAGATAGGAGAACTCCAGTAAAAATAGTTATACATATCCACATTACGTGAGCATCAGTCACGCAAACCATCAACGTGTCTAGCTATTCTTACGGCAGAACAAGGTAAGAAAATTATCGAAGTCCGGCAATTTCAATCTGTGCATGTCTGACCGAAAGTCACGTAAGAATAGCCTGCCTGCAATGGATTACAGTCACGTAAGAATAGCCACTGTCATTTAGAAAACGTTGGAAAGCTAGAAAGCTTTTTGCTGACTTTGCTTCGGTGCATGTAAATGCTGGCTAGCGAACTAAATGGCGAAGTAATTATTCACCGTTATCCATTGATTTCTTTGCATCATATATACGGCCTTAATCGCGAGAGAAACCTTTGTGGAGGTTCACAGGGTTGCAATTCTGTGTGAACCCGTCGCTGTGCTGTAATTACAAAATATGCTGCCAGCCGTCTATTCACACGATTTAGCGAGTATTCGAACTTCGCATCAATTTATGCGACTAAATGGGATTCAGTACATTTGCTAAATATTGGCCAGTGAAAATACACTTTACTTTGTTGACTGTAGGTTCGAGTTTGTCTTTTTGTGTATGAAAGTTAATACGGAGATATTTTTGCAATGTTACCTAGCTCCGTCTTAGTCTTAACCAAGAACATTCCACAATTGAGTACAGCTGAGTTTAGCATGGCGAAGCGAGCGGGAGGGTTAATGTCGTGGCTGGGCAAAGAAGAACCGGCAAAAAAGAAAGATGGTGAAGGATCCCAGATTTATGAAAAGGAGAAGAGAAAAAGGCTCCCCCGAAGGGGAGGCGAGGGTATTGTAATCGGGCCCGTCTGTCTGTCTGTCTGTCTGTCTGGACGCATATCGAGGGTTTGGAGCACAATGTTTCTATGTCCATTTTAGAGGTTTTGAGAAAAACTGATTTTAAGGTTTCCAAGTGTTCTCTTGAATCAGGTATTTTATAACTTTTTTTTTTTACCAGTCACTCCTTTGCTGCATGGTTCAGAAGTATATTGAACACCCTCATAGGAGTGTGACCGCAACATCATGGTCAAAATTGCCAAAAATGGACATGTCACCTCAGTGCTCCAAGAATTCTAGCACATGATGTGACATAACACAATGGTGATTGGTTGAAGGTAAGTTTGTTTGCAATGGAACACAGACTATTCTGTAATAAAATTCATGTTTATTCATCAAAATGTCAATGTTTAATTCGTTTAAGCAGATTTTGTTGGACATATCACAAAATGAAAATGTGAATTCTGATTAAAAATGAATGCAGATGGACATATAGTTATTGTGCTCCAAGGATTAGCTGACAGAAAGGTGTGACAGGGGGTAAAAATCTCTAAACCACAAATTTTGGACATATAACCATTGTGCTCCAAACCCTCAATATCTTAATAACTATTGGCACGATTTACATGAAACTTTCATAGCAGAAAGGTGCTACCCGTGGCTCGGCCCTCCTCTAACGTCAGACTGCTAGGTCAAAAATCAAAGTCACAAACAAATGTCAAAGAGGCGAGGGTTTGCAATCTGGTTGTCTTGTTGTCTGTTCAGAAGACAGCCTGCTAGCTGCCTCAGCACTTGACTTTTAAAAATCCTGTCTTATGCATATGATACACAAGACCTCGTTGTTGCTATATTCTGAGAAATAAATGTTTTGTTCATAAAAAGGTCTCTTTTTTTTGGGTTTTGCATTTGAAAAAAATCAGGGCTGATAAAAACTCAGCCGGGCTGACAGATTTTGGGGTCTGTCAGCCCGGCTGGCAGCCCAGCTGGCAGACAGCTGAAAAAGTAAAGGTCGAACCCTGCAGGCTTATATATTGGTCTTGATTATTCAGTAAATAAACTGTGTGTTTATTGATCAAGCGATCTTAAACAGGGTCAGCTTGAAAGCAATTATGCATTTAAGGTTCAGAGACTCACAGCACTTCATTTGAAAATCCCGCAACGCCGGCGTTACCGCCAAGGGGACGTTGGGCTTTAGGGAGTTAACTTGGAGTAATCTAGCTAGCGTGATCAAGGTGGGCAAACTAGCTTTGCATTGTCGTTAGTTAGCCACTTTAAACAATAGTGTGAGTCAACAGTCAGCATAGGAATCTTTTCACAACAGTCAGCTCTTTGCATTAAAACCTCTTGATGATGTAACAGATGACTGTTCCCGACCATTCATTTTGAAAGAGGAATGACCAACAAGAAAACTCCAACACTCAACTGAACAATGGTGCAACTTCATCCCTAATGACTGATCGACGGTGTAAGTTCATTACTCACTCACTCACAGACTTTTGTGTATATAGGGCTGGCCCCTGTTATGCTATTGACAGTGCAGTGGAAATCCAAAATCAGCAAATATTCTTGTGTTTGACAATAGCGCCCAGTGTTTGACCATACAGTAGTGTGCAGTGATGATTATACACTCAACAAAATGAGGATAAATCAGAAATCAAGTACTATACAAGTATTTATTTCATGTAATATTGGATCATATAGATGAAAATAAGTAAACAGATAAAAAAAAATGTCTTTTTGAGAAGAAAAGTCAATACCTAGCGTGGCCATCCTTTGCTTTGATTACAGCATTTAATCTTTCAGGCATAGTTTTAACATTTTTTTTTTATTTCCCTCACTCGCTGAACCATTCCACATGGTTTGAAGTTCATTCCAAAGAGATTCTTTCAATATTATAACAGATTTGCTCAATCGGAGAAGGTCTGGACTTTGAACAGGCCAAGTCATAACTTTCATGTCACCAAATGTTTCTTTCCAACTGAGATAATTCTTGTACAACTTAAAAGTGTGAGTAGGGTCATTATCTCACTGAAAATAAATTCCCTGACTCTTCCCAGTCTCTTTCCAGATGGCAAAGCGTGCCTCACATGGATGCGGTGATACTTCTTTTTATCCATGATTCCCTCGATTTTTATATTACCGACTCTTTTCAGCAGACTGAATCCCAAACCATAATTTAACCACCTCCATGTTTTACTGACGGGGTTAAGAGGACTTTCCAGGTTCATTTGTTTTACCTTGTTCCAGGACAGATATGGGTATAATAACACTACAGTTAATTATTTCAACACAAAATGTACCATTCCATTGGTTTTTATTTACATTGTTACCATGGAATTGACGTTAATAAGCAAAATCACGGTCCGTATTGTGGCAAGCCTTACTACCTAACCACCCAACCAAATCACTTAATTCTTTTTTTCCCTGTTAGATATACAGTGCCGTGAAAAAGTATTTTCGCCCTTCCTGATTTCTTATTTTTTTGCATACTTGTCACACTTAAATGTTTCAGATCATCAAACAAATTCTAATATTAGACAAAGACAAAGTAAATACAAAATGCAATTTTTAAATTATGATTTCATTTATTAAGGGGGAAAAGCTATCCAAACCTACCTGGCCCTATGTGAAAAAGTAATTGCCTCCGCTTGTTAAATCATTAATTAACTGTGATTAACCAAATTTTTTGAGTTCAATTTCACTAGCCACACCCAGGCCTGATTATTGCCAAACCTGTTAAATCAAGAAATCTGATGAAGTGAAGTAGGCTAAAAGATCTCAAAAAGCAACAATTCATGCTGCAAACTAAAGAAATTCAAGAACAGATGAGAAACAAAGTAATTGACATCTATCAGTCTAGAAAGGGTTACAAAGCCATTTCTAAGGCTTTTGGACTCCAGCGAATCACGGTGAGAGCCATTATCCATCTTCCCAGGGGAGGCTGGCCTACCAAAATTACTCCAAAAGCACATCGACGACTCCTCCAGGTCACAAAAGAACCCAGAACAACATCTAAAGAACTGTAGGTGTTACATACCTCATTTAAAGTCAGTGTTCCTGATTCAACAGTAAGAAAGAGACTGGGCAAAAATGGCATCAATGGGAGAGTTCCAAGGTGAAAACCACTGCTGACCAAAAAGAACTCAAAGGCTTTGTCGAACATTTGCCAAAATACATCTTGATGATCCCCAAGACTTTCAGGAAAATATTCTGTGGACTGACAAGACAAAAGCTGAAATTTTGGAAGGTGTGCGTCCTTTTACATCTGCTGTAAAATTAACACAGCATTTCATAAAAAGAACATCATACCAAAAGTCAAATATGGTGGTGGTAGTGTGATGGTTTGGGGCCGCTTTGCTGCTTCAGGACCTGGACGACTTGCCGTAATTGATGGAACTATGAATTCTGCTCTCTAGCAGAAAATCCTGAAGGAGAATGTCCAACCATCAGTTTGTGACCTCAAGCTCAAGCGCACTTGGGTTATGCAGCAGGACAATGATCCGAAACACACCAGCAAGTCCACGTCTGAATGGCTTTAAAAAAACAAAATGAAAGTTTTGGACTGGACAAGTCAAAGTCCGGACTTACTGGACTTGAAGTGGCATGACCTTAAACAGGCCGTTCTCGCTCGAAAACCCTCCAGTGTGGCTGAATTAAAACAAGTCTGCAAAGAAGAATGGGCCAAAATTCTTCCACAAGGATGTGAAAGACTCATTGCCAGTTATCGCAAATGTTTGATTGCAGTTGTTGTTGCTGAGGGTGGCACAAACAGTTATTAGGTTTAGGGGGAAATTACTTTTTCACACCAGGCCAGGTAGATTTGGATAGCTTTTTGCAGCAGCTCGTATGTATGCACTGCACCTGCCTTCACACTCCTTTGTCAGACAGTCAATAAGGGACTTTAGCTTGGATAGGGGTCCATAATTTTCTTTGAGAAAGACTTCCGTCTTCATAACTGCTGCATATTTCAAACAATAAGGGCTGCTTACACTCAATTGAAAACACACATAAAATCAGCCTTGATCTATTATTTTCCCATAATCTGCAAGAGGTACACATACTATTATTATTAGAATTCTGCTCTCATACTTCCAGCTCATTAGCATTACAATGAATTTCAGAAATGCCAAGCTCTATTTATCCATTTTTATTTATCCCTTTAGTAATTCCCCAAAAATTCAATATCTTAGGGTGTAGTTTTATTCGGTATTACGTAGTTAAAAAGTCTTTGTTCAAATTAGGCTCAAAATTCTGTGATTTTTGTCCGTCGCCCAAATCCAAACTGTGGCTGTTTAATCAGGGTGAGGAGATATGCTAATATGAAGCAGCTGGTGATTGTTATGTTAGTTTGATGTTTTGTTTTTTCTCCAGAAGTTTTTAAATATTTAATTCCAGCAAGAGAGAAAAATATGCAGCGCATTGTTCTGAACATCCCATGGATGATGACAGCGCCATAATAGGAACTATTTTCTCAATACCCCACATTTCTCTCAGTACTATTAAATGCTCACAGCGAGGTAAGGGAAGCTCACTCTCTTCATAGATATGCTAGCATTACCCCGGTCAAGTAATGAATGATACACCAGCTCAATGTCATTCATCTCCATCTGGTTTTTAGAGAGCAACTGTCAGGCTCAGTCCAACCAGCAGGAAGACTGAAGATTCTTTATATCCGCTCGCCTTTCATCTATTCAAACGCCATAGCTGCGCCTTACCACGGCTTATATTTACACAGCTTACCAACCCCCGCCAATTTTAAACTGTGATATGAAATATGATACATGTACAGATGGAGCAAAACCAGGGAAAAAAAAGAAAAAAAAAAACTCCAGGATAAACTTAAAACGAGGGAAAAGTAAAAAGCCTTTGATGTTAGTACGTCAAAAAAAAAATACTGCAGAGATGGAGAAGCTCGAATTTAAAATCACATATACAAATGTAAAACCTCGTAACTCATGCATGCGTGCATAACCACATACACATATGCAGATTCCCATGTGTAAAACCACATATTCATACGCACATGAGCAAAAACACTTGTACATATACACATCCACGTGCGTAAAAACACTTATACATATGCACATGCTCAAAACACATACACATATGCACATGTGCATGCGTAACACCACACATACATATGCATATGCGTAAAACCACATATGCATAATGGACATGCACATACATAAAACCACATATACATATGTACATGAGCAAAAACACATATACGTATGCACATATGCATGCATGAAAACCCATATACATAGGCATATGCGCATGTCTAAAAACTGCATATACATAAAATGAGATATACTGTACATATGAAGAGTTTCGTTGCTAAACACAATATATCCTTTTGAAAAATCCAAATTTTTGCCACAGGAAAGGTAAGCAGAGAAGAGCTTTCTTTTGTGTTAATGTGTCTTGCTAAACAAGCTAAAACACCATCCCATTATGCAATTAAATCTAATAATAATGTATTTTGTGAAAAAAATTAAGTTTGTGGGGATTATTTGGCAAATCGCTACATATCCACAGAAGTGTGATTTGAAGTCAAATGCCTGTGAGTCAATATCACAGACAGAAACAATTCCACGTTCTCGTAATAATTCATTATACTCCTCTGCGTGTAGTGCACACTCCTTTTTGCGAAACTGCTGCTCAATGAGGCCAAGAACTTCGTCAACGAGGAGAAAACTATGTTCACTGATAGGAAATGCATTCTTGATGGACATATTGGGCAATTTTTTTTTCCCCACAGAGCTTGCAGCATAGAAATGACACTCATTTTTGTTATTGCCTAAAACAAGAGATGCGAAACAATTGCAGTCTGTTGGCAGTGCGGGATTCTCCATCGCTGACTGGCTGCGTGGATATACCGCAGTTAGCGGAAAAACTGCTAAACACTGGGATATATAGCGTGTTGCTAAGGGCTGAACTTGGCATGACTCCCAGCCCGCTAAAAATGATCTTCTTGCAGTGATGGTTCAAAAATTTCGAAAGTGGCGTTTATTGCTCTTTGCAATTGAACTCTTCATATGCACATACACATGCATAAAAACACATCCATACATATATGCATGTGCATGCATAAAACCACACACCCATACAAATACATACAGTGCTGTGAAAAAATATTTGCTCCCTTCCTGATTTCTTATTATCTGCATATTTTTCGCACTTAAATGTTTCAGATCACCAAAGAAATTTTAGTATTAGACGAACATAATGCAAGTAAACACAAAATGCTGTTTTTAAATGATGAATTCATTAATTGAGGAAAAAAGCTATCCAAACCTACCTGGCCCTAGGTGAAAAAGTAACTGCCCCCTAAACCTAACAACTGGTTGTGCCACCCTTGGTGACAACAACTGTGATCAAGCAGTCCGGACTTTGACTAGGCCACTCCAAAACCTTGATTTTGTTTTTTTAAGCCATTCAGAGGTGGACTTGCTGGTGTGTTTCGGATCATTGCCTTGCTGCATAACCCAAATGCGCTTGAGCTTGAGGTTACGAATTGATGGTCGGACATCCTCCTTCAGGATTTTCTGGTAGAGAGCAGAATTCATGGTTTCATTAATTACAAGTTGTCCAGGTCCTGAAGCAGAAAAGCAGCCCCAGACCATCACATTACCACCACCATGACTGTTGGTATGATGTTCTTTTTATGAAATGCTGTGTTAGTTTTATGCCAGATGTAACGGGAAGCTCTCCTTCCAAAAAGTTCAAATTTTGTCTCGTCAGTCCACAGAATATTTTCCCAAAGGTCTTGGGGATCATCAAGATGTTTTTTTGGCAAATGTGAGATAAGCCTTTGTGTTCTTTTTGGTCAGCAGAGGTTTTCGCTTTGGAACTCTCCCATGGATGCCATTTTTGCCCAGTCTCTTTATTATTGTTGAATCATGAACACTGACTTTAACTGAGGCAAGTGAGGCCTGCAGTTCCTTAGATGTTGTTCTGGGCTCTTTTGTGACCTCCTGGATGAGTCATTGATGCGCTCTTGGAGTAATTTTGGTAGGCCGGTCACTCCTCGGAAGATTCACCACTGATCCAAGTTTTCTCCATTTGTGGAAAATGGCTCTCACCGTGGTTCGCTGGAGTTCTAAAGCCTTAGAAATGGCTTTGTAACCCATCCAGACTGATAGATGTCAATGACTTTGTTTCTCATCTGTTCTTGAATTTCTTTAGATAGCGGCATGATGGGTTGCTTTTTGAGATCTTTCAGCCTAATTTACTAGGTTCTATTTAAGTGACTTCTTGATTCAACAGGTCTGGCAGTAATCAGACCTGGGTGTGGCAAGCGAAATTTAACTCAAAAATGTGGTTATTCACAATTAATCGACGATTTAACAAGGGGGGCAATTATTTTTTCACACAGGGCCAGGTAGGTTTGGATAGCTTTTTTCCCTTGAAATCATCACGTAAAAACTGCATTTTGTAGTTACTCGGGTTATCCTTGTCTAATATTGAAATTTGTTTGGTGATCAGAAACATTTAAGTGTGACAAATATGCAAAAAAATAAGAAATCAGGAAGGGGGGAATTCTTTTTCACAGCACTGTGTGTATATATATGTGCAAATGCATTAAACTACATATACACATGCGCATGAGTTTTGTAGAACTATATACGTATACATATGCACATGTGCATGTAAACACGCACATTTTCCCCTTTCTCCAAAAAAAAAATCCTGCAGTATATCACTTGACTAAAATACCAGGACATACTACCCATAGTTTCACTTTACTGTGGCAGTACACACGTACAAATAAAACCAATCACTTTCATACATGGTAATCTTAGGCTGCTGTTATTTTGGGGGTTTGGTTTTGTGCTCTTCCAGCATTTGAGTATACCTGTCCTGTACCTGCAGGTGGTGCTCCAATAAGAGCACCTCCCTTCTGAGATAGGGAGGTCATATGACCTTCATAAGAGCCACACCCAACATTACTCATATCTCAGACACACTTTAAAAAACATAAAAAGCAGAAAGCAGGTAATTACACCAACATCTCAGTTAACAGGAAAAATAACTTTTTAGTTTTATAGCATGTTTTTGGCAAAACCACTAGGATTCGAGAGAAAACTAAGCGTCCTTCGGGACCAGCACATGAACAGATTCTGGCATGGCAGCAAAAAGAGTCATAAAAATATTTTCCTTTTTATTTAATGTCGTCCATAATTCATCGGCAGGAAAAGCTAATCAATAGCACCTTAATGAAAACTTGAGCCATATTTTATTTTGCCGCAGAGAAGCCTGTGGATCAGCACTCTGCAGCCTTGTTGTGCACTGGATTTGCCCTCGGGCTGTATGACAGATGTGCATCACACTCACAGATACCCTAAATATCTGCTCTCAGTGACCACAGCCGCTTTATCACCGGGCCAAGGGCTGGGAGGAGGACGAGCCGTTTCATTTTGTTATTAGTGCAATTTGAAAGGGAGAAAAAAAACATTTCTGTTATCCATCTTTTATTCATCTTTTCTTTTTTCTTTCCTCAGTTCTGATCCTCACAACACCACATCTTCCTAATTTGAGCAGCACTATGAGATATACAGGACCGCCTGTAATTACCTTCAAATTATAAATATCACAAGTGCGCTTCTCCCAAATCCCCATTTCCCCCCAAATTAAATACACAGCAAAACACCTTTTACAAGCCTCCCTTGGCTAGAAAAAAAGGACTAGGGAATTTAAACAAGAACCT
Source organism: Gymnothorax javanicus (assembly GCA_029692085.1). Classification (NCBI taxonomy): domain Eukaryota; kingdom Metazoa; phylum Chordata; class Actinopteri; order Anguilliformes; family Muraenidae; genus Gymnothorax; species Gymnothorax javanicus. The sequence continues at coordinate 41,942,904 of CM056203.1, forward strand.
TTTTTTCTTTGACCCCTTTCCCTAGTTTTCATCAAATTGAAGCCTTATTAGGTCTTTTCCAGAGTTCAAAAGAAAAACCCTTTTGATATCTCATGGGCTTTGAAGAGAATTATTTGTGAAACAGCTCTAATTCCTCAATGCAACAAGCCCAGTATTCTGACACTGCTTTCATTCAGTGATCCTACATAGGGGGTCTGCTCAAGATATGCAGTGTATCCACTGATTTCCGGTGAGTGAGAAGAAGGCTTTGGTAATATTATGACACAGGAATAATGAAATTACTGCTTTGCGTTTGAGCAAGCACTTAACCAGCATAGTTTAAGTAAAAATGAAAAAAAAGTATTCATAAATGCAGATGAATTTACTGTAGAGGTTACCAATTATCCACTGTATTTGGATAATATGTCACAAAACATTTCTTGTTTATGCCTTCTCAGTTAATAAGAGACTGAAAGCTGAAAGACACACTGAGAAGAAATATGATAAAGTGATTGTTCAATCTACAAGGGAAAATGGTCATGCAAATAAAAACAAAGGGCACACCAATTCAGTCATTACGAATATCCTCATGAAACAGGATATTGGCTGTACGTGGCAAAGCACTAGCGCAAACAAAAGCCTTCTTCTTTTAATAACTGAAAATCAGGAGATCTGGGGGAGAAAAAAAACAATTTTCAAAAACTTTGATTCAGGGCTCCAGAAGAGTAAGCGGCTCAGCGGAGGGCAGAAATCAGGCTGACCTGAGGACAGTGGTAGAACTTTCTTTCCTACCATGTCTTCAAGAGTTGGGACAATCTGCTTAAACAGACCAATATTATGAAAGATACTATTTTTCCATACACCACAACAACTTAAACTAATCAACTGCTTAACTTAATAGACCGTTAAAATTAAAATTAATTAGGGCAAATCTGAGGAAATTATATATCTCCATTACTTTCATATTTAATGGTACACATGACTGAGCTCAAATAATTTGACAAATGACCAAAAAGCTGACAATTTAAATTTTTCCACGCCAATAAAACGTGATTAAAAAGAAATGGCCAGAGCAGCACTTTGCCACGGCCTCTATCACGATTCACCTTCACAGACTGCTTTGAGTCTTATTCAGAAGACAGATCACAACGTGTGGCACTGTTAGTGAGGTTATATTCAACAACAGTCCTGAAATCATTAACATACTGGTAATATACAGTGCAGCACAGGAGTTCATCTGTGCCAGTGTTGTATTTAAACTTTAATTTAATGCCATGCAGGCGGGTGAGGTGGGGAGGCTGATAAACGAACCATCAGTGAGAACAACCCAGATGAGGTAGAGAGCCGCAAATTTCTATTTATATAGAATGATAGGATTTTCTTTGAACAATTAAACTTGGAATGATTAGCCGGCCAGTTCTGATGTAGAATTTGGGCAGGTCATGGTAAGTCAGGTATATTAATCACCCAAGGCCCAGAGCAAAGGATAATTAAATCAAATCAATCAGGTTTTTAAAACATTCAATTTTGTGTTATTATTTTGTTAATTGAAAACTCGACACTTGACAAAGCCCTCCGCCCTGAACAACCTCTGCCACTCCATAAAGATCTGTGACTGAGCACTCCAAGTCTCAGCAGAGCACGAAACACCACAAAGAAATCATTGTCAATTGGAGGATAATACAGTTTCAAAAATACCATTTCAATAATACTGTCTCAATAAGTATCACTCGATCAAACTTGACATGAAAGTATTGTCTCATCATTAAGCAATTATTAGTTTTGACTATGAAAATGTGTGCGTGAGAAAATATAATACAATGTATAATTTAACAATAGTAATAATTTTAAGCATTTTACATAATTCCAGTAAACTAAGAACTTATAAAATCTATTTAATTTCTCAATCAATATTTGCTCTACTTTTAGTATTAGACCATATACAAATATTAAAATCCAACTCCTTTAATTCCACCGCAAGAACCAACAGCAAAGAAAACCACAGGACCACGAAAAAGATCGTTGGTAAGTTCTCATAACAGCAGCTTCTCTGGCACGTCACCATCCATGGCCAGACGGCCATTTTGAATGAAAGCATTGACGTATGTAACCAGCTACTGAATTAATCAAGCCAAAAAAACTTCACAAAGCACACACTTCTTCGCAACTCAAATCCAAAAAATAAATAAATAAATAAAAAGGAACACGGGTGCGATATGCATGAACATTTAGATACACACACGCACACACCTGTTACATAAGCCTTGGGTGAACAGCTCAGAGAAAAATCATTAAAAACATATGTATATTAATGATCACGAGAGTGGAAAAAGCTGGGAGGCAGCCAGCAATAGGTAGCTTGCAACAGAGGACTTTACGGCACGTCATCATCAACCAGCTTCTCTGCTTTACACATATGCCCCAAAAACCTACAAGTTTTTAAGCTTAAAGAAATGTATGAAGATTAATAATGAACAGGTCTTCACAGCAATTTTCCCTCATAAATTAAAATATTGTTTGTGATCATTGTTTAACCCCATCAGACAGAGCTTATCTCTTACTACACCAGCGCACAATGATCTGTGGTATTTTATCAAACACTAGCTTGCAAACCATTCACTTACTCCTGCAGTGGTCCGGGGTACCGTATGAGCATTACATTACATAATCCATAAAGCTGGTGCAGCCAGAAAAAAGTACTTATACACATGCAATTAAACATAAACAAGAACATTCCAGTATTGCTTCTTACAATCACATTCTTGTAGAACAGATGTAAAGCTATTGCTAGATGGCATGTGTTCATAGAATACAAGTTAAGATCAGTTTAAAGAAATATGTTTCATATATACAACAACCTGCATATGTAACCATACACATTTTATGCGTGTTTATACACACCTAGTGTGGATAGTCATTGTGAACTTATCAGAACAGTAGTTTTTATTCGAGGCATTGTAAATTGCATATAAAGAAAATTCACAGCATCAGCCAAAACCAAGTCGTTGAAATTGTAATCCTGATACTGTTATATCAGCATCTTGTGCAGTGGTTAGAGCATCTGACACTCAACCAAAATGACAGGTATGAAGGTACGGGAGCTGTCTCAGTAAATGTGCTACTTTGCCCTAATTGCTTAAGAAAGGAGAATGTAATGAAAAGTATACAGAATGCTACTGCTAACTCATTGCAAACATTGCCAGGCAGTTTTAAAAAGTATGAGAGCAATTAGCTTTAATAGAGTGAACTTAAAGCACTGCATGAAATTTGTAGGAGGAACAATGCATTTTTGATCCAAATCCAGCTTGGTCACTGTAGAAATTTTTTAAAAATCTTTTTTTTTTTTTTTTAAATGAAGCATATTTATGGTAAGTAAATGCATTCAGACTGTCAGCCATGTTAGATAATCGCCAGTGGGTGGCCTGCTATTGAGAGTGAACTGTAAAATTACATGCTTATGCACAGTGACTGCAGTACTCTGTAGTTGCCTGAATAAAAAAAAAGTTCTGCATTTTTTTTTTTTCCAGTTCATAAAACCAGTTATCTAATATGATACAATTATGAATGTGACATGATATCTTCCCATTCCAAAAACATAGAATATTGAAGCAATACCTGTAAAGTGGCATTTGCTAACCCCCCCCAAACCCCCCGCCAACAAACACAAAAACACACACACACACACACACACACACGCACAAACAAAAACACACAAAATAATAATATAGAACAAACAACATGTGCGTGCGTGTTTGCATGTCAGTGTGTACAGTGGTGTGTCTGGAGTATGCACGCGGTGATGTTTGTGGTGGGGGCAAATCATGAAAAATTATTCACCAAGCATTCACTCAAAGTGACGCCACGCAGCCTGTGGCATCGGCTGAGCAAATACACGACAAAAAGGTCAGGAATAAGAGGTAAGCGTGACAGAAAGAAAACCGGCTTCGATCGGCGAACGATGAGTGTCATACTCCTTCACACCGGAGGAGAATGCCCATGCTGCAGAAGGAGGCCTCTCTCCTCACGCAGAAATGCCCATCCATATTTCAGCTTGCACAGAACTGTCCAACAGCCAAACATCATTTGCATGAATTTGCATTGTCAGTTTGGAGAACAGGAGAGCTGAGATGACACGCCTGACGCAAACAGGGCTGACAAGCCCTCCCTGACGTCAATCTGATCTGAGCGATGCTCATCTCCCAACTGCATGACTGTTCTGAGAGGAACACCGCCACTGATCGCGCTAGAGCCCCGTGCGAGCCAGAGTGTACAACTGTCAGAGGCTGTCTGTCTGCACGTCAGTGCTCATTATTATTATTATTATTAGTATTATTATTATTATTATCATTTCTTCCATAAACATACATAAACATGTCACTCAGCAAATAATTGGGCAAAATATCTCACCTAAATTGAAAACAAAAAAACAATCTTACAAAAATGATATTCAGCCAGAATATGGCGGGGGGGGCGGGGGCGGTGTAGATACATAAATGCTTGAACAACTGAACTGTGTCCGGGTTGGTCAGGTAGAGGAGTAGCAGCTCTGCTACTTCCAGTGGAAGATGCCATTTTGCATCGGAGCACTAATAATTCTATTCACAAAAAAAAATTATTAATCCAATAAATACAATTGAGGCAAACAGTATTGAATGTTCACCTGTAAAACACTCGAATGATTAACTAACAGCCAGAGACCAGGGTGAATCACACTCACACACGAACACACACAGATGTCTTGCATACGAATACACATTTTGTGACTGAATGTAACACCAGAAGAAAACATTTTACCCCCAAAACATAAACTGGTCTCCTACAGATATGTATGTCCCTTTGGAATCTTTTTTATTTTAACAACCCATTTCATTGTAATATCATAACACGGTTTGAGTCAGGCACACTTTCACAACTCACAGGCCCTATTTTAACAATCTAATCGCACTGTCTGAAGCGCCCAGTGCAAGTGTATTTAGGGCGTGTCCAAATCCATTTGAGCTAGTTTTAGCCGCAGGTTATCTGGGCGTAAAGTAAGGCACATGGTTCAAAGGGGTTGAGTTTAACCTCTTATTCATCATAGGCATGTTTTGGGCATAACATGAAATAAACCAATGAGAGTGTCATCTCCCTACCCTTTGAAAGCTGCATGCCCTAACTCTTGGCGAATTGCTACCACAAAAGCGGATTTGCCAAATAGGAAAAACACTTCTCTGCAGGAATGTGGTTCTGCTCGTGCAAAAAAGTGAAAGCGCACAAGCAAACAACGGCTGAAAGTATGGACACCTGATCACTGTAATCTCCAAAAATATTAATAAGAAATATATTTTTCAAATTTTGTTCAATATCAAGCAATCAATCAATAACCTTTTTTGCAGGGAAGTCCCACTGAGACCGAGGTCTCTTTTGCAGCAGAGCCCTGATTACAACAAAACAATTACAACGGTAGGTTAAAGACAAACAGCAAACAGCACAGATAAAAATACACAAAATTCACAAACAACAATTCCAGATTAAAAGAATAACAAATTTTAAAATAGAATAAAAAATTATGATAATGAATAATTTAAAAAATTATATATATATATATATATATATATATATATATATATATATATATATACACAAAAACATAGGACAGAGAAAAATGATGTGCAAATCCTACCTTAAACTAAAAGCAAGTACATCTGGCCTCCAAAAGCAATATATCCAACAGTAATTTCTTGAAGGACACAAAGGGGATAAGGCAATCTAGCTTCAAAGTATCCTGGAAATTATTCCACATCCAAGGTGCGAATGCACTAAAAGATGTACCGCCCAAATTTATTCCAATCCTGGGAGCCTCTAACAAAATCCACTCTTGTGATCTGGTATGCTGACTTCTGATTTTGATGGATAAGAGCATAGTGAGATATGAGGGAAGTTTGCCTTGCAAAGCTTTGTAAATAAATAAAATACAATGTAGCTTCCTTCTAAAATGAAGGGAAAACCACCCTACAGAATTATATAAAGCACAGTGATGGGTTTGGAAACCATCACCTGATGAAGTGCAATGCGCTATGATAAATTGCATCCAAGGGTCTTAAGGTACCATTAGAGGCATGCCTGTAAAGGAGATCTCCTTAGTCAAAAATGGGTATATTGTCGCCTGGACAATCCTCTTCCTATTGTCCAAAGAAAAACAGGACCTGTTTCTGTAAAGAAGCCCGATTTTCATTCTAAGTTTTTTGGACAGGTTGGACACATGCATCTTAAAAGAGAAGTCATGATCCAACCAGATACCCAGATATTTGTAAGACTGAACCTGCTCAATTTGAGCACCAGTCACTGAGAAAATGTCACCTGGCATAATTGCATTCTGTGCAGAGAAGATTATTAACTTTGTTTTATCAGTATTCAAAACCAGTTTAAGATCAGTTAGAGCATGCTGTATAACGTTAAAAGCAGACTGTAAATATGTGAGGGCCTGTGAGCATGTTGGAGCAGAGGAACAAAGCACTGTTTCATCTGCATAAAAATGAACCTTGCAATTAGTTGCATTATGAGCAATGTCATTTATATAAATTGTGAATAAAATTGGCCCAAGAATGGAACCTTGGGGTACTCCTTTCGTCACCTTGAAAAACTGAGACTGCGCGTCCCCAGAAACAATAGCTTGTGTTCTATTTGAGAGGTAGTCCTGGAACCATGAGCAAACTCTGTAACCAAGACTAATGGAGGATAACTTATTTAAAAATTGTTAAAAATTGTTTTAATCATATGCCGGTGAAAAAAGTCATCATACACAGTGGATCCTGGGGTCGCATTTGAAAGAGTACATAAAACAAGGAAATAAAATAAAAATTTAAAAGTTTTAATTCAGGATTGTGGGTAAAAAAAAAAAAGATCGGGGCAATAACCGAGATAAATTAAAATGAGCAAGGAAAAAAACAGCCAGGGAGAAAGAAATGAAAATAATATCATTTTAATCATGCCACTGTTACCCCTTGAACAATATCCAGCAGGAGTGAAATCAAATGCTTCTGCTTTATAGAACTAGAGTGCCAAGGGCCCTGAAGGTTGCTGGCAGTTACAGCTTCAACAGGAGCCAACAGGAGAAAAGTAACTAGCATCAGTCCGCGGATTCAACAGCAAGCCAACACGAATTCTTGCGAAAGCAACATGTTGTCTATACGGTATTGCCGTTAAAAAGCTCCAGCTCGGACATCTGAGAAAAAATTAAACTTGTTAAATTTTTTCGTGAATTTCGGCGGTGATGGCGAATGGTCCCATACCACCGCGAATCAATTCACGGGTCTTCTAATCAATTCTTCTCTGCGAAAGAAGAGAACTGTTTCATCCGCACACTTCCATGGGCCAACGCAGCTCAGTGAGAAAGGGGTTTTAGTTACCATTATCGGGCAACTCAACTGAGCAGTCACACTTTTTCATGAGTGACAGACAGCAGACAGCATTTCTGCCATTCAGCAAAAATATAATCTTTAAGAAGTCTACATCATGAAATCCGATTAGATTTTTTTCTAACCTGAACTTTCACTGTCGTCTGCTGTCAATTTGTGAAGTGCGCCATCTTCTCAATTCACTTCTGGTTGTTGCTCTGCTTTGAGGCAATGATTTTTTTTTTTACACAACACTGCCACCGAGTGGGTCTAATTAGTTTTATTCTTTCTACTCCATGACGCCAATAGGAACAAACATCCAAAAATGGGTTTTGACCAGTTTTTATTGCTGCAATTGATCGTGAAAAAGGTCAACCATGCGGTTACAATGCCCGTAAAAATTTTAATTATATATAGGTTAGTGCCTAAAACATACTAATTTCTAAAGACATTATTAAACGAGGAAATAAATAGATTGATTTTGTCACATGACCTTGACCTTGAAGACTAAAGTCAAATCCAATATGGTGTGTTTGATTAGCATGCATGATTTGTCATTAGTATCCAATACATACCGAAGATCTAAAGCCAACATTAAAGGACTTTTAGGCGTTTTGTCATTACCTGGACCTTGTTGCCCAAGGTCAAATCCAATATGTCAAAAACAACCAGCATACATGATTTGCTATTAGCGCACAATACATACCTAAGCTCTACAAACAATATTAAACAAATATGGGCCATTTTTGTCATATAACCTTGACCTTGAGGCCCAACATCAAATTTGACTGACTGCCTAAGAATGTTCAGCATACATGGTTTCCTATAGATGCCCCAAACATACCTGAGCTCTGATTGCCATATTCAGCAAGTTATAGCAATTTTTGCTATTTGATCTTGACGCCCAATGTCATATTCAACTTGCTGAGAATGTCTGGCTTACATGATTCCCTATAGGTGCCTCACACATACCTAAGCTCTAAATGCCACATTAAGCTGTTATAACACATTTTTTCCTTTGACCTTCACCTTGAGGCTCAAGGTGAAATTTGAAAAACTGAGAATGTTTGGCATACATGATTCCCTAGAGGTGCCTCATACATATCTAAGCTCTAAATGTCATATTAAGCAAGTTATAGCACATTTTTACCATTTGGCCTTGACCTTGAGGCCCAAGGTCAAATGTGACTGACTCACAATTTTCGGCATACTTGATTCCCTTCAGGTGCCTAATACATACCTAAGCTCTAAATGCTATGTTAAGAGAGTTATAGCACATTTTTTCCATTTGACCTTCACCTTGAGGCTCAAGGTGAAATTCAGAAAACTGAGAATGTTTGGCATACATGATTCCCTAGAGGTGCCTCATACATATCTAAGCTCTAAATGTCATATTAAGCAAGTTATAGCACATTTTTACCATTTGGCCTTGACCTTGAGGCCCAAGGTCGAATGTGACTGAATCACCATTTTCGGCATACCTGATTCCCTAGAGGTGCCTCACACATACCTAAGCTCTAAATGCTATATCAAGAGAGTTATAGCACATTTTTGCCATTTGACCTTGACCTGGAGGCCCAAGGTCAAATGTGACTGACTCACAATGATCAGCATATCTGATTCCCTATCGGTGCCTCATACATACCTAAGCTCTAAATGCTATATTAAGAGAGTTATAGCACAAAACACCCTGAAAAATGATGAAGTCCAGACACATTGCCTAGGTGGCGCTGTGAAGGAGCAATTCAATCAAAACGCCGTTTACATCGTTGAAGCAGGTTATGATACTGATTCCATTGCTGCGATTAAAAAAATTTCATCAGACAGTTTTTGAGAAAATTGCACCTCAGTGCCAAAAATGGCCATTTTCGACATAAAAATGGCCGCCAAGTCTAAACGAACGATTCAATCAAAAAAACTTTTGCTCGGGCATTAACTTGATGACCGATTTGATCACATCCCCAAATTAAAAAAAAATTAATCAGACCGTTTCTGAGATACGGCTTTAAATGGACTACGCCGACAACGCCGCCAGACGCAAAGTTACAACAATAGGTTACTGGCCTATGGCCGGCAACCTAAAAAGTGAGGCTGGAAAGGAATGGATCAATCTGGATGACGTGAGAAGAAAAATAACTGCTGGTTAACACCGAATTGTTGAAATTGTGGTGACCACAATTTCCTCCTTGGTTTCAGTGCTTGTTAAAAGTTACACCATTTAAGGTTGCTTTGTTTGTCAACCAAAGTGTAAATGAGAATAAGCACATTTCAAATGAGATGCGTATTTGATAACAGAAGTGAGATGGACAGGTCGCAGGTATTGTATTCATGGATCATGTCAGATTCAAATTCTACTTTGCGATAAATGCGGGTAACGGGTCAATCCTTGTAGGACTCTGACCTGACTTATCCAAATATCTGAAGCAAATATTCTTTCTATACTGAGCAACAAAGAGAAATGCAAGTCAATACAAGACTGAACAGAAACTAAGAATGAGTTCAATTATTATAAAAATCTTATTTATTATTAGCACATTCACATGTATACTCATTTAATTTAAAACACTACTTTGTTTTGCAGTCACTTCAACAACGTGACCATGCAAGTACGTTTACAAACTTGCACACCTGCCTTTCCTTTGTTGTGGAGTATATTAAAGAATGTTTTTTTCAACTGAAAGGAAATTCATGCAGTTTTAGGCATGATATGCTATGTCTTTAATGGTCCCCTATCGGCTACTCCACCAGGAGAAATCACCTAAAGAAGACTGCAGGAACGACAGGAGTTTGCCAATATATAAAAGTCATAGTTTTATCCTGAATAATCTGGGAATACCTAAATGCGCAATCTTGCATGCTGAATCGCTGATCACTTGGATGTCGATGGACTAGGTTCCCTCACGATTTAAATACATGACAGCATTAAGTCAAAAAATGTACAGGACAGCACTCCACTGAATAAACTTTATTTGCCACCCACGAGCGTTTACATGAAACCCTTGAGGAGCGTGTTTACACCAAACGCGCTGAGGTGGCAATAAAGTTTATTCAGTGGAGTGCTGTCCTGTACACTTTTTGACTAAATTATTTCTTGAGGATTCAGGACCCATTCTACGTTTCTGAGAGTTGAGCGTGTTTCTTCTGACTTTTTCATACATGAGAGCATACAATGATGTGGCACACAGTTGCACAGGCATGCAATCGATCACACTCGCCATTATGACATCTATTTTTTTTTAAATCTTGATTTACACAGCAATAATCTTTCACACTGAAATCTTTTTATTTTTAATTTTTTGCATTTATGCGTGGTGCTGCTCTTCCCTGTGCGAGCAACAAGCAGAGTGTTCGCTTGTTCTCCACTCACCTACAAAGGTGCAAAATACTATACGAATGCACCGTTAAAATAGTGGTTAAAAACCGACAATTGACTTATGACCAGGTTTTTGTTCATCAATCATGCAATCACTTTCTGTTGTCTCAAGATAGCAACACTCCAACAATTCGCCTGACCACACTGCATTTTAAGACCAACATGGGTGCTTATTTTGGTGCAAATACGCTTGATATTAATGCAACCTGAGCACCAAACTGGAAAACAGTAATTGCGCCAGTCATAAACTAGCAAAGACACTTGGAACTTGGACACAAAGACACTCACGCTGGGCACCGGGCGTAAGATAGAGCCCTCTGTGTTAGTGATACACTTCATCTACTGTGATGATTAAACTAAGATATGATTCACAAAACTATAAGACTGTTTCTTTGCTACCACAAAAGAACAATCATTTCTGCGGTTTCAAGAGTGTCACATGTTTTGTCAGGTAATATGAAATGGCATCAGTATACTGAGATCTCTCCCACTCTTACCAGCACTCATGCCAAAACAAAGCAGCACTGCTGAAGAGAGCCCATCGGCTTACGGCCAGCTTTTAAACCACAAAGCAGCAGAGAGATGGGGCTAAACCTTGCCTCAGACTTCTGTCTTCTTGCCGCTGCACTGAGTTTCTGCAAGGATCACAGAGGTTCTTTATTATGAGGTTGTACTGCGTTTGACAGGTCAGAACTCATTAACCGCAGCTAATGCAATGAGTCAATTCCTAAAGAGAAAAAACTGCATAATTTCTCCATCAGCTACAGTGCCCACTTTCAGCTTTGCCTTATGTTCATATTCCACAGTCATGAAACTGCTCACACAACACCAGTAATCACATATACACCAAGAACAACACTGCATAGCACAAACAAAAGAAGGTGTAAAAATACAGCTAAAAAACAACAATATAACAACATAGTCCTCAGAAGCTCTGCACCTACACCTGTCGATGAATAAGCCTTTAACATCCACAGGCAAATTCATTGTCAACATGTTTTCACAAAAAAGCAGAACTGCATATCCACCCATGTCTCTGATATACATCACCCAGCAAAAAGTAGCTGTTTGGATGTAAATAAGCAAATACTTAAGAGCCTACGATTGAATCATTATTGCAGTGATTTTCATGTTTCAGCTGGAAACAATTCTTTTAACCCTGACTCATGTCGTGTGTAGCTTGCTACTTTCTTAAACAAACATGTCAGAAGTCATATCCCATGGTTGTAGAAAAGATGTTCCTGTTTTAAAAAGGAAAATTTTTGGCTTGCATCAAGCAAAGAAAACACTTAGAGACAGTGCTGAAATCACTGAAATTGGGTTAAGAACTTCCAATTTACTATTAAAACCTGAATGAATAGAAGCGAACCAATTTCGTGGAGGTAATAGTTTAGAAAAAAAAAAATCAAGCATCATTGTACTAAACACTAAAACACTTGGTGAGATCTCATCATAAAAACTTGACTGTGGAACTTATGGCTATGTTTTGTAGTGTGGGGAAGTACATTTCCACATGCACAATGTGATAAGAATTAGCAGGATTGGGACTTAACAGCTTCCTGGCCACGAGAAAGTCACTTGTTAGTCAGGCAAATAGGGGGAAAAAAAAATTACTTTAATCCGCTAGGGAGCATAAAGATTGGAATTTGGAGCAATGGAAAAAGGTCATGTGGTCAGGGTAAGAAAGGAGACCCATGAAGTGATGCACCCATCATGCATCATGCCTACTGTACAAGCCTCTGGAGGCAGTGTTATGATCTGGAGTTTCTTCAGTTGGTCAGGTCTAGGCTGAGCAATGTTATGCAGCAATAAGATGAAGTCACCAGATTTCCTGAATGTACTGTACTGAATGACCAGGTAATCCCACCAATGGATTTTTTAACACCTGCTGGCACAGGCATATTCCAGAATGACAATGCCAAGATTCATCAGGCTAAAATTGCGAAAGAGCAGTTCAGTGAGCTTCGGGAGTCATTTTCACACTTGAAATGGCCACTTAAGAGTACGGACATTAAAAAATTTAAAGTCTTTTGTATGTGCTGGATAAGGCTTAACAGAGTGGTTTTGCTCTCCCATCATCAATACAAGATTGTCAAAAATTAATGCAACTCTGGTCAGATATAAATTTTGTAGCATTGCATGAGTTTGTCAAAACAATGCCAAGACAAGTTTACATCATGACCAAAACTAAAGGCGGTCCAAAAAAATGTTAGAGTTTGAGACTTTTTTTTTTTGGCCAGGGAGTGTATAACCGCTACAAGCAATGATCTAATGTCCCATTGTCAGTGCGGGTCTCTGACCAAACCGGATGTTCAGCGAATCATGAGTTTTGCCGATTCTTAATGAATTGGTGCAAAATATATTACAGCAGTCACAAACCAATCTTAAAGTCACCACAGTGTGGACCTTGAGGCTTTTTGCAGATGTCCTGTTACACACGGGAGTGAGCTGATTGGTAAGCGGTGATGTCAAAGAGGCTGGGGGTGGGGCTCCCCCCGGGCCGTTTGTTTGGGGTACCTCCCAGGCCCACAGAAGCAGCATTATGCAGGAATGAAAATGTTAACAGTGGCGAATAAAATGGGCAAGGTGCCCCCACAAATCAGGGCAGTTTAGGAGCACATTTAATCATCCATGCATTGGGGAGGCGAAGCGATTTATTGTGGCATTTCCAAGAAGATCAGGACCCCATTTTTCCAGGGGCCTTCCAGAGCCCTTTGCACAACATTCCCCCCCTACCCCACACCCTCCATTTCACAGCATCAGAGCATTAGCGTACACAATGCATTGGAGACCACACAGTCAAACCACACAATATATGTACACAAGCTCACTTCTGTAAAAATGAAACATTTGCAGAATAAGTCTTTACACTAAGTGTATTTCCAAAACATTAATGCCAGACATGCCATAACCTGTAAAAGTATCACAAATTTTTTTTGCACTTGTTTGCCATCACTGGACTGTCAAAGACACACATGGTGGAAAGGTTAACCTCCATTGGTTGATTAAAAAAATAATAATAATATAATCACAGGCCCTGTGAGTAAATATTAACCTGGTGCTGTTGGTGTATTACAGAGTTGCTGCTGAATTCTCAAACCAAATTCCTACAAGAAGAGACACAAGCAATTGCACCATATGGTGCTGTCAACGAAGTAAATACCTTTCAAACCCGTATGAGCAGAGTGCAGTGGCCAGCCAGCAGAGGAATGAGAATACCATCAAAGCGCGCTCTGTACTTAACCCTGCTAATAAGAGCCCAGGGTGGTCATCGGGCGAAGAGGCACAAAATCTGATTTTACTGCAATGTAGACAGCTGATTTAACTGTCACTTTGCAGAACAGAACTGGCAGCAGCTGGTGTGAGACAGGGGCTCTCCAGCGGTACGATCTGCCTGCCTTTCCAAGCTTCCTGCGAGGGGGACGCCGTAATTAAGTGAGCCAGGCCGCGGACCTGCAGCACGTTTCAGGATCTCCCCCACCTCCTCAATCCACCCTATCATGTCATGTCTTTAAATGAGCCATTTAACTTGGTATCATTAAAAGAAAAAAAGCCAAAATAAAAGAAGAAATTTATCAGAAAATTCAGGCCTCTCAGTAAGATTAAGAGGTCCTAATGACACTAAAGCTGCTGACTAACATGTTGCATTTCCTCCCATTTCTGTCCTCTCCCCTTCTCTCCAAAGTCACAGGCTCCAGCAACTGTGGCATAAAGCTCAAACCACAGTCCCTTTAATATCATTGTGCCATCCTTTTAACTATTTTTAGAAGCGGAATATGGTTTTTTTAATAAAATAATTTTTGTAATAAAATAAATTACAAACTGCTCTCGTGTGATCATCAAATAAACTGTACTGGCCAGGACTACTGAAGGGGCCGTTGGCGAACATGTGGCTGAAGCAGCTGACGGCAGGCTGACTTCGCTGCTGTTTAACACCTGTCCCATCAAACAGCAAAACCACACAAGACACAGGCCAATCAGCCCCCACCATCACACAGGACACGGGCCAATCAGCCCCCACCATCACACAGGACACGGGCCAATCAGCCCCCACCATCAAACACGGTTGGCACAGACATGAGACGCGCAAATGTAATATGAGACTCAACAATCAGACATTCCAGAGAAATGTTGTGATATTTACTGCAATTCAAATTCATTCATCTTCATCAAGTTGTGCAAATATGGTTCACTATGCAAACATTTTAGCCTATTTTATGATAAAATACTAGCGCTGTGTGGCAGGACATGAGTTTACACACATCCATCTTTTAACTAACCTTATGAATAAACAGATTAAGACTAATTTATGTAGGTTGCCCCTATGTTTGTGCTTCTTTGCGACTTCTGTAGAAAGTGAGTTAATTTCTGCAAAGTATTCAGCATATTTGTTTTGAAGGAGTGCCAGAAAAGTCCTGGCTCCACTCAGAAAATGGTGGCTCGACTGTGAACTGATTGACAAGCACTCAATTGAAGTCCAGTGGCAATGCTAAGTGTTTGTCTCTGTTTCTGATCGCAAACACTGAAAAATCCACTCAAATAGGCTTTCAGCATGAAGATTACAGAGATTATGCCTTTATTGAGATAATTTATTTAACACATATTGTTATTCATTTAATCAATATATTTTTGGGGGAGAGACAGAACTGATGATAATGCACTGCCCTGTCATGGTTACAGCCCAAACTGTCATTTGAACAAAATTAAGCATGTGATTCCAGGAAAACAGTGTTCCACAACTTATGAAACTATGGGGCTACACCTGTGACTGTCCACCGGGTAACACCTAACACTGTCTACTGTGTTATGCCAACACTGTCCACCCGTTTAAACTGAACATTGGCCACCGTGTTGCACCCAACACTGTCCAACAGGTAACACCAAGCAGTGTCTATCAGGTTAAGACAACACTTTCCACTGAATTACATCCATTACTGTCCACAGCGTTACACTCAACACTGTCCACCAGGTCACACCAAACAACATCCATCAAATTGACAAAACACTTTCAACCAGGTTACATCTAACACTGTCCACTGCGTTACACTCAACACTGCCTATCGGGGTTAAACACAACATTAAGCACCGGTTTATACACAACACTGTGCACTGGCTCAGACGCGATCCACCAAGTAACACCCAACTCTGTCCACCAATTTAAACACAACATTATTCACTGGTTTAGACAGAAAACTGTCCACTTGCTCAAACAAACAATGTCCACATAGTTACAACTAGCATTGTCCACTGGTTTGAAAACAACTCTGTCCACCAATTTAAGGTAGAATATTGTTATTAAGCATGAAAATCTTCATTTCATCACTTACATCAAATTGCTTTATTGATATGAGAAGCAAACATTCAAATTAGCAGGGATGGAGGTGATTTGTATAAATTATGCAAATTAGGTGTCCAGGATGGCCGCCGCAAAGGGGAATATCATGACAATTTCAAAACACCATACCTCAGTAACTAATGGACATATCAACTTCTTATTTTGCACACAGGTTGCCTGATCAAGCATCTATGGGCTAAACCTCTTAAAGTTGGATACTTTAACAAAATCCAAATGTTTTTTGAAATTTTGCTCTTGACTTGAAAATTCTCCACCTCATTATATATTCAGCACCCCCTGAAATTAAAAGAGTACCAAAAGGGCCTATTTTTTTAGGTTCAGGAGAACCATCATGCTGTAAACTATTTATGTTCCAAACTTCATTAAAATCGGACAAGAGGTTTTTGAGAAATGGCACGTAAAAAATGTGGAAATGGTAATGGTATTTTTACAGCAGTAATCTACCTTAAACAAACATTGCCCACTGGATTAAACACCACAATGTCTACCTAGTTACATCCAGCACTGTCTATTGGTTTAAATGCAACACTGTCCACCAGGTAAAATACAACACTGTCCATAGAGTTAAACACAACACTGTCCACCAGGTTGAACGCAACACTGTCCAGTGGGTAAAAATCAACACCGTCTATTGGTTTAAACACAACACTGTGCACCAAATTACACTTAACACTGCCCACCATGGTTAAACGTAATACTGTCTACCAGGTTACACCCAACACTGTCCACTTGGTTAAACACAGCCGTGCCCACTTGGTTGAATACAACACTGTCCAACGGGTAACAACCATAACACTGTCCACCGGATTACACCAAACACTATCCACTGAGTAAAATCCAACTTTGTCCATTCAGTCAGACCCAACACTGTCCATTGGGTTAAACACAACTCTGTCCACTGAGTCAAACGCAACACTGTGAATTGAGTAAAACACAATACTGTCTATTGGGATAAATACAACAGCATCCATGTTAATTTCCTGAGTAGACACAGGGGAGGTAAATGGAATCAGAAAAAAAAAATAATAATAAAAAGGTGCCCCAAGTTGTTGTACGTCCATGATAAATCACAGCTATTTTATTACCTCTAATAAGTTGATGCAAGGCCATTTTTCATCCGCCTATCGTTCAAACATTTAAGGCATATTTACAAGGAACTTGTTAAAATATTTAATAATATTTAGTGGCAATTTCAACGCAGCCTGTCACCGATGAATTTACAACCTTTAAGTGTTTAAAAAGGCGATGACATGAATAACAAACTGTCAAAATTGCCTCATTTGCATAGGCAAGCCATAACTCTGCTACCTTGCATTAAAAAAAGAGGTTTTTAACAAAACGGGTCATAAAGGGAGTGTTGAGCGATCAGAGTGAGTGATGGCGGAAAACCCTCCACAAAGTAGCCACACAAACAGCATCCCCACTGCAGATGCTGCGGAGACTGCCACTGCCACTGCCAATACAGGGACATATATCCTCATCTCTGATTTATCTATCCCGAGCGGATGAACGCAAGATGGAATATCTCATATGGGGTATTCTAATTAATTGTGATAGAAAGCTAATTCTGACGGCTCTGCTAAAAACAGTGGCCAACTGGACAGTGTTCTCTCGCAATTCATCCCGCTGTCAAATATCTTTCTCATTCAAATTGTGTTCAAGACAAGTAAAATTTATCAAACAGTGCTTTTTTTGCAAAATAAAAATACCTCCAGCCTTTTGTCCAAAGGCTGTGGACACAATTATTTAATGACAGTTAAGAGAGCTACTCATGATGCCATTCACCGGCATCTTTTATCACCTGTGCTGACTCGCTCATCGGCGTCTGTTCAAGGTTCTAGGGTTTAATGCTAAGCCTTTGACCTCCAGCAGGCTGCGGTCTCCACACCAGAAGAAGACCTCGCTGACACTGATTGTGAGGCCGTGAGTGAGTGGTCTGTCCCCAGCACCCTCTTGGTGCGACACTAATTAATAGCCAATTCATCTTTCCCGATCGGAGCCCGCACATGCAGTAATATATGGTTAGTTTGGCAAGCAAGCAATTAAGGTGTAATAACCAAGTACAGGCTCTCTATTGGAAAAAGACAGCCTCCTTAGCCCACTGAGAGGAAACCTTTCATTTACAGGAGGATTGCGTTGTGAAAGAGTCCCTGTGCCGGCCGTCCCTGCACACCTTCCTAAATGTTTTCTCAATTTTGAAAAGAGCAGCAAACAATGACACTGCCACATAGTCTATATCTAACCTGGCCCTTCCCCAGTGAGACAAATACAAGCCTAAAGGACCATCTCCAAGGTAAAGGGTTTATTACACAGGAACCAAGCCCATCTACAGTCAGCAGACAGCTGAATGATATTCCCACCTGAAGGTTGCTCATATTTTATCTGAAATGAATGGCAGTGATCTGCAGAAGACAGTTTTCCAGAGAATGGCAGAATGCAAAAGCGTCCAAAAAGATGCATTACTATGAACGTGGCACAGTATATCGTATCTCAGCAATGTCAAACTGATGGCAATAAAAGTTGAGATATGAATAGCTCCTCCCCTCACTGGCCTCCTGTAACAGGATTGGACCGGGCAGGTGAGAGGCTGATCGACTCATATGATGCCAGGGTGTCAAACACATTTAAAATTCAATTTCAATTCATTGAGCTTTATTGGCATGACATACACATGGTACATATTGCCAAAGAAAACAAAAAATGTATAAATAGTTTTACATCACATTATTAGTATTAATGATTATTAATACTTAGAAAACTAGATTTTACATTTTTAAAGTCTAAGGAATAATAATATGCAAGTGATGTAAAATATTGTGTACCCACAGCAGAGTACCAAAAGCTCTAAGTGTTTGTTATTTAGTCCTTGGAAAAGTCATAGTTTTAGAACTTCACAATTTACATCACCAGAGGTGATTAAATCATTTAATTTAGTAAATTTCAATAAAATATATGTGATGAGAGGGTTAATGGTCCTCCAACTTGTGCATTATAGGGGGAAACACAATTCTAGCAACACAATGCGTATTCTCCCACTTCTAGATCTTTTAAATCACACAAAGGCAATTGACATCATGAAGACCTCATACAGACAAGGAAGAAAGGAGGTTACTCCAGAGAACCTTGGTAGATACTTCAATCATACAGACAAGCTGTCTGAACTGATGAGCTGCATTACTTCAGTGTGTTGTTTGAAATGAATTATGAGTGCACTAAAAGTGCACAACATCGATGCCCCTTTTATCCTTGATTTATCTATTCGCAGCACATCCACCTAAGCATCTTCTCAGGGTTTTCCTCTTTTTACACAAGACAAAGTTGTATAATTGATTTAAGCTCATAAACATTGTGAGTAGAATGTTATTAGATGAGCGTTGTGAGGTGAACGTCAGCAGGTGAGCATTTTGGGGTGAACTTAAGTGAGTGAGTGTTGTGCGGTGAATGTTAGTGGACGAGTGTTGTGGGGTGAATGTTAGCAGATGAGTGTTGTGGGATGAAAGTTAGTGGGTGACTGTGGAAGGGTGAACGTTGTGTGTAACCAGATGAATGCTGGATGAGTATTGTGAGGTGAATGTTACTAGACGAGCATTGTGGGGTGAATGTTATTAGATGACTGTTGTGGGGTGAATGTTAGCAGATGAGCATCATGGGCGAATGTTAGAAAATGAGCATTGTGGGGTAAATGTTCGTGAATGAGTGTTGTAGGGTGAACGTTAGCAGATGAGAGTCGTGTGGTAAATGCTAGCAGATGAGCATTGTGGGATGAACGTAAGGTGACCAGACGTCCCGGTTTTGAGTTGCTTGTCCCGAGTCCCGACAAAAACCTGTCGGGACGCTAAAATGTCCCAGTTTCCACCAACCACTATGAAATGTCCCCCGTTGTCAGCGATTACATAGCCAACGTGGTCTTATTATAGCCCAATCATTAATTAAAAAACACATAGAAAGAATAAAGCATTAAGCATATGATTTCAACACTGTGTGTAGCCTGTGTGTGTGTGTGTGTGTGCGTGTGTGGCGTAGGCTAGGCTACAAACGTAGGCTACGCCAGCAACGTTACATTATACAAATAACACAAAGTAATAATACTTAACCAGTGATGTGCCGTCGGAGGTCAGTTAAGGTAGGCAGAATCCTCACCGTTAAACAAACAATAACTCTATTATACTTTGCTTGATTAGCAATCTGAGGATTGATTAACTAATTTACAAGACTAAACGGCAGAATGGCGTGTCAATTCCATCCACGACATTATTGCTCAGTGCATAAAACTTAAAATGTTCACGAGACAGAAACTTTGTTCATATTTGCTTAGAGAAAGCTAACGCAACGTCATTAACAAATGTTAAACGCGCAGTGTCTACGTGTCCGAAAGTCGGACACGGTTTTAATATAACTCCGTGTCCGACAGTCGATTATTGTTTTTAATTTCTATAAATCCACTGAATCTTTTAGATATTAAACGGGAATGTTTTGATAAGACGGCTCAGTTCTTCAAGATGAGTACCGAGAATTTCAACCAATGTTTCTGTTTAAGCTCTGCTCAATATTAAGTCGACATCGGAGCGGGACTTAGTGCATTTATGACAAATTTAGCCACTGTCGGACAGAGATCCTAAAATACTCCGTCTCTAACAGTCATAAAAGTTCTAATTTTTCGAGTATTCCAGCAATAATTAGACGTATAAACGTAGCAATGTTTATGTTCGACCTTTATAAAATTCAAATTGATAGCTATCGACTTTTCTTGGTCTTTTTATTCATCTGTTTTCTTCCGTTGAAGATAGACAACAGTCTTTATTCGGTCTCTTTTGAAAATTAGTCAGATGGATCGAACAAATTCACGCTTTATTTCCACACCAGAGATAAAACAGTGCTTATAGCCTAGTCAGGGAGCAAATCAATTCCATGACCATTGACACTGTGAATTAAATATCGCATGCCCGATCAAGACAGTCGGACGCGAAATGCAAAATACTCCATGCCCGGCAGCCAGCAAAAAAAAAAAAAAAAAAAAGTATTGATGTGAGAACAGATTTATAAGGAAATAAAGAATAAAAATATATCACTAACAAACAGAGCATCCAAAAAAGATGGCCCGTAAATAAATAAATTGTAGTGTTCACTGGATGTTCTGTTTGTTGTTAAAATGTTTTTTTTATTCTTTATTTCGTTATCAATCTGTTCTAATAGTCCTCTTTTATTTTGTTTTATTTATTTATTTTTTTGGCAGTCGGACACGGAGTATTTTGCATTTAATGTCCGACAGGCATTGTACGGACTTCGTTGTATTTATAAAAATGGCCCAAATAAATGGATTGCAGTGCCTATTGGATGTTCTGATTGTTGGTTCAGTTGGATGTTCTGCCCATTGGATGTTCTAATCGATTCAAACCTTGTCCGACTTTCGGACACGTGGACACTGCGAAAAACGCGCACGCACCGTTCATTTGGTGTATTTTCCAAAACTTTCTTCAGCTTCAGGCTAATTCATAAAAATAAAGATAGTCCCACACGAAACTTATTCAATGTCTTTTCATATTTTATCTTAAATGTGTAAATAGGCCTACCAAAAACATGCATAATTTTTCCCCATTAGGCTATGTTGTGAGCAGTAATCCTACGTGCTGAAATTGAGCCTAATATCTGCGTCTATGACCTCACGTGCACGCGCACTCCGGTCACGCGCAACGTGTCCCGGTTTTAGTTTCAGGAAATCTGGTCACCCTAGATGAACGTTAACAGATAGGCGTTCTGGGGTGAGTGTTAGCGGATGACCATTGGGGGGCGAATGTTACTGGGTTAACTTTGTGTGGTGAATGTTAGTGGCTGAGCGTTGTGGGGTGACTGTTATCTGATGATGTCGTGGCCTGAATGTTAGCAAGTAAGCATTGTGGGGTAAATATTAGCAAATGGTAGTTGTGGGGTGAACGTTAGCAGATGAGTGTTGCTACGCAAATTTTCGCTGGTGAGCATTCATGGGTAAATGTAAGCTTAGGTGTAAGCATTTGGGAGGGAATGTTATTAAATGACCTTTAGCGATCTCTAACTCCAGAGTAGGGCGAAGACCAAAGGCTCAAAACTTTGATCTCTGTGAGCTTCTGATGGACTAAATTACAAAAGTGTGAAAACTGCTTGCTTCAAAACTCCATTCCAGTCTATTCATCCATCATCAGGAGGTCAAGGAAGGGACATAAACATTCTCAAAGTTATTATTTAGTACCAACCAGTTTGATAAATCAGAAACATATTTCAGGAATATCCTACTCTCTTTCTCCCCACCCAAGAATTAAATAACCAACCAAAAGCAAAACAGTAATTATTGTGTTTGGGTCTCAGTAAAGAGGGCAGTCAGATAATCCCATCCATCACGTCAACTTCTAGATTTAATGTCTACAAAGGATAACTATTAAAATATTAATAATAGTCAGCAAAACAAAAAAACATAAGGAAAAAAATCTCTTGCATGAAAAATAACCTGCCTGGCATTTCATGCTCACGTAAAAATGAAATATTCAGAAGACCTGGGCTTCATCTGGGACATAATCCTGCCTCTCAAGCTCACCCTTTTTAAGACCATTATTCTTTCTGTAGGACTAATAACGTTTTTGTCTCTGCAGCTTAAGACACTAATTGACTACTTTTTTTTTGGAGGATAGCCCAGATGGAAAAATAAGTACCCCCTTACAGACCATACTGCCTCCTCTTCCCCAAGCTTTAAGTCCCTTATTAATTAAACTTCCTCCAACTCAGTTTTTATGCAAAAAGATAAAGTCTGCTGCCCAGAAAACTGGTTCTAGACAATTGTTTCAGGAGCTAAAATTTATTTCCATATAAAATAGAGACTTTTTTGGAAAAAGGGCCCTTTCATACCAACAGCCGCTGCAGTGGGACTCTGAGACTCTGTTAGGTCAGCTCATTAATTCCAGTGGCTTTATTTAATTTAGTCCTTTACATTTGCTCATCCTAAATTGCTGCTTTTTGGGTACACAAGCATATGTGCCCACTGTCTTTCAATACAGATTTATTGCATTTTATTTTTTGCGAGAGTATTCCTAAATTTTCCCCAGAGTGAACCTGGGTGAACATGAATTATGTTTTGGCAACTGATAATCAAATGGGCCAAGAGATTTGGTAAGACAAAATCTTACATTTTAAAACATAAAAATTGTGCACTTGCATTACTTGCCACCAATATTGAAACATAAGCTAAGCCAGGGCTTCACTTATAAAGACCTTATAAAAAAGTAAGGCAGCCTGAGAGCTTTTTTATAAAAAATAAATAAATAAATAAAACAGTTTCACTTTTGCTCTAAATTCAAAGTGGAAGCAAATATGGCTCTTTTTATAAACAGAATAGGGCACATATATAATTGTTCGTTCACTTGATTATCCATTCATTTGCACTGCAACATTCGCCAAAGAACAATATTTGCTAATCAATGCCACAAGATAAACTGCAATGCTTGTTCGCGACGTAAAATAATGTTTCACCAGAACAGTGTGCACTGGAGATATAGACATGTGATCAAGGGTGATCTGTCCTCCACTGAGGTACTGCGAGAAAATAAACAGCAAGGAACTGAAGATTTTCTCTAAAGCTAAATACATATTTCCCATTAGTCTTCACTCATACAGCATGTGTTACAGAATCACGCAGCTAGATAAAGACCGGGAAAATCGCAGGCCTATCCATGGACAGGGAAGACTGCTCCTCCACATCCAAACTCCCAGCAAAACCCAAAGCTAATTTCGCAAGAATTAAAGCGATGAGACATTCTCCAACGAAATCAACCACAAATGGGAAATGCCTTTGTCAGGAAATTCAGGGGCTTTGCTCCTTTGTTAAAGTCAAAAGTGGGGAGGTCTCAGTTCAACGCCTCATCATCTGCTTACGGTTTTATCCAACTACCTTTTTTTTTGTTTAATTCTCATTTTAACTACACAAATGATTGTGTTGACAGAGAACTTGGCACCCCACCCAGGTGCACACCCATTATATCCTCCGCCCTAGTTAAATAAGATGCATTATCACCGCACGGCAATAAAACTCAAGCATGTGCTTTTTCTATTATTATTTTCCGTTTCACCATTTTTCAATGGTGACAATAAACATTAGAAAAGTGTAAAGACAGTTATGCTGATAATGTGTTTTATTTGCAGCAATGTTTTTCACCAGGACTGGCAGACTCCAGAAGGCTCTGGGTTAATTTTGTGAAAAACAATATGCAGCTAATTTCACTCTCAGATGACAAATATATGTGAAAATTCCTTTCAGTGAATCATTTCAGCTGCCAGTGCACAAATAGATTAGAGTCCACTTCAGGCAATCACAAACCTGCCTTTCTTTATTGGTTGTGGTGTTAGTTTTGTGTAGTTTGGGCAGAGAGAAGAGCTAATTGAATGGCATGTTGCTATCTGACCACTATAATGTACAAGGGTCTTTGTGTCTTTATACATGTAATCAGCGGCCCATGGCTGTACTAATAAAATCTGGAGTGTTATCTCGAAGGAGGGTTGTATATGATTCTCTCCAATGCTCAATATTTTGTGCTATTATGATTCAGAACTAACGTTTTTTTTATCGTTGTTGTTGTTTTGTTTTTAAGAAAAGCATATTATCATTGTTTCGCTGACTGTCCGCAAATTGAGTTTTTTTCTCATAATTCATTAGTATTATGCCCCATTTCATAGCATCATATTAAGATGAATTACAGGGGCAATGGATTAAGCAGTGATGTGGTGCTCTCAGTTCTCATGCCAACACAGCCTCATCCCTCGCTATATGTGCATACAGCGCTAAGCACAGCACGAGTGGCCATGCAGTGCAGCCACCATTCTTCATATGGTAGCACAGTGTATCGGAGTCGACAGTACATTGCCCTGCATTACTGCTCTTACAGGCTGCACTCCCTACAAGCATACATGAATTCAGGATTCAATTCTCATTACATATTTGGTATCAACCAATGAGAAGAGGAAACTGCATTTCCATGATTTTAAATGAACACTTTGTAGATACATTTTCACTGGAGAATATGTTTTAGTGAAAATATTGGACTTAATTCACAAGAGTGGACAGTAAGTTGCTAAACAGAAGCTATACTTTTGATAAAAAATGTTGCACTTAATATGATAGCTCTAAGCATATTATGTAATGTATTTTAATTTACTCTGATAGGACAGATCTGTTCTCATGGCACTAACCAAGCTGATCCATGGTTAGAAAGACTCGGCATTAAGAACATCATTCTGCCCCCAGTGAGGAGTCGGTCTGTGTGACACAGGAGCTACTCACATCCGCTCATTAATTACACTTTAGACTGTTCAGCAGCCTTCTGAGAGACACATCTGCCGGGGTCGCTAATCACCCACTACTGTCACTTCCTTCCTAAAACAGCCACAGCCATCCTAGAATGCCACACCAGCCCACCTGGACAGTATTAATCCCCATCTGTAGCCCTGAGCTGAACCCGAAATCTGTAAAGAGCAAGAAACCTTCCTCGCAAAGAATATGAACCGGAAATAGTTCGGCTGGTAGCCGTGACAAGGAGCACCAAATTGTTTATTTGATGAAGGAGGCAGGTAGCCCCTTAGTTGCCTCCTTTCAGCAAGGAAACTCGGAACTCATCTTGGAAGAAAGGAAAGATTGCACATGGACCACAATCCTTTGCAGCTGTAGCGATCAGAAATGTCATTCGGTACCAAAGTTTTCCCATAAACTGTGAAGGCTATCTTTGCTGTTGAGTGCATGACATGTTGAAGGAAAGAACATCGAAATTCTCTCAAACATGCACTAAGTAACTTTAAAATCTCCCTGCAACTTTCCCTTCACCTATGTGATGTTTTCTCGTGAGGTCAAGGAAAAGTGGAGATGAAAGAAGAAAACTGCCTATTTTAGAGAATTCGGATGCAACACTGGCGTAGGACAATACTAAACCCCATCTGCAGCTGTGGTGTATGGACAGTACTGAACCCCATCTCCAGCCCAAGTATAAGGATAGTATTAATCTATATGAAGTCCTGGAATAAGGACAGTATTAAAACCCATCTGCAGCCCTGGTGTAATGAAAGTATGTAACCCCATCTTGCAGCCCTGGTATAAGGATAGTATTAATCCCCATCTACAGTCCTGGCATAAACACACTATTAAACCCCATCTGCGGCCCTAGAGTAAAGACAGTATTAAGCCTCATCTGCAGCCCTGGTATAAGGACAGTATTAAACCCCATCTCGCACTATAGCAGGGTCTCCATGGGCAGGTGTGGCACTAACACAGTGACATAACGTAGAGCATGGGACAATATGAGCCTAACTTACCCTGGGTATATAATCTACAACGTAAATTACGCATCTGGGAGTTACACCAGCCCTGATGAAGGCTGCAGACCGTACAGTGACCTTGACATAAACTATATACGTAACTGACAGTGCATAAGCTTCTTCATCCAGTGAGCCCATTTAAAATAGACAAATAACCAATTCAATATTCAATTTTAATCATTTGGACATTTTTATATGCCCAGCTTCACCATTGAAGAGTACATATGATGAAAAAAAGTACTCTTTCAGTTCTTATGCACATACATCTCAGTATCCGGAGTGCTCACCAACCCACTGACTGTAAAGTAAAATAACCCAGTCAATATTTTGTGAGCTCCGTTTTTCATAAACCTTGGCCTTCGGAATGGCATTCAGATTTGGCTCCCCTTCCTACATCACATGCAGGCTCGTGATAATTGTTCCACCCTTCATCAGAATATATCTACCCACGGCATATTTTTATGGCAACATCCCATCCGGCAAAAGCCATTACTTGTGATATGTGTGCTATCCACTTTTTCAGTGTTCCCAATGTAAGCACAACTGTATGTTTCAACATATGAAAATGCCAAAATCACGCACAAAATTTTGAATACGCACATACCAGTCACGTACGTTTTATTCCCCCACTGGATTCATAACTAATGACCACTTGTCTCGGACAGGGGCCTAGCAGACGATGTGTCTTTACAAGAAGCAGAGTTGCGTCACCTGGTTCTGTTCAATGTGCGCGCAATACTGTAACAATACCAGATCCGTCAGCTTGATGTGCATTTACGGAAAGCATTCGGAATTACCTTCCGTAATGCTCAATGCCCAAGCAGCATTGTTGGCATCAGCAGAAATCCCGTGGGGGAAAGGAGGATCGGGAACCTGCGGATTGTCCCCCCCAAATATATCTTTGTAAACCTAATAATGTAATTTAAAATTTAAAAATAATACATTTTGCATGCACTTATGCGAATTATAAATGCAGAACAATGCGTTTTTAAGTTTCGAAAGTTGTCAACCCCCCTCTGCCTCACAGTGGTTTGGTCCATCGCCCGGCTATTTTTAATGTGACTCCACAGGCTCGCTAAGAGCATAGAGTGCTTCATTAGTCATTGCCCAGATGTCGAGGTGGACCTGCCATAAATAGCGATAGCTACCTTGCAAACTTCCTCTGAAAACAATGGCTGTGTCAACGTTTCCCCTCTTCCATCACTTACTTGCAATAAAATAACACACATTAACTTTTGTATCCAGCAGGGTTGGTTCTATAGCCCATCCAAATTGTAGCTCGACTGCCCCAACCGGGCAGTTGCGCTCTGGCATTCTGAATCCAGAAATCACATATGGGCGGTATTTACACTGCAAGTCTTGATGCCCAGATCGGATTTGCTGCCTGAATCCGATTTTTTATACCATGCGGTTACACATATTTTATCAAGTGACCCATATCTGATTCACGCGATTACACTTGCCTTCAATATCTGAAAACTAAAAGTAGGCATGCGCGATGTTTCAGATGTTGTAGGCAAGTGTAATCGTGTTAATCAGATATGGGTCACTTGATAAAATATGTGTAACAGCGTGGTAAAAAAAATCTGATTTTCAGGCAGCAAATCCGATCTGGGCATCAAGACTTACAGTGTAAATACGGCCTAAGTCTTCATGCCCAGATTGGATTTGCTGCCTGAATCCAATTTTTTTTTTTTTACCACGCGGTTACACGTATTTTATCAGTTGACCCATATCTGATTCACGCGATTACACTTGCCTACAACATCTGAAACATCGCGCATGCCTACTTTTAGCTTTTACTAAACTTTAGGCCATGCCTACTTCTGCACCAAGCGCTAACTGCTAAGCCAAAAAAATTGATGATGCTGACATATAGTCCGCCTGCTGATAAAACCTCATATCTCCAAATTGATAAGAAACAAAAACTCGTTTGTCCACTATTCTTACATGCAAAATTAAACATTTTTTATTTTATTTATATTTTAACTTAAAGTTGTATTATTTTATTTTTATATATATATATATATTTATTTTTTATTTTCCTGGAAAGTTTATCATTTTGAAGATACAAGGTTTTATCAGCAGGCCAACGATATGTTTGATGATAATGTTGCGGTGCATGAAAACTTCGCCTAACATTGCCAGGATTTTTAGGCAGAGAAGAAGGAAAAGGGCCACAACTGCATCTTGTGTATATGCTGCAATTTTTCCCTCTTCAGTCGTTCATAGGAATGTCTGGGTGCGGGACAGCCTCCATGTTCAGTCTGCCAGCTTCTCAAATATAAAACCTTGTTCATTTACCGTGCGTTCACGGTTTATGCGACAAAATAAGCTAAATAGTCGCAGATTTGATGACATTAGAGACGCAATGTGTAAGAAAATCCGATCAGCCTGTTTACACGGCGGTTGCATTGGCACAGTTCTGATAAATATCTGATTTTTTTCCACATATGAATGAGGCCTGTATCCGATCTCAAAATATCCGAATGCATGTGTCTTTTTCCTGTTTACACTGTCAACGAGCATATCCGATCTGTGCCGCATAAGAGCAAAAAAAATCGGATTTGGGTCACATTACACTGACAATGTAAATGAGGCCAAAAAGGAGTCTACAATTCAGATTTGTTGGTTGGACAGTATTAAAATCAGAGATAATGCAAATATCCGTTCAAAGTTTTACTGTGCCAGTCGTCACGGCTTCTCGCAGCTGGCCAGAGATTAGCTCGTGGAGAAATTCTTGGGTAGTATATAAAATTTAATTTGAAACGGTTAGATAATTAACCCATGATATCTATATGATTTGGTGATCTTGATTATCTTGTTATTGTTTGTTTTAATATTGTACTGAATTAGAAGTTCTGCTGGTGGTGGATTGATAGCTACCTAGCTAACATCAGCTAATATAAGCTTGCAAGCAGGGCGGGCCACAAGTAGCAGTTAGTTGGTTCATTTAATTTTCTCATAAGATAGGTGGCCAGCTAATCAACTTTGTCCAGATAAAGTCATACTTAAGTCAACTTTATGATCATTACGTACCTATTTATGGTTACCTAACAAAGCCCAGTATAGTATGGTATTACAATGAAAGTAAGAATTAACATTATTAATTTAAATATTTTATTTAATCAGTCACAGTGGCGCAAAGTTTTGGCATTTTAAGAGGTTGAGATTTTAGTTTTAGTAATTTAATTTAGTAATTTAGTTTACTTTTTGGTTTTCCAGTCATGCTTTACAAGACTTCTTTTTTTCCTCCATCATGTTTGTGTTTTCATTGATATAGAGAAAAGGATATCGACAATATTGTTTATATTTACATGACAAAATAAATGAAATGAGATTATTGCTCTTCTTTTATTTGGATTTATACTTTTAAGAAGCAAACTTAAAAAAACTGCCAACTGCAAAGTAGAGTAAAGAGCTTGCAAACATTAAAATAGTGTTGCCAATTCAATGTTCTCAAGTGTATTATTGTAAAGGCTGGAAGCTAATAGCCTAAATTCCATTTTTTTGGACATATAGTGTTACAACATGATATATACGTGGTATATATATTTTTAAAAGCATACTGTAGATAAAATTCAAAATTTTGAAAATCACCCCCAAAAATTTGTACCTGGGGGTTATGATCACCCTCAGATTTTGAAGACATGGGAAACACAGCTTTTTTTGACTGAGTGCTTTATATAATGTTCCTGGATCAGTACAAAGTGGGACAGGCTAAAAAAAATTTTATTACAGGGGACCTATTATGCTTTTGGGAAGATGCAAAGAAGCTGTGATTTTGATTCATTTTCGTGGAAAATCTGCAGTTAGCGAGCTAGGGAAAATCTGTAGCTGGCTAGCTCCAATTTCTGTTAATATTCAAACTGTGCTCCAAGTGTAACCTTATTTAAATTATTGGCTTGGTTACTGATGTAACTAGCTAGCTTGCTAGATAAGTGCTACTCTAAAAACTAACTTACTTATCGAGCATACACACATTACCTTTCTTTAATCATTGTGTGGTTTGTTCGCTAGCTAGCTACTAAATTGTCTGTGAATTTAAAGACCGTTACTAGTTCAGCCAGAAGCAATGTAAGAGACATGTCGATGGGAATATATAGAATGGATGACCATTTTTAATCAAATTCAGTCTGTTTTAATGGAGTAGGTAGAGCAGTAAATGGAATGTTATCCAACGGTTGCAACTGTATAGATGCCAACTATGGATCATTCTTAACGTTAGAGACTGAATTAGAAGTGTAATAAAACTATTACGGTGACTGCACATCGCACTTCTATGAATGTACCGTCCATGCTGGCTCAGCCTGCAGAATTTTACCTTTCCATGCATTGTGTTGTTTAATAGCTAGCTGGATAACTTATTCTGTCATCTGTATTTAGAGACTTGCCAGTAGGGGGGGATTATAACATTGTCACTCTCAGTTGACAAGGGACTCTGTTTGCGGGCCAATTAGAACAAAGCTCATTCAGCAGGGTTTCTCAAACTCAGTCCTGGGGACCCACTAAGTATGCTGGTTTTTGTTCCAACCACACTTACAATCCCAGAATTATCAAGCTGTCATTCTTTTTAATTAACTGTTTTTCAGGCCAAAGAGATGTTTCACCCTTTTAAAACCCTTTGACAAGAGTGGCTATGCATTTCATGCTATTTAAAAGCCAAATATTTAGATTGTGGTTATTTTTTGACATTCCTAGTAAGGAAGCTAAGCCAAGGTGGCAATAAGTTTTAAATGATCAAAATTGAGACTGTGGTGAATCACTAAGCTGCTAATTGGGCTTCTGAACACCGGTGTTCAAGTTCTTTACAAACGGTTTTCCTAAAACCAATCACAGTCAAAAAGAAAAGATAACACCCGCACACTGTCAATACTAGCAGCTATATAGATATACTTTAATGAGCTACAACGTTTCGGTCACAGACCTTCATCAGATAGATGTTGACAAGGTGCAATGCACAACTTTTAAAAAAAAAACAAAACCCAGGGCTCACAATTGCCAATCAGGTAATTACCAATTACCAATGTGCACCACTCAATGATGGCCTACTAATTATACCTTGTGCCTCAAAGTGAGCTCCTCCAATAAGTTAAATCCAAGTCAGTGCCAAACAACTGGAAAAAGACATCATTTTTCATAGAGATATAGAACACCGAATTATAAAAGATGTAGAAAATTCAAATCTACATAGCAAACAATATGCAAAACACCAATCTGATCAATACAAGGAAGACTCCAATGAAATCACCCCTTGAGGTTAATCCCTCAGGTGAGGAAAGGTGAATGGATCAAGTTTGTGGAACATGAGGTGGCAAGTCAAAAGCCCAGCCTAACAGGAGCTAAGTAGGACAGAAAAAAATAAGCATTATTGTACATAGCCTCTGCTGAACCTAACCACGATAAATGCTCTATACAAAGGTCCATTATACAAATACAAAGACCACAAGGCATCAAATAAGTGATCTCATCTTGTCACAATCATTATTTCAGGCAAGAGTTACAAGATTATGTCTGGGGAAAAAAGGAATATCAGCATTAAACTTACAGCATTACATGTCATAATAATTCATCATTTAATCCCAAAGAGGTAAGGGTTCTTTGTGTGTATCCAGTAGGCCTCAGGTTTGACTCATTATAATTTGCATTGTCTTTGAAATCATTACATTAGAAATGGTTAGTTTTAGTGATCACATGTCCACAGCTTCAACAATTAAAATTCGATTGATTTAAATTGAGTCAAAATTTTCCTCACTTTTCATGCAATAAAGTAATTTGTAATATAGCACAATGCTACTATTCGGCTCTCCAGCTTTTCATCAATTTCCCAAATTGCCATTTCTGACATAATGTGGCTCGAAAGTGTAAATAATCCATAAGAGCATGGGTAGTGCAGTTAAGAAAAATTAGTAACTCATTCAAATTCCGGGATTACAATAGTGGCTGGAGCAAAAACCAGCAGACACAGCGGGTCCCCAGGACCGAGTTTGGGAACCCCTGCCATAGAGGGACACTCAGAACAGCCCGTTTTTTAGAGGGATAGGAATAACAGGAATCAAATTGCCAAGAAATCAAAAAAATCTTTACTTTTTTTAGCAAAATTTTTTTTAAACCGTTTATAAACTTCCTTTTTGGATATCCAAAAATATTATAACCTGGGGAAAAAGGCAGCATAATAGGTCCATAATCGGACTGTCTTTAAGACAATCTGGCGATTCATTCAATTTGGCCAATGAAAAGTACAAAAGAATAAAGACTATAAAAAACTGCATTAGAAAATAAACTTTGTTCACAAAATTGAAAACAGCAGAAAAATGTATTAGACAAAAACTTTAATAATAGAATTAAATAATGTACAAAATTGTATAAGAAAATGAACTTTTTTCATTGAATTTCAGACTCCAGAAAACTGTATTAGAAAATAAATTTTGTTCAAGTGCAACCACTGCATCCATATCATGGCCGCCATGTGTGCTGGTGCAGATTGAGTCTCCCTGCACATTCATATGCAGGACAAGCAGGGAGAGAGAATGCCCGACACGGTCAGCAGGCAGGAAGGAAAGCTGAAGTTTAATTTCCCTAAATGCCAAGATGCAAGTGAGCCGGCACATTTGCACAAGAATGAATTCATCTATCGATTTGAATATGCAACTGCTTTGTAATTTAAGGTTAAACGTTCATCAATACCTGGACATATATTGAAGTAAAAGCAATGTTTACAAGTATCAAAAACAAACTATGACAGCTAATTCCTCAAGTTTATAAAGTGACTTTCATGTCAGTAGAGCAAATTATGCTTTCTATAATAGCACACATTTACATTTGCTGTAGATTTTTTCCTTTCAAGGTGCTCAGTGGTATAGCTACATCAGGATGTCCATGTTCAGTATTATTGCAAAGACATGCATGCACCACATGAATAAGCATATAATGGAAAATGAACAGCATTCCTCACGTCGTGTCAACCACTCTGACTCATTTATATGCTGAAAAACTAAACTTCCACAGTTTGTCTTTAAATTCATGTCAAATCAGCTGAAAATGGCTTGTTTTAAGAATGCGGGGAATCATACGATAGAATAGCAATCCTAACTACCAGTAAGAGTTTTATGATTAAAGCATATTAAATAAGCAAAACAAAATGCACCTTTGTTGAAATAATCAACAGCTCAATGTTTGAAAACAGGCTTTTACAGTACAGCCCTCAGTAAAAGTCAAATTAGCATGCTAGTTTATGCGCCTAATGCGCTAGTTCACGTGCTAGCTCAGACGCATCACTGAGGACAAATCATTCCAACATTTTCTGTTTGCACGGTAAGAAAAAGACCTAGATTGTTCCCGCCACTTGTCTGTTGTGTGGTTATTGCTTCGACAAAAAAAAAAAAAAAAAAAAAAAAAAAAAAAAACAATTTAATACGATGTAATCTGAGCAACGGTAATTTCGCATAAATCTGCCGTTTTGAATTATTTGCAATAACGCTAATGGGCTTAGCACAGTGGTTGCAGCGACCCATTCAGCTGTGCAGGGGTATACCGAAACAGCCGAAGCGGGTCGCGTATGCGAGTACTCTCTATGCGGCTACTCCACTAAACCATCGGAAAATCCCGCTTGACATTCTGTGTGCCACTGGTAGTTTGCAAACTGCAAATCTGTCGGGAACGAGATTTTCGCCTCTATTTGTTTCGCGGCCACAGAGTTTGTTAACACGTGGCATATCGTACTTTTCGCTCAACACGGAAGCGATCGTAAGGAGACGACAAATTTGCACATTAAAACTTATACCTCAAACTTGATTTCGGCAAAGCGGGGAGGGTGTTAATACAATTAACGTGCAGTTTAGACAGAAAACAAATATTGCTTTCATTTCTAAGTTTCGTTCGGACAGGGCTTCAGCGTTGATATAAAAAATACAGTACTACTTGACGTCTGTTTTCAAAATAAAATAATTTGCTCTGTCGTTTTTCTTTCTGTTTTCCACATGAATCTGTCTTTTGTCTTTCTCATGAAATCAACAGCTGTCTCCGAAGAGGAAATTCATATTGTAATTACGCTGTCATCATTTAGATATCGATAACAAATGACACATTTAATTGTACAAACGGGCGGGGACAGATAAAGTGTAATGGGCGGGCTGGTTGCGCTTAGCGCGCTACCGGGCTTGATCGCTATAATGGCACCCTGCCGGACTACATTCTGGGTACCATTCAGGCGTGACCAGCGGACTTAGCACGCCAGCCGGTAGGCATTAACTCGCGCGCTGCTAGCGCGCTAGTTTTTACTTTTACTGAGGGCTGTACTGTACTACGTCAGATTCAGGAGTGCAAATGCAAATTTGTATTTTTCCCTCATTTCTTGGCCAAGATGATTTGAAAAAAATGGGGGCTTCAAGTCTGACTCATAATAACTTTTAAAAACCGCCTTCATTGGAAATTGAAGGTAGCCCATATATTATGAAAAGCAAAATTCTAAATTGTTTGATATTTTCAGAGCAACTGTATTTGTCTAAATGAAAATAATGCACACACCGCAAAGTTTGTGTGAGTTATTTCCAGAAGCCTGCTCTGCTCCTCTTTATTAAGAACAGAGGAACTCGGGAAGAGACAGCAGGATTACCTCAGAACTACTGCACAGACTGAATATTCAAGATATTTATGCTCAGTAAACAAAAGTACAAAAACATAAAAATTACAGAGTTATTTTACCATCTATATGGCGTCCCCTGCGTAGGTCACCTGAAAACTTTGAAATGAAAAGGAGCATTAAAAGTTATTTCAGTACAGTAATAACCCTGGCTGTGCTAACAGCGCTGTCGGACCTAAAAGAAACTGGCCTTATTCCGGTAAATCTAACTGAATTCAGAGCTGAAGGCCAATTAAGGGCAAATTTAAACTTGGAAGTCAAGCATTACTTGGCAATTCTCCAGGTATGGAGCTTTACGGTTGGACGTACAAAGATTTCTGCACTCAATTGAGGGGAAATTCTTACAATATAAGGGAATTCTTAAAATGTATGCCAGGAAAAAAGGAAAGGGGCAGAAAAGCGCATCGTCCCATGCCCTCGGCCACAGTGACAGATGAATACCGTTACAACAGAGGACAAGCGCTGATAGCGGTAACTGAAACTCCACTTCCTCAGAATCGCACTTTCCGCTCATTCTGCTGGATAAACAGATCGGCTATCTCTCCATTTCTTCAGTCACTTTATCCATTTTCCGCAAACGAAACATCACTAATTTGTTCTGGTATGTTGGATGGATAAGTGCTTTGATTGGCTATGAAGAACTTAATGATGTATATCAAATATGGAAGGACAGCTTCTTAGCACTGAATGCAGCAGAAAAAAAAAAATCACATTTGTTGACAAGGATTTCAAATAGAATTTGCCAATTTTAATCTCAAATTATGAGCAGTAAATGTTTCTAAAGTGTCACATCCATTCACCAATCAGCGGCCTCTTTCCTGTTTGATGGCACATGTTCCTTCAATTAGTTAAATTGTAGGAACAGAGTGAAAAAGTACACTTTGCAAGGAGAAAAGCATAATTGAAAGAAAACAGTCTAGTTTCCATTAAGGAAAACAACATTCTTGATTGCATACCTGTGTTCCTTTTAACTAATTAAAACTGCAAATCAAATATGCTAAGTTGTCTGTTTTACATAAATGCGTAACACAACTGAGAGCTGGGTTCTGCTCCATTGTTCCTCTCTCCCAACATCTTATTCCAGCTTAATTTGAGCCATTTTGTCTTTCAGAGAGTGGCATACAGTCATCTTTAAACGGCTCCATTTAAAATGCAATTTGATTAGCTGCCAAATTGCAACCAAGTCTTTCCCACTGCAGCAATGGGACAGGGTAAACATTTAATTAGCATTTGTACATAAAAGAGAGGTCTTTGTCACATTTTGCATTATGCATCCCAGAATGACCACAACTTTGAAAGCTCTTTGGCTCTGGTGATTTGGTGATTTCAAACTAATAGATGGGAGGGGGAGGGGGAGGGGAGGGTGAGGGGGGGGCGGTGTGCAGGCGAAAAGGAAACTCACCCAGGACTTCCTGTGGAGCTGCAGATGCACAGGACCCGGTAGGCTTAAATGATCCAAACTTTTCTTTAATCACACTTTTGAAAATTGGCCGGGACCTCAGGCAGGAGACAGCTGCCATGCCCCACAGCCATTAATGAGGCTCGCCGAGGGGTCCCCCCTAAAATATGTACGCCTGTCCCACGGTGCCCCGATATTGTCCTAGAACGAGGAGATAAGAGCCAAGGAGGTGTGCTGAAGTTCTCCT
Source organism: Gymnothorax javanicus (assembly GCA_029692085.1). Classification (NCBI taxonomy): domain Eukaryota; kingdom Metazoa; phylum Chordata; class Actinopteri; order Anguilliformes; family Muraenidae; genus Gymnothorax; species Gymnothorax javanicus. The sequence goes on from CM056203.1 coordinate 41,979,598, forward strand.
AATCAATTTGCTAATTACTGGAGTGGCTACAGGAGGAGGGAGGAATCCCTTCTGGCAAAGCAGTATTCTAATAAACGCTGAAAAATTTATTTACTCAACCAGCCAAGTGGAATTTTCAAGTGGAATTACAGAGGAGGGCTGATAGAGACTGATGGTTGGGGTCTCAGTCAGAGGAGATGTCTCTTTGCGCGAGCGAGGAAATGAAGGCTAGCTCTCGTCTGCAGGGCTTTGTGAAGAATGGCTAAATCAACCTCTTAATTCATGAGCCCTCCCAGGGTCAGTGTCATTCCTGAACTCACTGGGTGTTACCTTTCCAAAAGACAACATGTAAGAAAAACATCTTTCTAAAGCAGTGGCACAGGCCAGGGGTTCTTCCTGCAGCAGGAGTAAATGTACAGTAGAATAACACAGCTTTGCCAAGCGCTGCAGTTCAGATGTCAACACTTTAAAAGACAACGTGTGTATATAGCGAGCACTATAATTCATCGGACTGTGACACATTTTTTATTTTTGTCCTGTACTCTCGCCCTTTGAGTTTGAAAAGATACAATGACGATGAGGTTGAAGTGCAGACTGTCAGCTTTAATTTGTGGGTGTTTTCATCCACATCTGAGGACCTGATTTTAAAAAAAGCTATTGACTTTTGTGCAGAGTCCCCCCATATTTGAGCGCTTCAAAACATGTTGGAAAGTTTATAGGTCTCCTATTATGCCACCTAGTACACAGGTAATTAGCCATTATGAGCCAATTCAAAATCTCCTCTTCCTGACATCATAAGGGGGAGTGACCACCCAGAATAATGAAATCTGATTGACTGTTTGGCTGAAGGAGATCAGTTCTTCTTGCCTCTGGTAGGTTACTTCCCCATGTGATGTCAAAAGGGAAAAGATTTTGAAATAACTTGTAATAACTAACTGGCTGTGCACCTGGTGACATAATTGGGGACCTTTAACGTACTGTTGAATAACGTTATTATTTTTAACATTCGGTCACATATTCTTTGTTTGGATTGACTGACTGATTATGTGACTCATTGGCATCACCAGACGCTGGGTATCTTCCCTGGTGAAGTTCTGCCAGGCCCGTAGCCATCTGCAGCCATCTTCAGTTCCTTCAGTCTCCTATGTTGGAATGTAGATCATAGCACAGGATGGAAGGTGCTGACACATTCTGATTTAAATGACTGGGACAGTGTGTGGTCGGAGGGAGAAACTGGCTCACACACACCATCATTCTCCTACACAAACACACTCAAACACCATTTCTCCCTCTCTCTCTTTCTCTCCGTCTTTCTCAGCAGCACAAAGCAACATAGCATTATGTCACATCACAAACACTCACACTGCAATACAATGCACGCTCTCACAGACTGTACTCCCTACAGTGCACATTCTCACAGACTGCACTCACCACAGTGCATGCGCCCACAGACTGCACTCCCTGAAGTGCACACTCTCACAGACTGCACTCCCTACAGTGCATATTCTCACAGACTGCACTCACCACAGTGCATGCTCTCACAGACTGCACTCACCACAGTGCACACTCTCACAGACTGCACTCCCTACAATGCACATTCTCACAAACTGCACTCACCACAGTGCACGCTCTCACAGACTGCACTCATCACTGTGCAAGCGCTCACAGACTGCACTCACCATAGTGCACGCTCTCACAGACTGCACTCATCACAGTACACACTCTCACAGACTGCACTCACCACAGTGCACACTCTCACAGACTGCACTCCCTACAATGCACATTCTCACAAACTGCACTCACCACAGTGCACGCTCTCACAGACTGCACTCATCACTGTGCAAGCGCTCACAGACTGCACTCACCATAGTGCACGCTCTCACAGACTGCACTCATCACAGTACACACTCTCACAGACTGCACTCACCACAGTGCACGCTCTCACAGACTGCACTCCCTACAGTGCACGCTCTCACAGACTGTACTCACCACAGTGCACACTCTCACAGACTGCACTCACCACAGTGCACGCTCACAGACTGCACTCACCACAGTTTACGCTCTCACAGACTGCACTCAGCACAGCTCACGCTCTCACAGACTGCACTCACCAGTGCACACTCTCACAGACTGCACTCCCTACAGTGCACGCTCTCACAGACTGCATTCCCTAAAGTGCCCACTCTCACAGACTGCACTTGCTACAGTGTAAGCTCTCACAGACAGCACTCGCCTCAGTGCAAGCTTGCACTAACTGCACTCCACACAACACATGCTCACCAACTGCTCTCGCCACAGCGCATACTCTCACTACCTGCAGTTGCCACCGCGCACCCTCTCACAAACTGCACTTCTCATCTTCAGTCTTGCATTCAAGCTCTGCCTTCAGCACAGCCAGTTTCTCCAACACCTTAACGCAACTTATAAATTCTACTTCAGCCTCACTCAACACCTAAACAGAATAACTTCCTTCAATTAATTAAATAAAGGGAGTAAAAATAAAAAGAAAATTTCCCCATATGAACACAGTTTTTCTGTGCTAAATATCTATTTGAAAACTGGTACTCTCCTGTAGTCTAGTCAACTGTCAAAGACAAGACAGCTCACAGATATACTTTGTATGGATGCTACCCACACCAAGATGGTCCAGGTAAGGAAACGCAGAGCAAAAGTGCACAGGAGTGAATGACTGTATCCATCCAACTCTTAATTTCATAATTTCATAGACAGCTGTACTCGGCACTGAGGTTTGAAAACATGAAAAAAAAAACCTGTTGTTGCAATTTTGCCTGCTTTTCCACTGCAGCGGGGACACACGCCATGGACGCCCTGTACAGGTTTCTGTGTTCCGATCGCCATGGCGATGCCTCTAAGGCTCCCTGGGGGGGGGCACAGGTTGCAACTCGAGACTCAGGGGTAAACGGCAAGCCTGGAAACAGGCTGGTCTGAAGGGTTCCTGGGGCTGATGTAACATCACTACAGGCAACAGCTTTCATTACCCTCCCCTACCTGCCCAACCTAGCGCAATCTCAATGATTTTCCACTTTACAGGCCACGAGAATAACAACCTTCATTTTCCGTCAGCAATTAAGAGGGAAGCCTGATTAAAAGATTTTCTGATTTCTCTCTTAACCTTTTAAGGGAGGAGAGGGGAGAGATGAGGGTAAGAATAAAACAAACGGGCCCGAGATATGAGCACAAGCCCGCCACGGAGGCTTCAAACATCTGTCTTATGGTAAATCAACTTTACGTGACAGACTGGAACATAGATGACATTACAGCATACAGGACAAAGGGTGCTGCATTTTCAGCGTACAGACCATTAATTTATTTGCATGTTTGTTACTGTACATATTCATATTCAAAGAGCCGCTGTCTGTATCAGGTAATGCAAATATAAAAAGTGTGGAAAATTCTATTTGATGAGGCTCGTACTTTCACTTAATCAGTCAACAAAAGGGTACTTTTTTTGGGCTATTAATTACAACCTAAAAAATAAGAGGCAGAACAACAAAAACAAGAGCTATGTGGAATATGGATACATTGTGAGGTACTGCTGACACAAATGTATGGATACAGTGTCAGGCACTGCAGGCACAGATGTACTGCTACAATGTGAGGCACTGCAAACATAGATGTAAGAATACAGTGTTAGGCACTGCAGGCACAGATGTACTGCTACAATGTGACGTACTGCAGGCATGGATGTGCAGATACAGTGTGAGGCACACTAGACACAGTTGAATGGATACAGTGTGCAGCACTGTAAGAATAGATGCATGGATACACTGAGACACTGTAGTAACTAGTGTTGGCATACAGTGTGAGGCACTGTAGGCACAGATGTATGGTTACTATGTGAAACACATCAAGCATAGATGTATGGATACAGTGTGAGGCACTGCGGACACAGATGTATGGAATCAGAGTGAGTCACTGTGGGCACAGATATATGGGTACAGCGTGAGGCACGGCAGACACTGATGTATGGATACAGTTTGAGGCACTGCAGACCCAGATATATCTATACTGTGTGAGGCACTGTCGGCACAGGGGTATGGATTCAGAGTGAGTCACTGTGGGCACAGATATATGGATAGAGGGTGAGGCACTGCAGACACAGATGTATGGATACAGTGTGAAGCATTGCAAGCACAGATGTATGGATACGATGTGAAGCATCCATAGCGCAGATGTATGGATACAGTATGAAGCACTGCAGGCACAGATGCAGGATACGATGAGGGGCACTGCAAACACAGAGATGTATGGATAGGGTGTGAGGCACTGTAGGCCCAGATGCATGGATATTGTGTGAGGCACTGCAAACACAAACGTATGGATACAGTGTAAGGCATTGCAGGCTCAGATGTATGGATACAGTGTGAGGCATATTACCTGTTTCTTGGTTTAAAGATGAGTAAAGCTCAGGAGTTATGATAGGCTTTTTACACCACACACAGTGTAGCACATAAATTTAGCAAAGAGCATGAGGAAAAAGCACCGCAGTTCAAGAATAAAGCAAAAAAAGAAAAATTAACAAAGGAAAAAAACACGACTAATAGTTTTAAAAAATAATAATATAGTAGGGCAGAGAATGGCGGCATGTTATGAAGACGAGGCACTGAATAATTGGGGCCAGGCCATTTAACACTTTTTAGTTTAAGGATCAGAACTTACATAACGGCATCATGTTTAATGGACAAATAGCCAAGCGAGGCAGGAGAATACATAATATGCTCACATATGTTCTTTTCAAGTAAGGTTAAAAAGATGCACCATGTTACACATTTTAAGAAGTTTTTAGGGAGGAGGATGCAACATTGAATACATCAATTTCATTTTACCAAGCATCAAGATAAATGATTTCATACCTTTTGTCACAAATGTCCATTTCCGAGCTGGAAAACAACAACCAATGATATCATTCAAAGTAAAATAAAATAAGTTGATTGTCACCAGATTAGTTATCGTTTTTACATTTTATTACTCGTCTCAATTCCATGACCTTCCAGGTCGGCACACTGTTATCCTAATGAGTAAGAGGTCTCCGTCGATGCGTAAAACTGTGTGTCATCTGCGCATCCTTGAAAATTAAATCTGCCACAGAAAACAGTCCCATCAAAGCAGCGAAGCCAAGCCCCTGAATGCAGCCTTCAGCAGAGCAAATTTTGCAGATCATTTTCATATTTTACATTTTAACGTCCAGACTGTATTTCTTTTAACACAGATGTTTACATCCACTTACATGTACTGGGAGCTTTTAACCCTTTGAACCCCCTTTGAACATTGCAATGCAAATGTCACAATTATGAATGGAGGGCAGGAAAGTTCAAGAACACTAACTTGCAGAAAAGAAAACAAAACACAAAAAAAAAGAAAAATTCCAACAGCCCAAAAGGTTAATACAGGTCATCTTAGTGCACACACTCATGTTTATAACTGCCACTGTGCTGGAGAGAACGTTTTCTCGTGACGAATGGATGCCAGTGTATCCGGGAAACCTGAACAGGGCTTTGAGGGACTGATTCACCAGGTGTAGCAGTTCAGAACTGAAGAATGCCATAATCTTTGGGATGGGGGTATTCCCCATAACGGAGATTATTTTATTTATATTTATAATATTTATAATATATTATAAATATATTATTATACAATATAATATATTAAATATTTATAAATATTTTATCTCAAATGTACTGCAGCTCATCAGCAAAAAATCCAACCATTAAGTGAAAAAATTAGCAATTTACAATTAACCTAAACAGTTTTAATGAAATTAACATGTAACACAGAGAAAATGTAAATTTAAAGGGGAACTCAAGGCTAAATTATAATGCTCTTTTATACAATCATAATTAGTAAATAAATATTGTAAAATACAAAAATGTGGAATTTTTGTTTTCAAAGACGAGATAAATGAGGTTTTATTCCCCCTAATTAGTTGTCGTCTGCTTCAACGGTCGCGTGATAATGACGTAACCTCGCCCGAGAATGACAAATCGTCGCCCTTCGCCCACAGGTATGCGTTGTTATTGTGTTGGATAGTGTGATTGTCCCAGTCCATTATGTTATGACAAAAGATCGTTCAATATGGCCCATTGGCTAGTTGCACGAGATGGTGTTAAGTACTTTCTAAAATACGCAGGGTTGCTTCAACATTAACGGTTTGCTTCTGTCACTTATCAGTATATATCAGATGCTGAGCAAATGACAGGTATATCATCCCGGATATGTGATTTTAGCTATCGCCGATATTCCCAGGATTTGGCTTAATTGTTTCGGTTTCATAGAGAACTTACTTCGACATTTTCTGATGCAACTATCTAGCTAGTTCTGCTACATCGTTATGGTTTTCTTAGATGTACTCAGCTAACCATAGCTACAGAAGTGATCGTCCTGAGCAACTGACGCCGAGTGGGAAGGCAAACGAAGTATCGACAATATTAAAATATGCGTCGATCAAATGTTAGATTTATGAAACGGCATTTTGACGTTATGGAATATTTGCACATTAATTACCAGATATTTTCACATTTGTTGTCTGTCGCTTACAGCCAGTTCATCAGTCATCAGTGAGAACGGCTGGAAATGTGATGCTGGTTAAAAACCCACTCATTTCTCGATGGAGCAGCTGATGTCTCATTAAGAGTGCCAAAGAACAAACATCAGCCACGGGTAATCGAGAATAATCTTGCGAACATCATTCGTGGTTAATTAAGCCAAATCCTGTAAATATCAGCGATAGCTAAAATCACATATCCGGGATGATATACCTGTCATCTGCTCAGCATCTGATATAGACTGATAAGTGACAGAAGCAAACCATTAATGTGGAAGCAACCCCGCGTATTTCAGAAAGTACTTAATACCATCTCGTGCAACTAGCCAATGGGCCATATTGAATGATCTTCTGTCATAAAATAATGGACTGGGATGATCACACTATCCAACACAATAACAGCACATACCTGTGGGCGAAGGGCGACGGTTCGTCATTCTCGGGTGACGTTACGTCATCATCACGCGACCGTTGAAGCAGATGACAACTAATTAGGGGGAATAAAACCTCATTTATCTCATCTTTGAAAACAAAAATTCCACATTTTTGTATTTTACAACATTTATTCACTAATTATGATGGCACAAAACAGCATTATGATTTAGCCCTGAGTTTCCCTTTAAGCTTTTTTGTTCTGGTGTCTACCATCCCACCCTCAATGGACCCCCTTAGGCCCTATTGGTACAGCCGCCTCATCGGGTCAGAGGTCACCCGCATGGGAGCAGCTAGCATGTCCTTCTGTCTCTAATCACCTGGGCTACATCATAGCATTCCCCAGCATTTACACACACTGTTAAGAGTGGTACTGAACTCTGAAAGAGGTAGTGCGTCCCTTTATTTCACCACTTTACACTCTCCCAGAAAGGACGAAGAACAAATAACTGAAGAGGCCGTTTTCATATAATAATCAAATGCCTAAATCAATACACGTTTTGCGGCTCAAAAATAAACTGTCTGATGCCACTCTTGTTGTGATCCGTTTGTTTAATTTCTTTGAGAATGTTCTTCACTCAGTCACGTGGAAACACTTGGGATGCAATTCACCTTGAACCGCAATTATATTGGATTTCTACACAAGCTGATCAAGCATGTGAAAAGGACATTTCCAGCAGCACTAAAATAAAAATAATAACAGCCATGATTAAAAAAAGATGAGCGCGCCGCACGTCTGTTGTGTTCTGAACAGTATATTTAACACAATAGGGCTGATGGGTGACACTTTGAATCTCTAAATATTACAGGCCCATTTTTATCCACAGTGAATGAATATGTGAGGGCCTCGATTCTTCATCACTGTGTGTGACATCATACACAACACAACATGATTCATTGCCGTAATTCATAAACAGGGTTCCTCTGGTCATCTGGGGTCCGATGGCAAGGTCGGACAGCCAGACGAAGCCAAAAGGCACAGTCTCACTCAGCAGGAGAGTCATGACATCCCCACCTTATGAAAGATAGACCATGAGCTGCAGTGGCTGATCAGGAAAGACATGATGTGAAGCCGAGTCAAACACAGGCTTGTAGACCAATAAAATTTTAAACAATCCATTGGGAGCCAACGATTTTCTGTGTGTGTGTGGGGGGGGTCACAGCACTTAACGTATGACTTACTGTAACCGTAATCCTGCCAGACTCTTTTCTTCAAAACAGAACTGTTTCAGTGCTTAACGAATCAGCCCAATCCAATCCAAAACCAATCAATACAGAGATATTCAGACCTAAAATACCTCTAACAAATAAAACACAGAGATCAGAAATAAGCATTATACATTAGCGACATTCTCTCAGTCATGATCCTCTTTTGAAAAGAAACCCTTATAACGTCCATGCAACTTAACTCATGACTAAGGAGGCAGGACTGTAACTGATATACTTATCTTGAGTCCGAAAAAAGAGTCACAACACTGACCCATGACTATAGTCATATTCAATACAGAAGGCCTGCCCGCCATCTCATATAGTAGGGCCAAAAAGGATATTGTACCCAAAAGAAAACTAGTCCTCAACACAAACCAGTTTATCTATTGGGCCTCTTACAAATATCCTTGAGGAAATAATAAAGGAAAATTTTAAAAGGCACAAAAATGGTTTTCAGAATTAGCAAAATACAGGTGCTCCAGTTGCTTTAGGTTTGCGCAACCAGCTCCCTCAAAAAGAAAATGGACCACTTATGTCAACATGACCCTGGGAACATGCAGGAGTGTGTGTGTGTGTGTGTGTGTGTGTGTGTGCGCGCGTGTGTGCATGTGTGTATTTGCATGTGTTTATTCTTGTACTTGCTACGTACTGAGGACTGGCATGAGTTTTTAACCAACAAAGTGAAGTCTTTTTTGGGAAGTGAGGACATTTTGGCCGGTCCTCACAACTACAAAGGCAAATTGTGACTTATTAGTTAAGGTTAGGGTAAGGTTAGAATTAGGGATAGGTCAAGGTTAGGGTGAGGGTTTGGGTTAGGCATACATTGCTTATTGTTAAGATGAGGGAAAGGCTGTAGAGACACAGGAAGAATGAATGGAAGTCAATGTAATGTCCTCACAAAGATATAAGTACAAGGATGTGTGTGTGTGTGTGTGTGCACGTTTGTGAGTGTGGGTCATGCATGTGTCTCTCTGTGAATGTTTTTATGCATCCGAGCATGAGAGCGTACTTTTCTACATTGTACGGGCAATAGGGTCTGTGTGTTATGCATAGGTGGCACAGATATGCACACACTTATCTGTAAGTGTACGCATTCAACTCTGTACTAGTGATCCTGTTTCTTTATAGACTGGTTGTACGATTGCAATAATTTGTATATTTCCACTGGCAACAATATTGCTGGTTAAATATCCCAGTGTCCTAATATCAGTAGTTCAAACTACTATTATCATCAGCATTAGCAGAAACTGTCCTTAGTCTTGGATAAACGTGACCAGTGTGTCTGCACACTGTTTGAAAAATAAAAAAAATCTTCAATGGAGCTCAATTATTTACACACAAACACACTTTTACGATTAAAGACTGCAAAATAAAGGTAGAAAAACAGATGGGGAAAGACAAAGAGTAAGAGTCTACGGAATCAGAAGAAGAGAGAGAATGAGAGGACGAAAAAATAAATGAGCTGACAGATGGATGTAATAATGCCCCTCACAGAACTAGGCAGGGCTCACACCTGTAAGTCGGCTCCACCAATGGGAGCTGGCAGTGGGCCAGACGGGCACAGACGTCTGGACACTAATCCACATGCCACTGGTCTTCTCAGGTAGGCACACACAGGACCAGAGCAAGGGCCTGACAATCAGCATGGCTTCCAAATGCAAAGCCATCCCACCTGCGATAACCCCTCTCCCATGCAACTATGCACACAATGCATCACTACAAAGGGGAAAACCAACCACCCATCCTTCAGGATCACTGAGAAAAATTAATGGTACACGAATATCGAACCTCACAAAAAAAAAAATTAAGAAAAAAATTATACCAGCTCAAATATCTCACAATTGTTTTTTTTTTTTTTAGAACACGCACAAACACCATTCAGGGAGTCAACACTGGCCAGACTTGACATCTACCTTTACAGATAGTTGCTCCTTTTTGAACAGATAAGCACAAACAGCTTGTTTGTCTCCAGCTATTACTAGTCCACTACTTGAGCTTACTCATATAAACTATGTATTTAATAGTAGAACAGTGCTTAAAATGTCAGCATCAGGAGGAGTAGAACAGTGAACACCATACTTGTCTTGGTAAATGATGACAAATCGGTACGTTACTTGCTGCAACAAACCAAAACATTTTTGGAAAAATAAAACTTCCAAAAAGCAGGCAGAGAGACAAAATCTCACAAAATTACCTTGTCTTCTAATATCACTGGCATTTTCTAATGCGAGAAATGACTTGCCTTGAATGATCTGTTTAACCAAAGACAGAGGAGAGGGGAAAAGGAGTAATTAATTACTTATGTGAGCCATTGCTTCAGAGAGACAATAAACCTGCCTGGTCGCCATGGATATGACATATTTGCTCTGAAAACAACACAATAATTAGCAAAGGAGAAAGATCCAGCGAGAATATGCAAACTCCGGGGCTTAAAGCGCCCGTGATCTTTTCTTGGCTGCTATTCTCTCAATTATGAATAACAGCAAATTACATACATGCATAAACCGATTACGTGACTAAGACAGGCTTGGTTATGGAAATGACCGTGTCATTAAAAATGTAGTACTCTGCCTGGACTTATAAAAACTAAAAGGCAGGAGCCCTATAGAAATAATTAGACTGGTCACTACATGTAACTTGTTTTTCCGTTTCTGTTAATTTAAGGCACTTTACAAAAGGAACCGATGCAGAATATGTCGTACCTGGATATAAATCATGCCATATCTCCAGAAAATATTTCGCTATTTACCAGTTGTCTTTAAGAAATATGATCACAGCCAATGTTACTTAATGACACTCTTGTTTTTGTTTGTGTCAGTTCGTCAACTGTAATTTCAATAGCCTACATTGCCCGTGAAAAACGGGCAATTCTCAAACCCTGTGTTACTTGAATGTATTAAGCTACACACATTTGGGAAAAGACAGATGTTCATTTTAATTGTGCATACAGATATACTTTGAAGAACTTAATGTCTCGTCAATAAACAGTTATTTATGACAAGTGCCGCTTCATCTCGAAACAGGACAAGGTCTCTGTCTGCAAGCAGACAACAAAACAAGCGATCTGGCTTCATGTGCGCACAGTTGAGCAAATATATTTTAAGGCCGAAAGGCTTTTCAAAAATTATGCTTCTTCAGTAATTAAAAAAAAAAAAAAAAACATGCCTGCAGATTTAAAGGCTTTACGAATGAAAAGTAAAAATTTCTAAATGGGCAAGCCATTGAGATGCTCAGGAGAAGTAATGGAGGGCAGTTCAAATGTGATATGATGCTTATCTAGAAATACCGGCGTCTTCCAAAAACACTTCAGCTCTGACCAAAATAAAGAAACAATCTTCTTGGAAAAGGTCATTGTCTCTTTAAACGTTTATGGCATATGGAGTTTGAATTTCCCAGAGATCGGTTTAACGTCGTCATAGAAACCAGAAACGGGGATTATAAACAGAATAAATAACCAATAATTTTAACAAAACTATATCAGAAATTGGATAACGGACGTTAATCAGCAGCGTGCTTAAAACGATAACTTGTCGAATGATCTTAAACTGAAAGTAAAGCGAGTGGTAGGCTACTTTATTAAACAGCTGTCATATGGCTCAGATGTACGGCTTCTCAACTATATGTCCATTTAAGCTACTTCGCAAACTGGTGACTTTGATAACGCTATTATACGTTCGCGATGCTGCGGAACCTTCCACAGTTTCAGAGTGATTATTATTCGCAATCGAAAATAATATCTACGCACATGTGTATGGACAAGGTGGACGAAAAACTTTTGCAAGAAGAATTTTGTTTGGGCCTGATATTCTGTAATCAGGTAACTTATCATTTTAGACACAACTCAATTTATTCGGAGCAAGCGAACCAATAGAGAAGTCAAACGTAGTTGAGAACCGAATTGCAATCATAAAATTAACTTCCGCATTTGTTTACAGTCACCACTGCATGCGTAACTCTAATCGTTTGACCTTAAATGCCAGATAAAAACACTAATTTGCAAGACAAAACGAAACTGCACTATATCACTCATCGCAGATACATAACCCAGAAAACGCACTCCGGGAGATCTTGTTAACACCTGTTATTCTCTACCCGCTTCTTTAGAAACTTTACAAAATGTAACATCGTTTTTGTATTTAAACGTATTATCATTGACCTCAAACCCGCACTTTCTGGCGTAGCCTAATGTTCAGTCCCTGAAAATATCACTATAGCTAAAATGATTGTTCATGTGCTCTTTAAGCAGCGACTGATACGACGAACTTTGCTTAGAATGAGAAATTGATTTTACAAAGAATGAGCAACTTGCATGTCAAAAAAGTTTCTGCTCGTCTCGTCGTGAGCTAGAAAGCGTTTTAGTCAGTTAAAATTAAAAGTCACAACTGAAATTTCTGTCTATGTGTCAGCTGCGATTCAGCCGTCAGAAGGCTGGATCGAGTAGAAGCTACATAGGAAAGTTACATTTCAGTCACAACTTCGGGGTTTACAAAGAGTTTAGGTTACATTGGCACTGCTTTGTTACACTTACTGTTATTATCAATAAAGCCCACATTTTGCAACAAGTTATGACAACCGTGAGCGTTCGCGTTGGGAGTTATTTTTAGCCATGGACGCTTTATTTACTGGGTCGGTCGCATGCTCTGGTACGCTCGCTGATCCTCGAGGCGTTGGAGTGAAGGGTACACCGTTAAACTGGTCAAGTGATTGATCCACGCTGTCAGATCCGGACATATTTAATGTGACTGGAGAGTTTCTTACATTTAAGTAAAAAGCCGAAAGAAATCTCTCTGATGTTGCCCAGCTTTCCAGCTCTGTCATATGTTTGGAAATACAGACGAATTGGAGGTGAAAATGAAAAGTCTTACCTGCACTTCGGTGTCTTTCGATGACTTTCCAACTAAAGGGAAATGAGTGTTTAGGATGGACGTTATGAGGGCATGCGTGATCAAAGTTGCCTCATTTTTCTGTCTTTCTTGTTTTATTATTGTATTTTCCTATTTCTATCGCGGGGCGAGTCGCCCGGAAGATCTGCCCTGGAGACCGCTTCAAAGTGGGAAGAGGAATCTTTAATTGAATTTCTCTTTTAGCAGCTGCGAAGTGGAAAAGCTGGAACGGAATCTTGATAAGATTCTAACATGTCAGATTTTCTGCGTTAAACAGAGACCGAGTCATTCTGGACTGGGAGCTGAATCTTTAACTAAAATTTTTGTGCGTTCGTCGAAGGGAATCGGCCTCGGACCGTTTTCTTATTTTTTTCATTTATTTACAGAATAGACTTTACATACAAAAAATACAATTAAATTCTAAATATCTCAGAGGAATAAGAATATGGATTTTTGGAAAAGGGTGAATCCTTGCAAAAAGCCTTTTTTGTTAACGTTTCAAAAGTAGTCTGCATTTAATAATAAAATTGAATTAGATACTTATAATTTGAATAATTTGAAATGTGTGTATTTATGTGGAACAAATGAGTTAAGTGAATGAACTAGGATGGTAAGCAGCCATTAAATAAGATGTGTTTCAAATCCTTGACTCACAGAAAGTAAATTTATATTTAAATACTACTACTACTAGTACTAATAATAATAATAATAATAATTTGAGCAGCTCTTGACAGTTGTGTGAGACTACGGGGGCAGAATTCCCACGAAGCCTGTCCTTTTAAAGCCTGACATAAACTAGATCTTTGATGGCACATTATACAATATGATAATGTGAGGATGGGTTTTAAACTTGTACATTTCCCTGTCTAAATTCTGCAGTCTTGTGGACTATTGACAAACAGATTATTGCCAATTAGCAGTTTTGTGATGTGCTGTGTTGTGTTGTATATAATAAAGAATGTAAAATGAAATCGATGGCACAGTCAACTAATGAGGCAGGTAGTGCAGTGATCGCTGGCCCTAGATAGGTTTTGAGTCAGGACGATTTAAACTCACGCCGTCCCCCTTAGGTCACCCTGATATCTGCAAAATCAGCCAAATACGACTCATTTAGCTCCTTAAAATGACTAGATCCTTAAAATTCATAATTTTAAACATGTTTTACAAAATATTTAGATACTTATTCAGTCATTATATCTCCTGTGCTACAACAGACATTTCTGATTCAATAAAAATCTGTAAAAATGTTAATAAAAACCTAATAAAACCCCCAAAATCTGTGCACATGCTGAAGTCATTAATGAAGGTTCTAATTTACTAGACAACATTCATCTAGCGCTCATGATCAGGGGTAGTATGATTGTTATTTTTATATAAGTAAGGAAGAGTCCATCAGGTTTAAGGTAAAGTTTATGTTTGTAAGGAGTAACAGCTTGGTGACAAGTTATTATCAAACCTTGAAAATCAGCCTTCAAACTTCCATCACAGGGGAGCCCACAGCATGTAGGGTTCCCCGGGCCCCTCACATATACACCCACATTTTGGAGGGTCTCCATCAGTCCTCCCAACCCCCCATCCCCCCAGGCCCACTAGCACGGGGCCCCTGATCTGACAAACCAATATTCCTTTGGTAAATATTTAGCCCTTTACCTTTGTGCTCTATTAATGATGAATCAACTATACTTTCATGAGTTCCCATTTATTCCCATTTTATTATAATTATATTCATAGTTCATACAGTTATATTCATAGTTCCTCGTATAGCCATTTTGAAATTTTAGCAAAATAATATTTGTTTAATGTTGATTTATGCTGCTGCTGATTTGACACTGTGTTGGAGTGCTGTAGTTTAAGTTTTTTTGCAGAAACAGAAGGGAATTTTAACCATTTATATTCAAACCATTTAAACTAATTAAGCTTCTTGGTATCATATTGATACCAAGATCATATTGTTGGGAGTAAAGGGTGCATATTTGCCTAAATATAGATTTAGAAATTCAATATACCACGTGAAATACATGAATAAGAACATCTAAGGCTGCTATGTGAGTTTGGAGATTTTTTCTTCATTAGCAATGAGTCCTTGGCAAGGAAAGATCTGCATGGCTTCTATGTACACTTCAGCACTAGACTGAAACAAGGCCACAATGAAGGGGAAAAGTACCACTGAAGACAGCAGTGAAGTGCGACCAAACATGATTAACCAACTCAATGTTTGTAACCAGTCACTTAAATTGTACATGTTCTAATCCATTTATCTAAATAGGCAGGGAAGTTACACACCATTTATATCTACTTTCAAATCCTTGCCAGGATACAAGCTAAATCAGTCTGTTTCTCCACAGTCAGAGAGCTAGAGATTGCGTCTGCCTTTAGCTTTAAGTGTGACCCTGTAGTTGGGCTGCTAGGAAGCAAAAATCTGCACATCAATCAATTGGTTCCCCCTGATGTTGCAATACTGCAATACAGAATAATAAAGAAGTAAGAAAGACCAAAAATCAATACATTATTCTGCAGATCACTTGATTCAGTAATGATCCAGTGCATTTATCGCCGGCCGCTGATTCATTAGGACTGCTCTCAAGGGCATACCGGCCCAAGCCCTGGCTCTCTGACTCCATCGCCGTTGCCATCACTAATTACGAGGCATTAAAACCTAATCACAAGGTGGGACAAGGTTATAAAAGCCTCACTACGAGGCCCAGAACACTTGATTTCAAACAGTGTGGTGGTGATATCACTTCTCTTTTTATTGTTTGTGCTGGATTAAAAAATGGTATGTTTTAATGAATATTCCTGGACAGCATGGTCAATGTAAATGCTTTATATATATATATATATATATATATATATATATATATATATATATATGAAATGTGATAAATTAATATGGGTTCTGAAATGCGAAATGCTGTCTCTACCTTTGTATGTGCAGGATCATGTACAAAGAACACTACATAATAAACACTACAGCTAATTTCTCATTACCATGTAATAAAATTTCTCACAGTGAGGAAATTATATTATTCTATGCTAATACTATGGCTTGCATAAAAATATTTTCTTAAGCAAGTGAAACATTTTTTTCTCAAAAAAATAATTTCCAAAAACCATTGTCCCAGGGCTCTTATATTAAAGTCAATGTAATCATGTTTGTCACCCAGTACCATCATATTTTGCACTAAAGCATGGTTACCTCTGCCACAAAGCTTAAACTTTTCCACAGTTGGATCCTTTACCTGAATGCAGACTTCACAGTATAAGCAATATTGCATATTATTATTTTAAAAACAGAGGTATAAGGGAAAACAAACAGATGAGAGCTGAGCTTTCCCTTTCATAATTTCACATATTTTACAGCATGTATATCTGCATGTACTGGTTTAGCTTGATCCATTAGGGATAGAAACAAAGCAGATAAGCTTGCAGAGCAACAGCTTTTAGTCTGTTTAGTGTTTCTAATGAGCTGCCATGCAGGTACCTTGTTGAAAATGACACTAAATGCACAGTCATTTCATCATAGCTACACTAGCAGACAAAAGTTTTAGGACACCCCAATTTTTTCTGGTTTTTAATCGAAAATTATGTAGTTTAATGTCTCATTGTACTCTGGAATGAAAGCATAGACAACAAATTAACAATTGAAGTTTAAAAAGAATTCATGGAATCAATTTATAAACCGAAATGTATTTTAAACTTTTGACTCAAAGTAGCCACCTTTGGCAGATATAACACGCTCGTGGCATTCTTTCTACAATGGAAATCAAATATTCTTCAGAAAGTTCTTCCCAACTCTGTTGCAGAAGTTCCCATAAATGTGTGCCACTTGCAGGTTGCTTTGCTTTCACTCTTCTGTCCAATTCATCCCAAACCATCTCGATGGGGTTTATGTCTGGAGACTGTGCCGGCTACTCCATGTTTTCAAGCTTACCATCTTGTTCTTTTTTCCTAAGGTAGTTCTGGCAGAGCTTGGACTTATGTTTTGGGTCATTATCTTGCTTTAGGATGAACCCCTGACCAAGTAGGCGCATACCAGAGGGTACTGCATGGTGCTGCAGAATGCTGTGGAAGCCGTTTTGGTTCAGGGTGCCTTTCACTTTGTAAGTCACTGACCCTGGATTCCAGCAAAACAGCCCCAAACCATAACGCTTCCTCCTCCATGTTTGACAATTGATGTCACACACTGAGGAACCATCCTTTCACCTACTCGACGGCATACAAAAAACCTGGGTAACCTTGCCTTTTGTTTAAAACTTCTGCCAGTTCACCACTTTTACCCTTGTACCATTTTAAGCTATTCATTGGAATGGAACTGCATAATTTTCAATAAAAAACTGGAAAAATTGGGGTGTCCTAAAACTTTTGACTGGTAGTGTATATATATATATATATATATATATATATATATACATATATAAAATGGAACACATAAAGCCCTCACGAAAGGTTTTGAACTGCATTTGGACAAGGCAGTATAAAATGCACTTGGCCTGCGGCTTACTTTTAAGAGACAGAGAACATTAAGCGATAAGGTGCTTTGAGAGGGCAGATATTTGCTGTTTTGCGAGTGCAGTTTTAACTGTTTTTCAGTCACACAGACAGCATTCGTGACAACTTTGACTTGCAAATAAAATCATGTGTCACTTTTGAATGACACTAATTTTATGTACACATATATAGTGATCACAGAAGTCCTGGGACTGTGTTTGTGCAAAACTTTCATCATAAGCAGCAGTTCAGGACAAATGTCAATGAGATTGTAGTACCAAGCCAATCACACACAGCCTTATATTTTACTCCCTTTTGTTTTTCACCGTCTTCTACCAACAGTTTGCTATACTTGCGAAGTCCCCCCTCATTGACCAGTGATAATCCTTTTAATGGTAGCACATGAACAAAGATACTGCAATGTGTGAAAGATACTGCAACAGTCTTTCTAATCCAGCATTATTAGCCTGCTGACAGGTATAATGTCAAAGCAATTCATAAAAACCTAGAGAGAATGTCCTCTCAAGCTGGGGAAAAAATAAAAGTTTGGACAACCTTGGCTCTGTCTGGTCTTCATCTCTACAAATAACACAACCACAATAGTAGAAGAGGAAGGAAATTACATATTTCAGTTGAACACGTGAAGTGTGCTCATCAGAGAGAACAGCTAAGACCTACAGATGAAACTAATTCACCTGCAATCAAACACAATATTCCTCAAATGTGGTCTACAATTAAGTCAAGAGCAGTGTCTTTGAAGGATTACAAGATATTCCTACCCACAGAATAAGTGTTTAGTCCACTGAAAAAGATATTTAATCCATGGGCTTTTGAAATGAACCGGTAAGTTTTGGTCATTTTGCTCTTACTGCAGTATAGTTCATTTAAGTGTATAAATACCAGTAAAAAGAATGATATACTTTACACCTCTGCTGCTATACAAAGCCGCGTTTTCATGCTGTGCCCAACATGATAGCATACATGTATCCAAAAGTTTAAGTGGTAGATGAAATGTTGTCTAATGATTAATTATATTGTAGAGAGCAGTGCTTTTTCTTTGATAGCTTTACACACAGCAGTTGTTGCTCTTTCATACCTTTTAATTACTGCCATTGTTTGCCTTTCAGGTTTGCCGTTAAAAGCGTCACCAGGCTTGCCGTCTCGACTGAGTTGCTGGTTTTAATTGTTGCTGCCTTGTTCATCCTTTAATGCTTGAATCAAACATGGTGGAAAAACATAAACATCAGACAGACACAAGTGCAAATTAAGCCAGCGTACATGCTGAGAATGCACAGTTCCAGCTGGCAGTGGACTCCTGACTCTTGCAGTGGACCAAGTCTGCCACAAAGCCTGAGACATCTACACAGCATCACACTGAAATGTGCTGGCAAACCGTCAATGGGAAAATGAGTTTTATGGAAGTAACAAGTGGACTTTCTGTGTTATGTGGTCTCTCATATGTTTTAGGAAATGTGTGCTATCAAGCAACGAACATGTTATTTACAGTGATAATCTTTGATTTCTTTGGCCTGTTTATTTACTTCCTCAAAAGGTACACGTGACTCTGGTCAAATAAAGGCTTCATGAAAACATGTTGATGTAAAGTTGATGTATAACTTTACTCACCTGGGACTGGCCATTAAATGCTTTAAACCAAGTGTGGTGCAGCAATGTCTGAAAACCAAAACAATGGGCTCAAAAATAAATAAATAAATTAAAATAGCATGTAGAGCTTCTGAGGAAGAATAAAGCAGAATATGGATTACTACTAGTGTAGCGTTTGACGGTCACTTCCAACATTTGTGATCCGTGGGTAAAAAGGCATTTTTAATCTTTCCTGAGCTACAGCACTGGGCAGCCCTCTGCTAACCCACGATTCAGGTGCAATGAATCTGCAAAACTGTTTAAAAATGGCAGCCATTGATGCGGGAGTACTTTTCCCTGCATCCGATCCGACACAAAAAAAATATCCATTTGTTCTTCAGCAATTTTAAATGACAAACATTTTTAAAGGACAAAAATAGAACATGAAAAGGAGAAGAAAAGCAATTTCTGCCCTCAACTGCCTCAAATTTTCATTATGTACTGATTTTACTCGATGAGCATCCATTTTTTCAAGTGTTCTATTTAAAAGGATATCACTTATTTATTTAACATATTTATTTTTCCTCAGACGGGCACCTCCCTGGTTTGTTATACTGTAAGTGCAGGGCCGGTCATATTCTTCAGAGGATCGGTTCTGTTTCAGTACTTATAAACATCCTAGCACACATAAGAGCACCAGCTTCCTGAGGGAAACACAATCATAGGAAAAATAAAATCCCCACTCCCCTGTCCTCCAAACTGATAATTCCTTGTTTCAGCACAGCAAGGCAGTCAGACAGTGTAACATCAAGATAGAACTTGTTGGCTGTGATCGCAAAGAACACGTCTAAGGGAAAAACTCATTTGCAAGGATTTCCATCATTTTAAACAAATTTAACTTTAAAAAATTTTTTTTCTTCAAATTTGAATTAAAGGAAATGAATGGAATAATTTTGTTGAATTTCCGACTACATAAAAGTTAAAATTAAGTGACCAGAAAGATGAGAATGACAGAAACAGCAGGGTTTAAAGTCCAGTCTTTGAAATTTGATGTACAATTTGTTTTCCCTATGTAGTATCTATGGCTGATGTTTGGAGCTCGCTGGGTCCTGAACTTCAGGTGGTGTGGCCGGATAGACAGGGTTTGCCACCAATTTGCAGGGCAGATTGACTATGAAGGCATATGGGGATACAGCGGAAGACATTATTTTTTAATTTTTTTATCATAATCATACTTATAAAAGAATGAAAAGTAAATGTACTTTCAGATTTTGTATGCAAACTTCACTACCTAGCCAAATAAAAAGTTGCCGTTTGAATTTAAATAAGCAAATACTTATGAGCCAATGATTGGATAATTATTGCCATGATCAATACATTTCACCTGACAACAATTCTTTTAACCCTGACTGATGTAGTGTGTAACTTCTCATTTCTTGAACAACCATGATGGAAGACGTATCCCATGGTGGTGGAAAAGACGTTAGTGTTTCAAGAAGGGGCACATTATTAGCCTGCATCAAGCAAAGAAAACAACCAAGGAGATTGCTGAAATCACTGGAATCGGGGTAAAAACTGTCCAATGCATTATGAACCCTATTGATAGTCTTTGGGTTGTGTATTGTGCAGACTGGTTTGACTCTACCATTGTAAATACAAGAACTTGGCCAAAAATTAAAGCAACTGGATGGAAATAAATGTTGCAACATTGCATAAGATTGTCAAAACAATGCCATGACAAATTTGCATCGTGATCAAAGCCAAAGGCTGTAGAACAAAAGATTAGTGTATGCAACCTCTTTTTTGGCCACACAGTGTATGCTTGAGTGTACATATATGGTACACACCTTTGTTATTATGGTTCCGGGTAGCATATGGTCTAATATTCACAGTAAGTTGATGCTTGAAAATTCTCCATTGTAGCTGAATTTAGGCAATTATGGAAAAATTAGCGGGTCAAAATTCTTCAACTGCAATGTGAAAGACTGATCTCCTATTATCAGAAGCATTTCGTTGCAGTAGATGCAGCTAAAGATGGCAGAGTAAGTTATTAAGTTTCTTGGTTCAATCTGAGGGTGACATAAGTGTTAGTCTTTTTCCTTCAATGAGTGTGAAACTATTAAAAAAACAAGATGCAGTGCCAGGCATTCCAAACCCCCCCGCTCACACTTTTTTTACTGTTGAATGAATTTGTCCACTTTTTAGGTACACGTGAGCTTGGGTTTAACCTTTCAAGGTCAAAGGTCATGTTGTCATTTTACTCGCCATGTATGAGTTTCTATATGTGATCTATTGTAACCAAGTGGCAGTGTTCAGTAGTTTTTGAGATATAGCACTCAGAAATCTCGTGATCTTTGATTTGACCTTTCAAGGCCACTGAAGGTCAAAGGTTATGGTGTCATTTTAATCTCCATTAATGATGTCTTACATGTATTTAATAGTAATCAAGTAATTATCTACAGTAGTTTTTGAGATATAGGGTAATTTAGGCATTTCAGATGAAAGACATGGCCCCTCTGAACTATGACCCCTACCCATATTTGAAGCTATGCACTTTTCACCATAGCAATTGATAGGATTATATGTAATACGTTGAAACACGAAATTTTTGATATTTGTTTGATGTAAATCGGGATATTTTTTACAGTCAGGGCCAAAAAACTATTTTGATCTTTTTGGTGACTTTGACCTTGATCCAATTCATTCCAAAATGTAAAGGGATCTATTCTGGGTCAACCTTTTGGCCAAATTTGGTTAAAACTGAGCCTATGGTTTTCTTGTAATTTTGCCAATGAACAAATAAATAAATAAACAAATAAATAAATACTGTAAATAAATAAACGCTCAAACCATGGTGTTTACAATACCCTTGCCTCAAGGTATTGTGCCCAAGTCCGCAGGGGGCAAATACTTTTTCAAGGCACCATGTTTATTTAAAGTGGTCTTGGTTCTGCACCTTGATGAATAATTTTTTTTTTTTTTCCCTGATTAATGTCATAAAGTAATGCAAACACGCCATTGGTTTGTTTTTTCTCACTGTAAGGACTTTTTCCAATGCGATACAGGATGACTTTTGAGCTCAGGGGAGTTACATTATTTTTAGTAAAAAGCAGTCATTCCTAAAATCACCAAACACCTTTCAACACATGAAAATAATATTGAAAAGTCGATATCAAAAATCAATAAAGGCAAAATCAGGCATTTTCTTGGAGGTTCTGGATATGGTTGTAAAAAACAGTAAGTATAATACAGCTCATACAGCATTGTATAAAACATGCAGTGTCATGCACTGCTGGCATTCTGACACACTTTATACATCCTTACACATAACACTCCATCACAGCAGTTCCATATTTCACCATGAAGCCTAAAGCTCTTTGAATGTAACAAAAATATGACATGTTTGGGGAAAAAAATTTCACTTCATCTTAAGATTCAGAAAAGTTGGTCCAACATGGTAAACAAGACATCCTGTAATTCTGCGACCATCATTCATTTCTAGCTGGTTGCTAATCCCATTTCCTGGCCGACATTTTCAGTCCTACTTCATCTAAGTTCTTTGGGGATTGACATTTATTTTGCTTAATAATGCATTTAGTAACATGTCTTATATCCGCAAAATATTGCGGTCCAGAGAGTGATTTAAAGTTTCAACGTCAAAAACAAACCCTGTATTCCTTTGGCTTTTACGGTTTTCACCTCATCTGCAGTGACAATCCAGTGCTTTTTTGTTTTGGATCTGAACCTCTGATGCTGTAGCAATGCAGATGACAAATATCAAACTGGCCTTTAACATTTCAACAACATTTTGTCAGTAACACATAGAAAAACATCTTTTCTTCATAAGAGGTCAGGGTGTGTTCAGACAGCAAACATATTGTACACACAGAAAATGAATGAGTGAACAGCAGGGACTCGGAGATTGAGGGCGTGGCAGGGTCACAGTCTCACACTGGAGATGCTGTCTTTGAGTGCCGTCAGTCGCAGGCATAATTTAAAATGATATCAGATGTCTAGACCTTGCTCCTGAACACAGCCTGCACAAACTAAACAGGCATTCTCATGCAGACACAAATTGTATGTATGGTGCACGCTGCTATCGACAGTTTAACATTATCACCAGAACGGGTGTGTCTTCTCAAACATCGCCTGAAAACTTTAATAATTTTTATGATACATTTTTGAATAGTTTATGTTGTATACACACATACATTTACCACAGCTAGATTTACTATCAGCATATTGTGTATGGCGGAATTATCTAAGTGGTAGTTTTATTTTTGCAGTTGTTCGATTACTACCTGCTATATTTTATCTCCGTGGCCAAGTAATGCAAAACATAATTTGTGCACTTTGAGTAAGTATTTTCAGTTATCCACTTATTTTACTTTATTGGCCTGCATATTAGAGCCACACACCCTCTTATATATTATACAGGAGATAACAATACTAAGAAGGAGTAGAGATTTAAAACATCAGTCTTTTATTGTAGTGTAGTTGCAGAAAGAGGAGGCCATACAGGTGAAATGAAAAATAGTTCACAAATGTGTACAATTTACAAAAAATACTTGCATATGTTCTCTGTGTAGGCCAGTGTAAAGGCACCATATAGATGCTTCAGGGACTCCCATAATATACTCCACTGAAGCAAGGATAAGAGAGAACATTCCAGAGCAAAGAGACCTATAAATGTGATGCACCCCTTCAAGCTGAAATCAAAATGAACTTTCTCCCAAATTTTGTCAATTCTGAATAACCATACAATAACAACTTAAAGTATACATTCCATAAAACTAATAAGATATAAGCTTAATAATATGGGTATTTTCTTTTCCTTCCACTTCCTGGAGAAAAATTTTACTTTTAATATGACATCTTTGGGTACCAGCGAGTGTGGTATTGATTAAATGCGTCCCTGAATTATCTGCTGCCATCCAATCAAAGTCCTTTTATGCAAGCTCAAATTCACTGCCGTTCATACTGCACGTCCCCATTCAACATCAATCAAATCAACACCGCGGCCTTTGAAAATGACATGCCAGAGGATTTGATTATACGTCATAGTGCAGAAGGAAGTTTTTCCTGCCCGAGCTGCTATTTCATGGTGTCTAATGGCCAGGAAGAGGAGTGCACCAGAAATGGACTAAGTACAGTGAAGAGGGATTTGCTCAGAACTCAAACACGGACCATGTATTTGACCTAGGTCATGACAAACCCAGCTTAATACGCACTGAAAAGTAATATAGAGTATACTGACTGACAATACCTAACACTTATTTATGAGATAAATTAGCTCTGCCCTTGCCTGCTCCCCAATCTTTCCAGTATCCCCACATCCTCTCACAGAACCCACGAGAGAACTGAGGGGGCAAGATGGCCACTACAAAACACGCTGCACACAGTACAGTCCTCCCTGAAAACACTGAGGGGGGTGTGTTCCTCTGACTGCTCTTACAGCCGGTTTGCTTATAGAGGGATCGGAAATGTAAACACTCACAGCAAGCTTTCTATTTCATCTGAGGAAACAATTTTTTACCTCTAAACTGACAGGAGTTCCATCTGGTTAAAAGGTGAAGATTCAGGCCAAAACTCAATCAAAATATGTCCTTTGGTTGGTAATTTTGGATGATAATGAAAGTATTATTTTACCAATTCAATTCATTTATCAAAGAGATATAATGATGTGCATAATAGAACATGATATCACTTTTTTGACAGCATGGGCTAAGAAGACAAAACATGTATTTCCTTCTTTTTAATAAAAATGACATTTGAGTCAACATGTCACCTGCCGGTGATTAACTTCAATTCAGACAGACACACAGCTCAGCTTCCGGGGAGCGAGAGAGTGATCAAGGTCGACTTTGATGTTGAGCCAGATCTCAAAGTGAGTGCAGGGACTGGCATTCTGCTTAATTAGATAAAGACATGCACAAATGTCTTTTAGAAGCAGGCGCCTGTCCGGCCCGTGCAGGTCAGTGTTAGTGGCAGCTGCCTGTGTGCGGAGGATATGCGGAGAACGGGGAGGTGATGGGGACGCTGGGGGGGATGAGCTGAGGGGGGAAGGGGTCGGGCAGCTGTTTTCACCCCACGCTGCTGACTGAGGCAAAAACCTCGCTGAAAACAACATTCCTACACATCGCAGTCTGTGGGCCTGCTGCTTATGACCCAACTACCCTACCTTGTAACGAATGCCTTTGGGGTAAAGAATCCTCCGCGAATTTGCCCGGGGTAAACGGCCCGTGGTGTGTTTGTTTGGGGTAGGTGGTCCTTTACCCTAAACACAGTCACCAAGGGTCCTATACCCCAAACACATTCTCCAAGGGTCTTTTACCCCGAACACATTCTCCAAGGGCCCTTTACCCTAAACACATTCACTAAGGGTCCTTTACCCCAAACACATTCGCCAAGGGTCCTTTACCCCAAACACATTTACTTAGGGTCCTTTACCCTAAACACATTCGCCAAGGGCCCTTTACCCCAAACACATTTGCCTAGGGTCCTTTACCCCAAACACAGTCACCAAGGGTCCTTTACCCCAAACACATTCTCCAAGGGTCCTTTACCCCAAACACATTTGACATGGGTCCTTTACTCCAAACACATTTACTTAGGGTCCTTTACCCCAAACACATTTGACATGGGTCCTTTACCCCAAACACATTTACTTAGGGTCCTTTACCCTAAACACATTCGCCAAGGGTCCTTTACCCCAAACACATTCTCCAAGGGCCCTTTACCCTAAACACATTCACCAAGGGTCCTTTACCCCAAACACATTTGCCAAGGGTCCTTTACCCCAAACACATTTACTTAGGGTCCTTTACCCTAAACACATTCGCCAAGGGTCCTTTACCCCAAACACATTTGCCTAGGGTCCTTTACCCCAAACACAGTCACCAAGGGTCCTTTACCCCAAACACATTCTCCAAGGGTCCTTTACCCCAAACACATTTACCACCTTTCTGTAGACGTAGACGCCTGCGGACATAGAGCAGCTCTTTTTATGGAAGCAGTTGTACTACTCTATCACGAGATGGCACCCCTGGATCAGTTATTGAATATTCACAAGCCAGCAGAGCTGGAACACAGTGTAGAATATTGACGAGTTCAACTCCCATCCCTGTTTTTCAGAAGTTGCATGAATTAAACTCCTCAGCTAAGCCTGATGTGCAAACTGCTCAATATCCTTGCCCATAGTATCTATCCAGCAGTTTAAAAAAATGATCTCTAGCGACTGAAAAAATCGTTGTCCTCTGTAGCAACCACTTCAGTTACAGTGACTCAATGGTATTCAAAGTAGTTAAAAAAAAATCAGTTTCCTGAGGGAAAAATTCGCCATGATATTGACACTACGTCATTCTACTATCAATTTCAGTCATCACATATTAAAAACGTGCAAGTTCCTATAGTGGAATAACGTGTAGATATGTCGGTTGAAGAATTTAGCTGTCTTTTAGAGCCTCATACAAGCTCTCACGGAAATCCAATCACTTTAATGGTGATTCAATGGTGTCTGCGTGAAAGCCCAGCTGTAGTTCACGCCCATGTGAAATAGGTCATTACCAATTGGTTGACACGATTTTTATCCAATTGCAGACAGTATAAGCTTTCCTCAGTAAGTGAAAGACATTGATTGGACCTTAAAAACATATTAAAGTACTTGCGTAATAGGGTTACGTTGTATTCAATACACTTTACGCAGCTCAGACTGATGTGGTTGCATGGGAACAAAAAACCTCTAGAACTGAGCCTGGAGAGCTGAGCTTATTTGCGGGATGGAAATGTGTTTCTGAGATGGAAAATAGCAGTTATTCTGAATGGGACAGACAGGAGGGCTGACAACATTGATACTTTTGAGGAGCAGCTCAATAATTCTATTGAAAAGTGAGTAAGGCTGTCTTTGTATGGTGTAGCTCTATCTTATTTTTAGTCTGCTAGCTAACTAGCCAGCTATTTCTTATTTTTGGTTTACCACCGTGATCACAGAGCTAGTTTGTCACATTGGGTAACAAAAGAGTAGTCGATACTGTAGTGTGCTGGCATTTTTCTTAACTAGGTGATCACTGATCAGTTTTAGAATCTATACCACATTCAATGAAACGGAATGCCTTCCATTTTCACTTTTTAAAGTGCGAACAGCACTGTGACCTGAGTTACACTTGTTCCATAGTGGGTGTGAACGTTGTTACAAGCTTGCGTTTCGCTGGGATGATCGGAATTGTAAACAGCAAGCTTTCCGCCTGCGTGAACATTCTAACCGTAAAATATGCAGTTCCTCTAATGAGTATGTGTGCTTGCTGACACGGCTTTGTAGATAAATGGACGAGACTTTGAACTTTATCTTGGAGAAAAGGCATGTTTTTGGTTTGGAGAAGTCAGTGGTGACCATTGATGTCCAGCTGCGCCTATATTGATAAATTCATGCCAAATTCAACCAGAAAATCATCCATTCATATTGAACTTCATGAGTACAAAGTTGATTTGCGTTAAAAATATGATTATTTTAAGAATTGAAAGTGCGCCATTTTCAATGCTCTGGAAGTTTGGGGAGCCACCTAGATAGCTATCTTATTTGGCTTATAAAAAGTGGATAATTTAATATTTCATTTTCAGATGAGGAGTACTTGTGGTCTAGGAGTTTATTATCCCAGAAATGTATTGTTTTAACCCCCAGCCATTTTTTCAGTCCTCAGAATTATTTTTTTTTACAGTTTCAATGGTGAATTCTCATGAAGATTTTTTATGTTTGCAGCCCATTTTCTCTACCAAAATCATGAAAATAAACGAAATACGATGTAATTCTAAATGCTGTAAGTGTCTTTTCTGAGTTGAGCCACATTTTGTCCTCTTTACGAAGCTTAAATCTTGAATTATAAAGCATCAAATTGGGTAACCCATAAATAGCCAAATTTGGATTCTGCGCAAAGGGGTTACCTAGAGTCCTTTACCCCAAACACATTTGCCAAGGGTCCTTTACCCTAAACACATTGACCAAGGGTCCTTTACCCTAAACACATTTGCCTAGGGTCCTTTACCTTAAACACATTTAACTAGGGTTCTTTACCCCAAACACATTTACCTAGGGTCCTTTACCCTAAACACATTTGCCAAGGGTCCTTTACCCTAAACACATTTGCCAAGGGTCCTTTACCCCAAACACATTCGCCAGGGTCGTTTATCCCAAACACATTCACCAAGGGTCCTTTACCCCAAACACATTCGCCTAGGGTCCTTTACCTTAAACACATTCACCAAGGGTCCGTGAGCACAAATATATTTGCCAAGGGTCCAGCTTTGCACTTCTTTGCCCCAAACACATGCTGGATTGACATGCAAAGCCCAGTGCAGGGTTAGTTCAATACAGAGATTAAGAACAAATCACCAATTTAATAAATCAATGTCCATAAAAACGTGTTGCCAAGCTACAACACATTCAATAAAACGCAAACAGCAGAAAAAAAAAACAAGCGAAGCCTGATGTTTTTTCTCCTTTTTTTAGTTTCTAACAATGTGTTTTCTTAATCTATTTACGTACTTAACAGGCTCACAATAACAGGTAGGTGGCTACTTCCTCAATCACTTGGACAGGAAATGAAGGTGCACAGTCTAGTCCCCTGAGCACATTATGGAATCGCATTATATCAAAACAGCACAAAAACAGACTTTTCCAAGAACAATGGAGCGAAAAGGCCATTTGGTCTGAGAATGCTTGACAAAAGGGAGGGGCTTATCAACGTTTTCCTCAAAGTATCATTTCACCAAATGCTGTTTGCATGCATAAATGAAGGAACCAATTAAAAGAATATATTACACCACATGTATTATACATGCAGTATAGCCTCCTTCACTCAAAACCATGGTGATTCATACGATGCATTATGCTGTTGAAAGACATGTAATTAGGAAAGGATTTTTTTATAATAAGCCAAATTGTGCATGTGTTTATTAATCTGTTTTCCAATAATGCTGCTCGCCCAGACACGCTGTGATGATAAGATGGCAGGATGTGAAGTTAAAATCTAATTTTAATATATTCCTAATCAGCGCATAGGAAACTCAAAACAACATACTTAATGGAAATGAGTGGACTCAGCAAGGTCCTCTGTAGTTGTGGACTTTAATAAGATTTGAGAGGCATTACAACAGCAAAGAGACTCATGCCACGTCCAGCGGCCCCCTCTGTCTGTAACCCGACGGGACAAAAACAGAGGCGGGAATTAAGAGCAAAAAGGAAAAAACATGGTCATCTGTTTTAAAAGAGCTGAAATCTGATCTCAGGGGAGAGAGATTGAGAGAGAGAGTTGGAGGAAGAGAATATCACATATCATCTGCCTCTGATCGTTCACGCTTTCTAATTACAGAAGGTGAGGAGGGCCATCATTTTATCGTATTTGTTTTGCATCGCTGCAAAAATAGAAAATGAGGCTCGCAGAGCTGTACCAATTTACTTCATTTCGACCTTGATTAAAAGAAAATTAATTGCCACATCTCTCATTATGTTGCAAGCGGCATTTGATGGCCAGGATGGAAAAACTGGAAAACAAGACACAGAGCCTGAAGGGGGAAGCGCGACCGACCCGTGTCTTCAGGAGACGAAACCAACCTCTAATGATGAAAACAAACAGGCCTTTTAACGCCGCCACCGCAAGACAATGTCAAACACGTTCCTCAAAATATCAAAACACTCCATTTCCTCTGCGCCAGCCAAATATTGCCGAGGATCTAAAAACTTTGCCACTTTGCGCGCTGCATCTTTTTTGAAAGCAATTAAGTCCTGTGTTCCCGCGGTATCTGGAGCTCAGCATCGGGGACGGCTGGGTATATGGTTTCAAGAGATAAGTGGATATACCTCAAAGAGAAAAGCAGTCGTTCAAACGCGCTGTGTGGGGACGGCGATGCCTCTGGAGTGATTATTCAGTGAACCCAGTTCCCATGTCCATTTTGAGCTAAAGGAGAAATTCATGTGAAAATAAAGAGCCAAGTTTGAGCACTATTTTGACAGGACTGAGAGATGCTGTTGTTTACTAATTCTTTTTCTCTCCTCCATCATGCCAGACTGATTTTTGCAAGCATCGCTGACTGAGCTAAAACTTGGGAGGTCAATGAAGAAAACACTTCCCTCTCTAATGGCAGAATACTTAATACCAGTGAATTTCAACATCACGGCACCGAATACGCTGGACTGTTCCTTTCTGCAGCTAAAGCAGATACAATAAAACGTGCTTAACACGTTTTAACACAACATGTGTGACTGGCCACTGAGGAAATAAACTGCGTGAAATAATACACATAACCACACAAGGCAGTGCCGCAAACTTTGGGAATATGTGCCGTGTTAAGTGGTTGCTACACTCGTCCAGTTTTTAAAACATCCTCTAAAAATGAGCTCATTGCTGAACATTAAAATACGAGTGAGAGTCACTTTAAAAACACTCCGTCATTGAAAATCCCTCCCCACACCGTTTCCAAGGGCCAACATTGATAAAATCACCATATGTCTGGAAGGAGGTTTCCACAGGGCGCAGTGTAAGATTACACAACTACTCATAGAGAGGCAATTCAAAAAAAAAAAAAAAATGGTGCTTTAGAAATGAAATCCCCTTTCATGCATTCGCACCTGTCACAAGCTCAAAGTCTGAAGGCCAGACGCCAGATAGACAGAGTCTGAACTGAACATACCAAAATCTGAAATATTTATAAGCTTCTGATGCTCATCTGTGGGGTGGGGGAATGGCTGTCCAATGCAGACTACAGACCTTCCTGGACCTGCTCCTGCTTGAACTACGTACTCTGTGTCTCTCCTGTACCTGCTCCTACTGCAGCTACTCACTCTGTTTCCTGTACCTGCTCCTACTGCAGCTACTCGCTCTCTCTCCTGTATCTGCTCCTACTGCAGCTACTCACTCTGTCTCCTGTACCTGCTCCTACTGCAGCTACTCACTCTGTCTCCTGTACATGCTCCTACTGCAGCTACTCACTCTGTCTCCAGTACCTGCTCCTACTGCAGCTACTCGCTCTCTCTCCTGTACCTGCTCCTACTGCAGCTACTCACTCTGTCTCCTGTACCTGCTCCTACTGCAGCTACTCACTCTGTCTCCTGTACCTGCTCCTACTGCAGCTACTCGCTCTCTCTCCTGTACCTGCTCCTACTGCAGCTACTCACTCTGTCTCCTGTACCTGCTCCTACTGCAGCTACTCGCTCTCTCTCCTGTACCTGCTCCTACTGCAGCTACTCACTCTGTCTACTGTACCTGCTCCAACTGCAGCTACTCACTCTGTCTCCTGTACCTGCTCCTACTGCAGCTACTCACTCTCTCTCCTGTACCTGCTCCTACTGCAGCTACTTACTCTGTCTCCTGTACCTGCTCCTACTGCAGCTACTCACTCTGTCTCCTGTACCTGCTCCTACTGCAGCTACTCACTCTGTCTCCTGTACCTGCTCCTACTGCAGCTACTCACTCTGTCTCCTGTACCTGCTCCTACTGCAGCTACTCGCTCTCTCTCCTGTACCTGCTCCTACTGCAGCTACTCCTCTCTCTCCTGTACCTGCTCCTACTGCAGCTACTCGCTCTCTCTCCTGTACCTGCTCCTACTGCAGCTACTCACTCTCTCTCCTGTACCTGCTCCTACTGTAGCTACTCACTCTCTCTCCTCTCCCTACTGCAGCTACTCGCTCTCTCTCCTGTACCTGCTCCTACTGTAGCTACTCACTCTCTCTCTCTCCTGCACGTGCTCCTACTGCAGCTACTCACTCTCTCTCTCTCCTGCACGTGCTCCTACTGCAGCTACTCACTCTCTCTCTCTCTCCTGCACGTGCTCCTACTGCAGCTACTCACTCTCTCTCTCCTGCACGTGCTCCTACTGCAGCTACTCACTCTCTCTCTCTCCTGCACGTGCTCCTACTGCAGCTACTCACTCTCTCTCTCCTGCACGTGCTCCTACTGCAGCTACTCACTCTCTCTCTCCTGCACGTGCTCCTACTGCAGCTACTCACTCTCTCTCTCCTGCACGTGCTCCTACTGCAGCTACTCACTCTCTCTCTCCTGCACGTGCTCCTACTGCAGCTACTCTCTCTCTCTCCTGCACGTGCTCCTACTGCAGCTACTCACTCTCTCTCTCCTGCACGTGCTCCTACTGCAGCTACTCACTCTCTCTCTCCTGCACGTGCTCCTACTGCAGCTACTCACTCTATCTCCTGTACCATAGACTGTATAAAACATGGATGTAGCCTCCGTGACGTCACCCATAGGTTTCTGAATATTCACTTTGAAGCAAATTTGGTCGCAATCTTGGCACTTACTTGACTCCGCCTACCTCCCGGCTAATCCAAAAATGGGCAAAAAGGTGGGCCGTTGCTGGAGCTGAGGCGGGCCCAATGGGCGGGCCCAATGGAGCCTGTTTGCTAAAACACGCCATCTTAGCTCGCAGCTACTAAGCTAGCCTCGGCTTCCATACTAGACTAAAAAGCTAACTCAGCTGGATGCTACCTGGTTCGCTAAGGCCGAGATGCGCGGTCATATCTGTCCTAGTAAAGGAATGGATCCTGTCAAGTTGCTTGCGGTGGCGGGTCGAACGCTGTTTATATTCGTGAAGTGGTTGCGAGACAAAAGTTGTTCATATCCGTGAGGCAGTAGCTAGACAAATGCTGTATACCGCTGGGAAGTTGCGGCGGTTGGCTGAGTATTATGGGGTGTGATTAGTGCCACGGCTTAGCCGCAGAGCTCACTGACCTGACGAACGTCCGTGACCATCCCGTGACTAGCTGACCTGACGCCGCCGCTACGCCTGAAGAAACTTGGTAAACGAACAAGCGCCGTGACCACCGCCGTGACTAAGTGACCTGACGTCGTCGCTACGTCTGAAGAAATTTTTAATTTAAGTTTCTTATATTACTTTCAAAAATGTGAACTAGTCAACTGAGTGCAGAGTTGGGAAAATGAGGCTAAGTAAATAAAATGTGAACCTTTAGGTTTCTAATTGAATATTCATAGTAAAAGTAAAAATGCGGTATGAAATTTAATCCTTTCAGGCACACAATATTCATTGAGAGACGTTTGTTAGCTTAATATTGCAGTTCATAGTTGTAGCGGACTGCCGCACATGAAACTCAAAATGAAGAAGACAACTCAGTGTGGCTTAATGGGTATTGTAAAGACTAAAGCTGTGTCCGAAATCACTCACTCAATCACTATTCTCTACTCACTATAAAGGGACTCACTGTGTAAGTGACTATATGGTGAGCTCATTGGCAGAGGGAAGAAACGCTTTTGGACGCTACCTGGCTCGTTTTGTCGCAGCTGTTAACAGTGTCATTGCTGTCGCAAAATTAAATCGTACCTGTTCAACTTCAGTTTAAGGCTTTGGACATATTTTTCTAATAACTGAACTTAGTATATTTCCCACCGTGTTTGTGTTTACCCTTATCGTTTAAATAATAAAATTTGCCTTAAATTTTTCATATCGTCCTCGTCATCTATTTTTTGTCCTGACTCGTTTTAATTGTACCTAAATGTCCGTTTATATCCTGTGTAAACAAACGGGTCTCCTGCGCTGCTTCGTTTCAAATTAAAAAGAAGAAAAAAAAACCATCTCGCGCTTGAAGCTAATAAATGTCGCGTGCCTGTTTTAAAACTCCGTTGACTAAACGCAGCCTTTTCGGAGCTTGGTTTGTGTGCAGTGCATGATAGGACGTATAGCCCCACATGGAAAGAATCTATATGAACATATATGCGCATATATGCTGCATATAGGCCAAATTCAGGTACGCATATGTGCTTATAGAGGGCATATAGGTCTCCTATATAGCTCATATACCCAGTGGCAGGTTCTGTTTGTCATACCTATTGTATAGCTCATATCTCACTTTTGCAACTGTCATACATGATGCCTAGCTCATATTTTTTATTCTCAAGGTAATATCTGCATACTAGTCCAAAGTCCCTTACAGAAATAACAAGAATTTCATGCAATAACTTATTAATTGTATGTGAACATGTGAAATTGGCATCACGTTTGATCCTAAATACATGTTGACATGTGACAACGGCATGTTATGTGTAAACCAGTCATTATTAACTATGGCAAGTGAGAGGAGACAAAAAGCTATGATATCAACACAAATATCTAATGCTATTTGTTACATTTTTTTCCTGAAACATTAACACTAACAAGGTCATCAATTATTTCTTGACCACACTTATTTCCATTCAATGAAGATTGAGTTGTGTATTGTGGAAGAGAAGGAAATGTATAAAGACAAAATGGTTTGATTATGTTTATTTCATCAATTAAGCATTTTTTCAAGTTTAAGTCACTGCCAGATTCACCACATTATATAAAATTGGATTCACATCATTACAGCTAATGCACATCCACTGAAAGGTAATACACTACACTGTTGCATCCACCAAATGCAATGTTTTCTGTCTTGTCTGTAATGCAGTTTATAGATGGATATGGCTCAGAGGTCCTTAGTCTAAATGTAGCAAAATAAAACAAAAATAACAAAATAAAAGTGCACAGAAGGACATACATTCAAGTAAACATGCCTTTCAAAAGTCATTTTCATCCCCACATCTATTTGAGCATTTCACTGTGGTTAATGAATTTGAAGACAAAGTCTACATTTCTGTTCACAGTTTTAATGAACAGACACTTGTCTTTATTTGAGATGCTTGTATAGCAACTAAAGGTCCCAGGCTTTTTCCTACAGGGATGAAATAACAAGGATTCTTAAATTCCAAAACGGAAAGAACCTATATAAACATATAGGTTTTAATCCCCGCCTCGTATCAACCAGCAGTGCAGCTGTTTTCAGAAGTAGCGCGCAATTGGCCAATGCGCTACAGGGATGCAAATTGCGAAGGGCCTGCTGGGAAGGGTTATGTAGATTAGAGTTCCCCTAGGCGCGTCCTGTTGGCCAGACGGACGCTAATGTAAAAGATTGAGCATCCAATGACTACAATGGAAGTCCCATACCTTAACTGAGCATGTATTCTTCACCAAAACATGGACAAGTAAAATGTGATTTAAACATTGTATTGGAGGTAGAACTCAGGTACAGATCACTTAATTCCAAAATCACCCAGGAAAGTAACTTTGACTGAGTGGGGATACATCTATTTATTCTTATTTATTTACACAAAAAGAATATATATTTCCGTGCTCGGAAAGGTCGCGTGTATGACCGGATATTGAACCTCAGGTTCAAGTGCTCCGCCTTATCCACGACACTAGCTCAACAGACTATATTCACTGGTCGATTTAGCACTTGTATAGCTCTGCTGTGTTTGAACTTGAGCATATTGGCGTAAGGATTCTCAGTCATAAACCGGCTTTGAAAACAACAGTTGAATATTTAGCGGTTAATTATCGCGAAAATACAAAAACAAACCATTTTAAGGGATTATACTGCTGAGGTCTTCCAGTACATAGCATAATGGCGAGAGGACTCTCAGATAGACTGGCTAAAACAATAGCGAGCGCAGATTTACCCACAAACAGCTTTTATGAAAAAATATCAAAGTTTTTTTTTTTTTTTTGCTCATCTCTGTAGCATTTAAAGTGTATGCCTGCTGTTATTTGAGTTTGGTGACTATTGAAAATGACAAGGCTTATATCGTTGGAATTTCTGGACTGTCCTTTTTCATTTGAGGTATCGTTTGTATGCATAGCACAAACTCAGCAGAAATGCTTGCGATAGAGCGCTTATCTTATTTTATTTAACGTTTTGATAGATGCTTATTTACTTGCTTGGTACTTGAATTGTGTTCGGTTTAGGTAAAAACGGTCATCACGAGCTTTTCGCCGAGTTTCTTCGCTTTAAGAGGATATGCCGCATGACGAGGTTGCTATTAGGAAGCATGCTGTATTTATTCTGCAAATTCATTGCCCCCGTTACGGGGGCGTTCAGACTTAAATATATATTCTATACAAATATTAACCTTAACACTAATTTCTCTAAATCTTCACTTTAAAACCAGTTTTTATTGCAACAAAACCGTTGACTTACTTGTGAACTTCTGGTACGTGAAGCAGCTTTTCTCGAAGTGCTCTGAGCAAAGAACTGAATGTTTTGTTGGTTTGTAAGGCTGTCCACGGTCAATTCTACTTAATTTATCAAGCCACTCTTTCAAAAGGGCTTCACTATTTCGTGGAAATTGATGGAAACTTATTTTGCCGTATTTTCCAGACGACTGAATGGCATTATTATTGGTGCAAGCAACAGCAGCACAAGATTTCCCCATATTCACTATGCTGAAATCAACCTTTGTGTACATTTTGCTTCGGGGATCACGTGACCACTACGTAACTTGCAATGACCTCATTGCTTGCGGGCGCGGGCATCTAAGAACACCCCGAGCTGTGGGCACCCTCCTGACTGGTCGACAGGGGGCCGTTTATGTAGCAAAGCCAGAATTCTTGCACGTAGTACCCTAATTGAACATATCAGATACTGATCGGGTTGGAAATGCCAAGAAAAAAAGAATCGGAATTTTATTTGACCGTTTTCATATATTGTAGGTAGGCTACATATATGTACCTATAATATATGAAAACGGCCAATTTTATGTATGTCGCATATATGCGAAACCTATATCTGGCCCTATATTTTTGTAAAACCTATATGTTTATATAGGTTCTTTCCGTGTGGGGCTGGGTTAGTGACCATCGGATGTTCACTACATTTTGCGGTGGATTGTAGGATGTAATGAGTTCGCTATATAGGGGATAAAAATTCTTACAAACAATTCGGACAGCCCTACAAAATGGCAAACCTACTATATACTGCACTATGTAGTGAGTAGTCAGTGATTTCAGACACAGCCTATGTGAACAGTTGGAGTTCTTTCTTCATGAATACAATTAATATTACTCTGTGACTCTCAGTCTTTCCCATTTTAACTTCAGAATAAACTGCTTTCTTCCTTTTCATGGTCTGTGACCCGATCTCCATTCTAAGTAATTCCAAGTTTGAAATAGCTCAGTAAAATGTTAGCACGCAGTTCCATTTTCTAAAATACACATGCAACTTAGTGTGCACTGCTGTGATACATCATGACCTATGCAGCTATTGCACATACGCCAGCCAAACGGTGTTACTCATTTTGCGCTGACAGAGGCTAAAAAGCTGATATTTAACAAAATAACCAAAGCTAATTAGTGTTGACTGTCTGATAACAGAATAAACTAGCTAGTTTGAATAACATTATCTAGATTCATAAAACATAGGTTAACGTTAGTTTTTGATAACACCCTGATTCTGCACTTTCGTGAAAGTTAGATTGGAAGATATTGAGTTAGTATTACAGTTGAAAGTAAACTTACAGGCCTTGCAGAATTAGATTATCAATACATTGGCTGATAGCAACATAATAGATTTACATTACCCGTTGTGACGAATGTACATCCACGTGGAGGTTATCCATGCACAAATCCACACGTTGCTCCACACGTTGCTTACCACGCGCTTAGGAAAAAATAACAAAATTTCTAACATCACTCCGCTGCGCCGCCACGAGCACAGTGATGAGCTAGGCCGTGTGACCCATAGGCCGTGTTCGCAACCGTGCACTGACGTACTACTCACACTAGCGATGATGTCAGATTTAAGGGGTAGGGTGTTCACTTATGCGTGAGGAGTGAGTTTTGTGTCCGCAAGAAGTTCTGGGATGTATACGAGATTGGGCAGATATTTTGTGGGTGCATCGTAAGCTCACTATTCATACATAAATTGCCCAAGATGCAATGTGACATAAACCGCCAGAAAAACTCGCTGAGGAATAACAAGAAGAAGAAGCAACAGGAGGAGTTCGTTCGTAGTGAGCAGTGTGTAGTGTGACTATTGTGTAGTGAGAATAGTGTATGTAGACCGTAGAGCGCGGTTTCGAACACAGCCATAGACATATATACATAGATGCCGCATGAGTGTGGGAGAGGCGTGCCTACAGGGCGGCCATGTTAGGACAGGGTTCTTGGAAGCCTCCGTGCATGTACGTCTATCGGGGTAAGAAGTATTAAACAATCTCTACAAATCATAATTCGCTGAATTTTCGACCGATTTCCAAGCGGTTTGATTTGTTAAAAACGTCACACATGTAGCTATGATCCTGGATGCCTTGATACACTAAAATGCCAGTTTTACTACCAAAATACAACTTTGTATTCATAGCAGTCGAGCACTTAAATCTACAACGAAGATGCCAGACTTTTATGCAGCATATGGATGCTGAACGAGATATCCATCACAAATCCCGTGGAATCACCTTTCACAGGTAAGATTTAACGATAGATTTTGGATGTTTTTCTCTATTATAACATTATGTTGAGAGCTACTGTAACTATTTGTCGACCGGCGAAATGCTAACGTAGCTAGGCTAGGCTAGCCCTAGAAATGAAAGCTGAGGCTTAATAACATGTAAATCATAATTATAATGTGTAGTTATTTGGGCATTTCTCCACACAATTTTATTACAAAATCCTATCTTTTCTTCTTGGCGACTAACATATGAGGATGTGATTGTATTTCAAAGCTGGTTACTAACAAAGGCTGCCAGGTCAGAGCCTAATGTTATTATTAAGTTACAAGATTGTTGTTGACCCAGGCATTTTATACCGGTTGGATACAAAGAACTGCTCTTTCTAATCACAATTTCTCTATCATTTTTTGTAACGTTAAAAAGGCCTGAATCTACAACTACTATCATTTTTTAATAATATTTAAAAGACTTGAAAATATATGTTGCAATTCATCGATATTTCTCATGTTGCAATGTTATGACGGTAAGACAACAGTATACAAATTTATATTACTGTCTTACTGTTATAAAGCTTGTCTAAAATTTTTTAATTATTTTAGTCAAGAATAAATGCTTAATTTTGGTCATTAAGTGTGTTTTTGTACTTAACCTTTATCTGAAGGGGAAAAATTCTTGTCTCTCTTTTTTGTTGTACTGGAGAGAATTCATTACATCTCTGGCTACTTTTATCACATTTTCAAGCTTTCCCAAAGATGGTGAATTGAGGAGACAGTGGGAACTTGCTGTGAGACGGGATGGTTTTGATACCACTGAGAGGTCCTTGCACTGCAGCGACCACTTCAAGCTGGACAACTTCGAATGAATGAAATAAAGAATGCTCAGACTGTTGTTTGAAAACTAGTCTCAAGACCAAACTTTTTACAGATGCATTGTCTTAACTGACCCAATGCTGCATTTCATTTCTCTCGTAGCTCATTCTTCTTTTTATTCAGGGGTGTTATTTGCCTATTTATGTTTTTATTCCTATTTAATTGTTTTCTATTCCATTACTATTTTACTTTATTTTATTCATATCATTTAATTTATGTCTTATTAATAATTTATTTCTAGTGTGCATTCTTACAAATTCTTTTACTATGTAAAAAGCACTTTGAATTGTCTATATACATGAAATGTGCTATATTAATAAAGCTGCCTTACCTTTAAGGTTTATTTTTTTAAATATATAATATTGTGTTACATATTAATATTATTTTATGATTTAGTAATATAGCTTTTTTTTATATAACCGTGACTGTGCTATAGGAATGAAATCGGGCAGAAATGTGTATTTTTTGATGCAGTTTTTGAAATTAAAATACAATATTACTACATCATATTAAATTTTTTCGGGGTTGAGCGAAATATTAATATCTACACCGTCTTTTTCCTTTTAATATGTCCATGTAATGTCACTCAGGCTAGCGGAGGAAGCAGCAGCACAGGGGAACATGAGGGAGCTCTACAATACAACTAAGAAGGTTGCTGCAAGATATCAATTGACGGACAGGCCAATCAAAGAGAAACGGGAAAATATTGACATCAACAGTGGAACAGCTAAAGAGATGGGTGGAGCATTTCAGCGAGCTCCTAAATAGACCTGGCCCAGAAGACCCCCCAGATATACCACCAGCAGAGATAGAGCTGTCCATAAATTGTGAAAACCATCACGGCAAGAGATTAGAAAGGCAATCCAGGCACTGAAGTATGGTAAGGCAGCTGGGCCAGATAGTGTTCCTGCAGAAGCTCTCAAGGTAGACATAGGAACTTCCACTTAAATTCTTTACTGCTTATTCGAGAACATCTGGGAGGAGGAAGAGATTCAAAAGGACTGGAAAGAAGGGCTTCTCATTACACTACCGAAGAAAGGAGACGTGAGGGTCTGCAGTAACTGCAGGGGGATCACTTCTATCAATTCCAGGCAAAGTCCTTAACAGAATTCTTTTAGAACGAATGAAAGCAGCAGTTGACGACCGACTACGAGACCAGCAAGCTGGCTTTAGACAGGACAGGTCATGCACAGACCATATTGCCACTCTTCGCATAATAGTAGAGCAATCGTTGGAGTGGAACTCGTCTCTTTACATAAACTTTATTGACTATGAGAAGGCCGTTGATAGAGTGGACAGAGAAACACTGTAGAAGCTACTTAAACATTATGGCATACCGGAAAAGATCATAGCACTCATTCAGCAAACTTATGAGGGAATGTCATGCAGAGTGGTGCACAGAGGTCAGCTCTTAGATTGGTTCAATGTCAGGTCTGGTGTTCGACAAGGATGCTTACTATCACCTTTCATGTTTCTTCTTGTTATAGACTGGATTATGAGAACCACCACCGAGGGAAAGAGAAATGGAATTCAGTCGACCCCTTGGACACAGCTGGAGGACTTAGACTTCGCTGACGATCTGGCTCTTCTTTCACATAACCATGACCAGATGCAGGGCAAGACCACCGGATTGGCAGCAACATCAGAAAGAACTGGTTTAAAGATCAACAGGGGTAAATCAAAGGTCATGAGGATCAACACCGTCAATGAGAATCCAATTACAGTAGGAGGAGAGCGGCTAGAGGAGGTGGACTCATTCACATACCTTAGCAGTTATTGACAAAGAAGGAGGTACAGATGCAGATATAGGAGCAAGAATTGGCAAGGCGAGGGCAGCATTTAATATGCTAAAAAACATCTGGAGGTCCAAGCTAATCAGGACACAAACAAAGCTAAGCATCTTCAATTTGAATGTAAAATTAGTTCTCCTTTATGGGTCAGAGACGTTGAGACGCACCAAAAAGGCACTACAAAAGATCCAAACGTTTATAAACAGTTGCCTTAGGCATGTCTTAAACATTTGGTGACCTGAGAAAATTCGCAATGAGGAGTTGTGGCAGCGAGGAAAACAAGAACCAGTAGGCAGCCAGATTCTAAGGAGAAAATGGGGCTGGATTGGACATACCCTGCGGAAAACACCAAGCAACATCACTCGCCAGTCCCTGACTTGGAACCCCCAAGGGAAGAGAAGGACAGGACGACCCAGAAACAGCTGGCGACGCAACACGGATGCAGAGATTAAGATGATGGGATATACCAGGTGGGAAGTTGTATGAAAAGCCCGAACTCAAGTTCGCTGGCGAGCTGTTGTCAATGGCCTATGCTCCACTTGGAGCGAGGGGCCTAAGTAAGTAAATAAGTCATTTCACTCAGGGTTGGCGCCAGAACTGGAGTTTGGGGGGGGCGCAGACACATCCCTTTTTAAAAATAAGTGTTTTCCTTATTGACACGTTTTCCAATTATAGTGATAATCCGTTGGTAACTGAAGACACGGCTTCTTTCTCCGTGCGATCTAACAGTGACGAAATAATGGGCTGAATTCAGTACAGAAAAATAATTTATAAACAGGCCCATGAGGGACAAACGGTTCTGGAACTTTTGCGCTACTTTATGAGGCGATCTAACCTGCGCTTCATGATTGTTTAATTGTTGAAATGAAAAAAAGCATTTGAAACGCCTTTGTGCAATTTTTAATAACCCTGATTTAAATGCACCAAAGTACGCGTCCAATCATAGTCGCCTTTCTTTAACGGGGGGAGTTAGCGACGCCTGATAGTGCAACGTGTTTTGGGAGTGAATGTATTGTTAATTTAGAAAATGATTGAGCACAAGTCAGGAATAATAATTTTTTTAATGGGAGGTGTTTGTGCTTCCCCCCCCAAAAAAAATTCCAGGCGCCGACACTGAATGCCATGCAAAATAATGATGATAATGACTTGTCTTCTCACTGGAAAATAATTTCTTGACATGGACGATAAAGTATCTGTCTATATATTTTTTAAAGAACAGGTTGACAATTGAGCAATTTATTAATTAAAGGGGAACTCAGGGCTAAATCATAATGCTGTTTCATACAATCATAATTAGTAAATAAATATTGTAAAATACAAAAATGTGGAATTTTTGTTTTCAAAGATGAGATAAATGAGGTTTTATTCCCCCTAATTAGTTGTCATCTGCTTCAACGGTCGCGTGATAATGATGTAACGTCGCCCAAGAATGACGAACCGTCGCCCGTCGCCCAGAGGTATGCGCTGTTATTGTGTAGGATAGTGAGATTGTACCAGTCCATTATTTTATGACAAAAAATCGTTCAATATGGCCCATTGGCTAGTTGCATGAGATGGTGTTAAGTACTTTCTGTAATACGCAGGGTTGCTTCAACATTAACGGTTTGCTTCTGTCACTTATCAGTCTATATCAGATGGTGAGCAGATGACAGGTGCATCATCCCGGATATGTGATTTTAGCTATCGCCGATATTCCCAGGATTTGGCTTAATTGTTTCGATTTTATAGTGAATTTACTTCGACATTTTCTGATGCAACTACCTAGCTAGTTCTGCTACATCGTTAAGGTTTTCTTAGATGTACTCAGCTAACTATAGCTACAGAAGTGATGGTCCTGAGAGTGCAACTGATGCCGAGTGGGAAGGTAAACGAAGTATCGACAATATTAAAATATGCGTCGATCGAATGTTAGATTTATGAAACGACATTTCGATGTTATGGAATATTTACACATTAATTACCAGGTATTTTCACATCTGTTGTCTGTCGCTTAAAGCCAGTTCATCACTCATCAGTGAGAACGGCTGGAAATATGATTCTAGTTAAAAACCCTCTCGTTTCTCGGCGGAGCAGCTGATGTCTCATTATGAGAGCCAGCGAACAAACATCAGTCATGGGTAATCGAGACAAATCTTGCGAACATCATTCATGGTTAATTAAGCCAGATCCTGGGAATATCAGCGATAGCTAAAATCACATATCCGGGATGATATACCTGTCATCTGCTCAGCATCTGATATAGACTGATAAGTGAAAGAAGCAAACTGTTAATGTTGAAGCAGCCCTGCATATTTCAGGAAGTACTTAACACTATCTTGTGCAACTAGCCAATGGGCCATATTGAATGATCTTTTGTCATAAAATAACAGACTGGGACAATCACACTATCCAACACAATAACAGCGCATACCTCTGGGCGAAGGGCGACGGTTCGTCATTCTGGGGCGACGTTACGTCATTATCACGCGACCGTTGAAGCAGATGACAACTAATTAGGGGGAATAAAACCTCATTTATCTCATCTTTGAAAACAAAAATTCCACATTTTTGTATTTTACAATATTTATTTACTAATTATGATTGTATAAAACAGCATTATGATTTAGCCCTGAGTTCCCCTTTAAATTGTGCAGGCAGCTCATTCTTCCACAGACATAATGCATTGAAAGAGCGAGCAGTACTGTTCCAAGATGGCCGCCTTGTAGGCACTTCGCGCCAATGGGCAGTATCAACCAATGCACTGTCGATGTACATGTTTGTCGATGGCCGTGTTTGAAACCGCGCACTAACGCACAAAGTACTACTCGCGCTACCGATGACATCAGATTTAGGGGGTAGGGTGTTCACTTATGCGTGGGGAGTGAGTTTGTGTCTGCGAAAAGTTCCCAGATGTATACTAGATCGGGCAGATATTTTGTGGGTGAATCGCAATGAGTGTATATAGAACTGGAGAGGCTGTCGGAGCGAAAAGTTGAAGAAACCAATAAGTCGTCCAGTGCACCGCACCTCTGAATTTCCCATTGACTATAATGGAAAAACTCCTGTTATCTAAAAGGTATACAATCGTAAATCCTTCCTATGTAGGACTGGATTACATAATAAAAAATGAATCGAGGCGAAATTTTGCTTGACACTTTTCGAGAACGAAGTTATAAGAGGTTGTTTTAGTCAACAGTTAATCCATTAGTAGGTCAATATGACTCACATCTGACTCTGATTGGTCACTCGCATAGTATTGGTGAATAGCCTACAAGAACATTGCCGTCAAGTAGTTTGAACTCCCATGGTTACTGAGCTATGTTTATATCTCACGGAACAGACAGCCGAGCAGTATGCAGAAATGCTATCTTCGCTGGCAATCATTGAAAGCTAGCCAGTTTGGTTGACTGCCTCAGCTGGGATTGCGCTTTCGTAATCAATAAAAAAAACAAAAAAACTCACAGCTTGGTCAAAAATAGTCCCTAGATAGGCAGATGCCTGATAAAGATGCTTTTATTTG
The DNA here is from genome assembly GCA_029692085.1 of Gymnothorax javanicus. NCBI lineage: Eukaryota > Metazoa > Chordata > Actinopteri > Anguilliformes > Muraenidae > Gymnothorax > Gymnothorax javanicus. The sequence goes on from CM056203.1 coordinate 42,024,155, forward strand.
TACAATTCATCTGGAATGAACAACACTAACGTTTCTAACTAACACAAACTTTTCTGCCAGGTCATTCGCTATGGCTAATGCTATATGCAGATATGCAACTTGGCTAACATTACATGGGCATGAGAGTTAGCTGGCCATCACCCTTTGTAAGTAACGTGAGTTTATTGTGCCAACTAAGTTTATCTTGCTAGCTAAATTACAGATGAAGTTTGCCATCACAGCCGTCTACAGCGACTCAATTACCGAACACGCCAGCAAGACAAGTGGCTAGTTAGTGTTGTGCTTCCCATTAAGACATGTTTTTATATTTTCGACGTCTTGAACGGTGTCATGTAAAATTGCGCATTAATTTTTATTCTTATATGTTTTTCGATCACAAATATGTTGAAATCTTTTCGGAAGACCCCTCAGTTTGGCGGAAAATAGCAGGAATTTCTCCATTATAGTCTATGGGAAATTGAGAAGTGCGCTGCACTTGACGCCATATTGGTTTCTTCAACTGCGCTCGTAGAAGGAAGCGCCGGCAGCCTCTCCAGTTCTACGCATTCATTGGTGCATCGAAAGCTCACTATTCATACATAAATTGCCCAAGATGCAACGCAACGTAAACCGCCAGAAAACTCGCTGAGGAATAATAAGAAGAAGAAGCAACAAGAAGAGTTCGTTCGTAGTGAGTAGCGTGTAGTGTGACCAATACACTCATTGAGTGTGACTAGTGTGTAGTGAGAATAGTGTATGTAGACCTTAGCGCGCAGTTTCGAACACGGCCTATGTCTATGGTGTGACCGCTAACTTGTCACCGCCGCTACGTCACGTCTCCATTTACTCCCATGATAATCAAACTGTTTTTTCAACACACAGGGGGCGTACGTCAGACAGGTCAGCTATCCACTCAGTGAGCTCTGTTAGCTAAGCCGCGGCACTAATCACACCCCATAGAGCAAGGCTATTCAACATTACCCAGAAAGGGCCAATGAGGGTGCAGATTTTACAAACATCAACATATTTTACAAACACTAATAATAAGCGGTATCGCATCACATTTGCGATCTAAAAATGCCTACTTTCGAACCAAAATAAATAAAATTTTGAACAATATGGGACAAATGAATCGCCGCCGCTGCGAAAGAAAATCCTAACAACATAGGTGGAATAACTTCAAATTCTAGCATAGAATCATACAACTAGCCTATTATCAAGGACGTTAACGAACTGTTACCAAGCTAGCTTGACGTTACAAACCTGTCACAGGGGTCAGAAATTTAAGTATGAATACGAAGTCTCCCCCGTTATCCTGCCGTGATTCGAGCATTGAATACGCTGCTTTTGCATTTCTGTAGCTGGCTAAGCGCAAACGAAAAAAGGGTTATTATTGGCGCGGTTTGTGTTATCTGGACTGCCCCTTATCTGGGTTTCCCCGTTAGCTGTCGGTGGTGAAGTGATTTTTTCAGAGCCATTGTTGCTATTGCTTGGTCTGCTCTGCCGAGCCAGGAATGCGTTTCTCGAAAGAACAGGTGCGAACTTACTTAGTAGGAGCCATTGACAGTGAATGGACGAACTACGTAAGTTGCTAGCGTAGTTAAAAACTATGCTTATGGGAAACGCACCCCAGGTCCCCATTGTCAACACAAGTTAGATCTAAAAGCATAGTTGATAAAATCGCCTAAAAACCTGCTTTTTCTAACTCGGCACATTGCCTCCTGTTGTTCGCTTGCCCGACTTCCGGGTTAGGAGAATGAAGTTCACGTTACGTACAGGCTATTTATAGACATCGGGCGGGTCCCCATTCAAGATTCTGTCACTCAAAATGGCCATGCCCTTAATTATGCAGAAATTTAAGCCTTTATATAATGTAAATGGTAGAGTGCCAGAAAAATTCAGTCACCACAGAGGGGAAAATTAGCCATAGAGAGCAAAACTGTATTTTGAACCAGGCTGAAAACGTTTATTTTTGCTGTGAAATTGGGCTTTTTAATACTGCAGCTACTTACACTGTCACTCTCCTGTATCTCATCCAACTCTAACTAGTCACTCTGCCTCTCTCCTGTACCTGCTCCTACTCTAGCTACTCACTCTCTCTCCCACACCTGCTCCTACTGCAACTACTTATTCTCTTTCCTGTACCTGCTTCTATTCTAGCTACTCACTCTGTCTCTCCTGCATATCCTCCTACTCTATTTACCCACTCTGTCTCTGTTTTGTACCTGCTCCTACTCCAGCCCCTCAATCTCTCTTCTGCACCTGTTCTAACTGCAGCTACTTGCTCTGTTACTCTCCTGTACCTGCGCCTACTCAAGCTACTCACTGTCTCTCCCATGTATCTCCTCCTGCTCTCACTATTCACTCTGTCTCTCTGTTTTACCTGCTCCCACTCCAGCTACTCACTCAGTCTTTTTTTGTACCTGCTCCTACTCCAGCTACTCTCTCTCTCTCCTGTACCTGCTCCTACTGCAACTACTCATTCTCTTTCCTGTACCTGCTTCTATTCTAGCTACTCACTGTCTCTCCTGCATATCCTCCTACTCTATTTACCCACTCTGTCTCTCTTTTGTACCTGCTCCTACTCCAGCTCCTCAATCTCTCTCCTGTACCTGTTCTAACTGCAGCTACTTGCTCTGTCTCTCTGTTTTACCTGCTCTCACTCCAGCTACTCACTCAGTCTTTTTTTGTACCTGCTCCTACTCCAGCTACTCTCTCTCTCTCCTGTACCTGCTTCTACTGTAGCTACTCGCTCTGTCTCTCTCTTTTTCTGCTCCTACTGCAGCTACTCACTTTTGTCTCTTTCCAGTACCTGCTCCTACTCCAGCTACTCTTTTTGTCTCCTTGAGTATTGGAAAATTTAACATAGTGTAAAATAAATGAATTATTTTCATAATTTGGCGGTGTATCCTTTGCATGCAATGACCTCTTGAAATCTGTAAGCCATAGACATCACCAGATGTTGGATATCTTCCTTGATGAAGCTCTGCCTGGCCTGTACTGCAGCCATCTTCTGTTCTTGCTCATTTCAGGGACTTTTTGCCTTCAGTTTCCCCTTCAGCAAATAAAATACATGTTCAATTGGATTCAGATTTGGTGATTCGACCAACAAAACTATAATAACAAAAAACATGTCACTGGCCAAAGAATTATGGCACCTACTGTAATTTCTCAATGACAGGCTTACCCCAGAAGCCTTTGACCTGGTGGTGATCAGCCCGTATGTCTTGTACAAATGGCAGCAGAAAGCCCAGGCAGCAGACGCATGAATAATTTATCAAAATAATGTGAATAAAACAAGGGCTGCTATTCTCTCCTCACCTGCTCTGGGTACCCATGGTGGAAGAGTCACATGATGACCCCTTTACCTGTGCTTTCAGGGTCAAGTGCTGCAGAACCATCACACAGACGTAGGGTCATAGGAATTCATACTCTGTTGGATGAGTGACAGTACAGGCCATGTACCAGGAGTAGAAAAATATGAAAAACTGAAACTGGCTTCAACTCTGTATTCATGCTCAATGTCTGCATTACATTGTGAGGCTCCACTTGCCCAATGACCTTGATCAGGCCTCCCACAACAAATAGGACTATAGACCATAGACCTGTGTCTCCGTACACCAGGAATTCTCCACAGCACTCCACACAACCATTTCCACTTTCCACTGTAATGGCGTAAGAACTGAGTAAGCACCATCAGTAGCAATAAAATCATGGGGCCACTTCACTTGCTTGTCAATATCTTGGCCTCGTGGAACCACCACCCCCAAAAACCACGAGATTAGCATTTCCCCGTCAGAGCGGAGGCAAGGCTCAGTGATTCTGCCATGATATGGGGTGTAAGTAAGGTACGCATACAAAACCACATGTATCCCTGAGAGTCTACTAAAATACCCAGCTCTGCTCTGGAAGGACTCCAGGGCTATCGGTTTTATTTGGGGGTGGGGGTCTTATATGGAATCTGTGAACCCCCCATAACTATCCCTGCTACAGCTGCCATGTTGGCACAGAGCACTTATCTAATGCGATGTCAACATTTAGAAGAGCAACTATGCTGGAAATATCAGCGAGCAAGCAGCCAGGGCAACAAAAGCTGCCCAGTTCCATTCTTTCCCAAACATACAGCAGATGAGAGGACTTTGGGCGACTTTGGGCTTTGGGAAAAAGTCTCAGTTTAACATCGATTCAATTCTTCTCTCCCTTCTCCTCTTCCTCACCAAATTTGGCTGAATGAAAGTGTGCAGTTTTAGGACAGAGGGAGCTGCCACCTGTTGTGGAACTTGATAGAAGGCTTATTTATAAACGTCCTGAGCTCCAGATTCTTCCTCTGGTGAAATCGCTGACAACCGCAGGGGAGGGGGAGGGGGGCCCGGCTGAAATGCTTGTTTATGAAAAGTGCAGCAACTGGAAAGTCCATAAAACTCCAAAACGATGGAATTAAAACAGCCATCCGATCTGGGGGGCACAGAGGGCATTGCGGGGGGAGGGGGGGTGGGGTCGCGTGTCAGCTCAGGCAGGATAGTGTCAGTGGGGTGACCTGATGCTTTCCTCTTTTTCATTGTTTCTATGCTGGAAACTTTCATTCTGGTCCCAATCACTGATGAGAAACTTGAATGAACCCATCCACGAGTCAGAGACTTACAGCTTAATTCTAAGCCTGATGTCAATACAGTGGTTAAAAGTCATTTATACCAGAATCAAAGTATTGCGAAAAAGCGAAATTGGTGGTAAAAGTTGAATTCAAACTCTGAGCCATTCCTGAGTTGTCACTTCAGCAACATAAAATCCCCTAAAACACGAATAAATAACATGGTTCACAAAAAAAAAAAAAAAAACCAGACTGGGTAACCAGGGCCTGTAGCTTCTCAAATGACCTCCATCAAGTGCATTTCTGTGCAAGCGTAATTAGAAAAAGAGACACGTCAGCTGCTCCCATTCCATAAAGGTTAAAATGTTGCACTTTGCTCTCAAAAAAAGCCAAAGAGGGCTGGGGATGGGGGCAGAGAGGAGTCTTAATATATTGCCTAAATTTAGGCACTGAATTATGGCCTGGAGGGTATTTGGGCGAGATCATGTGACATATGTAAAGTTCTGGGAATGTGGACTGGATTTGCAGTATGAGGGGGAATATTGCAGGTCTGAGTGGCTGGGGCTGGTGACGGATAACCCAACAGGTGCAGCACCACGCAAAAGTGTCAGATGAGCCTCCTGTTTAGAAATGTTGGAGTTGCTGACTTTTTACCCCCTCCTAAGACGCTACAAGACTTTTTGGCTTTTTTTAAAAACGACCGTCATATTTTACTGGGGCATCAGACGGCCCCAGAGAACAGGCAAAGTGATCATATGAACGATACAGGAATAGCTCCTTTGGGCGAAAAGGGCCCATGCGTCGGCCGCGAAACGCGTTGTGTGAGGAAGTGGTCTGCTTTCAGCTCATCTCCCCGCACTGCTGCTGCGGCGCGTGTGTGATATATGTGCTCACGTAATGCGCTTTATGGCTGTGATTGCATCTGTGCACCCCATTCTCATACGCTTGATTGACTTTGGTGATTTTGAGTTTAATTGGCTTATGTTGGCAGCATCGTTGGAGAAAGGGCTGCAGTATTTGTTTGTTCAGTTATCAAATCGGAGACTATCACTTTATACAAATGCCTTCTCTCTTGACACACCAGCCTGTATAGTATTGAATTCTGTCGTATGCGTTCCACTTTATGTCATTACTCGATATAGACTGGGCCCTGTTTACTGCTGATTGCCCCGCATTTGCTCCTTAATTACAGAGAAGGAAAAAGACAGGAAAACAGACACAAAATGGAAGCATTTCACCTGCAGGCTGGAGGTGCTGGCAGCGTTTAAAGGCATCACACACACTGCACTAAAGACACACACACAGCAATGTGTTTCTCACACATTACGGAGGATTCAGATATCTCTGCCCCGGTCAGGAAGTTTTAAATACTACATCAGATACACCAGCTTTCTTACGGACATCTGGGTATAAAATTAGTCACCACTGCCAATAGCACCAAATGTAGGAGGCAAACCACATGACAAGACGCAATACTACACAAATCGATGGCACAAAACAGATTGCACTGCAAAGATTTTGCTCCTGACAGGCGGCTGCATGGTTTGGCTTTAAAAAATTGCAACATGTTTTAAGGTGACCCCCAGAGTGCTTCTTGTGAAATTGCAAGAGACAGAAATCCATTTGCAACTCTCCTCAAACAGTGAGATTACATTGTTACTTCAGAGCCCCGGTACAAATTAATTTGGGGTTCATTTCATATATTATATAAATGGATAGTAGTGGGAAAATTAAATCCTAGCATTACACATTTCTGTATATTGTTTTATTTCTGCAGGGGCCGTTTGGAATGGAGCAGTCGCTGTTCAATCGCACGGAGGGGCAGAGCCTCTCTGTCTTTAACTGCGTTTGACTTCAGCAGCTCAGAACGACAAACCCAGATTGCTTTAAGACTCAAAATTATTTTTTTCCAGGATCCTAATGTTTGTTTCCGATCAGAAAGCAATTCCACCAAAAGAATGGACATGTGAAAGGCTAGCCAGTGATTATCTGACTGATGTCATTACACAATATTGAATGCAGATCTGAACACGTCGCTTGCTAAGGGAAACTGTGATTTTGCTTCAAGGGCCATCTCACCTTGAGCAAAAGGGGACTCTTTTTTTCTCGCCTTCTAGTTTTACATGCCGAGAGATTACACTGGCACCAAACAGTATCTTCATTTCACATTCAAAAGCCAAACTTATTTTGTTGACTCTCTAGATTTCAGAAGAGACCTGGGGCCTTATTTTTAAAAATTTGCGTGGATTTCCTACCTAAATAATATGTACGCACAAAAAAATAAAAATTAAATTTTATGGAAAATGACCTAATTTATAAACCTATGGGTAAAATAAACTGCATGGAATTTTCATTTATTTAATCAGGATGGCCTTGGAATTTATTGACATTGTGCATAATCTTAATAATTTCCTTTTTTTTTTAATGTAAAGTTTGTTTTTATAAATCAGAAATCTGCAAAGAAAGTGACGTACGTATCTTTTTTGTGCCTACGCACTGTTTATAAATGAGGCCCCAAAACATTTACTGAATTGAGTGTAAAACAGGCGACATTGAGAAGAGAGGGCAGGGGATTTATTACAGAGGAGTTTCTCTAAAGAAAACTGTAAAGCTTCTATGTTCCAATTTGACTGGAATGAATCCTTTTACAAACTTTGAAATGAAGCAAAAAAACTGATAAAAGGCTCATTGCACTCAGCGCAGCAGTCAGTGAGACACTTCCTTCTTCCCCGGTAAATAATGTTCTCACAGGAAGAAGAGGATCTGGCTCATCCTCATATAGGAGCTCATTTTAGTTCCGTAAAGACCCTTCTCTATAAAGGGGCTTACACATATGTTGTACGACGGGTATACAACAGGTCTACAACTGAAATGTGGGGTAATTCGTGAGACGGTCGTGAGTATGTCCAACGAAATTCATGTTTTCTATGACGGAAAAGGCTGTCGTGGACGCTTGTCATAGACTTTTGAACATGTTCAAAATTTTTCCGGCATCGTTGGGGATTCTCTATGTCAGACCCGTTTTGTAGGTCTATCGTGCCGTACAACGTTATTCGACCGTGTTACACTAGACTTGCAAATTTAGTTCGATTTTTGGGGTCATCTGAGGCCCTCATTATCTTTGGAATTTCCAACGATAAACCTACGGTCATCCTATGTTAAACTCACGACAGTCCTACGAATGTTCCACCATTGTACATCCTTCCTGCGACTGTCATGAGTTAATGAAACTATTACAATTCTATCCTATGTTAGTCGCACAGCTGTCTTGAAATTTTTCTGAAACACAGTGCTTAACAAATTTATGAAACCACTTGTCATTAAAAAAACAAGAAAACATAAATATTTAAGAAATTTAAAACTAAAAATTATTTTGTTATTTTTTTGGCAAATAACAAACTGAAACCACTAAATAGTCCTTATTCACACATAAAAACCAAAAAAAAAAAAACAATTTTTTATGGCGTCCTTTGGCCTTGGTAACAGTGAACATTAGTAAGTAATATGTGATGATAAATCCCACCTGTTCTAAACTACTGTGCTCGTGCATGGTTAGGCTCATTTGCATTCAGAAACGCCTCCAATTGACCATATATGGTAGCAGCAATCCCTTTAAGAATGCTTGAATGGATTTTTTCCCTCACCGAAATCATGGCGAAGAGGGCGAAGAAGAGGAATTTCTCCGACACCGAGATTGAGGTGCTTGAAGGAGAAGTTGAAACAAACCAAAAAATATTATTTGGAACACTCAATGCAGGTGTCATCAACAAAAGAAAAAATGCTGCGTAGGAGAAGGTAACGACTGTTGGTCTGTTGGGTCAGCAGAAAGAGCAGTCTCAGTCATTAGCCACGGCTTCGGTGGATATCCCCGATCACCTATAGATGTGTTATAATAAACCATACGGAGCCCAGAAAATAATTTTGAAATGTTCTAACACTCACCAATAAGCCAGCCATCCTCAACAGCTCCTGCTTGGAGGCGCACACCCACAGAGCTGTTCTGCAGAATGAATGGGTTGTGCGTTCCTCCAGGCCACCAAGCAACAAAGTTTAACAGAGACATATTTGTATTGCAGATTATTTGTGCAGTGATTGAGAGAAATCCTCTCCTGTTCACGTAACTGAATTCCTTGTGTGATGGTGCTTTTATTGCGATGTGGGTGCTATCTATGGCTCCAATTATGTTTGGGAATCCGGCGATGGCGTGAAATCCTCATTTAATTTTGGCTTGTTGGTGATGTCTGTATGGGAACTGGATGTAAGTTGGGGCCAGAGAAATTATTGCATCCAACACTGCTGGCATGATTCTGCTTAGGGTCGGCTGCGAAATGCCGCATATGTCTCCAATCTCTCGCTGAAATGTTCCGGTGGCCAAAAATCCCAGGGTGGACAGGAGCTGGATGTGCAATGGGATGGCTTTGGTGTGTTTTGTCTCTTGCTCCAACATGGGTTGTAAATTATGGCATAAATCCAGTATGTTTTTGGGGAAGTGGTACCTGCTGAGAAGCCACTCTGTGCTCTCACTGAACAGATCAGCACGCCCTGGTTCTCCAAATCCTCCAATAATGCAAGAAAAGCCATGGCACTTGCATTTCAAGTTTTCTTTTCAGATTGTCCTGTCACAGCTGTCTTTTATAACTTGTGACACAAATAATTCAGATTGTCTGCTAAATTACTAATTGAGAATTTTTATTAATAAGAGGAAATGGGGAACATGTGTGAAGTTTGAGATTGCTTAACACTGACTCTCTTAGTGTGTTATATTTGTAGTTTCACTGTTCTACCACTAGGTTTTGTGTGTACGCATGGTAAGAGTTGTGCTTAAATTTACACATGTTCCCACGCACAAGTACAAGTTACTTTGCGTGGGAATGTTCTTACGCACTCATTACGCACACATCTGTGCGTACGCACGGTTGATAAATGAGGCCCCAGGAATCATCATTAAAGAGCACAGGCTGCCTATGACGTCTTTGCCATATGACGTGATCACGAGCCCATTGCAGTCGAGCTTGTCAATGACGTAGGAGGAGCCTCGGTCTTACTACTGACCTGTGGGCCCAAAGGTTTTTTCGATGAAGTCTGTTCCTGAATGTTTGGTGCGTTATCTGCACCCCTATGGCATTCTAGAACATTCTGTTAAGGGATGGAGCACTTTCAAAACGGTGCCTCCAAGCTAACAGGGTGATGTAGCAGTTCTCATGTCGAGTTGTGGCAAGGGGTCGCCCATTTCTTGGCCTCTCATTAACACTACCGGTTGCTTGAAATCGTGTCCACAGCCTGGATATCACACTCTGTGAGACCCAAAACTCTCCAGCAAGCTGCTTCTGAGACTGACCAGTTTGGAGCATTGCCTCATTTGCTTCAGGAGCCCCTATATGCCTTCTTTGTGGCATTTTTCAAAGAACCTGTATGTTAACCTCAACAATTAACCTTAATCAGGCGTTGGTCAGTTTTCTTTAGCCTACCCTGTAACATGTGAACAGAGCACTAAATTCACCCCTCCTTCACACTCAGTGCTCTTTTGCACGTGCAAAAAGCATTAAAGCTTGTGCAAAGCAAATTTAACCTGCAATGATGCAACAGTAAGAGGTCTAAAAGGACACTTTTTTGTGAATTGTGTTTTATTCCCAAAATTGGCTTAAATCTTTATTTGATCCCTAACTTTTTTTTTGTCCTGTATATTTTCCTACGATGGTAGTATTACACGTTATGTGACCGCTACTACGCAACCTTCAAATCCTCCTCTCCCAAACATACGTCAGTCCCTTCTGTCGTGGACCCGCTAAAATCATACGATATAAAAAAATCATACGACGCATACAAAAACCCCTTAAGTTGTCAAATGTGACGAGACATCCAGACTTAACCCTTTTCATTCACTCTGAAGCCTTTAGCATAGGAACCTGCTGCAGCTTTGTTGATGACTCATATTGATGGTGACCTTGCCCTTCACAGCCACTGCAAAAACCACCAACGTAACTATCTGATACAGACCACAGTTCAATGGGACCCTGGAGCAGCCAGTTACCACCCTGTTACCGTGGTACTATTCCACAATTATTGGGAACCCTGATAAAGATGAGTCAAAAGGGTTGTAAGAAATTCACCTTTCGGTGAATTAGTTCAACATTAAGCTGAAAAAAATAGAAAAATCAAAACTTCAATTGAAATGAATTCATATTGAGAAAATAATTATTTCTTAATGAGAGACTTTTTTTTTCAATAAACTACATGTGCCACAATTATTGGCACCTCTAGAAATATGTAATTCGCATGAATGAAATGTAACTAAAGCATTTTTACTTCCGCCACGGAGGTTATGTTTTCTCCCATGTTTGTCTGTTAACAGTATAACTTAAAAAGTTACGAACGGATTGGCACGAAATTTGGTAAGATGGTAGGTGGTAGTCCAAGGATGAGGAGATTCAATTTTGGAAGTGGTCTGGAACGTACTCTGGATTCTAGATCCAGAACCCACATAGCAGATGGGTCTGGCCCGGATCCGGCATCAAGCCGGCGCTGCTGGGCAGCTGCTGGCATGGCAAATGGTATGTCAACCAGATGTGGGCAATGATGGCGCCGTTATGTGATGGCGTGCCACATGTGGGCCAATTGTGTCCGAGCTGGCCAGCTCTGGCAAACCAGTTCTGGGCCACAAAAGGGCCATTATTCTTGCTGTATGTGGGCCAGAACTGGGCCATGAAAGTGCATTATGTGGGCCAGAACTGGGACAGACCAATTTTGTTATGTGGGAAGAAGTTAAAATTTACCTGAATAGAATGATTGTCCCAAATGTAACCCATAATACTGAAATATGGCATGGTGGAGGACTGCACTCCACCGAGTGCCCTGCTAGTTCTTCTTCTTCTTCTTCTTCTTCTTCTTTGTGTTTAATGGCAGTTTGCAAACGCATGGTGCATGACCGCCATCAACTGTGGAAGTGTGGAGCATCAATGGAGCAACATGAAACTAATTTAAAAAAAAAAAAGAGAAACCTTCTTCACCCTACTCCGCAATCCTCAATAACACTATTTACTACTAAATGATTTAAATTCAACGATTAACTTCCACTAAACCCTTTCTCCAAGATTCCTTGAATTTCCTCTCCTTTCACATCAGTTATCTCTAAAATCTCCCAAGCTGCAATGTACTACCATCCTAATTCTCTCTGTCTTTGTGTCAATTTCACTCGCACAATTAATCACCATCGCAATGAACGCTATAAACTTTCGCTTGTCGATACACACTGATTATCGCGAACATGTTGTTCTTTCCCTTTCATTTTGATTGTGCCCATTTCTTTCCTCACTGATCTCTTCTCTAGCCTCACAATCTTCGTAGCCTCCGCGTACGATATTTTACTCTGTGTCTGTGTCCGCTCAACTTCGATTTCTAATTCTCTACGTTCACATTGTTTTGCCCCCGCTTCATGGTTTCCTCCACAGTGACAACAAACAGCCTTCTCTTTTGTTAACTCACAACTCTCTTCCAAGCATCCCTCTTTACCGCATCTTCCACACCTATAGTTCTCATTTTTACACACTGCCGCAACATGACCATAACCTTGACACCAGAAACAATGAAGGGGAGCTCTTTCAAATGCCCAAACCCTGTAACTCACATAATCAACCAAAATTCTTTCCGGCAATTCATTTACAAATTCTAGAAGCACCGCCATACTGTCTTGTTTACTTCCATTCCTGTAACTATGCAATCGCCGGGCGGCACAAACTCCTTCCACCTCCAGAAAATCATCTGGTTTCACTGAAAAAGAAACCCCTTTAATGACTCCCTTTACTGTCGGCTGGCGTTTTAGCGTGAAACATGTTACTGGACTAGTGCCAAATTCTTTTATTTTTAGTGCCTTTCCATTTGTCTTCTCACTGTGCATTCCACAATCACTATTCCACTTCTCGCCACCCTCACTGACTTAACATCTCCAATCTCTTTCTTTACAAATTTTTCAACTTGATGATTGTCACTGAACACTTTGTTAACTTCCCAACTTTCTCCGATCGTCTTAATGCCTACAACAAATATCTCTTCATTTAGATCATTCTCAATTCCCTTTTTCCTTTTCTTTTTGCCCTTATCTCCTACTTCACACTCCATTTACCCGGAATCCAAATGCTTTTGCCAACAATAAACTTTTAAATTTCCCTCGCCTACAGTCCAGACGCCCCCCCTCCTAGTTCTATTTATATTTTATTTTACATAAGTTGATCAGAGTGTTTAGGATTTTTCAAATAATAATGCATGATTTCTTGTTCATTGGGGTATAAGCATGACAAAGGCCTAATTCCCTTATTAATTTTTCAAAAAGGGAAAGATAAAAAAGCATGTAAATCAGATGATTGAAAAGTGTGTCAACCTTCAGAAGTCAGGGAATGGCTACTCACCTGAAAATGGCCATTACTGCCATTTGGGCTTTTTTAAAAAGTTAAAATCAAGTGGAACTGTTACAAACATGCCTTGGAGAAGGACCCAAGTTTTTCCCTCACACAAAGTGAAAAGGATGGTAAGAGAGGCAAAAAAATCACAAGAATCTTTGGAGACTTACAGAAAAAAGTAGCACCTTAGGATCATCAAGTTTCCAAACCAACCATCAGATTCCACCTACTTGCCTACAGATCATTTGGAAGGCAAGACTTTCACCAAACACTTAAGTGCCCAGAGTTTGCCAAATGCTAATGGGACTTTGATTGGAACTGTTTTTTAGGTCAGATGAAATGAAATTGTAGATTTTTGGCAACAAACAATCAAGGTGGGTTTAGCATTAAAACAAGGGTGGCTATACTGAACAAAACCTGATCCCCACTGAAAAGTATGCGAAGGTTCTGAAATGTCGGGAACCTTGTTAGGGTACATGGCATCATGGACTCCGCAAAAAAACCAAAACATTTTAAATAGGATGCGTCTTTCAAGAGACTAAAACTGGGTCATCACTGGATTGTCTACTTAAACATAAAATTGGTTGACTGAATGCAAAATCAAGCTTCTGCCATGGCCATGTCAGCCCCCTGACCTAAACCCTGCTGAAAACCTGGGGTGAGCAAAAAGGGAGGGAGCGCAAAAGATAATCAAGGACCCTGGATGATCCACCGAGAAGCTGTGAAGAGAATGGTATGAAATTCCCTGCTTAAATTCTATATCTTCAGACAATATTATAGAGAATATTGTGCAGTTTTATTTGCAAAGGGAGGCTGAACTTAGTATTAAATGCAAGGTGCCAATAATTGTGGCACGTGTACGCACTCGGGCTACTGGTAAGCTAGCTCGAGTCTAGGTCTACCGTTTCGTCTATCTACATATCATCTATGCTGAGAATTGGAAATTTCCCAGCAGCGTTAGGGTATTGCATCATGACAACTAGGCAACACATAAGGTGAGATCATGTGACTGAGTTCACTGACTGAGTTTTGTTCTGGGGTAGCCCAAGTGTACGCCTACTTGGCGTCTAGTTTTATCAGAAATAAACATATCTTGATTAAGGATGTTTTTCTTCTCAAAGTAAATTCATGTTGGATTTTTGAGATGAAGCCAATTCATCAAAAATTAGTGAGCCAATAATTACAGAGGGGACTGTAAAATGAAAGCAGCCATTAGAAAGGCATGCTAAAGCTATATTTCTGCAATAGCCCAAATTTCCATTTGAGGCATTTGAATCTGGAATAAAAGGCATTGCTTTTCCAGGATGTTTAACTCTCCATATGGACTACAGATGGGTACAGGAGCCCAAGGTGTAGTCTCAGAGCCCCCAATGCTACCCCATCCACACCTGAAAAATTTGAATCACTGAACATGCATGCCACCTAGGCCAGGGTGCTGGAAGGCACAAAGCCATGCTGGGGGAAGAAAGAGTGATGGGTCGACATGCACTCAGCAGTAAGTGGCACTGCGTGGTCATCACATGGCTGCCAGCAGAGGGTTGGAACAGAAGTTCATCAAATCATTTTTCATCAGGGAGCCACAGGGAATGAGCAGTAACACCTGCTTCCCCCTAGCCAATCATGGAAAACTCCGCAATAAAGCTGGAGAAGGTTTGAGTCTCCCATGTGTCACTCCCTGGAACTCAGCACTGAAGCAGGAGAATGCTAGTGTCTCCCATGTGTTACTCTCTGGACCTCAGCATTAACGCAGAAAAAGTGCCTCCCATATTTCACTCACTGGAACTGAGCAGTAACGCAGGAGAGCACGGTTGTCTCCCATGTGTCAATCGAGAACTCAGCACTGAGACGAAAACTTTTGTGTCTCTCGTGTGTCACTCTCTGGACCTCAGCACAAAGGCAGGAGAACATTTGTGTCTTGCATGTGTCACTCCCTGGAACTGAGCACAGAGGCAGGAGAGGGTTTCTGTCTTCCAAGTGTCACTCTCTAGAACTCATCACTGAGGCAGGAGAACATTTGTTCCCCCCACATGCCACTCGCTACAACTCAGCAGCAACGCAGGAGAATGTTTATGCCCCCCATGTGTTACTCTCTGGAACTCAGCACTACAGCTGGAGGACATGTATGTCTCCCATACACCATTCTCTAGAACTCAGGACTAAGGCAGGAGACTAAGGGCGTAGGTTTGTATGGAAGCTAGGGACATGTCCCTACCAATATTTTGAGATGCCAGAATGTCCCTACCAATATCTCAGTGAATTCCTTCCGATCATCTTTCCAGGCAAGCCATAAATACCCAGTTGTGGAGGCTACGTCTCCAAGACAACCAATTTACGCATTCTAGCATTTGATTGGTTGAAAGGGCAGGGCTACCTGAAGGCTAAAAGTCAAGAGTAAACTGACCACTCTATTCAGGTCATGAATATTCATATTTGTCTAAAGCGAGACTAGAGACGCATAACTAGATCTCAGGCTTTGATTACATGTGTTTGCAATGGCTTACCCGTAGAAGAGAACTGTAATTTGGCATTTTTTCCAGTTTTTTCTACATCACGTAACTGTAGCACTTTTCCCATGGCCCAACTCATGATATACATTAATATTAACTTAGGTACGTATCACTTTAGCGAAAATTTCATTGTCTGAGAGCGTCAGAAAGAAAGATCCCTCCATGTTAAGTCATGCTGCTAATATTTTGCCAAACTGAATGCCTAGTGTAATGTTGGTTGAACCGACTTGGCACTGTAGCAGGCTAGTTAAGTGCCACTCTTATACCCAAGTTAACGTTACTTAGCTAGTGTGCTCGCAGTACCTTTCCATAACCATAATGTAATATCAGTTTGTTAGCTAGCAAGCTAACGGCAGCTACCCACTCAGTTGACAGAGGAAGAAAACTGAGAGGCCACCAAAAAAAGAGAGGTGACATCAGAAGCTTTTTTACCTTGCAGAGTGTAAGTGATCAAACTAGTCAGAAACAGACAGCTATTTAAAGTGAAAACTTGCTAGCAACATAAAGTTAGTTTTTACTGGAAAATAATGTCAACAATTGTTAGTTAAACATTTTCACTAGTTTCAACTAGCGAAGTAAACCTGGTTTCTGTCACATGTTGGTCAGTAATCGGGTTGCTAGCAGTAGTAAACATAAACCAGGTGGATATATCAAATTGAGCCCCTGAGGACAAGACTGGTCCAACTCCGTTTTTCATAGTTTTGAGATAATCTATGCCAAAGTTCAAGCCCTGGATAAAATTCAGGACACATGTAGGGTATGCCATATGTTGTTAAACTGAGAGTTTATGACCATGTTTTTCAAGGTAACACAACTTTTTTTCCACAAAAGTAATGTTTCAGAGGTTGCTTTCTCTAAATTTTCTGAAAAAGGCCCTTTTTATAATTTAGACCACTCTTGCACTGGCTGTCTTATCAAATATAACTGACTTAAGTAAATTAATAACTCAATTTTAATAACTCAATAATAGCCTTAATTACCGGCATCATTGGAATTCGAAACACAAAATAACAAGAGAATACAGATCAAAAGTGAGACATTGTATCGCAAACTGCTGACCACTGAGAAAGTCATCCATCAGCTAATCTTATTCCTCACAGCTGTCTTCGCAGTCATCATCTGGATGAAAGTTTGGGCCATCTTCATCTTTGATCAGTCATCATCTGACTTTTGAGAAAGTTTGGGCCATCTTCATCTTTGAACAAATAAAATGAGTGGTTAGACCAGGGTTCTGTTGACCACTGTTGCACTCACGCTTTTTGTCTTAATGGAAGTGAGAATAATTAAAAATCTCTGTATAGTAAGATGTATCACTGTGACATCTTGACCACTTATGCCCTGAATAGATTTTACCTTTAACTTGCGAAATATGGGTCTAACTCAAAAATGGGAAAATTAGAGTTAGACCACTATTACACTTAGTGACTCAATTATGAGGTGTATTTCAGTCTAGAAATCCTGCGAAGGTGCCATTATTAATTAATTATTTTGTATGCAGGAACCACAGCAGCAAGCTAGAGAAACAGAGCAAGCTGTTGAGGATACAGGTGTATCAGGACTTTAAGTGAGGTCATAATTATGGCTTATACTGTGGAATTATAGGGAAGCATTGAAGTTAGTCTCATGATGTTCAGCAAATATAACCTTTGAAAGTCAAAATGTCCCAACCAATTTTGGCTCAGTGGGGAAAATGAAAGAAACACGTAATCGAAAATCTAACATGATCCAGTCCGATAAAACGCTCGGTTTGCAGCTTGTCCAATTCATAGTCAGTGGTCCATTTTGAAGTGTTTATGGCAGCTGCAATCGCGTTACAGCACATTAAGATGCTTAACTGAGAGGATTGCGAACTGGCTTGATAACGTAGTTGTACATCCCCTCACTTGATTTCAATATGCAGGTCACTAGATCTGAGCGGGTTTCGTGAGTGCGCTGAGAAGGTTTGCAGCTGTAAGTTAAGGTTGCGGCAAGTGAAAGAAATTAAAGCAATAGTTGATATTCAAGTGCGCCATGACCAGTGGAGGAAACACTGGAATGTGCAATAGCACCTGCGCCCATATGGAATTAGGATATGGTCAAGCTCTATGGAGATATAATCGCTGCAGCCATCGGAGAAATTGTCTGAATGCAGATTAATGAGTGGCAGGATCACACGCAAGGGACAATTCGCACTTCTATGTTTAGCCACGGTATGCATGTTTTAGAACGATAAACGTGAGCAAAGACAAATAAATCGCAGTCGTGGGAAGTAATATTCTTGAGATTTCAATACATTATTGTTTAACAATTATTGAAGGGCCTTCATTCGATAATTTTTTATTTTAATTGCTAGTGTCTTGGTTGCATATTTTATTTTTATACTATGGAAGATATCCTTCAATTTGTGGACATTTATGGAAAATATAATGATCAATGAAATTAACTTTGCTGAAAATGCATCATCAAAGAACAAATACAAAAATGGGTGACGAAAAGTAGAGAGGAAGATGAGGCGAAGGTAATACTGCCCAAAGTAAATTCCTATTTTTGTCTCCTTGTGCGATGGGCAGCAATAGAAGACCTGAGGAAAATCAATCGGCATTACCTTAGCTAGCCACGATACTATGCGGCTAGCTAGCTAATTAACCTATTCCTCTCCTATTGCGTGGGACATCATTTGACTTGCAGCTGGTGCATTGTTTTCAGCGTGACCATTTTGCCTATCTAAGAAAGGCGGCAAGTCTATGAGAGTAACTAGTAAGCGCTGGTTTTGAGGAAGATTAAATGATCGCTGAATTGGAGCTTTAAGAACTAGGCTCCAAGAATTGTTTTTTTTGAGAAACTTTTGAGTTTTATTTTTTGAGCAATTAGTTTGGCATGGTCTGAGAATGCCAAGTAATGGTCCTTAGAAAAGATTCCTAGTTTTAAAACTGTTATCCAACTTATGTGCAGCGATATAGGATGTTGGGCTACACAGAAACTGAGCTAAGCATTTTCAAGTCTGATTTGTATCACCGTTAATTGTGTGGCTGGCCTCAGAAAATAACTAACGTTAAATTATTAGCTAGCTAGCTAGGTATCTTGTGAGCTATAGCTAGCTAATAAATTGCTGTGTTATCAACGTAAAATTCACTAATAATACAACATATCGTTATCTAATTAAGTAATTTATGAATTGGTAAGAGTATTTCGATTCTTCGATATTGCTAACCTTCATAATAAACATTAGTAACATAACATTAGAAACAGTTGTAAAGTTGTATTCAAAAATCAAATCAAAAGTATTTGGATAGCTACAAAATGGAAAATAAGTTTATGTATGTGGCATCTTTGTATGAAAATTATGGAGGCATCTTGCGTAGCATTATAAAAAAAAAAAAAACAAAGAAACACTCATTCTGTTACGTCCGCGGAAGGACACCAGTAGCGAGTCGTGAATCCAAAGAATGAGCTTTTATTGAACAGAAAGATATCAAACAAATCAGGCGTGTGGGCCAACAAAAACACTACAAACGAACAGAAATGATGCTTGGGAAAAGGAGGGCACAAGGCCAACAAAAAACTCCACTTAAAAAGCTGAAAAAACAAAACTGAAAAAACTGCAGGATTAAAGGTGCACTATGCAAGTTTGTTTATTTTCTGTGCGATTATATTTTTGTCTCAATTCGCCGACATCTCCCCACGATCCGCTAGCTGCCTGCCCCTGAATTCACTGTAAAAAAAAACCCGGGCTCTGGAGACCGCACAGGCGTCACAAACTGCAAATAAACACAAGGGGCACAGGCTGTGCCCCATAACATAACAAACCGTCCCGGCCAATCACCGACAAGAGTTGACAGTTATGGAAGCATGGGAAGGAGGGAACTATGGGAGGGAGGGGTGGGCTACCTCTGTTTTGTTTTAATTCGAATGTCAACAGAAGTGATGTCAACAAACTTGCATAGTGCACCTTTAAGGGGGGCACGAGGCCAACGAAAAACTACGCTCAAAGAGCTGAAACAATAGGGTTGTATGAATGCAATGATATGATCAAGACAAATGACAGCACATGAAACCTGTGACATGGAAACAACGGACTAACAGCCAACTGGAATGCCTCCACAGAATAAGAAGGAACATGGCTGATCAGAGAGCGAGGAACACCTGAGCAGAACAGGGAGGGAACAAAGCATGAACATGAGACATTGGACAAGGTTTAATGACATAACAAGCCCATTAAGAAAATGGGTGTGATCAGCTAAGTACCACTGAGGTATACAGATTGAAGGAAGCATGAAAAAGTTACGCAGCAAAGTAAAGCAAGATCTGAAATAATATTGAAGCAGGAAATCATGGCAATAAACACCTTACCTAAATTAGAAATATTAGTAAAGTGCCTATCTAAGAAAAACACCTCCCGTGAATGTTAGCAGATGTTAGTAACTAAAAGCAGTTAATTGACATTAAGCTTAGAAAGACCCGAAACCAGAACAGAGCTGAAGGAAAATGAAAATGCTGCAGCCAGCCAATAGCAAAGAAGCAGTGCATGCACTCGAGAAAACAAAATGTGGACTGGAACGCAAACATGAGGAGGATTCCATTTGGCAGAGTGCGACAGCAGCTAGAACCAGACAAAAGGCGAGACAGAACAAGAATATGACACATTTGGATAATCTCTGTATACAGAAAAGGCTGTATCTGCACTCAGATTTACATAAATTTTCCAGATCGCGCGCCACGCGCGCTCACATTACATATGTGTCCCCTTCTCACATTAAACCTATGCCCTTGGAGGAGACCATTTGTGTCTCACATGTGGGGATCTATGGAACTCAGCACGAAGGCAGGAGAACATGCGCATCTCCCGTTTGTTGCTCTCTGGAATTCAACAATGAGGAAGAAGAACATGTGTGTCTCTAAAATGTCACGCTGTGGAACTTAGCACTTTGGCCGGAGAATGTGTGTGTCTCAAATGTGTTGCCCACTGAAACTCAGCACTAAGGCAGAAAAGCATGTGGGTCATTCTATGTCAAATCATCCAGATTTTGAGAAATTCTCCCTCAAAAATTTTTGAAAAAATTCACGAGTAAATATTCACGCAAAATAAAAAAATGCCAAATATTAGGCTAGTAAATAGATTTCAAATAGATTTTAAGTTATAGCCCTTCAAAATTTGAACAATATTTTAAGTTTTTTGGCGAACCCATTTTCAGCCAACTGGCAACTTATTGCTCCAAATTGATTGCATATACAAGGCTGAAATTGGGTATACTAACCATGTTCATCCCCTAGAATTTGAAAATGGCCTTAGATTCTATGTATGTTGATCCACTTTTGTATGGTAAAGCCTCAAAATCAGCCGAAAAACACAAAACGCCCAAAATCGACACCACATTTTATGACCTGTAACTCAGGAACTAAGCAAGATAAAAGGCTAGAATTCATTTTTTATGATTTTATGATATATTTCTCTGTAAAAATGCAGTAATCCAAGTAATATCATTTGTAGGAGTTTTTTAATTAAATAATTTCTAAGTAAATTTTTCCAGTTTTGCCCCAAAATGCCCTTTTTTGGGGCAAAAAATACCATGTCACCAGTTATTCATCTCTCTGAAATTTTTACTGTGCAATCTTATAAATGTGAACAGTGTCTGACAAAAAAAATCAGAATGATGTTGAGCTTACTTTTTTTGTTATTAATTTTTAAAATATGTTCCGAAATTGTGTATTTTTTCGTTGACTAAACGGATAAAGGCCTGCTGCAAGTGCTGTTATCTACTAAATATATAACAAAACATTGATTAAAAATATTTTTTTGAACATGATACACCATCTAAAAGTACAATACATGACAGAGGTCTTGTCAGAATATTTAGGCGTTTGCTACACGCAGATTCCACAGATTTATTCCTCAATTTCTTTTGTTTCATTGTTTTTGTTGGGGATGACTGTTTGGGGATGACATCAGTGCCTCAAACTTGCCATGACTTGATTGATCACAGGCTTCTGAAGTAATGCTACATCAGCCCAAACTTGTATTACTGAATTACGCAATAATAGTTCACTATAAAAGGAGGCAAGTCCCATTTGGGGATTATTATATCATCATGAGCACTGAAATGGAGGGGAATAATTTACCTTGGTGCAGTATTGGAATTCATTTAGATGATGCATGTCATTCAAGGAAATTTACAAGAACAACTGGACTACTGGGACTAGTTACTTTCTCAAGTGAGGATACTGCCTTAAAGCAGTGGCGGTCTGGAGTTCCGCAGACTGATTCTGTGTGTTGTCATCATGAGAAAATGTTTTAAACTTGCTATGAGAAGAATCAAAGGTACTGTGCAGATTCCAGAAATATTCACCACAAAAAAGCCGCAGGCCTATACCCATTTAAGTAACGAAAATTTTGGAACAATGTAAAAATTCATAACAAAAAAAAGTAAGCCGAAGATCATTCTGATTTTTTTTGTCAGACATTGTTCACATTTATAAGATTGCACAGTAAAAATTTAAGAGAGATGAATAACTGGTGACATGGTCATTTTTTGCCCCAAAAAAAAAAAAAAAAGGGCATTTTTGTCATGGTTTAGGCGTGTGTTCGTTTGTTGGACCTTTCTTTGTTCTATCGTCCGGGACAATATCGGATTTCTTTTGCATCGAATTCCTGGCCCAGCTGGCTAATTGAGCTGGGGCGGAGTTTTCCGGACTCTATATATATGATCGGGGGTTTGCCACGCCTATCGCTAGAGTGTCTGTTTGTTTCTAGCACTTCGGCCGAAGAAATCTCTAGTCAGTTTTCCTAGTGACTTGTTATCTTCCAATCAGAGGTGTCAAGTAACGAAGTACAAATACTTCGTTACTATACTTAAGTAGAATTTTCTGGTATCTATACTTTACTTGATTATTTATTTTTCTCACAACTTTTTACTTCTACTCCTTATTTTTTTACACAAATATCTGTACTTTCTACTCCTTACATTTTGAAACAGGGATCGTTACTTTAGTTTATTTATTTTTTTTTTTTTAATGGTAGGCTATCCCCGTTTCTTCCCTCATGCGGCATCCGTAGACAGTTAAGGCGGCATCCAATGGACCGTCTGTGTTTAGATTCAAACGCAGTAAACTCAGTGCCACAGCATGGCGGCGTCGGAGAAAATAAATCAAGATAACAGCGCAGTGGATAACAGAGATTCTAGCAGTTCCCCTTCCCAGTCAAACGAAATGTCCGAAGGCACAAGCGAGGCTGTTGGCCAAGAAAAACCCCATGTCATTCAACACCCCTGGCCGTGACGTGCAAGAGTGGTTTGAATTCGCTGAGGCTAAAGACAACTCCTATCGAATGCGCTGCAAACCTTGTGCACCGAAGCGGCATGAACTTATGGCATTCAAAAACTCACCGTCCAATTAAAAAAAAAAACACATACAGGTAAGGTTTATTCTTTCTCAGTAGTCTATTACAAAGTATACAGTGGCCTGTTTCAGATAATTTGCGATGTTTTCTACTGTAGTCAATGGGGCTTGGTAATTCTATAGTTCGGGTCATTTCCATAGACTGTATAAAAAGATGGACGCAGCACCCAGGTCTGAAAAACGAAACCCATGCAGAAGTACCGTAAAATGGCATTCTATTTAATGGCCAGCAGATGGCGACGTCAGTGTTTGCAGAAAGAAGTTCAATGCTATAGAAGTCTATGAGAAAATGACCGTACTTTCCCACCTGATTTTTCATTTAAATAATGACTTTACACATTATTTTATGGTAGCTATAGCAAGTTTCAAGTCTCCTTCGATATATCATGATGTTCATTTTTGTAAATTATGGTCCCATATAGACTAGAATAAAGGATAAAGCCAGAATATGCTTTAGGGGCGTGGCTGTCCTCTGGTCTTCGTCCGATACAGTCAGATCCAGAGCCACGGTCCTCCCCGGATCTTCAATACACGCTCTCGTCCAATAAAAATCACATCCGGTTTCAAAATGACAACATGGCGCAGTTCAAATGGCCAAAATCGAGGCTTCCTTTATGGTATGCTGAAAGCAATGGGTGACGTCACGGTAACCGTCCATCTTTTTTACACAGTCTATGGTCATTTCCAATGCCAGCTTTGCTAATGTTAGCTGGCTAAGTGGAATTGGAAAGAAAAAACTGGTCGACTTCAGTGAAAGATTTCTCGATATTTAATTTCTCCTCGTGTTCAGCAGCTTGACTGACGTTATTTATGTAGCCATGATGCTATTGATTCAGACAATTAACTCAACACCACGTAAATTTAGCTGTCTACACAGCTTGTTTGCAGCTTCTAGAATAGGTTACAAAAAGCCTGGGTTAGCCTGTGGTTCTGGATAAGATAGCGTGAGCCCACATAAAGAGTTCCAAATTATTGCTCAAGTAGGATTCTAGCAGTAGTCTTAGACTTTGTCGACATTTTTTGACAAAATTCTTGCCTGATATTGTGTGTCCTGTCTGTTTATATCACTGACATTAATATCAAACATTGTGGGATTATGAAGGGAATTAAAGGGAAAGTGTGAACTAACTAATTGTATTGTGAATTATGTTTAAGTTTTACACATGCCCTCTCCAAGCTATACTCCAGCTGATGCATGGTCTTCCGTTACTGCTAAGCTGACAATCAAACTCAGGTTTTCAACAAAACAGAAAAAAATGTTCAGGTAGCTTTGTATGTGTCAATATGTCTTGGATGTTACTACCTCAGATTGGATATCTGATAGCCATTCCAATAAAGGTTTTTTTTTTTTTTGGAAAGAAATGAAAACTTTGTTGGTCGTCTTTGATGGCATATCCGGATGTAAAATTAGACATGCAATGCACTGAGTTTTTCACCCTTTTTACTTTACTTTTTTACTTAAAAAGTATCTTTCTAAGCCTGTACTTTTTCACTTCTACTTGAGTAAAAAGCTTGAGTTGATACTTCAACTTTTAACTAAGTAATTTTGAACCCCAGTATCCATACTTCTACTTAAGTAAAGGATGTATGTACTTTTGACACCACTGCTTCCAATTATTGTTAGGAATTGCTTCGTTCAGAAGTTTTTTGTCTCTCTCTCAGTTCATTCTCTCTCGCATTGCTTCCGTGTTGTGGACTTTTATTCGTCCTTGGAAGCACAAGCTTTTGCCAGAGGTGTGTACCTCCTTTTGTGTTTGTCTCTTATCTGGGCTGCTCTTTGTTCTTTCTCTCACTGGTCGCTGCACCTGGCGTCCTATCACCACCCATTACAATTCTGGGGCAAAACCCAAAAAATTTACTCGAAATTATTTCATTAAAAAACTTCTACAAATGATATTACTTGGATTACTGCATTTTTACAGAGAGATATATCATTGAATCATAAAAAAATGAATTCTAGCCTTTTATCTTGCATAGTTCCTGAGTTACAGGTCATAAAATGTGGTGTCGTTTTTGTGGCATTTTGTGTTTTCGGCTGATTTTGAGGCTTGACCATTCAAAAGTGGATCAAGATACACAGAATCTAAGGCCATTTTCAGACTCTAGGGGATGGATATGGTTAGTACACCCAATTTCAGCCATGTATAAGCAATCCATTTGGAGCAATAAGTTGCCAAAGTTGGCTGAAAATGTGTTTTCCAAAAAGCTTAATTATTATTCAAATTTTGAAGGGCTATAACTTGAAATCTATTTGAGATACTGGCCTAATATTTGGCATTTTTTTATTTTGTGTGAATATTTACTCGTGAATTTTTTCAAAAATTTTGAGGAGGTGACCTGGCAGCACCTGGATGATTTGACATGGAATGACCCGTGTGTGACTCCCATGTATAGCTCTCTGGAACTCAACACAAAGAGATGAGAATGTATACATCTCTCAA
Organism: Gymnothorax javanicus; assembly: GCA_029692085.1. Taxonomy (NCBI): domain Eukaryota; kingdom Metazoa; phylum Chordata; class Actinopteri; order Anguilliformes; family Muraenidae; genus Gymnothorax; species Gymnothorax javanicus. The sequence continues at coordinate 42,049,434 of CM056203.1, forward strand.
GTATCGCTCAGTGGAACTTAAAACAAAGGCAGGGGAACGTGGGTGTCTCTGATGTAGCCCTCTGGAATTCAGCACAAAGCCAGGAGACCATGTGTGTCTCTGATGTGTCGCACTTTGGATCACAGAGCTAAGGCAGGAGAAAATGTGCGTGTCTCCCATGGGTCAAAATCAGGGACTCAGCACTCAGGCAGAAGTACATGTGTGTCTCTACTGCCTGTAACTCTCTGCAGAGCAGCCCTAACATAGGAGAATGTGTGTATCTCTCATATACCTTTCTCTGGAACTCATTAAGGCCGGAGAACATGTGTGCCTCCCATTATGTCAAACCCTGGAACTCAGCAATAAGACAGGAGAATGTGTCTCACAAATGTCGCTCACTGGAACTCATCACAAAAGCAGGAGAATGTATGTGTCTCACATGTCTTGCTCTGTGGACCTCAGCACAGAGGTAGGAGAACATGGTTGTCCTTCATTACACTCTCTGGAACTTAGCACTGAAAAAGGTGAACGTGTATGTCTCTCATGTGTCACTTTCTGGAACTCAGCACTAAAGCAGGAGAATGTGTATGTCTCTCAACTTGCTCTCTGGAACTCAAAACAAAGGTAGTAGAGCATATGTATCTCCCATGTGTTGCTCCCTGGAATTCAGGACTAAGGAAGGAGAAACTGTGTGTCTCCCTTATATCACTCTCTGGAACTGAACACAAAGGCAGGAGTATGTGTGTCTCTCCATGTGTCACTCTCAGGAACTCAGCACTATGGAAGAGGAAAGTGTGTGTCGACATCTGCAACTCAGCACTATGACAGCAGAGCGTCATTGTCTCCCATGTGAAGCTCTCTGGAACTAAGCACAACAGCAGGACAACACGTGTCTCTCCCATGTGCTACACTCTGAAACACAGCAATATGGCAAGTGAACATGCGTCACTCCCATATATTTCTCTCCGAAACTCAGCATTTAGGCAAGAGAACATGTTTCTCTCCGTTGTGTTGCTCACTGAAACTTAGCAGTAAGGCAGGACAATGAGTGGCTCCCCCATGTGTTGCTCTCTGGAACTCAGCACTAAGGCAGGAGAACGTGTGTCTGCTCAGGTTATCTCTCTCTCTCTGGAACTCAGCTCAAAGGCAGGAGTACATGTGTGGCTCTCCTTTGTGTTGCTCTCTGGAACTCAGCACTAAGGCAGCAGAACATGTGTGTATCCAATTTCTTGCTCTCGGGAATTCAGCACTGCGGATGGAGAAAGCATTTCTTTCCCATGTGTCGGTCTCTGAAACTCAGCACTACGACAGGAGAACCTGCGTCTCCTCTATGTGTCGCTCTCTAAAACTCAGCAATATGGCAGGAGAATGTGGTTGTCCTATAAGTGGAGCAACTGCAGGGGCCAAGGGGGCGGCCGCCCCAGGGCCCACAGCCAGTGGGGGCCCTGAACTACATTCTTATTACCGCCAAATAGAAAAAAAACATTATTTGGCAAAAGCATTTTGCATTAACACCCTATATTTCCAACTGTTATTATTTGTAATCAGTGATATTATTCATATAAACCCCTATTTCGCAAATCTAATCTTTATCATGGGCTTGTTTTGAACAATCATTCATAGCTATTGTAAAAGTTTTCATGCTTAATCTACCCACGTTTTAAAGACTTTTACTGAAATCAACTAGTTTCTTATTTTATTTTATATTTTTCTTTCATATTGATATGCAAATTTGTCAAGATGATTGCTGGGTAACATGTTGCTCAATGTCAAGTCTGTACTTGATTTGATTATGTGACCACGTTAATGTCTCTAACGTCTGGTAGTTCAAGCGCAAAATCAGAAGATAATCAAAGGAGGTTTTGCAGGGTCTAGGCAAATTTGCCCACTGCCCAATTTAAACCATCTTCTGGTTATACGTACCTACTTGTGGGACTGTCCAGAAAATAGATTGGAAATGTGAAATTTGCATACAAGAAGTGAACTGTGACTTATTTAGTGATTTCAAGGGTTTTTGTGAGACCAGGCCTGGAAAAGTCCATTTTTAACCCATAACCTATAAGTGATTGTTCTGAATAAGCAGATTATTTTTAAGGGCTACACAACAACATGATGGACATTTTGAAACCAAACATAAGTAAATATATGAAAAACTGAATAAGTTTTAGACAATTTTCCATTGAAAAATGCATCTGTCTTGACCAAAATTGATGCAAAACATAAAGTTCTTCTTGAAAAACAACGAGGTTCCTATGAAAACACACCTAAGATATTTTCACAAAAGTTGCCTCATATAGTTGGCTAAATAATGTGGGAGTGTCATTAAATTGCGAGACTGGTAACATGGATCCGGATTGCGAAAATTGGAACCATCCCTGTATTTAGAAACAAGACTAGGTGCAACCTAGTATATGGCTGGGCCGCCGAGTGCTGTATGAGAATGTGCGCCCAAGAAAAGGGTGCTAAATGAGGCAAAGCTCATTCTGTTATATGAAGTGCAAGTTTCATAATGAGCTGGCGTTGATAAATTATTTACAAAGTGGGTGAGGAGAGTGGGAGAGTGAGAGTGTGAAAGTGTGCTTACATAAAGCGTTATTCGATATTGGTGATGGTTGAATATGGTTAACTGTGACAAAAAAAATTGAAATGCAATTAATTTTAATGAATTGATTACCTATTGAAAGCTCTCGAAAAGGCCTTGTAGTTGACACCAAGATCATGAGAATTGGCCGAGAAATAAGAAAGTTTTGAAATTTTATAGTGCCCCCAAATAGTGAATTGTTTGGTATTTATTTCAGTCGCTGTGGATAAAGAAAAAAAGTGTGTTGCGAAGTGAGCAATTTAGGTCAATTTTACCTCAAATATGGTAGACAGTCAAAGAAATGATATAAGCAATGTTTAAAAAAAAAACGCAGTAAAATACAAGAATTCGATTTTCATAAGCGACAGTTACAACCTGACCAAGTATTGCACTTTGTCACATAGCTAATATGATAACAAAGGTGTATAAAGTACTGGGAAAAAAAGTTACGAAAGAGTAAAAGTACCATTACTGAAAGTTACTTTGGTAAGAGTTGAAGTCACCCATAAGAAAATGATTCCAGTAAAAGTCTTAAAGTAGCTCACATTAAATGTACTTAAGTAGTATCTTGTGAAAAAATATAAGTAAGTATCAAAAGTGCAAGTACAAAGTATTTTTCATTGCACGCATAGAAAGAAGCAAAGCAACCACGCATTTTTCTCTCCTTGTGCTCTTTAATTAATTTTCAGGTGAATGAAAGTTACAGTATTTAAAAACAAACTGGCAGTCTCTCCTTTATACATTTCTTCTTCTTCTTTGAGTTTACTGGCGGATTAAAAAACCAAAATAATTGACTGCAATTCATAGAATTACATGGTATCAATACCTTGTTGAATTTTTGCTTCAGAAAACTGCTTATACTGAACTTCTAATTGGGATACTATATATATATATATATATATATATATATATATATATATATATATATTTTTATTATGATTTTTTTAACTGCTATGGGCAAGTATTTTGCGCAGTTTGCACATCAGGCTTAGCCGAGGAGTTAAATTAAGGCAAGTCTTGAAAAACAGGTATTGGAGTGAACTTGTCCATATTCTAAGAGCTCGGCTTGCTTGTGAATATTCAAAAACTGATCCGGGTGTGCCATCTAGTGATATAATAGTGTAACTGCGTGCATAAATTTGCAGCTCCATGTACGTTGGCAAACACATCTGCACAAAGCGGCCAAGATACCCTGCCGAGCACCGTTGTTCTTCTCGAACACGCCAAATCCAGATAATCCTTAAATGATGAATTACATTCATATTTTAATGTGTAACGAGAAACGAAGTGGCCAGTGTCCAAGTAACGAGGTGAAAGTATATTTTTTAATCTTTTAAATGTGGTAGAGTAAAAGTAAAAGTCCCGGTTGAAAAAAAACTCAAGTAAAGTACAAATAGGCCTACTCAAAAAAAAAAAAAAAACTACTTCAGTATTGTAACGAAGTGCATGTACACCTCTGTATGATAATGTATCCCAAATCCCTTCATTGTACCCGTTTTCTCTCGTATCGGTTGAGAGATTCAACAGAAAGATTAAGGAAATGATTCTGGTACCGGCTGCGAAATTCAATAGGGAGATAGAGGAATGTAACACATTGTACCAATCTAACGTAATAGAATCTTAACAATGGTCGGAATGTGTGTTTAATTTCCCTATTCAACCTCGCAACTGATACTGTCCTCCATGCTTGTTAACTGTCGTATCGGTTGCGAGATTGAATAGGGAAATTAAAAACACATTCCAACCATTGTTATTATTCTTTGACGCTAGATTGGTACGATTTGTAACATTCCTCTATCTCTATGGAATCTCACAACCGGTGCCAAAGAAAATAAGCATGGAGGACTGAAACAAACCGAACCAATCTAGAGTGAAAGAAGATTTGCCTAATAATGGTCGGACTGTGCTCATAATCAAAAATTGAATGGAACTTTTTGAAAGACCGGGATGCTAGCTAGGGCGAGCGCAGCATATGCATCCGCTATATTAAGATTTCTATTGAAACCATCAGACTGTCAGACACTAAGTTATATTAAAACCATGTCCGACTTTCGGACACGTGGACACTGCTTCGAGGTGTCTCCGTGTCCGACAGTTGGATGGTTTTCAATAATTCATAATTCACTTTTGAACTTTTTTTTCAAGCCATGAACCTCATGCAAGAGAAGAAAACTGGGTAGCTAACTTAATTTGAGCAACACCGATTTCGGACACGTAGACACTGCGAACAAACAAACGCCTTAGCCTACTGTAACTTAAGTCATGATGAAATGCCCATGTAAGAGAATAAAACTGGGTAGCTAACTTAATTTGAGCAACACCGGTTTCGGACACATAGATGCTGCGAACAGACACGTAGTACTGCAACTTGACTCATGATGAAATGCCCATGCAAGAGAATAAAACTGGGTAGCTAACTTAATTTGAGCAACACCGATTTCGGAAATGGGTGAACTTTTTTCAAGCCATGAATTTCGAATGGTCTGACTTCACCTAGGCACACATTGGCAAGTCAGCAAAGTGAAAATTTCACTTACGTTCTAGGGACAAATCCAAAATCCACCAACGGCAAAGAACTCCGGTCAAATCCAAAATCCAGCAACAGCAGAGTAGGTGCTCCGTTTCAATTCCGAAATCCACCATTTACAGAGTATTCCGTTCCTGCTGCAAAGTGTCAATGCCGACATCCGAAACCCATGTGGCCTATTTATAATGTACAGGCCAGTAGACTGCCAACCAATCGTTGAAGTTCTTCCCCGCCGGCCGACCAACCGCTGAACTTCTTCTCCGCCGGCCAGCCAATCGTCGACCAACCAATCGTTTAAGTTCTTCCCCGCCGGCCGACCAATCGCTGAACTTCTTCCCCGCCGGCCAGCCAATCGTTGAACTTGATCACTCACTCACTCAGTCACTCAGTCACTCAGGTACTCAGCGACATTCGCGTTTGTAGGGGCGTGGCCGCTGCTCGGCCCAGCCCAAAAAGCCGCCACACAGGATGTGAGGTCATATCTCAGCAACGCTTGGACATATCAACCTCAAACTTGGTACATGGCCTCAAGACCTGCCCCTGGGAAGGCCCAAAAAATATCATGACTTTTGACCTCTGGGGGGCGCTATAAATAGCAAAAACATATTTTAGCTGATATCTCTTGATCTGTTTGGACTTTAGCCTTTATTCCAGTGTCTGCTGATGCTATTGGGCATCCCAAGACAGATCCGAGAAGAATGTGTATGTAAGCATCAAAATTTGTCAGCCATTTCTAATTTTGTCCAAAATGCACTTAAATTTACAGAAAGTGCATTTTGGACAAAATTAGAAATCAAATAACCAAACCAAACTCATCAAATTCACTTAGGACCTCATTCTGTTGTTGCACAATAAATTTTGTGATCACTGAGCCTTGGACAGTGTTGTCAAAGCCAATCGAAATTGAAAGCGTTGCTAAGATATGACTTTACTTCCTGTGACTTGAATATTTGCCGGAGTCAAAGGTCACCAAATTAAATAAGTCTTCTCCAGACTGTGTCATAAGTCCATATACCAAGGCTGCGTCCGAATAGTTAAAAAATTACGTCCTATCGTCTAATTCCTAACCACTTTTCTTTAACTTCTGTGTAAAACATCATGGGGTAAAGGAAAGGTGTAAAGGGGACTCTTTTACAGCTTAGAAAGAGAACCGCGCTTATAAGAAAATCCAAATGCATTTAACTAGGCAAAGTGATCACCCGCCTCCTGCCCGTCATGTGTGTTTGCTTTCGTGATTGGCCGGATGGACGGTCATCGCGGAATTGCGGGATACCATTTCCTCCTTTCTTTTCGAAAAGGATGGTTCAGTGTACCCTATGCTAAAGGTGATAAATCAGGAAGCATTGTAGCACCTTTCCTTTACATTTAAAGAATCCGAACACACTTATCATGGCTGCTACGTAAATACTTCCGGATCGTTTTCTAGGAGTTAGGATCTTTCCTAAGCAAAAATGACTATTCTGTTATGACCCCAATTTGTTATGGCCTCACGGACAGCAAGGGATGACAGACAAAATCCTTTAAGTTCAACAGATTTAATTAAACAAACACATAGAACTAATCTACACCCTACACTACTGACCAAGATTGAAAAGAAAATAAAAAATGAGATATTTACAATTCCCTGTAATGGAGATGGGCTGCTATGTTGTGATGTCCTGGGACAGGAAAATGCTCCAACACAGGCAAAAATCCACAAAAAGCTTAACAGGTCTTGAAAAGAGTGACAGGTCTGGTCAAATGTATCCTTCTTGCAATTTCTCCTACTACTCTACACTCTCTCGATTTTTCTCCTTATATACTCTTTTCCAGCCCCCTCTGAGGCATGCCCGGGACATGCCCAAACCTAGTTTTAGATTGCTTAACAAAAAAAATGTCAATACTGCCATCTAGTGGCTGTTTACCACATTACACCTCCATTCAAAAGGGAAAAATTTTGACTTATAAAGGCAAAATTTTTCTTTTCAACTCTAAAAATGGTTAAGTAGACGCTTGTATATATATATATATATATATATATATATATATACAATATGCTAATAAACACAGGTGATATATATATATATATACACATACTCAAACGCGGGATAAGCAATCGGCAATTACATTGTCAGCACCCTTTACATGCTTAATTTCCAAGTCAAACTCCTGTAAAATCAAACTCCAATTCAACAATCTCCGATTCTTGTTTTTCATCTTACTCAAAAACATTAACGGGTTGTGGTCAGTATATACAATCATTGGCTTTTGCCCTGTACAAACATAAACCTCAAAGTGTTGTAAGGATAGAACCAGAGCCAACAGCTCCTTCTCAATTGTGGAATAGTTCTTTTGGTGGCGATTGAACTTCCTGGAGAAGTATGCCACGGGATGCTCAATGTCATCAGAGTCACTTCTCTGTAGGAGCACAGATCCACAAGCTTGGTCGCTAGCATCGACCGCTATGGAGAACGGTTTGTTGAAGTCAGGAGATTTGAGCACGGGAAGTGACACAGCAGAGACTTCAGGCGATCGAAGGCTCTTTGGCATGCTTCATCCCAAGTGAACTTCACGCCTTTCTTCAGTTGGTTGGTGAGACTGAGAGCAATCTCAGCAAAGTTCTTGCAGAACTTGCGGTAGTACCCGATCATTCCAAGGAAGCGGCGCAAAAGCTTTTTTTTGTTGTCAGGAACTGGAAAGTCCATGATGGCTTGGACTTGAGCATTTATGGGTGCCACCTTACCCTGGCCTACGATATAGCCAAGATACGTGACAGTAGCACAACCAAAGTCACTCTTGTTCAGGTTAACAGTCAGGTTAGCCTGGGTCAAACACTGGAACAACGTCTCTACATCTTTCAGATGTTCTTCCCAGGAGTCACTCCATGTGATCAGGTCGTCGATGTACGCACCCGTGTGTGGCAATCCGGCGATTGTAGACTGTATCATCCTTTGGAACGTGGCTGGGGCATTTTTCATGCCAAAGGGTAGGACTTCACACTGGTATAACCCAGATGGTGTGGCAAAAGCAGAGATGCTCTTGGCCCTCTCAGTTAAAGGCACACACCAATAACCCTTCAATAAATCAATCTTGGTCAGAAACTTTGCTTGCCCTACTCTATCGATACAATCATCAATCCTAGGTATTGGAAACACATCAGTTCTAGTTACAGCATTGACTTTGCGATAATCTGTACAGAATCTAGTACTTCCATCAGGTTTTGGAACTAGAACACAGGGTGAACTCCAATCGGAGTTAGAGGGTCTGATAAAATCATGTTCTAACATGTACTCAACCTCTTTCTCAGCAATCTTTCTCTTTTCAGGATTCATCCGGTACGGATGCTGTTTTATTGGTTTGGCATCACCAACATCTACATCATGAGAGGCTATAGAAACTCTCTTTGGAACATTAGGAAATAGATCTTTATATTTCTTGATCAACCTCTCAAACTGATCTCTCTGTGAGGGTTCTAAGTGCTGGAGTTTTACATCAAGATTTTGCAACACTTCAGAATTTGACAATTTACATGAAAGAACTTCAGCTTTAATTCTAGGTTCATCATCTTGAAACTCCCCATCATCTTCACAAGTCTCGGCCATAGGAGGATCTGAAGTGACAGCTGCAACCCTAGCATTCCTATCATGATAAGGCTTCAGCATGTTAATGTGACACAACTGTTTTGGCTTTCTCCTATCTGGAGTCTTCACAATGTAATTGAGATCATTGAGTTTTGTCAGAATTTCATAAGGACCATGAAATCTAGCCTGCAATGGATTGGACTGCAAGGGAAACAACACAAGGACCTTGTCTCCTGGTTTAAACTCACGGCTTCTAGCCTTATGATCATACCAAGTTTTCATTTTTCCCTGACTTGATTTCAAGTTCTCTTTGGCTAGGTCACAAGCTGCACGCAGTCTTTCCTTGAACTTGCTAACATAGTCTAACAGACTGATATCGGCTCTTTCTCTTGCCATTGTTCACTCAACAATAGCAAAGGTCCTCTCACTTCATGGCCAAACACTAGCTCAAACGGACTGAATCCAGTAGACTCCTGCACTGCTTCTCTAGCTGCAAACAACAGCAGATGAACACCTTCATCCCAGTCTTTCTCATGGTCATAACAATAAGTCCTCATCATTGTCTTGAGAGTGGAATGAAACCGCTCTAAGGCACCCTGACTCTCTGGATGATAGGCACTGGAAAGAATCTGCTTTGCACCTAGTTCATACACAACCTGCTGAAACAATCCGGAAGTGAAATTGCTACCTTGATCTGACTGAATTTCCCTGGGAAGGCCAAACAACGTGAAGAACTTTATCAAAGTCTTCGAAATTGCAGTTGCCTTGATGTTGCGTAGAGGGATGGCTTCAGTGAATCTGGTAGATGCACACATGATTGTCAACAAGTACTGATTTCCAGATCTAGTCTTGGGTAATGGACCAACACAATCAACAATGACCTTGGAGAAGGGCTCCCCAAATGCTGGGATAGGCTGCAATGGAGCTGCAGGTGGGTCTAACTGGTGTTTTCCAACTACCTGACAAGTGTGACAGGTTTTGCAAAAGTTGGAAACATCTTTCCGAAGTCCAGGCCAGAAGAAGTGTTTCATGATCTTGTCAACAGTCTTGTTAACACCAAGATGACCTCCTAAAGGCAAACTATGAGCCATTGTTGAGATCTCCTGTAGACTTTCGGAACAACAATTTGCTTGACCACTGCCCAATCTGCATTGGCAGGGATATCAGGAGGGCGCCACTTCCGCATCAACACTCCATCCTTGAGATAATACCCAACTGGAACTGCGTCTATTTCTTCATCAGGAAGGGCTCTCTTCTTTTAGTACACAAATTTCAGGATCATTGGTTTGCTCCTGAATCAACCGCTTTCTGGACAGAGACAAGTCTCCAGACACATCAGAATCACCAGACCCATCTGGCTGGCTGAATAGAGAACTGATAAAAGTGTCTGATAAGTCCTCAAACGGAGAAACCATAGTAGGCTGAACAGAGTCATGAGGCGAACCACCTGAGTCATGACTATTCAAGGTGCTGGACGGCACCACATCATCTTCTTCTTGAGCCTTCTTGGCCATAGCACGAGTCACTGCACAGGAAGGATACAGAGATGGGTCTTCATCGCCATCTTCAGTGCTCGGCTGTGAAGTAAGATGAACAGGGGGAACTACATTGCCCCCAGCCAGGTCATTGCCTAGCAACAGAGAAACACCCTTGATAGGTAGACTTGACATAAGTCCCACCTTTACCTGTCCTGTAACTAAATCTGACTTCAAGAATACAGAGTGCAGGGGGTACAGATACAGTCCTCCCTTCAATACCTTGTACAAGTATGAAATCCCCAGAAGCGGTCTCATCACGTAACTCCAAGGAGTCCATCAACAAAAGTGACTGAGAAGCTCCGGTATCCCTTAGGATATATATGGGGACAGGAGGAGAATGCTCATTCAGAGCCACAAATCCCTCTGACACAAATGGAAGAAATTCCTCCCTAACAAAGTCAGCAGTATCAGGCTTCTTAGCCTCACAAGGAGCAGGCAATTTAGCAGATCGGTCATCTACTACAAGGGTTTCTAACCTTGTCTTCACAAAGGCATTGGGTTTGGTATCCTTTTCTTTTTCTTTCTTAGCTTTAAGGAACCAACAGTTAGTTGTAACATGACCAGATTTCTTGCAATAATTGCAAACTAGACCACTTTTGTCACTGTCAGCTTTCACACTTTGATCTGACCTTTGACTGGATTTCTGAGCACCATCACCAGATTTGTCTTTGGCTGAGGAATCTTGGGTATCACCGTAACCTTTCTTCTGACATTGGGACCATCTATTATTACTGCTAGACTGAAATTTGGACTTATGTGTGAGAACATATTCGTCTGCAAACTTGGCAGCTGATTGCAAATTCAGTGCTTGCTTCTCATTAAGGTAGGTCTTAATATCATCCTTGACACAGTTCTTGAATTCTTCAACTAACACCATCTCTTTTAGTGAGTTGAAATCATCCTTGACCTCCATAGAAGTACACCAGCGCTCAAAGCAAACCTTCTTCTCGTTAGCAAATTCAACATAAGTCTGATTGTCAGATTTCTTCAGACCTCTGAATTTCTGTCGGTAAGCCTCTGGAACCAACTCATAAGCTGTCAAAATAACCTTTTGACAACCTCATAATCAGAGGAATCATCTGCAGACAAAGCCGAATAGGCTTGTTGAGCTTTTACCCTTGAGGACAGTTTGCAGCATCAGAGGCCAGTGTTCCTTTGGCCACTGACAACTCTTAGCTACCTTCTCAAAGCACTGGAAATACTTATCAACCTCCTTTTCTGAGAATGGAGGCACCAGCTTTACCTCCTGGCTAGCCCGAAATTTGTTCTCAGCTTGAATTTTTATTTTTAGTAGCTCCATTTGGAGCCTTTCTTCTCTAATTTTTCTAAATCGAAATCTCTCTGTCTCTGTCTCTCTCTTTCTGCTCTTTCCTCTTCTCTTGCTAATTTTTCTAACTCAAACTGCCTTTCTTTCTCTCTTTCTGCTCTCTCGAACTCTCTTTGTTTTTCTTTTTCCTCAATTTCTTTTCTCTCTTTCTCTCTCTTTTTCCTCTTCTCTTGCTAATTTTTCTAACTCAAACTGCCTTTGTTTTTCTTTTTCTTCAATTTCTAGCATTTTTAATTTAAGTTCCAATTCTACATTTGGATTTTCCACGGAAACTGTTCCAGATCTCCTGGTGCAAACACATTTTCATCAATGTAATATTCAACAATCTCTCTCTCCAGTCTTGCTTTTCGCATGGCTGGTTTTACATCTGTCAGCTCTAACTGTCTGCATATTTCTAGCAGTTCTGTCTTTTTAAAAGACTTCAAAACCTCTACGGTTGGTGATGCCAAGAAATCATCCATTGCTGTTGATCTGCCAATATATATCTAGGAAAATTCAAAAAAACAATTTCACTATTTGAAATTTTAGATTTTCAATAAATGACTCGCACAATGGTCTATCCCGGACCCGAGCCCCCAATTTGTTATGACCCCAATTTGTTATGGCGTCACGGACAGCAAGGGATGACAGACAAAATCCTTTAAGTTCAACAGATTTAATTAAACAAACACATAGAACTAATCTACACCCTACACTACTGACCAAGATTGAAAAGAAAATAAAAAATGAGATATTTACAATTCCCTGTAATGGAGATGGGCTGCTATGTTGTGATGTCCTGGGACAGGAAAATGCTCCAACACAGGAAAAAAAAAAAAAAAAGCTTAACAGGTCTTGAAAAGAGTGACAGGTCTGGTCAAATGTATCCTTCTTGCAATTTCTCCTACTACTCTACACTCTCTCGATTTTTCTCCTTATATACTCTTTTCCAGCCCCCTCTGAGGCATGCCCGGGACATGCCCAAACCTAGTTTTAGATTGCTTAACAAAAAAAATATCAATACTGCCATCTAGTGGCTTTTTACCACATTACAATTCGGACGCAGCCCAAGTTTCGTGTTGATGCACCAAAGCATTGCTGAGATATGGGCCTACTTCCTGTTTGGCGGCTTCGCCGTCAATTTTGATTGGCTGTTACGACCGAACGGTTTAGAGTTGAGATAGCCTTCTCAGGCTTGGTCTGTAGATCACATGTGCCAAGTTTCGAAATGATCGGACAAACTTTGTAATTTATGTAAATTTAAGCGCATTTTGGACAAAATTAGAAATGGCCGCCAAATTCTGATGCTAACATACCCATTCTTCTAGGATCTGTCTAGGGATGCCCAACAGCATCAGCAGACCCTGGAATTAAGGCTTAAGTCCAAACAGATCAAGACATATCAGCTAAAACATGTTTTTGCTATTTATAGCGCCCCCCCAGAGGTCAAAATTCATGGTATTTTTTGGGTGTCCCAAGGGGCAGGCCTTGAGGCCATGTACCAAGTTTTGGGTTGATATGTCTAAGTGCTGCTGAGATGTGACCTCACATCCTGTTTGGCGGCTTTTTTCTAAATACAAGGATGGTTCCATTTTTCGCAATCCGGATCCATTTTACCGGTCTCGCAATTTAATGACACTCACACATTATTTGTGCCAACTATATGAGACAACTTTTGTGAAAATATCTTAGGTGTGTTTTCATAGGAACCTGGTTGTTTTTCAAGATGAACTTTACATTTTGCATCAATTTTGGTCAAGACAGATGCATTTTTCAATGGAAAATTGTCTGAAACTTCGTAAGTTTTTCACATATATGCTTATGTTTGGTATCAAAATGTCCGTCAGGTTATTGTTTAGCCATTAAACATCAATTTGTTTTTCAGAACAATCATTTATGGGTTTAAATATGCACTTTTTTAAGGCCTTGTCCCACAAAAATCTTGAACTCACTAAATAAGTCACAGTTTACTTCCTGTACGCAAATTTCACATTTCAAATCTATTTTCTGGACAGTCCTACAAGAAGGTACATATAACCAGAAGATGGTTCACATTGGGCAGTGGGCAAATTTGCCTAGACCCTGCAAAACCTCCTTTGCAAACTCAGGAGCAGTCGATCCATTCAAGGGTGCAGTCATGGTATTTGCGACATGAGTGTCAAAATTTTTTTTGTCAGATAGTATTAATTTTTTTATGTGGATGGAGGTAAAATGGTTGAACCTTAAATCTGAAAACTGTTTGTTCATATCTTGTTTCGTTCTCAAGATATAAGAGCATTAATTAAGAAATATTGTTTAATGAGATATGTAGATGGGACGCATGATTTTATTGTTTTATAGCCTAGCATAGTAGCTATGGCTTTCAAATTTTGCATATTGATTGTGCATCACACGAGACATTCTCTATACAAAAATTGATGTTCACAATTCACTGGAAGGTGCTTACAGTGGTAATCCATAAGATTTCCGTCTCGTTACTGTCTGTTAAGTCAGTGTCTATCAGAGAGGGGGGATAAAACAACGATGATTGGGCCTATGACCCACTGATGAAAGCACTTGTATTTCATTTTTTGCCAGGTAAAGCCATCAGTGTGTCTGTGGCGACATTCCCGCGCTATATTCAAATACAGGCGCACATCTAGTGACGCTTTTTACGTCAGTAAGCAGTGTTTGGTCTGTCCAGAAGGTAGGAGGAGTCGCAAGCTAGTTTGAAGGAAGTAAGGAACCCCAGGAGAGGCAATGGCAAGGTAGACGTCAGAAGGGATCCAGTAGCGTACTTTTCCTAACCTGAACCTTGGCTCTATCCCCTAACCCTAAATCTAACGTGTCCCTTACACTATATGTCAGTTTTACGGATGGAATTAAGGGAGGACCGTTAAAAATGCTGCCTTCCAAGAAGCGGAAAGTACCGCTACTGGATCCCTTGACGTCCACCCAAAGGCAAACACCATACTGTGTAGCTATACTGTGCACAGAAGAAACTAACGTTAGCGGAGTCTCTGTTGAGGCTACTAATGAAACTTAAATTATAACGTAATTTCAGGAGGCAAACGGGGAAAAAAAAGCTACGTTAACCACCTCGACAAATCATTTTTATTAGAGAAAAAAAAGTTATAACGTTACGTGTTTACCAACTACCGTTTTCATTATTTACGCAGGGCTCTCAACTTTCACATTTTCGGCTTGAGTTTAAACGACATGTTCACGTTCCCGTGCTGTAGTCAGGAATTATTCTATCAGACCATTTGTAGAGATTCTCAGGTGGAACTGAAGTCCTAGTGCATCGAAGTTCATCAGTTTCACGTGTTACGGTGGATTTTGCCACTAGTAATATGAGAATAATTATGATTGCGGAATTCTCACGCGTTTCTTCACTCAGGGGTTGGAAGCAGTGGAACTGCATAAAAATGTTTCAAATGGTTTTATTTCATTTAAACAATTTGAACGATCGTGAAACACATGCATTTCGTTGATTGAATAATTACGGACTACAGCACGAGAATGTGAATGAAGCAAAAATTCTCATGGCGAATGCGTGAGAGTTGGCAGCCCTTTAAGTTAATCGATTTATCATAATAGCCTAACATGTTACTGGAATGAGATGACGCAAATGGATGACTAACGTCACATAATTTTTACTTTTATTGAGTTCAACCGCCGTGTCTGAGAGCTTCTTTCCCGTCTGCATGAGAGTTGAGGAGGCGTGGAACTGGCAAGAGCCGTGAATTTACCGACGTCATACAGGTGACTCTGTTGGGTCTCGACAAGAGTTATGGGAAATGAGGTCCAAAAGCGCACCTGCAATTACAGCTTACTGCCAAAGATGTCAATATAAACAAACCAATTCAAATCTTATGGATTACCACTTTAAACAAAAGACTTAAGCGGTTAGTTAATGGTAATTTAGATTTGAGATACAAAAGTTTCTCTCAGAGCCACAATTCGTTTTCAAATCAAATAATCTTTTTTTTCCCTCTTACTTGAGTATATAATGGATAGAATTGACATAGTTGGCATTTTCAGAAAATAATTGTGTTTCCATAAAACAATAGAGAAATGGATATCTCTGTAGATGGGATAATTTTAAAATGCTAGTTTCTAGGAGTGTTAAGATATTCATATCGTTATATTTCAGCTTTTAGTTGATCTGTTGATATGTGCTACTAAAACAATGTTAATTAGTCTAATTATTAAATGCTAATAAGTTTTTCCTCAATTTTCAATTTTTTTTCTTCTTTCAGCTTATGGTTGAACTGATCACATGCAATACTACTAGAACACTGCTGATTAGTATAATTAGCGAATACTAATTAGGCTAAATACAATCACTAATAATTTTTTCACCGATATTCGTTTTTTTCATTGACGTAGTCAGTTTTTAATATGCTTTGATGTGACTTTGAGTAGATTATCTGACAAAATTTTGACCACTGATTGATCAGTTGATTTGTGAACTATTGATGCTAACTCAAGATCAGATCAAAAGGGTCATTTTCATCAACTTTCACCTCGATATAAAAGAAACTCACTGAACAGGAAAGTATGTGCACTGGATCAAATCATATCTTATGAATGGAGATGTGGCAAACATACTTATGCGGTGCAAACAAGTAATTAGTGCCACAGAGTTTAGTAACTTGCAAACTATGACATATAGAATCATGGTATATTTGTACATTTATTAGTTTGAATTGTATTTTGAGCAAGTTATGTGTCATCAAGAAGAAAATGACATGTATTTTTTATTTTCTAATTAAGCCTAATTAGTTGTTATAATTAGTCGATTGTTCTACAATAAATTGCTTTTTGCACTCTTAAGTTGATGTTGTTTTTGTTATCATCTTGTTTGCATTAACCTGAGTGCTTTATACTCCTATCAACTCCCATTAACTCGTAGAATTGCCGGTATCCCATATTTTTCCCATCTACAAACTTTCGGGGTGTCCCATCTACAAATCTCATTATTTGGTCTCATTATCTTAATATTGATGATTTAACTAACTTTTTTTCTCCATGTTGTAGGGCAGTTACTTTACTTCATAAATCAATTGAACTAGTTCCTTGAAAATATTTAAAAGATCAGGGATTTTGATTTTCCACGAAGGGTCAAAAAACAATGTCACAAGCTGTCCCATCTACAATAAAGTTTCCTTAAGACAAAAGAGTCATTTACACAAAAGTGATATCATTTTGCTTCAGCACAATTGTAGTTCATAGTAATGTCTTCCAAATAAATGCAAAACATTTTACAGAACTATAGTAGGGACGTGTGCAGAGGACAATGAGTTTTTTTTTGTCCCATCTACAAGAAAACAAATACTGTGACCTTACCCTCAAACATAAAAGCAGTAGACAGAAAAGAAAAAAAAACTGGAGGAGAGGGTAGCAAAGCTACCAACACTAAGTTCATTTGGCTTCAAGCAGTCCGCACCACGGACGACCCTTTCTCAAGCAGCAATGCAGCCAGCAGGTAACAGATCAAGCTAAGCTTACGTTTGATCTAAATAATAATGACGTCCACGGCTATAGCTCTCTTGCAATAGGCGTGGCCTAGCTGTGGCGAATACGAGGTCAAGCTTTGTCCGCCATTGATGTGGCCGAACAAAGCCCCAGGCTATTGACGCTACACACTGCACACGGAGAAAAGTAGAGAAAATGCCGAGTAAGTGTGCCATCGTTGGCTGTTCCAACCGGTCTGACCGGGAGAGGGAGAAACGATTTTACCGTGTGCCCGGTATTATACGGAATCAGGGTGAAAAAACTTTGGAGTTGTAAACAATTCGACAAACTAAATGGTTTTCAAGCATCTCCAGGGCCGACTTGGACATACACAAGAAGGAAATCCGCGTCTGTAGTGACCACTTCATCCGTGGTTAGTTTTTTTGTGATTATATACTTGAGACAGTTTGTATTGGATTATAGTTGCAAACTGATAACAATAGGCCTATTTAAGAAAACTGTTGTTATGACCTCTCGGTCACTACCGCATGTGTGTTCGCGTGTCGCGCTACTGGAAGCGCTCCTGGTTGACTTACTTGCAGTAATTCTGACTGGTATGCTTGTGTTACTTTGGTTAGCAATCAAGGTGGTAGTTTCGTCTTAATGTTACCTGATCGTAGCTGCTACAGTTGAAGCGAAGCGGAGAGGCGTTGTATCTGTCTAAGTTGGGCTGATAAGGCTGCAACTAGTGAAACGATCGTTTTGCTCATCCGGGGTCAGCCGGGAACTTTGCCGTCGTGCGCCCTTACAAAAAATGCTATTTGATTTACCACTGGATACCATTCATTTACCATTGAGAATTTTCGTAAGGGTGGGCTAGCTCTGATGCTAAAGCTGTGTCTGGTATAACAAACGATTTCTCTGCATTGCTGTGGCGGAATTGTATCCCCTTTAAAAAATGTTTTGGCGAATTAAAAGCTGAAAAAGTGGAAACTGGATTCGGATTTTTCCCGGTACGAGTTACCGATTCGCAAACTCCGCACAAGCAATGCTTTCGACCGTTTGCGTGTTTCTGCTATGAGCTCATTTAGTAACTTGCTGTCGGAATTGTTTCGTTTTGGAAGAAATGGTTATCAGGAGCTTATAGCAAGGTATCTTCCAGAAAAGTGGGTATATAACAGTACAGCTACAACCGCATGCAAGCAAGGCAAGACAGCACAATACTGTGATTTAGGCTCAGCCGAACTGTCCTCTGCTTCCATTGCTGATGTACTTGGCCACACTAATGGCGGCCGTTGCTACTAGTTACTGAGGCAGTCCAATGTTAGGTCACGTGACTATTGCAAGTTTCCTATTGTGTCAAGACAAGATGCAGATTTTGCTCAGCGCAAAGTTTGCCGAATGCCATTCAAATTGGTGAGTAGGCCTACAAGTGACATTTCTTTTAGCCCACAGTCGATTGTTCTATACAACCCCAATTCCGAAATAGTTGGGACGAAGTGTAATTTGTGAATAAAATCAAAATGCAATTACTTTCAGATCACATGAGCCAATGTTATTTACAATAGAACACAGATAACATTTCAAATGTTGAATCTGAGACATTTTACATTTTTTTCCCACAAAATGAGCTTATTTCAAATTTTCTGGCTGCAACAGGTCTCAAAAAAGTTGGGACACAGGCAAAAAAGAGCTGAAAAAGCAATTAATATATAAGAGAATCAGCTGAAAGAACATTTAGCAAGTAATTAAGTTAACTGGCATCAGGTGTGTAACATGATTGGCTATAAAAGGGATGTCTTAGAGAGGCTGAGTCTCTCAGAAGTAAAGATGGCCAGAGGCTCTCCAACCTGTGAAGGTTTGCGTAAAAAAAATTGTGGAATACTTTAAAAACAATGTTCCTCAATGTCAAATTGCAAAGGCTTTGAAAGTCTCATCATCGACAGTGCATAACATCATCAAAAGATTCAGAGAAACTTGAAAAATCTTTGTGCGTAAGGGACAAGGCCAAAGACTTTCACTGGATGCCCGTGATCTTCGGGCCCTCAGATGCCACTGCATAACTCACTGGCATGATTCTGTCATGGACATTACTAAATTGGCCCAGGAATACTTCAAGAAACCACTGTCAGTAAACACAGTCTGCCGTGCCATCCACAGATGCCACCTAAAACTCTATCATGCAAAAAGGAAGCCATTGTTGAGCATGATCCAGAAGCGCCGCCGTGTTCTGTGGGCCAAGGCTCATTTAAAGTGGACAGTAGCAAAGTGGCAAAGTGTCCTGTGGTCAGACGAGTCCAAATTTGACATTCTTGTTGCAAATCATGGGCGTCGTGTCCTCCGGGCTAAAGAGGAGAAAGACCACCCCTCCTGTTATCAGCGTTCAATTCAAAACCCAGCATTTCTGATGGTATGGGGATGCATTAGTGCATATGGTGTGGGACACTTGCATGTTTTAAAAAGCACCATGAATGCTGAAAGGTACATAAAGGTTTTAGAGCAACATATGCTCCCCTCCAGACAACATCTATTCCAGGGAAGGCCTTGTGTATTTCAGCAGGACAATGCAAAACCACATACTGCAGCTATTACAACAGCATGGCTTCGTAGTAGAAGAGTCTGTGTGCTGCACTGGCCTGCCTGCAGTCCTGATCTTTCACCGATTGAGAACATTTGGCGCATAATTAAACGAAAAGTCCGTAAAAGGTGACCCAAAACTCTCCAGCAGCTGGAAGCCTGTATTAAACAAGAGTGGGATCAAATTCCAGTGGCTAAACTCAAGAAACTTGACTCCTTAATGCCCAGATGCCTCCACTTTGTTAACAAGACTAGATGCAACCTAGTATATGGCTGGGCCGCCAAGTGCTGTATGAGAATGTGGGGCCAAAAAAAGGGTGCTAAATGAGGCAAAGCTCACGCAATTATATGAAGTGCAAGTTTAGTAATGAGCTGGAGCTGATAAATTATTTACAAAGTGGGTGGGGAGAGTGTGAGAGTGAGAGTGTGTGAGTGAGGGAGTGGGAGTGAATGAGAGTGAGAGTGTGTGAGGGAGTGGGGGGTGGGGGTCTTGAGTAAGGAAAACATATCAAAAGCAAGTTATACATTTGAATAGACAAAGAGATAGAGTAAGGGTAGCAGTTATTGATTTTGTGAATGTCAATTTGAGAGAGACAGCAGCAGCAGATGTAGATAGCAGTTAAAGTATGTCTAATCGTAATGAAACAATAAAGGTATCCTTGCAGTTGTGTTAATCGAGGACGTGACGTCACTTTTGTGAACACATGGCAGTTCCTATCCACCTTATTCCCACGTCCCATGATCCCTAGTGCGAATTCTGGGAGCAAATCCGCTGCATCCTGTCACTGAACTGTTTACCATGGTAACGGCTAACGCGAATCCTCTTTTTTTAAGCGATTGGAAAATAATATATGAGGGAACATCATCTTTTAGCCCTCAGATGGGATAAAGTTACGGTACCGCTGCCTTCTACTATCGAAGAATGGGAGAACAACCTGAAGCAGTGGCCACACTAGCGCATTTGGCTACATTAGCGACTCCGTTGTCAAAGACTGCGAAGCTATGAACAATCTACAAAGCTCCGAAGCGTATGCAGTACTTCCACAGCAACAAGGTCAGTCGCGTTTTGTTAAAGGAGGTAGTATACGACCTTATGTACCTTAAAACAGATGTACAAGTACTTTCTGAGAATATTTATGAAGGAAACACTGTATTTCAGTGGTAAATATTGCTCTGTATATGAAACGTAATGGATTGTTATACAGAGTAAATTAAGCCATCCGACAGTACGAGTCAAATTAGCTCTACTCCAGCCAACTACATTATACGGCATTAAGTTGCTAGCTAATCCAATACTATAACATGTAAAACACAGTGAGTCCAGTTTTCCCATACTTTCAATTTTAGTGAAATGAGGTTTGGAGAGCAAGACTATTGTTTGGAACAGAGTAGGCTATTTTCAAATTGTAGTAGACTATTGCTACTTCTACAGCCTCATCTTAAACTGTACAGAATGAAACGTTAGTTACACTGACTGGCATTACTGGACGAATACAATTTACTGTCCTCCTTACACGTGAAATCATACCTTGTGCTCTCCTGGCACTGCAGTCAAAATGCTTCTGAGGACCCGGCATCTCCTCTGCGGCGGTCTGTCTGAGCCTAGCCATAAAGTAGGAATCATTGTTTGTCGACACAATGAAATGAGCACCTAATGTTTTCGGGGGTCTTTTCAAATTCAGGTTTTTCAGCCAAATTCTGGCTTCCTCTTCTGTAGGTAGGCGATGGAAACTGTTTCGCTGAACACAAGGACAATCCCCTATGGTCTGGGTGCCTGTTCAAAACACTGTTGATCAAACCATAAATTTAGCT
Source organism: Gymnothorax javanicus (assembly GCA_029692085.1). Classification (NCBI taxonomy): domain Eukaryota; kingdom Metazoa; phylum Chordata; class Actinopteri; order Anguilliformes; family Muraenidae; genus Gymnothorax; species Gymnothorax javanicus. Next base: position 42,070,753 of record CM056203.1, read on the forward strand.
TCCTCTGGTTGTTAGTTCAGCCTCGAACAGCACAATAGGTGCCGGAGCTCTGAAGGAACATTTTAAGAAAAGCAAGTTAATTTGTTAACTTAGCGATACAGCTCGTTTTTTTAACTGAAAGAAAGGCCGGTGTTCTTGACTACCCACTCGCTAAAAACTACATTCACTGGAAGTTGCACCCAAAATCATATCTACAGTAGTGCCCTCAGAAATAAGGTGGATATAATGAGGGTGTAAGAACGAACTTCAAGGTTTCCTTTTTTTCCCTCCATGTTTCGTCTTTGGGCATGTTATGTAAACCGTGTAATGCACACCTACGAGTTGATTATCCCGCTTATGACATGGTCATTTGCCAGCAATATATATCAAATCACAGCATTCAGAAATTTTTGTGAAAGTTTTGCATGTAAAAAAACAAGCTTTTAATCATTGAACAGGCGCCTTCTCATACCCAATACTATAGCCCAAGCTAAATTGAACCAGCTATCTTAGTTCATCTTACGTTCATGGAGAAAGAATTTTTTGTGCACGCTTACATCCGTTTACCAGCTGATGATTTGTTACTGGATTCCCGCTGAAACGGAGACTATGCATAACACAACATTATGCACGATTATGCAGACTGTAGCTAACTTGCTACCAGCAATTACAATGAATTTATGATGGTTTCCGTAGAGCCAGCTGAAATCAGTCTGTCGGCATAGCACGTAGCTAGCGAACTGTCAGCAGCTGCATGAAGTGGACACGTTAGCTTCCTTTGTAACCATACGCAATTACTATCGTATAATGAATAAAGCATGATTACTTCGCTGCTATAATATTCACGGTCATTATCGCTGGAGTACCATTGTTAACTGCCCCGCAGGATGCAACTTATATGACGCCGCCAAATTTACTGGAGATAAATGAACAGCTAAGTTTCTGTTATGCCCAGCCAAATGCCAGTGCTCTAACATTGCTGAGGTTACAGGTTGGCTAGTGGATGAAATTCGAACGATGAAACTACCGTAGCCGAACTACCTGTGCGGTTCCGGTTTTAATCTATACCTGCCAGCCAAAAAGAAAAGAGCATTCACCCAGACCATGGTATAAGGACAAAGAATCCACAGTTTCGAGTAACACCACTTAATAAATATGTTCGAGTGAAGGAGTTGCCATGTGTTTACATAAAGTGTTAGACGATATTGGTGATGGTTGAACATGGTTAACTGTATGACAAAAAATTGAAATGCAATGAATTTTAATTAATTTATGATCTGTTGAAAGCTCTCGAAAAGGCCTTGTAGTTGACACCAAGATCATGAGAATTGGCCGAGAAAGAAGAAAGTTTTGGAATTTAATAGTGCCCCCAAATAGCGAATTGTTTGGTATTTATTTCAGTCGCTACGGATAAAAAAAAAGTGTGTTGTGAAGTGAGAAATTTAGGTCAATTTTCCCTCAAATTATGGTAGGCAATAAAAAAAATGATATAATCAGTGTTTTAAAAAATGAAATAAAATACAAGAATTCAGGAAAGAAAGCATGAATGATTTTCATAAGCGACAGTTACAGCTTGACCGGATATATTGCACTTTGTCACATACTAATATGATAATGTATCCCAAGTCCCTTCATTGTACCCGTTTTCTCTCGTATCGGTAGTGAGATTCAATAGGAAGATTAAGGAAATAATCCTGGTACCGGCTGCGAAATACTGTCCTAAATGCTTGTTAACTGTTGTATCGGTTGCGAGATTGAATAGGGAAATTTAAAAACACATTCCGACCATTGTTATGATTCTTTCACGCTGGATTGGTACGATGTGTTACATTCATCTATCTCTCTATGGAATCTTGCAGCCGGTACCAGAGAAAACAGGATGAGAGGATTGAGACAAACCAAGGCAATCTAGCGTGAAAGAAGATTAGCCTAATAGTGGTCGGATTGTGCTCGTAATGCAACAAAATCGAATGGAACTTTTTAAAAGACCGGGATGCTAGCTAGGGCAAGTGCAGCATATGCATCCGCTATATGAATATTTAATCCACCTTTTGCTGTTTATTAGAAGAAAATATGCATTGATTTTTGAAAAATGGCGACCAATATCCCCAAGAAACATTCATTGGCGTCAAAAATTGGACATTGTGAACGTTCTATATGTACAAAAATGTGTTTTAAATTCATAGTACATTAATGCCTGATTATTGCAGTCCATTGCTAGACTGGATTCAAATGCTAGTTGTGTTGCAGTGGCATAGTGGTTACAACAACATAGTGGAGAAGACAGAAGTAGCTACCTAAATGGGGTGTCGAATCCAGCTTGGCGCAATCTTTTAAACTTAATATTTTCTTAAATTTGTTGTTTTCATTGGTGTCGGTTAAAGTCGCTCTCATAGATACAACCAAAGCGGCCACCACAACTGCTTCCATTCAAGTGGACCAACTCATGAATGCGCAAGGGTATAAGTTAATTTGGAAACCAGTCGGGGCATCATACCGGTATTATTGAAAATAATGAAACATAATAGTGCTGGCGCCACTTCCACCGTGTACGTAAATAGTCCAGCTATAGTCATAGTAACAATATTTATCAATTTTTCCTAACATCGTGTAAGTTCCTATGTTGGACTGAGGGATGTTTAACGTAACGTTACCAACCGATCTGAAATACAAAACAAGAAAGGACAGGATAATCACATGCATAAATGAGTGTGGCGCGTTCAATTCCACTTTTTAATTTCCATTTCTGCTGCAATCTCTCAAATCCAAGATCCAACAACAGCAAGGTATTCAGCTTCTGTTGCAATGTCTCAAAGCCGAAATTCTGAGACCCATGTATTTATGATACAAATACACAGACCAGTAAAGACGAGTGAAGTTAACGCCCGGCCAGGCAGCCAGCCAGCCAATCGTCAGCCAACCAATCGTTGAAGTTCTTCCCCGCTGGCCGACCAATCGCTGAACAGTCAGACAGCCAACCATCGCCAACCAATCATTGAAGTTCTTCCCCGCCGGCCAGTCAATCGTTGAACTTGCTCACTCAGGCAGCTAGTCAGTCAGTCAGTCAGATAATTACTCAGCGACATTCCCGTTTATAGGGGCCTGGCCGCTACTCGGCCCATCCCAAAAAGAAGAGGGGATGCTACACCATGGTAAACAGGCCCCTGTCCCAACTTTTTTGAGCCCTGTAGCAGTCCTCAAATTTGAAATGAGCTCGTTTTGTGGATAAAATTGTAACATTTCAGTTTCCACATTTGCTATGTTATCTCTGTTCTACTGTGAATTAAATACTGGCTGGTGTGATTTGAAAGTCATTGCATTTTGATTTTATTCACAATTTACACTTTGTCCGAACTATTTCAGAATTGAGGTTGTAAGTAGAGGCACGAGCGAACGTCAAATTTCTGGGAAGAAAACAAAAATGAAAACGAAATTGGCAATTAGCTTGGAAAGAACTCCTGTACAGCGATAATTGGGTCAGTTAAAACGTCAGAAAACTTGGATTTCTGTGCAATTACTTCACGAGTACATTTTCTGACAAAGGCAGAACATGAAAGTGACTTGAAAAAGCACGCGACGAGATGGAGGAAAGCTGCAATATTTAATGATATTTAAATATATTTAAAGCAATCCCACCATGTCCCTTAAATTGCCCAGCTAAACGCCATCTGCATAAACCCCATAAAATGACCAATTTACGGCACACAAACTGCCTTATTTCTGCCATGAATCCTAAATACAACCCCAATTCCGAAATAGTTGGGACAAAGTGTAAATTGTGAATAAAATCAAAACGCAATGACTTTCAAGTCACACCAGCCAGTATTTTATTCACAATAGAACAGAGATAGCAAAGCAAATGTTGAAACTGAGAGATTTTACAATTTTATCCACAAAATGAGCTAAATTTTATGGCTGCTACAGGTCTCAAAAAAGTTGGGACAGGGGCCTGTTTACCATGGTGTAGCATCCCCTCTTTTTTTAACACAGAGTGGAGGCGTCTGGGCATTGAGGAGTCAAGTTTCTTGAGTTTAGCCATTGGAATTTGATCCCACTCTTGTTTAATACAGGCTTCCAGCTGCTGGAGAGTTTTGGGTCACCTTTGACGGACTTTTTGTTTAATTATACGCCAAAAGTTTTCACTCGGTGAAAGATCAGGACTGCAGGTAGGCCAGTGCAGCACACAGACTCTTCTACTACGAAGCCATGCTGTTGTAATAGCTGCAGTATGTGATTTTGCACTGTCCTGCTGAAATACACAAGGCCTTCCCTGGAATAGATGTCATCTGGAGGGGAGCTTATGTTGCTGTAAAACCTTTATATACCTTTCAGCATTCATGGTGCTTTTTAAAACATGCAAGTGTCCGACACCATATGCACTAATTCGTCCCCATACCATCAGAAATGCTGGGTTTTGAATTGAACGCTGATAACAGGAGGGGTGGTCTTTCTCCTCTTTAGCCCGGAGGACGCAACGCCCATGATTTGCAACAAGAATGTCAAATTTGGACTCGTCTGACCACAGGACACTTTGCCACTTTGCTTCAGTCCATTTTAAATGAGCTTTGGCCCACAGAACACGGCGGCGCTTCTGGATCATGCTTAACAATGGCTTCCTTTTTGCATGATAGAGTTTTAGGTGGCATCTGTGGATGGCACAGCGGACTGTGTTTACAGACAGTGGTTTCTTGAAGTATTCCTGGGCCCATTTAGTAATGTCAATGACAGAATCATGCCGGTGAGTGATGCATTGGCATCTGAGGGCCCGAAGATCACGGGCATCCAGTAAAGGTCTTCGGACTGGTCCCTTATGCACAGAGATTCTTCCAGTTTCTCTGAATCTTTTGATGATGTTATGCACTGTCGATGATGAGACCTTCAAAGCCTTTGCAATTTGACGTTGAGGAACATTGTTATTAAAGTATTCCACAATTTTTTTACGCAAGCCTTCACAGAGGAGAGCCTCTTGCCATCTTTATTTCTGAGAGACTTAGCCTCTCTAAGACATCCCTTTTATAGCCAATCATGTCACACACCTGATGTTAGTTAACTTAATTACTTGCTAAATGTTCTTTCAGCTGATTCTCTTATATATTAATTGCTTTTTCAGCCCCTTTTTGCCTGTGTCCCAACTTTTTTGAGACCTGTTGCAGCCATAAAATTTGAAATAAGCTCATTTTGTGGATAAAAATGTAAAATGTCTCAGTTCAACATTTGAAATGTTATTTATGTTCTATTGTAAATAACATGTTGGCTCATGTGATCTGAAAGTCATTGCATTTTGATTTTATTCACCAACTATTTCGGAATTGGGGTTATAATATTAACTGGCGGTATTAACTGCTGACAGTGGTATTCTTAGAATGTTTATTGCAGTAACCCTGTTATTGACCGCGCTGCCTCGCACTTGTATTTATGCATAAGCATGTAACGTATTTGTTGTAGTGCGCACCGGAAAATTGGGCTCCCTGAAAGCCAATCCATGGGTTCACGGCTGCTTTGTCAGAGGGTCCATGGCTAAAGATCCACGTCATTATCTCACTCTTTACAGTAGTGTAACGTTTCTATTTTTTACTCATGTGTACGCTAGTGGTCGTTGTCTTGGAAGGGTACCAAGCTTTGATATGTATAGATCTTAACCAAATGTAAATTTACAGCTCTTAACTGCAGTTCTTAACCAAATTTCAGTAGTTTCAGCAATCTCCTCAGTTGTTTTCTTTGCCTCATGCAGGCCAATAATTTGACCCTTCTGAAACGGTACAACACGTTTTCCACGACCACAGGATATGATCTGACATCCTTGCTTAAAAAGGAGAAGCTACTAACTGTTAGGGTTAAATAACTTGTTACCAGCTGAAACATATTAATCACTGCAGTAATTATCCAATGGAAGGCTTTTACCTTTTTGTTTAGTTAAATCCAATAGGTGAATTTTTTGGCTGGGCAGTGTACGAACTCAAGACATTTGAATTAATCTGTTTCATTTGAACTGTTAGTGTTTTTTATTTATTTAAATTTCTTTTTGATTTTACGTGATATTCCAGTCTTTTTCAGTTGGGCTTGTAAAATCTTCTGAGGGCTAGTGACTTTTTTCTGTCACGAGCCCACAAGCCCGACTGGCTAGAGGCAAAAAATGGGAAGAGCGAGCTTTGTCGACAAATCAAATTTATGAAACTCGTGTAGTAATTCTCACTTTTACCTCGCCGAAGGCTCGGAATAAATGGAAATGACTACTTTCATCCTCGCCAGAAGCTCGGAATAAATGAAAATGACGATTCTCCTTTCACAGACGTCTGGCAATCATACCCTATCCGCTTTTGCTGCCAAAGCACAGGCAACTTTTTTTTTCTCCCCCTTCTCTCAGAACAAGCTTGACTGCAGTGGCTTCACTGTATGTTTTCTTAAACTTAAGTTTGCTTGGCTCAATAGGGACGATTTGCATTGGTTAGGAAAATAAGATACAGACCTATCCTTTATTTTACAGTTGACTGCAGTGAATATCTGAGGGGCCCCCTGATAATGTTTTTCCCCCTCTGGGATGAGAGTCTAGCTCCACCCCTGGGTTATCCCCATGTGTCAAACTCTGGAACTCAGCCCTATGGCAGGAGAATATGTGGCTTTCCAATTTAGTATCCCCCATGTATCTGTTTTTTAGCCTAAGCACTGATGTCAGGAGAACGTGTGTCTCACTCTTGTGTCACACTCTGCAACTCAGCACTAAGGCAAGAGAATGTATGCCTACCGCGTGTTGTTCCCTAGATCTCAGCACTGAAGCAGGAAAATATGACTCTTGCACGAGTTGTGCTATGGAAACCAGCACTTAAACAAGAGAATGTGTGGATCTTCCATGCGTCACTCTCTGGAACTCAGCATTAATGCTGGACAAAATGTGTGTCCCCAAGATGTCACTCTCTGGAACTCTGCACTAACGCAGGAGAACATGTGTATCACCCATACGTCGCTCTCTGGAACTCAGCATGAAGGCAGAAGAACGTGTGTCTCCCATGTGTTGCTCTCTGAAACTCAGCACTAAGGCAAGGATCCTACATGTTTCCCAGGTGTCATTTTCTCAAACTCATCATGATGCAGGAGGATGTGTGTACTCCCATGTGGCCCTGTCTCAAGCTCTGCACTAAAGGCAGGAGAATGTCTGTCTCTCATGTAGCAAAATCTGGAACTCAGCACGATGGCAGAAGTGCATGTGTGTCCCTCCCACATGTCACTTTCTGCCAAAACACACTAACGCCAGAAAATGTGTGTATCTCCCATGTTTCACTATCTGGAAGTCAGGACTAAGGCAGGTGAACATGTAATTGTCCAATGTATCACTCTCTGGAACTCAGCCCTGAGCTTGGAGAATGTGTTTGCCTCCCATGTGTCACCCTAAGCTCCTCAGCATAAAACATCCATCCATCCATTGTCTTCCGCTTATTATGGGCCGGGTCGCGGGGGTAACAGACTAAGTAGAGAGGCCCAGACGCCCCCCTTCCCAACCACTTCCTCCAACTCTACCTGGGGGATCCCAAGCCGTTCCCAGGCCAGCCGGGAGATATAGTCTCTCCAGTGTGTCCTGGGTCTGCCTCAGGGCCTCCTCCCCCCTGCGAACCGTGACCGTGGTTGACTTTAGTTGACCTTGGTTGACCCTGGTTCAAGTAACCGTGGTCAACCCTGGTCAAACCATGGTTTTGACATTTTTGTTAAATGGAACACCATGGTTGACCTTGGTTGACCTTGGTTCACCATGGTCAACCATAGTTAACCATGGTGCAAAAACTCCCCAAGCGGGTGCAACCATGCTTCAACCATGGTCAGCCATTTTTAACTATGCTTTAACCATGGTTCACTATGGTGAACCAAGGTCGACCAAGGTCAACCATGGTCACGGTTTGCAGGGGCCCAGTTGGACATGCCTCGAAAACCTCTAAAGGGAGGCGTCCAGGAGGCATCCGGACTAGATATCCGAACCACCTCAACTGACTCCTCTCTACGCGGAGGAGCAGCGGTTCTACTCTGAGCCGCTCTCGGATGTCTGAGCTCCTCATTCTATCTCTAAGGGTCAGCCCAGCCACCCTGCGGAGAAAGCTCATTTTGGTCACTTGTATTTGCAATCTTATTCGTTCAGTCACTACCCAAAGCTCGTCACCATAGGTGAAGGTTGGAACATAGATTGACCAGTAAATAGAGAGCTTCGTTTTATGCTCAGCTCCTTCTTTACCACAACGGACCGGTACAATGCCCGCTTCACTGCAGACGCTGCAGCAATCCGTCTGTCAATCTCACGCTCTATCCTACCCTCAATCGTGAACAAAATCCTGATACTTAAACTCCTCCTCTTGGGGTAACGACTGACCGCTTGGGTGGAGCCTCCTTTCTAGCACCCTGGCATAGACATTTCCTGGGAGGCTGATCAGTGTGATCCCCCTATAGTTGGAGCACACTCTCCGTTCCCCTTTTTTAAAAATGGGAACCACCACCCCAGTCTGCCAGTCCATAGGTACTGTACCCTACAACCACGTGATGTTGCACAGGCGTGTCAACCATGACGGCCCAAACAACATCCAGGGCCTTCAGCATCTCAGGACAAATCTCGTCCATCCCTGGTGACTTGCCACTGCAGAGCTTTTCAACCACCTCAGTGACTTCCACCAGGGAAGTGGGCAACGACTTGCCCGAGTCCTCCGTCCCTGCCTCCACAATGGAGGCATGTCTGCCGGATTCAGGAGTCCCTCAAAATGCTCCTTCCACTGCCAGACGATATCCTCGGTCGAGGTTGACAGTTCACCACCCCTGCTGAAAACAGCCTGGGCCAAGCCCTGCCTCCCCTTCCTGAGTCGTCTGACGGTTTGCCAGAACCTCTTTGAGGCCACCCAAAAGTCCTTCTCCATAGCCTCCCCAAACTCCTCCTAAGCCCGAGTTTTTGCTTCAGCAACTACCGCGGCTGCAGTCCTTCTAGCCTGTCGGTACCGGTCTGCTGAGTCGGGGGTCCTCTGGGTCAGCCAAGCCCGAAAGGCCACCTTCTTCAGCTTGACGGCCTCCCTCACCACTGGGGTCCGCCAACAGGTTCTTGGGTTGCCGCCACAAATGGCACTGACAACCTTCAGGCCACAGCTTGCGGCAGCCGCTTCCACAATAGAGACTTTGGACTCCATGTCCCCAGCCTCCCCAGGGATATGGGAAAAGCTCTTCCGGAGGTGTGAGGTGAAAACCGTCCAGACAGGGTTCTCTACCAAACGTTCCCAGTCCACCCTCGCAACACGTTTAGGCTTCCCAGGTCTGTCTGGCAGTCTTCCCCGCCATCTGATCCAACTCACCACCAGATGGTGATCAGTTGACAGCTCAGCCCCTCTCTTCACCGAAGTGTCCAAAACATATGGCCGCAGATCTGATCACACGATTACAAAATCGATCATTGACCTTTTACCAAGGGTGCTCTGGTACTAAATAAACTTATGAACACCCTTATGCTTGAACATGGTGTTTGTTATGGATAATCCATGACTAAATCCAATAACAAAGCTCCGCTTGGGTTCAGATCAGGGAGGCCGTTCCTCCCAATCACTCCCCTCCAAGTGTCTCCGCCGTTGCCCACATGAGCACTGAAGTCTCCCAGCAGAACTATGGAATCCCCAGTCGGAGCCTTTTCAAGGACCCCACCCAGGGAGTCCAAGAAGGCTGGATACTCTGCTTAAAGGAGAAGTACCGTTTTTACAGTTTGACATTATTTGTCGGCTATTTATTGCATAAAATACAATCATTTACTCACCTATATAACTTTCGTGTCACTCAAAGTCCTTCGGAAGATATTTAGATCCAAAAGAAGCGTATATCCATTATAATGGGAGTGAGCGGGGCACCGAGCGCGCAGCCTCTAATGCCGCATTATCTGTCGCGAAACTCATTCATTTCACCAATATTTTGTAATTATTCACTAGTGTTGTTCCCCTTTTGAGTCCGGGGTTGCCTGTTATCGTCATCCGGCGTCTGTAGCTTGACCTACAAACCTCTGAACTGGACGTCTTCCGTAGCGAAGTGAGCACTGCAAACCCTAAGATCCGCACGCCTCAATGCTTCCGCTTGAGTATTCGGGTCTATTTTCAGCGCAACTAGCCAGAGCTTTAGCAATTCCAAATTGCGTAAAGGTAGCCTATGGAAGCTAAACGTTGTCCAACCGGTCATCTTGTTGCAACAACTTGGAAAAACGCAAACACGAACCATTATGTTTTACCAGCACGTAAAGCAGCCGACCGTCGCTGAGCTAATTGCAGGGTTGCCAACTCTGATAAGACAAATAAACGACTGCAGCTTCAAAAACAAGCCCAATATAAATTAGGTAATACTAAGGCGGTATAGACTTAGGGTAAAATCTCTTTCATTTTGTTTGGGGGCGGACATTATCTTTCATTTAGTTGCTCCAGGGGCTTGGAGGGAAGGCGGGTTCTCTCACATTACTCCTGAGGTTGTGAGCAGACAGTGTCAATCAATGAATCGGGGGGAAATAGCAACCATAAGTGTATAACAATTACGTCGCTTGTTACACTGTTCTAACAAGCAACCATATTTTTAAAAACAAGCCCAAAAAAACCGCAACCCGCGACCCGTAATTTTTTCAAGCGACTTCAGGAAAAAAGAAGCCCAAAGTCGCGTATTATAAGCGGACTTGGCAACTCTGCTACTGAGCCGTACTGCGCCTGCCCGCGGCACCTGAGATGACAACGTCCAGTTCAGAGGCTAGTAGGTTAAGCTACAGACGCCGGATGACGATAACAGGCAATCCCAGACTCAAAAGGGGAACAACACTAGCGAATTATAACAAAATATTGGTGAAATGAATGAGTTTCGCGACAGATAATGCGGCATTAGAGGCTGCGCTCTCGGTGCCCCGTTCACTCCCATTTTACGGATATACGCGACTCTCTTTGGACCTAAATATCTTCCGAAGGACTTCTAGTGACACGAAAGTTATATGGGTGAGTAAATGATTGTATTTTATGCCACAAATAATGTCAAAACTGGAAAAACGGTACTTCTCCTTTAAACAAGTGAAACTGAAACTTCAATGCACAAGGATTTTAATTCCGCGTCAGAATCTCATTAATAAGCTTTCATTGAATAATTGCGGACTACGGTGAATAAGCCTAAAAAATGCGTAGGACCTACGTCGAATGCGTGAGACTTGGCATCTCTGAGATCTGTTCTCGTGCTTACTCCTCACTTGCTCAACTGCTACCCCGCCGGGCCCGGCGAGGGTAGCCCACAGCCCAGCCCCGCTGTACGGCTTTGGTGTAAATGCCTATGTAAGAGTGCTGTGAAGACGAGCTGACAAGTGAGCTTGTGTTTACGTTGCTTTATTGTTTTTAGTAACTTAGTATCGTTGATCATTGTTGTTGATGATGACATTCTAAATTTGCATTTGTGTTCGTTTCTGAAACACTGGCCATATCGTGATCCTAGTCACCCGGGACTACTAGGACTTCGGTACGGCACATATCCGAAAGCGAAACCCAAACATAAACACAAGCGACTGGTCCATGCGAGTATGAAGTTGCTGTGTTTCTCAGTCGCTTCTATGTTCAAAATTTGCACTCATTTTGTGCAGTATACAATGCAAGAACACATAAAACGACTGTACACGCGTTTAAGACCAATGCAAACTTTTCGTTTTGCAATCCCAAATGAGATCAGAGCTTTGTTCATGGAAAAGTTAAAAACCCACAAAATCTGGACTTTTTGTGTCAAATCATTTCATTGAGTATGTAGAGAATGTATCGATCAGAATATTCGTCCCAATAAGATAACTATAGCTTTTCTTTCTTTCACAAATTGGCTGTTGAAATGGGGAGTCCAACAAGTCATTTTGTGTAGAAGCTCTGGTGCAACTTCATTCTCATACATCACAGCCGATTAGCCAATCGCTAGCAAGTTTTAAGGAGAGGTCTCAAAGTGTTCAGTTTCTTCATTTTTTTTGCCAGCATGACATACAATTATGAAAGTTAAATGCTGGATTCGTGAATTACAGGCAATAAAACATGTCTACAGTGGTTTATTTCCCCTAATTTAGTAGACCTTTAAAGAGTTTTTTTTTGACATGTCTTGTGGCACCCTTTTCTCATGTTTAAAGAAGTATATTACCATTTGTATACCAAGTAGCTGTTGGCATTACGTGTGTAATTAATTTCCTCTATCTGTGTAATACGTTTGAGCCAATGAAGTCTTATGTTATAATTTAAGTCATCATTTTTATTAAGTGAATCAGTTATTTTAAAATACTCCTTTCATAAAATATTTATACACAAGGTTTCACGACTGCATCTGGCATTATTAATGAGATATCACATTATCACATGCGATAACTTCCCTAATGCAGCACCATTTATACACAACGGTGTTTTAAAACAGACTAGGCTTGCAAGGCTACCACTGACCTTGCGCCACATCAACCATTTCATATTTTTTTGAGATAATTAATGCTGTTACCCTCTGAAAAGCCATTTCAGTAGAGATACACATAATAACCTGACTAGCTAAAAAAAAAACTACTCCATTCTTTCATTTAGTAATTTTATTCAACATCAAAACAATATTGCTGTTACCCATATAAAGATTTTTGAAATTCTTCCGGCGCGACAAAAAGGATGATGAGGCTTCATGGTTTCCAACCTCACCATTGTACAGGTCGTTAATTTATCAGCTATTAAAAAATGACAATAGTTTTTATAACAAAAGCACATGCTACTTTGAAGAAAGATATGTTTTACGTGACACCATAAAAAATACTTGGAATTAGGCAAATATGAGAGTGCCAAAGTTATGTCTCATTACATGGATTTTCTAACCAATTAACGACCTATACAAAGTTAAAAGGCGCAATGTTATGCCCTATAATCATGCATCCCTGCAAAGCTGTGAAAATGCTGTGAAACAAAGTAGATTAGGCAGTAGATGGGGTTATTGGCTCATTTGTGGAAAGCTAAACTTCCATTGAGGTGAGTGGGGAGAGGCATGCCGCTTTCAAGTGGGAAATACGTGTAACACTTAACATCCCTGGCTATTTTCAAGCTCAAGAGAGAGAAAAAAACTGCTGCAAAATTGCTACCTTACACCATACATGAATCGCCATTACCGATTTTCAACCAGCGTTGTATTATTACAATGCGGTCAGTGTATGCTAATAAGCCATGATTAACTTTTGTCAACATTGCCTAGACCAAGAATTTTCCGTTTATTGGCCAGAAACTGTCCGCTGATGCATTTTACATCATCTATTGCATAGTTTCTGGCTCTCGGGCAGTTGAACAAAGTACAGATTGTACTACCGCATTCTTAGCATGCTGCTGGAGCCTGAATAGAAACTAGAAAAAAACCTAAGCCAGCTGGGCAAAAATGATGTCTCTTGTAGAGTTGCTCAGTGCAATAGCGACAGTGTTATATGACTAACATGGCAATGCTACAATGTGAAATCATGCAATACTCATTTTGATTTATTGCGATCCATGGCGGAATCAAGAATGGCAGCACTCATCATAAATGCAATAAAAATTGATTAAAAATGGTACATGACCTCGGGAATCAACAAAAATTTCTGGATTGGTAAAGATTACATATTGGACACACTCATGTTATCCTGTCTAGCGCTCATTTCCAGAGAGCGACACATGGAGGAGACCCACATTCTCATGTCTTTGTGCTGAGTTTCACAGAGCAACACTGGGGAGATGGACATGTTCACCGTCTTCAGTGCAAAGTTCCAGAGTGTGTCATGAAGGACACTCACTTTTGCCTCGCATTATGCTGACTCCTCCATGAATCGCTACATTATCGTGGTGGAGGAGTTTGCGTGCCCCTGGGATCTTGGGAACTGTGTTGTCTGGAGCTTAGCCCCTGATAGGGTCTCCCATGGCAAATTGGTCCCAGGTGAGGGGTCAGACGAAAAGCGATTCTCTAGTCTCCTATGGAAAGTTCCCCTTTGGAAATAAGAACCTTGCCTGGATTAGGGACACCGGGGCCCCCTCCTGGAGCCAGGCCTGGGATGGGAGCTCGCAGGCGAAGGCCTGGTCGCCGGGTTTTTCCCGGGACCCAGCTGGGCTCAGCCCGAAGAGGCGATGGGGAGCTGCCTCCACATGGACCCACCACCTGTGAAGAGAGGAGCAGGGGACGGGTGCAGAGAAGATCAGGTGGCAGACGGGGGCGAGGGCCCTTGCGTTCTGGGCCCCGGTCATGGATTCTGGCTCTTGGGACATGGAACGTCACCTCGCTGGTGGGGAAGGAGCCAGAACTTGTGCAGGAGGTTGAGCGGTACTGGCTAGATATGGTCAGACTCACCTCTACGCACATGTCTAGCTCTGGAACCAGGCTCCTTGATAGGGGTTGGACTCTTTCCTTTTCTGGAGTTGCCCAAGGTGAGAGGCGGCGAGCAGGTGTGAGGATACTAGTGTCCCCGCGGCTGAGTGCCGTCGTGTTGGAGTCCATCCCGGTGAACGAGACGGTCTCTGCAATTCGCTTGCGGGTTGCAGAGGGGAATGCTCTGACTGTTGTTTGTGCTTAAAGGAGAAGTACCGTTTATACAGTTTTGACATTATTTGTGGCATAAAATACAATCATTTACTCACCCATATAACTTTCGTGTCACTAGAAGTCCTTCGGAAGATATTTAGATCCAAAGAGAGTCGCGTATATCTGTATAATGGGAGTGAACGGGGCACCGAGAGCGCAGCCTCTAATGCCGCATTATCTGTCGCAAAACTCATTCATTTCACCAATATTTTGTTATGATTCGCTAGTGTTGTTCCCCTTTTGAGTCCGGGGTTGCCTGTTATCGTCATCTGGCGTCTGTAGCTTAACCTACTAATCTCTGAACTGGACGTTGTCATCTCAGGTGCCGCGGGCAGGCGCAGTACGGCTCAGTAGCAGAGTTGCCAAGTCCGCTTATAATACGCGACTTTGGGTTTCTTTTTTCCTGAAGTCGCTTGAAAAAATTATGGGTCGCGGGTTGCGGTTTTTTTGGGCTTGTTTTTAAAAATATGGTTGCTTGTTAGAGAAGTGTAACAAGCGACGTAATTGTTATACACTTATGGTTGCTATTTCCCCCCGATTCATTGATTGACACTGTCTGCTCACAACCTCAGGAGTAATGTGAGAGAACCCGCCCTCCCTCCAAGCCCCTGGAGCAACTAAATGAAAGATAATGTCCCCCCCCAACAAAATGAAAGAGATTTTACCCTAGGTCTACACTGTCTTAGTATTGTCTAATTTATATTGGGCTTGTTTTGGGCTTGTTTTTGAAGCAGCGGTCGCTTATTTGTCTTATCAGAGTTGGCAACCCTGCAATTAGCTCAGCGACGGTTGACTGCTTTACGTGCTGGTGAAACATCATGGTTCGTGTTTGCGTTTTTCCAAGTTGTTGCAACAAAATGACCAGTTGGACAACGTTTAGCTTCCATAGGCTACCTTTACGCAATTTGGAATTGCTAAAGCTCTGGCTAGTTGCGCTGAAAATAGACCCGAATACTCAAGTGGAAGCATTGAGGCGTGCGGATCTAAGGGTTTGCAGTGCTCACTTCGCTACAGAAGACGTCCAGTTCAGAGGTTAGTAGGTCAAGCTACAGACGCCAGATGACGATAACAGGCAACCCCGGACTCAAAAGGGGAACAACACTAGCGAATCATAACAAAATATTGGTGAAATGAATGAGTTTCGCGACAGATAATGCGGCATTAGAGGCTGTGCTCTTGGTGCCCCGTTCACTCCCATTATACGGATATACGCGGCTCTCTTTGGATCTAAATATCTTCCGAAGGACTTCTAGTGACACGAAAGTTATATGGCTGAGTAAATGATTGTATTTTATGCCACAAATAATGTCAAAACTGTAAAAACGGTACTTCTCCTTTAAAGATGGACCTCAACACAAGTAATATGGAAAGCGATTATGACTCTGGACTTCTTGTGCTTCTCTTTACTCAGGGATTGGAAACAATGCACGTGTTTCATGATCGTTTAAATTGTTTAAATGAAACAAGACCATTTGAAACGTCTTTATGCGATTCCATTGCTTTCAATCCCTCAGTAAAGACAAGTATGGAAGCCCATAGTGGACAATATTCAAATGAAAATGTAATCCCACTATTACATTATAATTTTCCACTTATGAATTAGTTATTTGAGACAATATTAAATTGAAAATGCATTCATCCAATTATCACTTTCATTTTCACATACACATATGGGAAATCTATGACTATATTCAAATGATAATGAAAAGCTGTTTGACATTTCATTTTCAAAGTCATGCTCTGCAATACAGTGGACAATATTCAAATGCAATAAGCAAAACAGCACCCCCAGCCTATTGCATTTACATTTACATGTCAACACGCTCTTTTAGGGTCAACATGAAAATGTAAATGCTATTTTCTAACTATTTGAAAATGATATTGAAAACGGATTAATGCATTTTCAATTTACACTGACTTTTACATGTACAATAGGGATATTTCTCTTGATTTGTGTACCATTTTTTAATCCATCTCCCTGTCAGTGAGCATTTGCCCAGTGATGCAGTGATTTCACTCAGTACATGGATGTGGCATTTCCAGACGGTGATCAGACCAAATGAGCAGTACCCAGACACTCCTTATACTGGGGAAAATAAAAGGCCACCCCAAAATGTCAAATTTTGTCAAAAGTCATCATGCCTCAGATGTCTCAGGTCATGCGGGAACGTGCCATTGGCATGCTGGATGCAGGGATGTCCACCAGAGCGGTCGCTGTGCAGCTGAATGTTAACTATTGGACGATAGGCCGTTTGAGAGTTCGTTTCCGACAGACGGGCAGTACTGCAAATCGACCTCATTCACGTCGGCCACGTGTGACCACACCAGCACAAGATCGCTACATCCGGCTCGTCCACCTGCGGGATTGGCTCAGATCAGCGACACGCACAGCGGATGAGACCGTTGGTCTGCACAACAGACGCATCACACCACAGACAGTCCGTAACCGCCTGCGAGAAGCCAACTTGCACACTCGGTGCCCTCACCGTGGTCTGGATCTCACCGCAGTCCGGCGTCAGAACCGACTCGCATGGGCAAACGCACACGTTCGATGGCCCTTGGCACGCTGGAGAAGAGTGCTACTCACAGACGAATCCCAGTTCCAGTTTTTTGTTAACAAAAACTCAAATATTTGACATGGGGCATTTATATTTTTGTTCAGTGTAATATTGTCTCAAATAACTCATTCATAAGTGGAAAATTATAATGCAATAGTGGGATTACATTTTCATTTGAATATTATCCACTATGGGCTTCCATAGACAAGCGTGAGAATTCCCGAGTCATAATCGATTTCCGTGTCACTAGTGGGGAAATCCACTGTAATGCACATGAAACTGATTAACTTAATGCACAATGACTTCAATTCCGCAAGTGAATTTCTCCAGTGCGCGTTGATTGAAAAATTGCTGACGACGGCACAGGAAGGTGAATGCCACTAAGAGGCGAGAGACTCCACCGAATGCGTGAGACTTGGCATCTCTTTTTTGGGAAGTGATGTAAACTCACACCATCATTTGGAGTCTTGTTACAGCTTGCCACTACACACCTATTTGGCATGTTGATGAATGTTATCTCAAAATCAACGAAATCAAGGATTGATCAAGGCGAAATCAATTATCAGTATACATTTGTAGAACAAACCACTGGTCGATCAGCTGGGAACGTTTGCAACTTAATTCTCACAGGTCACATGTCTACGAGGTCCGTGCAACGACTTCTTTGAGGGGCGGGGCTTAGGACCGTACAAACCAGCCAAATTTTAGTTTTCAAATAATGATAAAAAGTTACAGAAAGCATTTACAAATGTTTGATGCATATTAATTGGCTACATATGACCCATTTCTTCAATTGCCAAAAATTTTTCTAATTGAGTAAACCTTTCAATTGCTGAAAAGCAAGGAGCTCCCAGGGTCTTCGACCCCTGGACCCCTACTGGGGCTCTGCAGGGGCGGATCCAGGAATTGCCGAAAGGGGGGGCGCAGCAAGGAGGGCGTCTGGGGACCCTCCCCCAGAAAAATTTGGAAAAATTAATGTCCTGAAAATATGTTTTCCTGTTACCTTGGGAGAAAAATATAGCCTATCTGTTCAATGATTTTCCTCCCAAGGTTCCAAAAATTAAGCTAAAAAAACTTTCAAAGCACTGTTATGTCGCAGTTTTACATTAACTGACAACTTTTGCCTTTACCAAAGACTTTTACTTTACAGTCAAAGTTAGTGACCTTAACCCTTTCACTGCTGTTGGTGACTTGGTCAAAATTTCAAAGAGGAGAAAATCTTTCAAAATCGTCCAAACCCTACAGTGTTGGTATTCATTGGAATGTGCTTGATGAGAGCTTTCCAGTGAATACCAATGTGCTATGGTTCAAGCGATTTTCAAAGGTTTTTGATGTTTCAGAAATGTTGACAAAATCACCACTAGCAGTGAAATGGTTTGACCATATCTCCCACAAAACATTGATATTATTAGTTTTTGAGTGTATATAATGCCAAATAGCCTCCAACAAAATAATTGTAGTGTATATCTAACATGCAAACCCAGTGGCTATATGCATCTGTGATTTTAGCAGATGTTAACAGATAACCAAATCCCCCCTCCTCCCCAAGTCCCTAAACCAGGTTTAGTAAAAGATACCGCCCTCAACAGCTTGTAAAAAGTTATTACAATGCTGTGATTGCCTTTTTTTCAAAATAGTTCTAAAAGATGAGGCTTTAATGCTTCCAAAACACTCCCAAGTTTTGGGAGTAGGAAGTGTTGTCATACACATAATCTGAGTCACCATTAAGTTGAATTTCTGTACGTGAGTGAATTTACTAATCTGGAGGCAGTGGTTGGGTGGGTAATGTCCAAAAACAATCTTATTTATATTAAAGATCCTATTTATCCTAAAGGTGTCCTGATATAAATGTAATACAATGATGCTGTCCTATATTAAGACATGTCCTATATTGTCAACATATAAACTATTTTTTTTTTACGGAAATAATATTATTATTATTATTATTATTATTATTATATTTACATGAATGAATGTGAAAAAGAAATATGACTTTAGGGTCATTTAGAATTTTTCAATAAGACCATTGAACTATTTGGATTGACTCATACATAACCTTTTTAAAATAATGCTACATATCTTACTTACAGACTCTAAAGGGAATAGAATAGCTCACTAGCTTCAGAACCGCAGTACTTGCTAGTTACAAGTTTAATGACGGGTGATTCTGAACGTCAAGACAGGGTTGTGGAATGGAAAATTTGGAAAGTCTTCCGGTATTCCAGGACAAATTTTTTTGGCACCATAAAACAACGAATCAATATACATCAAATAGTAGGCTATGAACAACTGGTCCATCAGTGGGGTCCTTTTGTAAGCTCAAGCAAATTTTAACCGAACGCATACTTGCGATAGCCAATTAATTTAACGTCAGTCTTACCGTTTCCATGTCCCCCTGCAAATGAAAACTGCTTGCTATGAGGATCATCATGGCCAAACAGTTGGTAATTTTTTTGCATTTGAAATGCTGAGCTTCAAATGTCGGTTTACTTTATTCTCTAAGCTTTTCCGCCTTTCCATTGCTTTCTGACATTTTTGTCTAAAGTCGTAGTCGTTGAAACGTGTTTTACCGCAACAGGGGACAAGCAAGGCCATTGGTCGAACAAATTCCCCAGCAAGCCTGCCTTCTTAAACTTTAGGACGAAAACAACAAAGTTAAATAAATTGTACATAGCTTAAGTCCATGTATCGTTTTTTTATTTGCAAGAAAAGAGTTTCTCGGTCATTCCTATCGCATAAAGCAAATATATACAATTGGATCCAAATAAATTTGCCATGATGCAAGACAACCGGAATAGTGAAGTTGAACCATCAAAAGTAGCATATAAACGGTGAGGACTGCAGATAAATTTGTTGCTATGGACTAGGAGATTATCAGGGATGATGACTGACTTGAATATATACGTGTATGAACTTAGTCTGGGCTTAATGAAATAGTAAGACGCGCTTGATTCTTTAACTTCTCTGCGAAAAAAGGGGGGGGCACGCGGCCCTGTGCGCCCCCCCCTTGGATCCGCCACTGCTCTGCCCCTGGACCCCGGTGGGTGCCTATACAGCCCCCACTCCCCCGGCGTGGGGGGCAGGTAACAAAGTTACCTGTTATTTCTTGTTTTTTTACCTCCCATGAAAATATTTAGTAAGAACCCTGCTAAAGAGGGCACCTTAATATTCTTTCGAATCCTGGATCAAGCAATATGAGCCATATTTTCTCCAAAATGTTATCACTTCCTCATACATGCTAACTCACTACGGCTTTTGGGGCGTTTTTTTCAGAATGAAACGCCCCAGAGGCGGTGTTAGACCCGAAAATTATTGGCTATTATCCCACCCTTTATTGACAACAATTTGTCCTGGCTAATTCTTGATGGTTTTCCTTCATTAACACGTTTTCCAATTCAAGAATAATCATGTGACAATTGAAGACACGGCTTCTCTCCCCCATGCGATCTAAAAGCGACAAAATAATGGGCTACATTCAGTACAGAAAAATAATTTAATTATAATTAGGTCTATGCTCCGGCGCTCGGCGTAATTTCGGCGACAAGTACGTACACCTGTTTTTGCAGCACGGTCACGCAACTCGCTGTATAAAATAAACAGCTGTCTGATTGAAAAATGTAATCGGACGAAACCACGTACTAGTCACCAAAATAACCTTCATTCGCTGAAGAGTTCTGAAATGCCGTCGCCGAGTGCCGGTGCAAGACCTAATTATAATTAAATTATTTTTCTGTACTGAATGTAGCCCATTATTTTGTCGCTTTTAGATCGCATGGGGGAGAGAAGCCGTGTCTTCAATTGTCACTTGATTATTCTTGAATTGGAAAACGTGTCAGAATCAGCTTGTTTTTACAAAAGCAAGAAAATCAAGAAAAGTTAAAAACGACACTCTGCTCATCCTTTCTGCCTCTTCTTTTATTTTCTTTCCTCGAGCCAGCCTTTGGATATAGGCAAACCTTTTCTGGGCTGAACCTCTGTTTTGGCGTGCCACTAGATGTTCCTGGAACCACAAGCATACCTGGATAGATAATATTTCAAAAAAAAAAAAAAAATGCTTGGCAAAGCTCAACATGCACATTTAAAGACACACACAGACACAAGCTCTCACCATCTACAGGAATGGCAGACTCATGGGGATGCAGCTCAAATGGGCTCTGGCTAGGTTGGTGGTGTCTTAAGGGAGCGGGCGCTGGTGATGGAGCGGACATTGGTGATGAAGAGGGCGCTGGTGATGAAGCGGACATTGGTGATGAAGAGGGTGCTGGTGATGAAGCGGACATTGGTGATGAAGAGGGCGCTGGTGATGGAGCTGGTGATGGAGCTGGCGCTGGTGATGAAGAGGGCGCTGGTGATGGAGATGGCACTGGTACTGGGGATGGAGCTGGTGCTAGTTCAGGACGGTCGGTCACAAAAGCTGGAGCAAAGTCTGTCTCACTGAAAATATCTGGATTCAAGGGCCAGATCCCGGTACACTCGAACCCAGATGAAATGCTGCTTGCTGTCGCAGCTTGAGGCAGAGCTTTAGCCACAAGACTTGGGATGTTGTAGATGGTCAAAGTTCTTCCAGGGTTCATTCGCATCCAATTGTCTGCTGCACTGTTAATGTAGTGCTTCAAAGGACCAAAACCGCTTCGGTCTAGAGGCTGAAGACGGTGGGAGCAGTGGGGAGGAAAAGACAGGAGTACAATGCCATGTGACTTGCAAAAGTCAATAGCTACCACAGAGAGGTGTGATGGATGTTTGTCTACGAGTAGCAGCAACTTTGACTCCGGGGTCACGCGGGTGTGTCTTGCAAAATGCTGTAAAAATGCCAAGAAATCTGTGTCCTGCATCCACCCCGATCCATTGGCAGAACCAGTGCAGCCAAGGGGGCCATCCCGGATGAAGTGGTCCTGGAACTTCTTCCTTGGGAAGATAAAGTAAGGGGGAACAAAGTTGCCTTGTGTGTTGGCAGCAAAGGCAACAGTCACCAATGTCCCTCTTTCCCCAGAGGTCACGGCATTGACCTGGCGCTGCCCCTTGGTGGCAATGATTTTGTCTGGCACTTGAACCATTGTGGTACCTGAAACAATAAATGAAATGAATTATTGCTGTTGCTGTTGCAAATTACTGTTGCTTTTTAATTTATCTAAATATAAATTTTTACCTGTTTCATCCATGTTCCAGATGTCCTTTGCTTCAAAATTATAGCGGGTGAGGACAGTCTTTAGGTTTTTAAAAAACGCTGTCACGTTAGTCTTGTTGAAGCTGGTGGAACGGGACATGAGTTCGACGGATGGACAGGGTTTTGTTGCGCTCGAGGAAAGAGGTGAGCCAATCCTTCCCTGCCATCTGGTTTTTCTCCCATGAACATGGAGTTTTCAGGCCAATATTTTCGGCCAGCTCATATGAAAACTTTCACACCTAAAACAGCGTGAAAAAAGAGGTTAATTGAGAGTATGTTCCTACAATTAATCTGATTTTTTTAACATGGATTGATTTAAAATTGCTTTTAGTATGACTCTAGCTATACATTGAACTCACACTTCTAATAAATAAATAAATAAATAAAGTCAATGACATAAATAATGTCAAGTTAATTTAAAAATGAACAGGCTGTTATGACTTTGATGTAGGCAAATGACGGTAGGGGTGTAGCTCTGTCTGCAGTGTTACTCCAACCTCTTTAGGACTCAGGCCAAAATATATATCAGCTGCTCTCTTAATATATGCCCGCAGTCTCTTCTCCTGTTCTTCTGTGAAGACTTTGTTGTGAGCCCTGTACCCTGGGGCTCTGGTCTGCTGCCCTCCTGCCTCTGCCCTCCTCTTGCAGTACCTGAGCAGGGTGACATGACAAACGCCATGCACCTCTGCTGCCCTCCTTATACTCTCGCCTCTTTGGACATCAAAAAAGGCCCTTTTGTAAACCTGCTGGTCAACCTTTCCTCTCTGGGTAGTTCTGACCCTAACTCTTGGCATTTTCTGTCGGTAAAATATAACGCACACATTTTTTAATGAGCTTTAAAACACAAAATGCGGCCGATATTAGCAGAGAGGGACGAACGTAACCGTTGTTACTTCCGCCCGACAGTGAGTCCTGACATTTGAACCAGGATTGCTTCTAAAGTGGAAAAAAGTCTGACATTTCAAACTTCAGGATATGTTACAAAACTAAATGACTTATCATTTCATCATAAATATGACACATGGAGCGATAAAGACAATCTTTAAATCAAAAAAGTTTACCATTTGTCTGAATTTACTCACCACTGTGGAAAACGGTCTTCCGGTCTCGTTTTAAGGGGAAGTGACGAAACCTCAAGATTTTTTTCCTGGGTCTGGAGAGTGTTGCGAGCTGCATGTGCTGACCTAATTTGACGATCGGCGCGGATGGCTGTGAGTAAATCGTCAGACTTTTTGTCCCCCACGTTACTTTCCAGACCGGCTCTCCCCTAATTCATAGCTCTTGATTTTGGTTACTTTTGAGCATCTAAATAGCCTACAGTGAAGGTGGAAAACATTTTGTTTAAGCATATCGAACGTGACATGTAAATTTTTAACGCATTCCAAACAGAAGCCAAATGTGAAGCTAGAAATTATGTACCAAACGCATTCAGGCAACTCTGTCATGTTTCATGGCCATTTAAATTTCAAAATGCGACAAACAAAAATGATGTCAAAATAAATTAGACTGCCGACAAATTTAAATTGTTCATTGAGCGAATCAACTGTTTGATTGCAAATTGAGCAAAGTAATTGGGAAGAGGGTGAGAGCAATTGTCGAGTAGAGGATGATGATTCTGAAGACCTTAATGTTCCGTGGTTCATATAGGTGCAGTTGGACATCAATGGTTACCAGTAACCTCTCCAAACACAAAAAATGTGTGACGGTGCGTTCAGGAGCCACATGCGAGAGGGAAATCCAAAAAATGTATGCCTTTAATGAGGTCCGAGTCAAAGCCAAAAAACACAGTTGCCAAGCCACAATACGAAATCCAAAAACAGTGTCGACTAGACAGGCAGGGGTCAGAACCAGGAAGACAGATGAGCAAAGGTACATAAACGGTAGGCAAAAAGTCATAGTCGATGAACAAAGCCAAGGGTCATACACAGGGCATCCAGACACAGAAATCGTGGTCATAAAAAAATGGGTCAAAATCCAAAAAGACAAAACAATACAAGAAGGGCAATGGCAAGAATCGTAGTCGGACAAACCAGTAGAAGAAAAACAATACTCAATGGCATACACGGTGCTCTGCACAAAGAAATATTGATCAACATTCTGACAAAGTCAGAACTGCAGTGAGGACTCTTAAATAGACAAGAAGTCACATGCTATGCAGGGAACAGGTGAGCTGGATCAGACTAATTACAATGGGAGAATCACATGAGGGAAACCCTAACCACGAAAATTGGCGAAAGCCAAGACATGGATGGGAATCACACAAACAGCCTATGACATTTAAACAGCTCCGGTCAAGGAGTTCTAAGTGCACAGATAATGAGTGCAGGAAAGTAATTAAGCACGTGTGAGAGATCTCGCAGAAACGCAGGGGGAGACGGGTAAAGCTGAGCAAGAGGCGGAGACTAGAACAGGGCGATTGCTGAGAGGGAATTAGTATTAATTAGTAGCGGTGCAGCTTTACAGATTTAACTAGAGTGCTTGTTAGTAAGTTAGTAATCTATATACATGGATTAGTTGTGTTAGTAGACTATGATACAAAATACAAATGTTAGTTTGGTTAGTAATCAGAACAGTAAGGCGAAGGAAGTAAACGAGAATCAAAGGAATATGTTAAACACCAGAAATCATTTAAATCACCCGAAGCATGTGAGCACACAGACCGGGAAGACGGACTGAACCAATAACAAGATAGGGGAGACAAGTGCAATGGAGCTGGAGAATGGACTGAACTAAAATCTGAGAATTACAATAACCAAAAAGAATAAATAAAAGACAAAATCATGAACACTGAACTTGAACATAAACGTGAACATAAACATGACAAAAAACCATAACCATGACAACATGCCTTTTCTCCATGATGAAGTTTAGAATTTTGTCAATTTCTCTTCAGAGTCCCACAAGCCAGCACACATACTGATTAAAGGAACTGCTTATTCAACAGTAAGAACATTCACTCAGCAATGAAAAGTTAGCAGTTCCCACTTCCAAGCTCTCGACCTTACATGGACACTTTCCACACCTTATAAGAAACAAGTATAACTAACTCAGTAATATCTGAAATATACCTTATTTTAACAGTATGGACATTCCATTATCAGGAAATATCAGGCAATATTCTACCTCAGATTGAACAGAATGGTGCAATGAATGCATCAGGGGTCTACCAAAGGACGTGAGCTGCTTGCATTTTAAATAAACCAAAACCTCTGCATTCGATTTTGTTGAATACGGTATAAATTCTAAAACAAAAAGCCACATTGAGTGAAATGCAAACAGAGTAGCAGAATAACCTTTCTTCATTGAATCCTTCCTTCAGAGACAGATGTATCGGGAAGATACAGTCCTGTTTCATTCGGAATAATTCCCATTGACCATGCCCGTACCTCATTTGAATCCCAGAAATGTAACTGAACACTTCAGGCCAGTTTTGGATATTTTTTTTTTTTGAAATCACATCATTTTCAGCTGCGCAACCATGCCCAACATTAGAAGAATACAACCTACCTTGCTTTTATGCACAGGTTTGTATACTATTCTGACTGTCCAATCAATTTCTTTCAGTTACCATGGAAAGTTTAAACTCTCTGGAATTGGATAAGAAATGAGTCAATCAATACATTATTACCACGGAAGTTTCACGTGGGCGTGAACTATACGGGCTCTAAATTCGCAGACCAGGCGCAGGCGCGGCGCAGGCGTGACGAATGGGGGGTACGCCGCGCCAACGGGGTGTGTCCAGGCGCATGTTGCAATTTCGTGTAGCCTGGCGCAAGTACTCCTCTGTCCCGCCTCGGTCCCTCCTGCCGGTGCAAGTGGCAAAGAGGGAGGAGAGAAGGCGTGTTTGGGTATAACACAGCCGAGTCAAATCTTCACCAATCAAATGAGCTCCTCTCCTCACCTTTAATGTGTTGGAATATAGAAGCCTCTGTCCTATATCTGCATGATGCGTTAATGTTGCATTTTACTTTGCTGCTTCAGGCATGTTTTCTGCACCGCTTACGTCTATATTAAGCATTACGAATATGAGTTAGTTGGCTAGCTACGGCATTGGCGAATTATCACCATTAGCGAACTTGAATGGAATTTCAAAACGAAACTACGTCAGATCATTCAAACTTATGAAGTTGGAATGAAATGCGACGGTTGCTCATTTATTTCCTCTGCCTGCATCATTGGGAAGAGAAAAGATGGATAGCGTGTTCCTATTATTACACCCTGTTGCTGCTTAAAATTTTGGGATTAACATGCACGGACAACAATGCAAGATATGTTACACATTTATTTTCAATATGTGATCTTAACTCAGTACGAGATCATAGCAATCAGGCTGTATTCCTTTCCCCCACTAAAAACGATAAAACCTAAGTGACAATAATCGTAGCCTAGTATTAAGCCGCTTGCGCACTGGACGCGAAACAAATTTTTCGCACGACAGATTGCGTTGAACGCAGTGTCTACGTGTCCGAAAGTCTGACAGGGTTTTAATATATCTCCGTATCCGACAGTCGGATGGTTTCAATATAACTCCGTGTCCGACAGTCGAGTATTGTTTTTAATTTCTTCAAATCTACTGAATGTTTTAGATATTAAACGTGAATGTTTTGATAAGAGGGCTCAGTTCTTCAAGATGAGTACCGAGAATTTCAATCAATGTTTCTGTTTAAGCTCTGCTCAATAAAGTGAGTCGACATTGGTGCGGGACAATGTACAATGCCTGTCGGACATTAAATGCAAAATAGGGGAGAGCCGATGCGAAAGTAACGTGGGACGAAAGTAATACGGCGATTTACTCACAGCCATCCGCACTTCAATGCATCATATTAGGTCAGCACGTGCAGCTCGCGACACTTTGCAGACCCGCGAAAAATCTTGAGGTTTTGACGCTTCCCCGCGGAACGAGACCGGGAAGACCGTTTTCCACAGTGGTGAGTAAATTCAAACAAATGGTAAACTTTTTTGACTTAAAGATTGTCTTTATCGCTCCATGTGTCATATTTATGATGAAGTGATAGGTCATTTAGTTTTGTAACATATCCTGAAGTTTGAAATGTCCGACTTTTTCCACTTTAGAAGCAATCCTGGTTCTAATGTCTGGAGTCACTGTCGGGGCAGAAGTAGCAACGGTTACGTTCGTCCCTCTCTGCTAATGCGGCCGAATTTTCTTGTGTTATATTTTACCGACAGAAAATGCCAAGAGTTAGGGTCAGAACTACCCATAGAGGAAAGGTTGACCAGCAGGTTTATGGAAGGGCCTTTCTTGATGTCCGAAGAGGAGGGCAGCAGAGGTGCATGGCGTTTGTCATGTCACCCTGTTCAGGTACTGCAAGAGGAGGGCAGAGGCAGGAGGGCAGCAGGCCAGAGCCCCAGGGTACAGGGCTCACAACAAAGTCTTCACAGAAGAACAGTAGAAGGGACTGCAGGCATATATAAAGAGAGCAGCTGATATATATTTTGGCCTGAGTCCTAAAGAGGTTGGAGTAACACTGCAGACAGAGCTACACCACTATCGCCATTTGCCTAAGATAGCAAGGACCTCAGCTCTGGATCTGCCCCGGCTCTGAGGTGCTTGCTATCTGGGAATTAACCTCTTTTTTCATGCTGTTTTAGGTGCGAAAGTTTGCATATGAGCTGGCCGAAAATATTGACGTCAAAACTCCATGTTCATGGGAGAAAAACCAGATTGCAGGGAAAGACTGGCTCACCTCCTTCCTTGAGCGCAACAAAACCCTGTCCATCCGTCGACCTCAAGCCACCAGCATGTCCCGTTCCACCAGCTTCAACAAGACCAACGTGACAGCGTTTTTTAAAAACCTAAAGACTGTCCTCACCCGTTTAATTTTGAAGCAAAGGACATCTGGAACATGGATGAAACAGGTAAAAATTTATAGTTAGATAAATTAAAAAGCAACAGTGATTTGCAACAGCAATAATTCATTTCATTTATTATTTCAGGTACCACAACGGTTCAAGTGCCAGACAAAATCATTGCCACCAAGGGGCAGTGCCAGGTCGGTGCTGTGACCTCTGGGGAAAGAGGGACATTGGTGACTGTTGCCTTTGCTGCCAACGCACAAGGCAACTTTGTTCCCCTTACTTTATCTTCCCAAGGAAGAAGTTTCAGCACCACTTCATCCGGGATGGCCCCTTGGCTGCACTGGTTCTGCCAATGGATCGGGGGGTGGATGCAGGAGGCCGATTTCTTGGCATTTTTACAGCATTTTGCAAGGCACACCCGCGTGACCCCGGAGTCAAAGTTGCTGCTACTCTTAGACAATCATCCATCACACCTCTCTGTGGTAGCTATTGACTTTTGCAAGTCACATGGCATTGTACTCCTGTCTTTTCCTCCCCACTGCTCCCACCGTCTTCAGCCTCTAGACCGAAGCGGTTTTGGTCCTTTGAAGCACTACATTAACAGTGCAGCAGACAATTGGATGCGAATGAACCCTGGAAGAACTTTGACCATCTACAACATCCCAAGTCTTGTGGCTAAAGCTCTGCCTCAAGCTGCGACAGCAAGCAGCATTTCATCTGGGTTCGAGTGTACCGGTATCTGGCCCTTGAATCCGGATATTTTTAGTGAGACAGACTTTGCTCCAGCTTTTGTGACCGACCGTCCTGCACCTGCACCAGCACCAGCTCCATCACCAGCGCCCTCTTCATCACCAATGTCCGCTTCATCACCAGCGCCCTCTTCATCACCAATGTCCGCTTCATCACCAGCGCCCTCTTCATCACCAATGTCCGCTCCATCGTGCGCCCGCTCCCGTAAGACACCAGCAACCTAGCCAGAGCCCATTTGAGCTGCATCCCTATGAGTCTGCCATTCCTGTAGATGGTGAGAGTTTGTGTCTGTGTGTGTCTTTAAATGTGCATGTTGAGCCTTGCCAAGCATTTATTATTTTTTTGAAATATTATCTATCCAGGTATGCTTGTGGTTCTAGGAACATCTAGTGGCACGCCAATACAAAGGTTCAGCCCAGAAAAGGTTTGCCTATATCCAAAGGCTGGCTCGAGGAAAGAAAATAAAAGAAGAGGCAGAAAGAGGTGAGCAGAGTGTCATTTTTAACTTGTCTTGATTTTCTTGCTTGTATAAAAACAAGCTGATTCTGACTACCATCTCATTGAATGTTGCAGGTCAACAGCAATACTGACCGACACCCCAGTAAAAAGCTGCCTTGGAGGAGGAGAGTCGGCAGAGGGCCAGAAGAAACAGTCCTCTTCAAAAACGCCCAAAGAAGACGTTGTTAAGCGGATACACTGCAACCACAGTTTCTCGGGGCAATGAGGAGGAATGTCTTGTTTGTGGGGGAGACATTTGCCTCATCTTTGCCTGGAGAAGTGTGGGTGCAGTGCATCTTTTGTCTGCTGTGGTCACATGAGGCATGCACTGAGGGTGCAGCTCATTATATCTGTCACAACTGTGATGAAAATGTTTAAAACAAATGTGTGATTGTTTTTTTGCTTCTGTTTTAATGTCATTTTTATGATTGAATTGAATAAATGAGTGCATTGTTTATTTACAATTGCATGTTAGCAAAGACATTGTTGGATTTTTTCAAATGAAAACCGACAGTAATTCAAAAGATTCCAGTTAATTTGATCAGGTTACTTTTGTCCCGCCCTTGCGCTACTTTCATCCCGACTGGAGGGGTCGAAAGTAGCAATCAATAACTTCCATTGGACGGCAAACTATGCGAAGTCAATATATATTGGGATGATTTAGCACCTGATATTGACAGAGCACACACAAAAGTAGTTAATCGCTCCAAATTTTTTTTTTTGGTCTGTAATGTTATCTTTTAAAATGACGTTTATGTGAAAAATGTTACTTTTGTACCAGCTCTCCCCTACTCTGTCTGACAGCCAAAAAGAGGACGATTAAAACAGATTGATAACGAAATAAAGAATAAAAAGAAACATTTTAACAACAAACAGAACATCCAATGAACACTGCGATTTATTTATTTGCGGGCCATCTTTTTTGGATGCTCTGTTTGTTGGTGATATATTTTTATTCTTTATTTCGGTGTAAATCTGTTCTTATACCAATACTTTTACTTTTTGCTGGCTGCCGGACATGGAGTATTTTGCATTTCGCCTCGGACAGTCTTGATCGTGCATGCGATAATTTATTCACACTATCAATGGTCATGGAATTGATTTGCTCACTGACTACAAGCACTATTTTATCTCTGGTGTGGTAATAAAGCGTGAATCTGTTCGATCCATCTGACTAATTTTCAAAAGAGAGACCGAATAAAGACTGTTGTCTATCTTCAACGGAAGAAAACACACGAATAAAAAGACCAAGAAAAGTCGATAGCTATCAATTTGCATTTTGTGAAGGTCGAACACAAACATGGCCAAGTTTGCACGTCTAATAATTCCAGGAATACTCGAAAAATTAGAACTTATATAACTTTCGGACATGGAGATATATTAAAACCCTGTCCGACTTTCGCGTCTTTGCATTGACTTTGACTCTAATCAGTCGTGCTAAAAATTCGTTTCGCGTCCAGTGTGCAAGCGGCTTTACTGAGCATAGAACGCAAGCATTATATATATAGGCAGTTTGTGGTTGGCTGAGAAAGATGTGAAGTCATTAGTTTGCATCACAGATTCAGCTGCGTTGATTAAGCCAGGTGGAGTTTCCATTAAGTGTGCCAACTGCCTTTAATCTGACATCAGGACAATCGATATAGATACTATAATTTATGTCCTGATTCAGATAGTTACATTAAATAGTGGTTGCTGTAATTATTTATTGCATTGAAATGTGCCTGACATTCTGGAAACCTACCTGTGAGGTTTCGGTGACGTGTGCGCACTGTGCGCAGGTCAGCCAATTACCACTGCACAGAAAGTAAACCAGGTTGGAGCTGGCGAGCTTTCTGCGCAACCTCAGCGAAGACTTTTTCTACGAAATTGTCACTGCGACTTGATGAATATGTGACACCTCCCCTTACTACGCCGCCACACCCATCTCGGTGCACGTCCGTCTACCAAATTGCCAACGTGGCTGCGCACGGTGTTGCACCGCACAAAATTACCACTGCGCGGGCTGCACCGGACGAAGTTACCACTGCGTGGGCTGTGCCACGCTACGCCACGCTGCCTCACACTGCGCCACCCTGCGCTGCGCCAGGAAATTAGAGCCTTAAGTGTGCGTTTCGCAGATGAGCCTTAGTAAATTATTGAGTAATTGGCCATCAACATGAGTACTTATGAGGATATAAGGGAGTGCTGAATTCGTCGATCAATTTTCTTTTTGACAAAAAATTTTTAACATTTTTAAGTTTTTGGAAGGGGCCACCCATTCTGGGGCGCCACAAAGTGTCACCAATGATTATAATCATGTGCTTATCAATGCACATTGTAGCTGATATATATACTACTCAAAATTTGATGGGGATCATAGGAATTTTTTTGTGAAATGACATGCAAATTTGGTAACTGCCACTGATGAACAACATATTGGATAAATGACATGCAGTCAGACACAAAACACATTTGCAAGTGCATTTAATGACATTAAATGAGCGTGCTGCCTCACACTTTTTGGCTTTCACTTAACACTTCATGGATTCACCTCTGACATGTAAAGTGAAAACAGACAGTGTTCGTTTGATGTTTCATTACCACAGTTAATGTCAATAACGGGTATGGCCTCCCCTAGCTCGAATGACGGCTTGACAACGTCGGGTCATACTGTCAATCAGAACCCGGATGCTTGCAATTGGAATGTTGTTCCATTCTTCAACAAGGGCATTTCCGAGCTCTTCTAGAGTTGTGGGTTGTGCCCTACGACCGGAAATGGCGACCTGCAGCATGTTCCACACGTGCTCGATAGGGTTTAGGTCCGGCGAACGCGCAGGACAGTCCATGCGGACAATTGTCTCCTGCTCTAGGAATTGATTCACCACCCTAGCACGATGGGGACGGGCGTTATCATCCATCAAGATGAAATCAGGGCCAACAGCACCAGCGTATGGTCTTACGTACACATTGAGGATCTCATCCCTGTACCGTACCCCTGTCATTGTCCCTCTCCCCATGACATGCAGGTCCGTTCTGCCGTTCCTGCTTATTCCTCCCCAGACCATAATTGATCCGCCACCATAACGGTCGTGTTCGTTGATGTAGGCATCATTAAATCGCTCACGTTGTCTTCGCCACACCCGTTGCCTCCTGTCAGTAAAGTCCAAGCAATATCGGGACTCATCAGTAAAGAGAACTGGAGCCCAATCGTTGTGTGTCCATGTGTGACATGATTGTGAGCCCAATCCAAACGGGTCACGCCTATGACGACGGTCATTGGGATTCAACATATGGCCTTCTTGAGTTGAGGCCGGCAGTATGAAGGCGATTCCGATCGTCTGAGTGGATACCCTGACCCCCGAGGCGTTATGAAGGTCATTTCGTAGGGTGGTGGCTGTCCAGAAAGGATGACGTCGTGCCTGAAGGTGAGAAAGTGGTCTTGTCGTTGTGTAGTCGATCTCTGACGACCACCCCCATGACGGTGTGCTGCTGTACCAAACGTTTGATGCCGGTCCCACGCTCTGTTCACAACGCTTTGGCTGACGTTAAGTGCATTAGCAACGTGACGTTGTGAGAAGCCAGAGTCAAGCATTCCAATGCATCTTCCCAATTGCTCTGAAGTCAATTGACGTCTAAGACATTGAGGAGACATTGTTATTGCTAAATGTAATGCAAAAAATTTGGGAACTTCCAAATCTTCACCAACAAGCAACATACACGTCTGAGTTGAAATGGTGAAGTGTTAGTCAAAGCCAAAATTTGAGGCTGCATGCTCATTTAATGTCATGCAATGCACGTGCAAATGTGTTTTGTGTCTGACTGCATGTCATTTATCCAATATATTGTTCATCAGTGGCAGTTACCAAATTTGCATGTCATTTCACAAAAAAATTCCGATGATCCCTATCAAATTTTGAGTAGTATATTTTCCAAATGAATGAAAAAGACTCTGTTGAAATTGATGTCATACTGCCAGGATAGGAAGATAATTGTTAAAAAAAATATGTTCTGAAATGGAGATTTCCAACAGCCACGTGTGTAAACAACGGTACATTTGACAAAGTTCCCGGCCATGACACAGTAATGGAATTTGCTGAAATTTGCCCTAAGGTATGGCCAACATTCAATGAAAAAACCTGGATGTATCGACACCGGTAACATCTTCATCCGAACACTTGCATCAACCAACCTGGGGGGTGTTGATATGAAATAGATTGTGTGAATATCTCCTGTGATCTGGAAAAACCTAGTGAGTTTATCAGTGGCAAGGGTCTCATAATTGAACAAAAACCTTTTTTCTTTTAGGAAAAGTCCTAAATCTAAAAATAATAGAAACTTTAGATTTTCACTGCTCTAAATTACAGCAAATAAGGGTCAAACTCAGTTTCCACCAAAAGTGACATACGTACTAGGTTCTTCCAGATCACTGGAGATATGGGTCTCACTTAATTCTTCCAGTTTAAGTTTTTCCAGTAATATAGTTAATAACTATGACCCTAATGATGTTTATGCTTAAAATGATTGCCTATTCTTAGACATTCAAACTGAAGGAGCCTCAAGACCATGACAAGGTGACAGGTCCCCTGAGGAATAATAACTACCATGCTATCATGCCTATTTAACATATGATATATTTGATACACATTTGACTAGATTTCACACAAATTAAATAATCTATTTACAATTTATTACCGATTTGAATTTGGCTGTTTGTGGCTGCATCTTTGTTTGTGACTGGTGGCAGAGGTATCCAAGATAATACTGCAATTGTGAACTGAGAAATCTTGCTGCTTAAGTTACTGCAGAAGTCCAAACCATTAAATGTGATTAAAAAA
This sequence comes from Gymnothorax javanicus, assembly GCA_029692085.1. Lineage (NCBI taxonomy): Eukaryota > Metazoa > Chordata > Actinopteri > Anguilliformes > Muraenidae > Gymnothorax > Gymnothorax javanicus. Next base: position 42,104,883 of record CM056203.1, read on the forward strand.
GACTGATAAATTGCGGTTTTAAAAATGCACGCTTTTAAATGAAAAGAAAATAGAGCAACACTGCTAACTTCAAAATACACACCAACTTCATTCAGAGATTTACTAACAGACGCAGAATGAGCCTGCACAGGTTCCATACCAATTGTGTTATGTATAAAACGGTAATATAAATAAAATGTAGCCTATATAACCAATAAAATGACAGAATAAAAAGTCGAATTTGGGCTTTGAAATTAACTTGTTTTTTTAAGCCATTTTGTAAATATCGAAGAATTTTCCTTTGGACTACTTCAATAGGATCTTGTATTCTGCATGTATTCTGTATGCTGTACTCTGATGCCATTTTCTCATACTAGCTGTGGACAGACTATATGGCAGCTGGTGAACTGGCGAGAGGGGAGGCTCAAAACAATCTTTTAAAATTAATGATTGGTCACAACCTGTTTTCAATCATTCATTGAAATTACCATTACAGAATCTCTGAAAACTCTCAACATTATCAGGTGTGGCCAGTTTTCATTTATAACGCATACCTGTCAACTTACGCATTCAGCGTGAGTTTAAGTGGAATATTTACGTTCCTCTGCTGTAGTCAGCAATTATTCAATCAACGCGTATGTAAGAAATTCTTGCGCGGAATTGAAGTCCTTGTGCACTGGAGGGGTTGGAAGCGATGGAATTGCATAAAGACGTTTCAAATGATCTTATTTCATTTAAACAATCATGAAACACATGCATTGCTTCCAATCCCTGAATAAAGAAAAGCGTGAGAAGTCCAGAGTCGTAATCGGTATGCGTTATAAATGAAAACTGGCCACATCTGATAATGTTGAAAGTGGCGTAGCGAGAACTGAACATTTGGTGGGGCTCAGAACATCCCTTTAAAACAATTAGTCCTGACTTGTTCTCAGTCACTTTCATAACTCACAATCAGTGATCAGATTAGGTGGATTCTCATCGCAAAATGCAAATTTTCAGCAGTTTTGATGAAATGCCAATCATCATAACAATCCCTTCGCAAAAAAAAGTGATTCAAAAAATCTTAATGATATTTCATTTATCCTGACTCACTGGTGTGCGAACTTCGGAGTTCCCGAGCCACATAGCAATAGGAGATGTTTTAACGACTTTGTTTGGCTGAAAAATGATGTTCACTTGCATACCAACCAATCAGCTTCTGGGGAGCGCGTGCATGCACTAGGGAGGCTTTCTGGAATAGTCATGATGTATAGACTGCAGTGTGAGCCATAGCATAGGAAATTATGTTGCTTTTTGGATATAGCCACCTAGTTGGCTAGGAAGCAAACTAACGTTAACTTATGCCCCCGTCACACTTATTAAAAATCAGCAGGAATCAAGCAAAACCAGCCGGAATGAAGAATTCGCGCAACATTCGGGCGGGAATTTCAAATGGACCAAAATTCTTACAGCTTTGAAAGAATGCCGTTCGAATACTTAGAATGCGCTTCGAACCCGCCTCAAATGATTCTTGCACATTCTGGGTGTATTAGCTCTCGAATGCAGCTTGAATGTAGTTGGAACGAAGTAGGAATGTTTAGAATGCTGTTAGAACGCAGTCAGAATATTTAGAATACACTTTGAATGCCGTACGAGTGCGGTTCAATTGCTGCCTGAACACCACCCGAAGTCTGGTTGGAAGGTGCCTCGAATGCTGTACGAATTCTCCTCGAATGCAGTCAGAACGCTCCCGGATTGGCCGCCGAATATGGTTGGATCGTCCAAGAGTTCAAACAGAATACAGGTCGAATACTCAGAATGTACTTAGAATGTAACGCAAGTGTCCCATATGCGTTGATTGAGTAATTGCTGACTACAGCAGGGGAATGTAAATATGCCACTAAAACTGACGCGGAATGCGTGAGTTAACAGGTATGCATTATTAATGAAAACTGGCCACACCTGATAATGTTGAGAGTTTTTGGAGTTTCTGTAATGGTAATTTAAATAAATGATTGAAAACAGGTCATGACCAATCATTATTTTTAAGGGATGGGTTTCAGCCTCCCCTATCGCCAGTTCACCAGCCACCACTGATTCCAGCGGCAATCGAAAGATTCAAACGGCATTCGAAGTGCATTCCAGCTGAATTGTTTTAATATCGAAATAGATTCCTGCAGCAATCGAGATGCATTCGAGGTGCATTCTGGCTCATTCGAGGCGCGTTCAGGACATTTTGGCAGGATTTGACGTGGCTTGGTGTTTCGATTCTCCCTTGAATGCAATCAGAATGTTTTGAATGCTGTTGGAATGCCGTAAGAATATTTATAATGCAGTCAGAATGCAGTTAGAATACACTTTGAATGCCGTTCGATATTTCTCCACTTCAAATGCACCTGGAAAGTTTTGAGCATGAGCAAAACATTCGGGCCAGCCACAAGAATGGCCCCGAATATTTGGACTGCATTCAGAATGCAGTCAGAATTTCTAGAACGAACTTCGAATATCCAGGAATATACAAAGAATTTTCATTCCGACGGCATTCCGGCTCATTCCGCCTCTAGTGTGACTAGGGTTTAAGGAAAATCTTTGTAAATGATCATCATATTCAGGCGATATGATTTGTTTCTTGCCCCAACTTTACAAACTTTGCCAGTCATAGGCATGTACTTATCTGATGTTTTGCGGCAGTTTCATGCGACCCAACTGAACTTTCACATTTTTGGGACGTAAGATAGTTTGATAGCTAGTTCAAAAGCAATCACTTAGCTACAGCTAGATGGCTAGTGAACCTATGGTAGCTATATGATGCCTATTGGAGAAGTTTTTATTGCTCTGGTTTGTCACTTTCAACGCCATCGCACGCAGAGGAGCTCTTTCAACATTGACGACCCGCTAATTTTACCTAAAGAGCAAACAGACAGTTCGAACCTGAGATGTATAATTTCATGGCCAGTTTTGGCTGCATTATCTTGTTATGCATGCTATCGCGTATTACGTTACTCTTCAGATTATAAGGCTAGCCATCTTCTTACCTAGCTGATGCTAGTTAAGGGGAATCTTTGTAATCATTGTTATACTAAAGCGATGTGATTTGGTTTTTGCCCAAATGCAAAGAATTCCGTGTCCGATCTCCACTTTTTTCGGCTTTAACTCTGAATCGTCCTGACTGGATGTATGATTTACGTTTTTACACACCCGAATGTTCCTCTAGCTACCCAAGCATCACAGTAAGCCGATCAAAGTCATCAAAACTTCTCTCATTGCTATGTGGTTAAGGGAATCGCAAGTTCGCCACTGGCATCTCCCGGAACATGCACAATGATCTCTGATCATCCAAATACATGATGTTGTGATGTCAAAATGTGACCGGGTTGGAGAGTGTCTTGTGTGACTGGATTTTAATGGGTATGGATCCATCTCTGATCAGGTGTTAAACAACATCATATGCTAGAGTAAGGTATAGATAAGACAGCTGTACTGCAAGTTACAAGTAGTTTACAGAAACTTCACAGGAAACGGAAGTGTGCTGTATTAAATGAAGATTGTTCAGGGTAAAATTGATGCCTTTTGGAAATAATCTGTTTTGCTTTTAGAGTGGAGTTGTATTTCTCTTGTAATTGTAATTCGTCATCAGGAAAGAATAAAAAATCCCTTTTGTCATTTAAAATCTGATTTCCTGTTTTCTGATTTTTGCTAATCATTTTTCAGATGTGCTAAACAATTGATAATCAATTGATATAATGATTAGCAAAAAATGCTAATCAATTTTTTCTTTCCCTTAATCTGATCTCTGACAATAGATCCACTCTGAGAACACTCCACACTATCAGGTGTTGCTAGTTCTCCCCGTTTAGGTAAGATGACAATCAATCATTTGGACGTGAAAGGTGGAGTCCCATTAAGGGTGTTTTCTGGCCCAAACCGCTGATTTCAAAGTAATTTTCAGCATTTCTCAATTGCAATTCTCCCCAGACACCCTCTGAATCTTGCCTAATCGTCAATCTGTCACCTTTATTGGTTATCATCCAATTTAGCTAACAAGTGGCAGCCCAGTCTTTGTGTGAGGTGCGGAATCCAAAGGTCTGACGGTCAGAAATGTTTTAATCTGCTGTATAATTAAATAAATTAAAGCTTTGTTTTACTGTTAAAATTAGTAAAGAATGAAATGGATAAATAATTATTCTGGATCTAATTTTTAGTCCAAATGTCTATGTTTGGCAAAGAGAATTTGAGGTATTTGACTGACATGTCACCCCATTCTATTTTTTCACCCTATTGCTGTCATTAATCTGGCCAGATGCCAGTTTTGAAGGGACAGCTGATGTGACAACTGATTATAGTGTAGTGTTGAAACTGTTACACTTCAGGCCTATCACAGCTCCTGGTGTACCTGGTGTAGGAATTTTTTCCTTAAGACTATAACTGTGGCAATGTCCAGATCCTTCATTTGCCGTCTTGACGGTTCATCCTTCATAAAATAAGGCTTTGAATGTCTTCACTCCTGGGAAAAACTCTGCCCTTAAAAATACCCCTGGAGTTGAATGTCCACCAGAAGCCCTGCAGGAGAACCTATCCCCCCTCAGACAGAATACTGGAAGGCATTGGTCGAAAGCAGTCACGTGGAAACCCCATATATTCCCATATTACGTCTCCGAGCCCATGCACGGTGTGCAAGTAAATTATCTCCTTTATCATCTCTGGAGCAGCCGAAATAGCATGCATGTGAAAAAAAAAGTCTTCGGTGGGATAAATTTGTTGCACAGTTTGTTAGAGGGGCAATATGGAAATATAGGGGGATCAGTAAATGGCATATTGGGTGAGGTGTCGTATACCATTTACGGACCCCATATAATTCTGTATTGGCCCTCTAACAAATTGTGTAACTTATAATATCTCCCATGTATCGCCCTCTGAAAATAAGCATTAGGTCAAGAAAACATGTACGTCTCTTTCACGTGTCACTCTCTTGGAACTCAGCACGAAGAGTAGGAGAACATGTGTGTCTCCAATATATTGCTCGCTGGAACTCAGCACTCAGGCAGGAGAACATGCGTCTCTCCCATGAATTGCACTCTGGAACTCATCACTAAAGCAGGAAAATGTGTCTCTCCCATGAGTTGAACACTAGTACTCAGTACTAAGGCAGGAGAACGTGTTTCTCTCCCAGGTGTCACTCTCTTGAACTCAGCACTAAGGCAGGAGAAAGTGTCTCTCTCCCTTCTGTCATGCTGTGGAACTCAGCACAAAGGCAGGAGATTGTTTGTGTGTCTCATGTTTCTCTCTGGAACTCTACAGTAAGGCAGGAGAACATGTGTCGCCCATGTATTTTTCTCAGGAACTCACCACTCAGACAGGAGAATGTGTGTGTCACCCATGTGGTGCTCTCCCGAAATCAGCACTAGGGCAGCAGAACGTGTCTCTCCCATGCACTCTGGAACTCTTCAGTAAAGCAGGGAAACGTGTCACTGGAACTCAATAATATGGCAGGAGAATGTGTTTCTCTCAGGTATCACTTTTTGGAATTCAGCACTAAGGCATGGAGAGCATGTCTCTCCCATGTGTCACTGTCTTGAACTCAACGCTAAGGCAGGAGAAAGTGTGTCTCTCCATTCTGTCCCTCTGTGGAACTCAGAAATATGAATGTTAATGTATCTCGTGTTTCTCCCTGGAATTCCACGCTAAGGCAGGAGAAGTCTTTCTCCCATATGTTGCTCTACACTACAGGTCAAAATTTTAGGACACCCCAATTTTTCCAGTTTTTTATTGAAAATTATGCAGTTCCAGTCCAACAAATATCTTGAAATGGTACAAAGGTAAGTGGTGAACTGTCAGAAGTTTTAAACAAAAGGTAAGGTTACCCAGGTTTTTTGTACGCCGTCGAGTAGGTGAAAGGATGGTTCCTCTGTGTATGACATCAACTGTCAAACATGGAGGAGGAAGCGTGATGGTCTGGGACTGTTTTGCTGGATCCAGGGTCAGTGACTTATAGAGTGAAAGGCACCCTGAACCAAAACGGCTACCACAGCATTCTGCAGCGCCATGCAGTTGTAAGGGTTTGGGCCTTACAGCCCCTCCCCTTTCATATTCTTTCACCTCCACCATGACGGGCAACAGGTGCAGCCCGTTAAGGTGGAGGTGATTGCAATGTATTTGGGGCTGGCAGGCAGTAATACAGTAATACCCTCAGTAATACCCTCTGGTATGCGCCTAGTTGGTCAGGGGTTCATCCTACAGCAAGATGATGACCCAAAACATAAGTCCAAGCTTTGCCAGAACTACCGTAGGAAAAAAGACCAAGATGGTGAGCTTGAAAATATGGAGTGGCCCGCACAGTCTCCAGACTTAAACCCCATCGAGATTGTTTGAACTGGACAGAAGAGTGAAAGCAAAGCAACCTACAAGTGCCATACATTTATGGGAACCTCTGCAGCAGAGTTGGGAAGAACTTTCTGAAGAATATGTGATTTCCATTGTAGAAAGAATGCCACGAGTGTGTTCAGCCGTTATATCTGCCAAAGGTGGCTACTTTGAGTCAAAAGTTTAAAATACATTTTGGTTTATAAATTGATTCCATGATTTTTTTTTTTTAACTTCGATTGTTAATTTGTTCTATAATGTCTATGCTTTCATTCCAGAGTACAATGAGACATTAAACTGCATCATTTTTTATAAAAAAATGGGAAATGTGACTTTCCCTTGTGTGGCACCCAGGAACTCAGCATTAGGGCAGGAAAAAGTGTTTCTCTTACCTGTGTTACTCTCTGGAACTCAGCACCAAGGCAGGAGAACATGTGTGACTCTCCCATGTGTCGCTCTCTGGAAGTCAGCACTCAGGAGAGAGAATTTGTATCTCTCCAATGTGTCATTCTCTCAAACTTCGCTCTCTCTCCCATGTGTCGCTCTCTGAAACTCAGCATTAGGACAGGAAAACGTGTGTCTCTCCCATGGCTTGCATACTGGAACTCAGAACTTTGGTAGGAAAGCATGCATTTCTCTCCCATGAGTCACAGCTATGGAACTCAGCTATAAGGCAGGAACAGGGCGTGGAAAAAAATTTTCTTGTCTGGGAACTTGAAATGGATATGCAAAAATTTTCAGTGAGATTTTAACAATGGTGAGCCTATTAGCATTTTAGGTGCTTTCAAAGCATAAAAATCACCATTCTGAGGCACTAACTACAGCCTTAAGTAATTAACAGGAAGCCTTGAGAAAGGAAGGTTGTGGCGAGATGCACACAAGCTTATCATGCATCAAGCAAAACCAAGCTTTCCAGTCCATGGGAAATTGGTAAAATTTTTCTTGTTTTTGACAACTGTGACATAAAGCCCTGTACCTCAAACACTATATATGCCGGCGATGTGGTTCAAAGCTTATTTTAAACTAGAGAACTCCATCTTTCTTTTCAAACTCTCAATTTTAATCAAACTCCAGTTGCTAACAGTTCAACAAATTGTGCGGACAAAATGTACATAAATCAAGAATCAAAAGTAAAATTTAAAATTAGGAGATTTTATTTTTGTTGATGAGCAAAAGCAGATGTGGTGGAACTGACACCACTTTAGAGTAAACACAAGTTCTCAAAATATTCTAGAAAAAATTATGCAGAAATCCCCAACCCTTACAATTCAACAGCAGTTTTTCAAAAAGATGGAAAAGAGCCAATTTTCACCGGTGTTTTGTCAAGTATAATAGAAAGGCCAGTATCTCAAACAAGGTAAAGGCTAGGAATATGGTCCAAAGCTTTTTTAAAACAAGAGAAGTGCATCTTTATCTCTAACATAGTCTGATTCTACCGAAGTCTAGACTCTTGAATTTAGCTTCTACAATGTATGTACATAAAATGTGAAAAAAAAAAAACTTGCATTCAGGTTGAAGAATTGTACCCTGAAGTGATACGGCAACTATGGATAAAATCACATTTCTTAAAGGCTCCTGTTCAAGCTGACTTCCTGTAAATAAAAATTGGTGTCAAAATTTTCAACCACTCAGAAACTACATGTCTTCCAGATGAGCCACTTTTGGTTTGTTTACCAAACCGCCAAATCATTCCAAAACATTCCAAAAATGGCAATGTTTCAGATATATCTTCATATGATTGATTTTTAATGTTTTTTACGATGAATGAACGATTTTGGAATATTATCAAGACCCATAATTGGAAAAGCGTGATTTTGATGTCATTCATATGATATATCTACTTCTCCAGCTCTCCATTCCCCAAGTTGAAGGATATTGAAACTTGTAAAACCTAAGTATTTCACCAGTGATATATATAGAAGGACCAATAATGAAACAAACATGATTCATCCATCAACCATTAGTTTGGACATCACACATGCTGTCACCTCCAGCACTGAGAAGAGGCTTTCGAACTCTACAGTTCAAAGCCCGTGTATAATCCAAACAAGACCACAATGCGCACATAAAGACCTATATTCAAATGAGAACACAAATATGAACAGAGTTCACCGCATAGAAATACAGTGGATTTTCAGACAGTAATATGCATTCTAACGGTTTATCATCTTCTGCATGAAATGCTACTTTATAAAATAATTCAATCCAAAAGATTCATCAACAGAATGACTTATTGATTGATTTTGCACTGGCAGGCAAACCTAGACTAATAAATACACAACTGGACAACAATGAAAGTACCTCCTCGTATTCACATTTCTTACCAAGTAAATAACAAGAGTATGGATTGTTCTTTTGAAAATGCTCTGTAGTTAATACAGGAAAGTGAGAACTCAAGTTAACTAGTACTAGCTAAACTTTGCACTCTGAGTATCTCAACACCATTTTTAAAGGTCTGTACTTACAAACACTGAATTACTACTTAGTACAGCACGAGAAATTACATCTAGAGGAAGAATACTAATAATACAACGGAGACAGCCCATTCAAAAGTACAAAGTTATACAGCAAACTGATATGGGAAATGCATGCAAATTGAACAATTGCCAATGCGTCTCGACCGAGCAAAAAGATGTCAGACTAGAATCGCGCACTGAACTCAACTGGATAAACTCTGGCAAATAATAAGGTGCACCCAAAATCAAATGAGATGTGTGTGTAATGGCTGGTAAAATTGAGAGGCCAAGTGCAGCGGCCAGAGAGAGAATGAGCAGTAGGAACACAATACAAGCACAGAGAATTATACAGACCACCAGAAAGTGCTCGCGCTTCCAAAGGACGTATAATAGTCCGAAAAACGGAAGCAACGCGAGAGAGAACAGAAGTAGAAAAGGGAAAATTCCTAAAGCGCAAGGAACTTCAATAATAACTGGAAGATAAAAAGTCACACAAATCCTGACTAGAGATATCTTCGGCTATAGTGCTTGGCTACAAACAGACACTCTAGCAAAGGAGGCATGGTGGACTTCCGGCTTATATAAAGTCCAGGGAAGCGCCGCCCCAGTTCAATCAGCCAGCTGGGAAAAGAATCCGATTCAAAAGGAATTTGATCTCGTCCCGGGACGAGAGCCACAAAGAAAAGTCCAAAACACGTGCACGCCTCACAAACCATGACAGGACCCCCCCCTCTAAGGGACGGCTCCAGACGTTCCCAGAGAACCCCGTGCACGGAACTCTGAGATAAGGGTGGGATCCAGGATATCCCAAGAAGGGACCCAGCACTGCTCCTCAGGACCATACCCCTCCCAATCAACTAAAAACTGGGCCCCATGACCCACACACCTCTCGGCCAGAATACGACGCACAGTGTAAACCAGCCCCCCCTCAATCATCCGCGGCGGCGGGGATTTGTCGACCGGTGCCAGGACGCTGGTGCTAACCGGTTTAAGCCTGGAGACATAAAAAGAGGGTTGAATACGCAAGGATCTAGGGAGCTTTAACCGGACAGTGACAGGGTTGATCCTCTGCACTATCTTAAAAGGACCAATGAAGCGGGGAGCCAACTTCCGTGACTCCACTCTTAAGGGAAGGTCCCGAGTGGAATGCCAAACTCTTTGGCCAACCTGATAAGATGGGGCCAAACGGCGCCTTCTATCCGCAGTGGTCTTCTGTTTCCGCCCAGAGCGCAACAAAGAGGAATGGACCCTGGTCCAGACCGACCAACAACGCTGAACAAAGTGATTGACCGAGGGAACTTCTGAATCCCTCTCAATCTTTGGAAACAGTGGAGGCTGATAAACTAACTGGGCCTCAAACGGGGAAAGGCCTGTGGAGGAGTTGCATATTGAATGGTGGGAATATTCAGCCCATGCCAAAAAAACGACTCCATGAAGATGGGTTGTCAGCTGCTAAACACCGAAGAGTATTCTCCAGCTGTAATGGTTTTGCCTTGCAGTCCCTCCCCCTCCTGCTGTCTTCGCCTCCACTTCAACGGGCAACAGGTGTGACTCGTTAAGGTGGAGGTGAAGGCAGCCTATTTAAGCCCTTCCTCTCCTTTTGGGTTCATGGTCCCAGTGCCCGACAGATTGCAGGTTGCATTCGGCGGACAAAACCTTAACACCAGCGACTGGTTGGTTCGCTCTGTCTGCCCGTTAGTCTCAGGGTGGAAACCAAACGAGAGGCTCATGGTGGCCCCTAACTAGTTGCAAAAAACATGCCAGAATTTAGCCGTAAATTGTGGGCCCCGGTCAGAAACCACATCTTGAGGGAGACCATGCAGCCGGAACACATGGTCCACAACAAGAAGGGCCATCTCCCGCACCGAAGGCAGCTTAGGCAACGCGATAAAGTGGGCGGCCTTAGAAAAGCAGTCGACCATGACCAAGATGACCGTGTTGCCTTCAGAAATGGGCAAACCTGTAATAAAAGGGCGCCCTGGTGGCTCATTGGTCTAGGCGCGCGCACCATGGGGGCTGTGTCCTTCCCGCAGCGACCTGGGTTCGTTTCCGGCTCGGGTCATTTGCTGCATGTCTTCCCCCATTCTTCTCCCCAGCTTTCCTGTCTCTCTACACTGTATGACTATCAAATGGGGGAAAAATTCCCAGAAAAATAATCTTTAAAAAAAAAAAAAAACCTGTGACAAAATCCAGAGCGATATGGCTCCACGGGCGCTTGGGGACAGGCAACGGCCACAACAGACCAGAGGGGGGGAGATGGGAAACATTGTTCCTAGCACAGATACAGCATGCCGCTACAAACTCCCGGATGTCCTCAATCATGCTGGGCCACCAAAAACGTCGCGCCAAGAACTGCTTAGTCTGATGAACCCCCAGGTGACCCGCCAGGCGGGAAGAGTGCACCCACTGGAGATCTTGGGACCATACCACGACCGAAACAAACAAACAGCCAGGCGGCTCCCCACCAGGACCGGGATCGGATCTCAAGGCATCCCACACAACAGACTTAACATCCCACTGGATGGGAGCCACAATCTGAGCTGCCGGGATAACCGGCTCAGGAATAGGATCGCGACCAAAGCGGTTGTAAATTCACGACAAGGCATTAGGCATGATGTTTTTGGAACCCAGGCGATAGGTTAACGTAAAGTTAAAGCGATTGAAAAACTACGGCCACCGCGCCTGCCAGGAATTACGTCACTTAGTCTGTTGGATGTATTGGAGATTTTTATGATCCGTCCAAACCACAAACGATGTTCAGCCCCCTCCAACCAATGGCACCACTCTTCTAACGCCAACTTGACAGCTATCAACTGTAATTCAGTTCGGCCGCTGACAACGACCAGGAGAAGTAGGCGCATGGGTGCAACTTCGGGTGCAACTCCCGAAGGGGGCGCTGGGACAAAATGGCACCCACCCCGACCTCCGACACATCCACCTCCACAACAAATGGGAGGGAGGGGTCGGGCAAAACGAGAATGGGCTCCGAGCTAAATCGTTTCTTCAATTCCTGAAAAGCAGCCTCAGCTGCTGGAGACTAAGCAAATGACAAGGAGGTATTCTTCTTAGTGAGCGTGATAATGGGGGCAGCTACCGCGCTAAAATTACGGATGAACCTCCTATAAAAATTAGCAAAGCCCAAAAACCGTTGAACCTCCTTGACGTTTTGAGGGGCAGGCTAATTCCTGACTGCTGCCACCTTGTCAGGATCCATGCGGACTGACCCTTCAGACACAATGAAGCCAAGAAACGAGACTGTCTTAGCATGAAAAATGCATTTTTCAGCCTTGACAAAAAGCTTGGCTTTAAGTAGGGCCTCAAGCACTTGTCTGACGAGTTGTTTATGCTCCGAGAGAGTTGAAGAAAAAATCTGAATATTATCAAGATAGACAAAGATGAATTTCTCCAACATCTCTCGGAGGACGTCATTAACGAGTACCTGGAACACAGACGGGGCGTTAACCAATCCGAAGGGCATGAATAAATATTCGTAGTACCCGTCATGCGTATTAAATGCCGTTTTCCACTCGTCCCCCTCCCGGATCCGAACCAAGTTATAAGCATATGGGAGGTCTAGCTTGGTAAAAAACGACGCCTCCTGCAGACGTTCAAACACGGAGTTCATCAACGGAAAGGGGTATCGGTTTTTAATGGTGATATTATTCAAGCCCCTGTAATTAATACAGGGTCTCAGGCCGCCATCTTTTTTGCCCACAAAAAAGAACCCTGCTCCGGCAGAAGACGTGGAGGGCTGAATAAATCCATTAGCCAGAGCCTCCTCAATATATTCTCGCATGGCCCTTCGCTCAGGCCCTGACCCCTGGGGGGAGTGGTACCCGGGTAGAGATTGATCTCGCAATCGTACATGCAATGAGGAGATAAAGTAGAGGCCTGTTGCTTGCTAAAAACCTCCGCGAGATCAGCATAATTGTTAAGAACATTAGGAGGCAGACAAAAGTTCAGAGCAGCCCCCAAATTCTCACCCTGTTCAGAACCTGCCATCTCTATGTCTGATTCCGAGTCAGAGAAATCCTCCAAATCGCAATCCTCCTCTGGCTGCCGCCAGTCAAATTGAGAATCCCACTCCAACCCCTCCTCTGCCCCTTTTTCTAGATTAGGAGGGTTCTGTGAGACAAACTCCTCAGAATCACTCCAGGCATCAGCCTCCCCCATAGGTTGATGCCCGGGGTGACATGCCAAACTATCCCTACAGTGGGACCTACAATCAGTGCCCCACTGGACAACTGGGTTATTCTGACTCACCCAAAGGATGTGAGGCGTATGTTCCCGTAGCCAAGAGTGTCCTAAAACGACAGGGAAAACAGGGGAACTGATCATAAAAAACCGCACCTCCTCAGAATGACCACCAAAAGGGACGAACATAGTCAATGATTCAGAGACCTCGGTGAAAAATCCAGTTCCCAGCGGGCGACCGTCCAAAGATCTTACAGTGCGTGAATGTAAAAGAGGGTGGATGGGAATGGAATATATTATATATTCAAATTGGGTCTGTCCCTCTAGCACCCCCTATACCGCGAGAGAAACTTCCTATTTCCCTGTAGCTCAGGGCAGCATGGACGGATATGTCCCGGTTTGTTAAAATTATAGCAGATTATACGTCTGCGAACGGGCTTACGAGCCTGGTTCTCATATGAGCCATCAATCTGCATAGGCTCGCCAGGAGTGAAAATTTCAGTGGGCGGAATTGGAGCTGTATGCACGCTGTGAGGAGCATTAACCCTGTTGTCAGCAAGAGCTAATGCAGTGCGTTTCTCCCTGTTATGTTCGCGGATGCGATTATCAATTCGCACCGCAGTACAAACCAACGAATCCAGAGAAACACAAGGATCCAATGTAGCCAGACCGTACTTAACCTCCTCAGCCAAAGCGCAAACAGAAACTAACATAAGAGGCGCTTCTGGCCAGCCTGTCTCTGTCACCAAGGAGCGAAATGAGATTGAAAGCTCCACGGGTGCAACTTGCGCTGTTCACTTCCTCGCACCGCACGCTATATTTTTTTTTCATAGGAGAGTGAAACGGGTCAAGGGAGTCAGATTCAGCGGCACCGGTAGGTGAAAACTAACCAACAGTAATTACATAATATTCAATTCTATATGTGGTATAAAATAAAATGCCCTCGTAACGTTTAGTTACCTTTGTAGTCTGACAAACTACCATTAACGTTATTATCATAATTATAGCATTTCAGAGCCCGTTTGTTTACAGTCAAATGCTTGGTTTTTTTTTTTCTGCCAGAGAGGCGCGCGACTCGCAAGCGGTGACAGCGGTAGGCAACTGGAAGGGGCGCAGCGACGGATGACAGACAGGAAGCTTGGCAAATCATTTTATTCAGACCGTAGAAAATGATTGGCCAGACTTTTATCAAAAATAGAGAATTGATTATTGAAGAGTTTCAACACCTGGTGGATTTCTTTTACATTTTAGTGTGCCATACGCTTATTAGGAGCATTTTAAGATTACAAAAGAAAAGTGTAAAAATGCCAGAAAGGTAAGAATCGCTTTAAAATGCTCACGAGAGAGCAAGTTTGTTCATATTTGCTTAGACGAAGCTAACGCAATGCCATTAACAAATATTAAAACCTTTCTTATGCGGCGTTCAATGTGTGGTCAATATGTTTACGAAAATATTTCCCCCCTTAAACACGCACTTTTTAATGCCATTTTTAAAAAATAGGGAGTTTATTTTCGGTCTTCTTTCATAATCCCACAAACAAAAGATCAAAACAATTTATGGAATTACAGAGAGAGTTGAGATTTTTTCCTAATTAATTATTAAGATTTACTTCCTTGCAGTCTGGAATCAAAGTATAAAGGTAAACTAATCTTTTTGTCACTATCACCTCTTAATCATTACAGGCTAATTGACCAGTAAAAAAGGTAAAATTGATTGATTGACAATCAGGCATAGTACGTGGAAACAGGTTGACTAAATTTAGTGATAAAAAAGGAGACCGCACGTCCCTGTATATATATATATATATATATATATATATATATATATATAGGGGTGTAACAATTCTGAGTCACCGTTTTGTTAAGGTGTAGTGCCACCACCTGTTGCCATGGGACGAACATCCCAGCTTTCCCTTTTCCTTTATTAAACCCGACGCCGTCTTGAACGAAAGTGCCAAACATCAAAGAGCATGAGAAATAAGTCCGGAAAAAAAAATTGACTGACATTAGTATTTTTCAGCTACATGCTGCAAGGACCCAAGTAAAGGACTACAGAATCGTCTCCTTTTAACCAATTAGGTTACTCTAATCATGTCCCTGTTTACTTTGCTCAATTAGCAATCAAACAGTGGATTTGCTTATTTACTTTGCTGAATGAGTAGAGCTGTTTATTAAGATAGCATGTTTGATTGCCGCATTCTGAAAGTTATATGGCCATAGAACAGCACAGATTTGCAAGAACGCGTATTTGGCCATTTCGTGTGATTGTGATAATTTATATCTCACGTTCACGTTTCATCTGCTTTACAGAATGTTTTCCACCTTGTGTATTTTTTAGACACTTGAAATCCAGGGCGATCTGAAAATAAATCTCTTTATTTTTATTTTATCTTTATTGATCTCCTAAAAATAGTACAATGAGAGATGAAGTTCAGAGTTTGGATGTGGTGATGTTGAATGAGGATTTTTTTAAAGTGTGATGAGACCACTTGCAGTCATGGAATGTGTAGGCAGTCGTACGTAATTTCTTGAAACATACACAGCCGAAGCAGCTTAAACGATTTAAAATGCCGTCGGGAAGAAGCCTGAGTTTAGATTTTGCTAATTGCAAGTGCTCCCCCCTTCCCTAAATCTGCTCCCGTGTACTTGGCCTTAATAACGATCAATACATTTAGCCAATAGCCTATAACGATTAAGATGTGATGGTGAAAAGCAGACAAACCTAACTGGGATAAGGTGTTAGATTGAAAGAATGCCAATAATTTGAATAATTAGAAAAAAATCTTCCTCTAAATTACATCTCTCATTACAGCATTTTAAGACATTATTCAAGATTAATTTAAGACAGATTTGTTATAAGATCGCTCTGATTTTAAGCGTCTAAAAAATACACAAGGTGGAAAACATTCTGAAAAGCGGATGAAACGTGAATGTGAGATATGAATTATCACAGTCGCACGAAATGGCGTGGCAATGGCAATCGTATTCATGCAAACTGTGCCGTTCTATGGCCATTTAAATTTCAAAATGCAGCAATGAAACATGTTGTCTTAATAAACAGCTCTACTCATTCAACTTAAAGAGTAAACGAATCCACCATTTGATTGCTAATCAAGCAAAGTAAACAGGAGCAGGTATACTTTTCTTAGAGTTGCCTAATTACTCGGGCCGGTAGGCCAGGAGTCTAAGTTTCGGCTCCGTTCTTCTTCTTTTTCTTTTTTCTTTCGGGGTCGCGATTGTCCTGCTCACGCACGTGCAGTTTCGCGATTGGCCCAGGCCTAGACCCTGCCCGAGTATAGGCTCTGAGGAGCCTCTTTTTAGTTAATAGGAGACGATTCTGTTTTCATTTGCTTGGCTCCTTTCAGCACGAAGCCGAAAAATACTGATGTCAGTCAAGTTTTTTCCGGAAGCATTTTCCATACCCTTTGATGTTTGGCAGTTCCGTTCAGGACAGCACGGGGGTTAATAAAGGAAAAGGAAAAGCTCGGATGTTCACCCCATGGTAGCAGGTGGTGTTACTACGCTTTAAAAAAAAATCGTGATTCAGAGCCGTTACACCTAATATATATATATATATATATATATATATATAAAAATGACGGGGCTATTCAACATTATCCTGCAAGGGCTGGTGTGGGTGCAGGCTTTCATTCCAACCAAGCACTTACACACCTGATGCTACTAATCAAGCTCGTTAGCAAAGACTCTTGGGGTTGATTAGTGGTGTCAGGTGTGTGAGTGCTTGGTTGGAATGAAAGCCTGCACCCACACTGGCCCTTTCTGGATAAGGTTGAATAGCCCTGGTATAATATATATATTATATATACTGTGTGTGTGTGTATGTATGTATGTGTATATATATATATATATATATATATATATACAGTGCCGTGAAAAAGTATTTGCCCCCTTCCTGATTTCTTATTTTTTTGCATATTTTTCACACTTAAATGTTTCAGATCATCTAACAAATTTCACTATTAGACAAAGATAACCGGAGTAAATACAAAATGCACTTTTAAATGATGATTTCATTTTTTAAGGGAAAAAAGCTTTCCAAACCTACCTGGACCTATGTGAAAAAGTAATTGCCCTCCCCCTTGTTAAATCATGAATTAACTGTGATTAACCACATTTTTTTAGTTCAATTTCACTAGCCACACCCTTGCCTGATTACTGCCAGACCTGTTGAATCAAGAAATCACTTAAATAGAACCTGTCTGAAGAAGTGAAGTAGGCTAAAAGATCTCAAAAAGCAACTCATCATGCAGTGATTCAAAGAAATTCAAGAACAGATTAGAAACAAAGTCATTGACATCTATCAGTCTGGAAAGGGTTACAAAGCCATTTCTAAGGCTTTGGGACTCCAGCGAACCATGGTCAGAGCCATTATCCACAAATGGAGAAAACTTGGAATAGTGGTGAACCTTCCCAAGAGTGGCCGGCCTACCAAAATTACTCCAGAGCGCTGCGACGACTCATCCAGGAGGTCACAAAAGAACCCAGAACAACATCATTTAAAGAACTGCAGGCCTCACTTACTTCAGTTAAAGTCAGTGTTCATGATTCAACAATAAGAAAGAGCCTGGGAAAAAATGGCATCCATGGGAGAGTTCCAAGACAAAAACTGCTGCTGACCAAAAAGAACACAAAGGCTCGTCTCTCATTCGCCAAAAAACATCCTGATGATCGTCAAGACTTTTGGGAAAATATTCTGAGGACTGAGGAGGCAAAAGTTGAACTTTTTGGGAGTTGTGCGCCCCTTTACATTTGGCGTAAAACTAACACAGCATTTCATAAAAAGAACATCATACCGACACTCAAACATGATGGTGGTATTGTGACCGTCTGGGGCTGCTTTGCTGCTGAAGGACCTGGAAGACTTGCCATAATTGATGGAACCATGAATTCTGCTCTCTGGAAAATCCTGAAGGAGAATGTCCAACCATCAGTTTGTGACCTCAAGCACACTTGGGTTATGCAGCAGGACAATGATCAGAAACACACCAGCAAGTCCACCTCTGAATGCCGTAAAAAAAAAACTAAATGAAGGTTATGGAGTGGCTTAGTCAAAGTACGGACTTAAATCCGATTGAGATGCTGTGGCATGACTTTAAACAGGCGGCTCATGTATGAAAACCCT
Source organism: Gymnothorax javanicus (assembly GCA_029692085.1). Lineage (NCBI taxonomy): Eukaryota > Metazoa > Chordata > Actinopteri > Anguilliformes > Muraenidae > Gymnothorax > Gymnothorax javanicus. The sequence goes on from CM056203.1 coordinate 42,122,994, forward strand.
TCAATGTGGCTAAATTTAAACAATTCTGCAAAGAGGAGTATGCCAAAATTCCTCCACAGCCATGTGAAAGACTCATTGCCAGTTATCGCAAACGATTGATTGCGGTTCTTGTTGCCGAGGGTGGCACAACCAGTTATTAGTTTTGGGGGCAATTACTTTTTTCACATAGGGCCAGGTAGATTTGGATAGCTTTTTTCCCTCAATAAATGAGATCATCATTTAAAAACTGCAGTTTGTATTTACTCAGCTTATCTCTGTCTAATATTGAAATTTGTTTGATGATCTGAAACATTCAAGTGTGACAAATATGCAAAATAAAAGAAATCAGGAAGGGGGCAAATACTTTTTCACGGCACTGTATATACACACATAGTGCTTACCAAATTTATTAGACCATCACCCAATGTAAGGTTTATGCCACAGCTGCCTTTAATTAACAGAATTGGTAATTGGTACCAAAATCTCAAACTCAGCAGTACGGCAGGAGAACGTATGTTTCTCCCATGTTTAGCTTTCTGGAACTCAGCACTAAGGCAAGAGAATGTGTGTTTCTCGTGTGTCAACCTTTGGAAGTCATTGCTAGGGCAGGAGAATGTGTGTTTCTACTATGTGTCACTCTCTGGAACTCAGCAATAACGCAGGAGAACCTGAGCGTCTCCCATGTGTTGCTCTCTGGAACTTAGAACTACGACAGGAGAACATGTCTGTCCCTCATGTGTTGCTCTCAGGAACTCAGGACTTGGGCAGAGGAATGTGTTTCACCCCATGTTGCGCTCTCTAGAACTCATGCCAGAGAACGTGTATGTCGTCCATGTGTCACCATTGTCTGAAATACGGAAAAAAATTAGGTTGTCCTGCGGACTATCCTGTGATGGCTGGTGTTTCGAGGCGCCAAAAGCAGCGGCCGAAACGAAAGGAAGTCCAGCAAAATAAGAGAGACAAACCGACAAAAAGGGAGAGAGAGAGACTCGCGCTTCCAACATACAAAGATCTAGACCGGGTACAAAAGGAAGCAAAGCGAGCCGGACTGAAACGAAATAAAGGGAAAATCTCGGCTACCGAGATATCGAGATAAGGCACCAGACGGTGCATTGAAAGAGAGAAATAATGAGAGAAAGATTCCCTTGCTAACTAGCACTTTCCTCCTTGCAACTAATTCCTCAAACAATTCTCTAGCTAGAGACCTTACCGGCTAAAGTGCAAAGTTACACTGACACTCTAGCAAAGGTGGCGAGGCGGAACTTGGATTTAAATAGAGTCTGGGCGCTGCCCACAATTAATGCCAGCTGGCCAAAGAATTCGATTGTGGGCAAAACGACATCGTCCCGGACGAGAGAAAGAAAGAAAGCTCGCCAGCCTCCAAAAACCATGACATATCCAGGAAACAAATCCAGTTGTCCGCATGAATTTTCGGTTGTCCTGTGTATTATCAATAGAATAAAAAATTGTAGCATTAAAATAAAAATAAAGAGAAACATAACAATTGCTACTGATTCAACTGTTACAACTTTTTCTTTATTATATTGCAATAATTTCGATTAAACACTAAATATGCATACAATACACCTACCTTTACAGTATGTGCATATAAAATTCTTCCTAAAAGAAGATATTGATTGTCACATTTTCAAATCAAAGTCGCCTTAAGTTGTTTACTGTTACATCCGGTTTGTTTGCACGTGTTTTCATTTTCTGGATCGCCCAAGCCTGGATTGACGTACATGGTTCATAGTTAACCATGATTGATGTACATGGTCCATAGATCTTGATTGGATTGTGTGGGCAAAATTAACCTTGGGCAGGTGGACACATTTTGGGCTGGTTTGAGATAAACTGAGCATTTCTGTGACATCAATAATTTGCGTTTGTTCAACACACAACTTGCCTAAAAGAAGAACTATCCATGTCTGTGTATTCATTAAAACATGTATTGACTTTTAAAACATTGATTGACATACACTTTGGCTACCCTCATTGGCAGGAGGTAGCCAAAACCATTTCGCACCTATTCCTTGAGTAGGCCTTGAAGCCCCACATAAGTGAGCTCAAGGCCCACTCCCCCTCCCGACAACATTAGTGCATAATGTGATCTCAGACTGGGACACCTGCGCACTGTTTGCAGTAGTTAGCCTTTGTCTGTAGGCAGTTAGTACCCTGCTTAGATACCAGCCACTACCGTATTCTATTAATATAGTCATCTAAGTTGGCAAAAACAGTAAGCGTACAGTCCCTTCAGACAAATATGCAACAAAAATTGACAGTAAATTCGGACAGTTTCTGGCAGCCTCATGCCTCATATGGTCCTTAACAACTTTTGACACTAGACACTAGTGGAGGATTCCCTTCTTTATACAAAAATATGGGGATCGTTTTCCCCCCTATCCATACGGGGCACCTTCGACCTCCCGCACCCTTGACCAGGCTTGCCATAGTTCTAGTTCGATCAATCTAGTTCGCGGGCAGCAGCTGGAGTTGTGGCCACCGAGTCCCCAGTCGCGCCAGTTCAGCCATCTGGATGCAGGCGGGGAGGCCAGGTTAGTACTCTCAAGTGCTGAACTTCTGGGCAGCAGCGTAGACTGACAGGCCGGAATGCAGCAATATATCTTTGTCTAGACGGGGATAACAATGGGCTTCCCCGGGTGGCAGGTCGCAGTAGACCAGTTTTGCAATCCCAGTGAGGAACGGTGCCAGAATCCTGACCCATTCATCCTGCTCCCACATTTTGCGTTCGGCTCTTCTTTCAAAGGTGTGGAGGAAGGCAGTGGCTTCGTCTTCCTCCATCATTTTCTTAAGTAATTTGTAAGGTCCGTTTGATCCTTGTGGGAGGCTCTTTCTGATGGTGTCAGCCAGTCAAGAAACTTGTTCAGCCACGGTCCCGGGAGGCCTGCTGGGCCCCCATGTTGGTCTCAATTAGCGCCCGAATCGTCTCCTCCATCCTGCCTATAGGGTAACCAGAGAGAGACAGTACAAAACCAAAAAACACACTGCACCAACACCTGGGACCGAATACACCACACAGTATGAATCCCGGGAATATTAACAGTTACCCCTGTTAATGTGTGCCTGTGTTGGTGGCTGCATTCTCCTCCCGTGTGTTTGAGACGCCGGAAAACAAGGTGCAGATTAGGCGGGAGGTTGTGTCAAATCCTGCCCACGGGGTGGTAATTTTAATTATATGCACGCAACACAACGCAAAAGGCATGAATAAAGACTTGCACATTCGATCAATACAAATGCTTAAGTAGAGCTGCAGTCGTCAGCTATGTCAGGGGTCGGGCAGCGTAGCTGGAGGTGTGTATCAGCTCTCTCTTAGAACCCCCGGGCTCTCCACCATCGGACTCTTAAAAGACAGAAAAAAGCATGGTTAGTCAACAGCCTTGCATCCGCGCTCCTTGCTGGCCTCCGCACAACTACCTGGTTCCCTCTCTTAAGCCATGGTTGGCTCTGATTGTTATGAGGCGCAGCCATGTCCCCTTATGTGCCTTTTTCCCAGGCCTGCTTAGCCTTATGACTCTCGGCCAGTGGGAACTGTCCAGTGTCCTGTGAGTCTAGGGAGTGCTGGGCAAGCGTTAGCTCTCCGGGCACTGTCCAGGTTGCTGAAATTCCGCTCTGCATCAAGAGCAGGGGGGAGGAGAATTGGCTGTTGCAGGCATTCTGACGTGGTTGAGGAGCGTGGCCACGCCCCGATTTGCCACACTAGGTTGTCCCAATCTATTTCAGATTGTCTAGACAACCAGATTACTGCATTTTATGAACAATAGTCACTATCCAGAACTCAGCACAGAGACAGAAGAACAGGGAGTCTCTCCCTGTACCAAAAAAACTAAGGCAGGAGAACGTGTCTCCAAAGTGTAGTTCCCTGGACCTCAGCACTTAGGCAGGAAAACGTGTGTGTGTCACCCATGTGTCACACTCTGGAACTCAGCACTCAGGCAGTAGAACATGAGAGTCTCTCCCATGAGTCGCTCCCTGGAACTCAACACGAAGGCAGGAGAACATGTTTGTCTCCCATGTGCTACCCTCTCAAACTCACCACTAAGCCAGGAGAATGTATGTCTCTCCCATGCGTCATGCTAGAGAACTCAGCACTATGGCAGGAGAATGTGTGGCTCTCGCATGTGTCATGTTATAGAACGCGGCACTATGGCAGGAGAATGTGTGGCTCTCCCATGTGTTGCTCTCTGGATCACAGCACTAACATAGCAGGATGTGTCTTTGTGTTGCTCTCTTTAACTTAACACTAAGGCAGGAAAACACGTTTCTCTCCATGTGTCACACTCGGGAACTCAGAACTATGGCAGGAAAACCTGTACCTCCCGCGTATTGCTCTTGGGAAATCAGCAGTAAAGTAGGCGAATGTGTGTCCCATTTGTCACTCTTCAGGACTCAGCACTAAGGAAGGACAATGTGTGTGTCTCGTGTCCCTCTCTGGAAGTTAGCACCAATTCAGTTCAATTCAGTTTTATTTGTATAGCGCTTTACACAGATAGACTGTCACAAAGACACTTTACAGAGCAAACAGGGTAGTGCCCAGCCTAAACCCTAAAATAGCACATGAACCAAAAAAAAAAATGCAGTAGGGAGAAAAAGCCTCAAATAATGGTGAGAAAAAACACCCCAGTGGGAAGATATCTCAGGAGGAACCTGGCTATGGTCGGGAGGCCCATCCTCTGCTGGCTTGCTAATTAATAATGTTCAATTAAAGTCCATTAAAACTCATTAAAACATCCAAGCAATGGCCTTTGTAGCTCCAAGAAGCGCAAGGCAAGGATGGGGTATAACTGGATCAGGACCGGATCAGTACAGCAGGACAGCAGCAGCCAGCAACAACATGGTGCGGACAGGGCTTAGATGGTCCATGGACTCAGTGCTGCAGAGGGAAAAGATCCCCAGAAAAATACACAAAAAAAGGCAGGAGAACATGTGGCTCTCTCGTGTGTTGTTCTCTGGAGCTCAGCACAATGGAAGGAGAACATGTGGCTCTCCCATGTTTCACACTCTGGACCTCAGCACTATAGCAGGAGAACGTGTGGCTCTCCCATGTGTCCTTCGCTGGAAATTAGCGATAAGGCAGGAGTACTTGTGGATCTCCCATTTGTTGCTCTCTGGAACTCAGCTCTAAGGGTGGAGAATGTGAGTCTCCCTCAAATGTGTAGCTCTCTTAAGTTTACTTACTATGGCAGGAGTACATTTGTGTCACCTGAGTGTCGCTCTCTGGCACTTAGCATTAAGACACGAGAGAGTGTGTGTCTTCCATGCCGCTCTCTGGAACTCAGCACTAATTCAAGAGAATGTGTGTGTCTCCCATGTGTTATTCTCTGGCAGTCAGCACTTAGGCAGGACAACATATGTGTCTCTCCCATGCGTCACTCTATGGAAGTCAGCACTATGACGGAATAACATGTCTCTCCTGTGTGTCACTCTCTAGAACTCAGCACTAAGGCAGGACAATGTGTGTGTTTCTCGAGTTCCTCTATGGAAATTAGCACTGTGTGTGTTCTGCCTCCAAGCAGGTCCTTCCCTACAGTTTCCTTTCCATGGTGCGCCTCTTCACTATTACATAGGGGCCACCATTCTTCACTCTGTCCAACATTTCTGTTACAACAGGAATGTTTGAATTAGCACTAAGGCAGAGGAACATGTGTGTCTCTCCCATGTGTCTCCCTCTTGAACTCAGCACTAAGGCAAGAGAATGTGTATATCCCCCATATGTCGCTCTCTGGAACTCAGTAGTAAGCCAGGGCATGTGTGTCTCTCCCATGTGTCACTCTCTTGAATTCAGCACTTAGGCTGGAGAATGTGTCTACCTCCCATGTCTCAGTCTGTGAAACTCAGCACAAAGGCAGGAGAATGTGTTTGTCTCCTATATGTCGCTCTCTGGAACTCAGTACCGAGGCCGGAGAATGCCTATGTTTACTGAGTCGCTTTGTGGAAGTCAGCATTAAGGCAGGAGAATGTGTCTCTCGCATCTGTCTCTCAGAGGAACTCAGCACTAAGGCAGGAGAATGTGTGTTTCTCTTATATGTTGCTCTCTAGAACAGCGCGAAGGCAGGAAAATGAATGTTTCTTGTGTCGCTCTCTGGAACTCAGCTTTCAGGCAGGAGAATGTATCTCTCTCCCATGTGTCTCTCTCTGGAACTCAGCACCAAGGCTGGCAAATGCATGTGTTTCTTGTGTCACCCTCTGGAATTTAGCATTAAGGCAGAAGAAAGTGTCTGTCTCCCATGTGTCACTCACTGAAGCTCAGCACTAAGGCAGGAAAATGTTTGCTTTCTGGAACGCATGTGGTGCTGAACTGAAATAATGAGGAACCACAAAGTTTTACAGCATCAAAATACCAATCTGGACATACAACATAAACAGCCCTCAACTGAGCCATTAGCTGGCATGGTTTTTTAAAATTTTTTTTTCCATTTTTTTTCAGGGCTAATCTGATCATTCAAGCTCTGTGCAGGGCCATTAAGTTGACAAACAGTAATTCAGGGGTTAAATTGCATGTTGGGTTGTGTGCACCGCAGACAGAAATGTATTCAAACGCACAAAAACATCAACACAATCCGAGCACTGACATGCAGGTCTTTTTGATAAATTTCAGCCAAGACCCAGCAATCATCCACTGTTTGAATTTATCACCACTTTAACTTACCACTCCATTACCATTCCAGAATAGTACCTGAAAACAAGTTTTCAACTGCATTTACCCACAAGCAGGCTGCACTACCAGAAGTTTTGGGGGAGAAAAGTGAATTGAAAAATTAAGGCTGTCTGCATTACAGTTAGTCTATATTGCCTCCAATGAAAAAAAAGCTGAAAACAAATACGCTTACCTCACCTTAAACCTCAAGAGACAGGGAGCTTAATCTGACTGCCTGGTTTCGGTAGAGCAAAGACCTTCACTTCCACATTCTACAAGACCCTTCATCTCTTCATAGACACAGGCAAACACCTTAAATGCTGTGCTGTCAAAATGAATCATCACTGTATCACTTCTCCACTGCAGGTTTGTGACAGTGTTTTCCTTACATTTGAAATTAAACAGTGTAACTAATGCAATAAACACATTTTCAATAAAGAGCACCGCAATTTTTAGTGGAACATAGTGCTGATAGAGGATACTCGTGCCGAAAGATTGCCTTATCGTTTCATTTGAATTCTAAGTACGTGATATTTCGACAAATAAGACGAGAGGGAAAACTATGCTAGATTCAGATACAGCCTGCTGAACCACGACTCGGCCAAGTCCCAGTCAAGGAAGGGGATATAAGCTTCCCTTTTAACTCAGCTTCAACCAAAACTATCATGAAAATCTTAGAAAAACAAACTACAACTTGGCTATTATTTTCCTATCATTTCGGGAACAAGGAAATAAGATTTTAGTGGGACACCTAATAATTTGTAGCCCTCTTTCTCTCCAAGAGCATTGCCGTTCCCCATTTTTCTCTGTCACAAGCACCGCGCACGCAATGGTTTTATTCGCACTTGCAGACTTCAGTAGTTCCTCTGTTCGTGCGGTTCAGCAAAATCCAACAGCGCCAAATAAAACAAAAGGATGAGTGCAGGCGCCGGCACAGTCATGAGACCGTACTGAGGACACTTATTGATAAATTCAATAACACAAATGTTACTATCTCCTTGACCCCAAGGTCACAAAAAATCAACCCCAAATCGTTTAATATTTTCCATTCGACATCAATCGCAACATAAATTTGGGTTTAGTGACAAGTTTAATTTTATCCGGGTCTATAACTGAAGAATGCTCTTCACAGTACTGGGAAGAAGAGAGGACAGAAACACCGTAGGGAAATAAGAATGGCAAATATAAGAAAAGTGTATTAACGCCTCAACATCTCAAAAATACACGCATTTCAGCCTTGCCTGATTTGAGCAGCGCACAATTGCGAATTACGCCTTTAACTCACAGAAGAGTTCAAGTGCAGGTCGAAAAAAATCGATCTTTTGAAGAGTTTTCTGTCCCGATCTGCCTAGATCAGCACCCATAGCAGATGAGCGGGAAGGACAATTTGTTTAATATCAGAGAATAAACAACTGCTAAAGAAAACTGTTAAAGCTACAACGTCGGCGGTTAACCCAGCTACTTCGCCGCCTTCCCTACACCTCTCGCTCATTCGAGACAGTTCCGTTAGCACCAACACCTGAAGTGCTTTTCAAAAATTCGGAATAAACCAAGAAACGAGCCATTCGACTCCGATGTAGATGTGAGTAATTTTTTTTGAGACCAAGAAAAAAACATTGTATAAAATGAGGTTTCAGGGAAAATAAAAGGCATATATTTTTCAGTTTAAAAGAATATCTCCTAAAAATCTGAGAATTGAATTTAAAAAAAAAAAAACACAAAACAGACAATGGTTGAGACTTATAACAGAATGTGTTTACGTAATCTGTGATAAAAAAAAAAACTTTATATTTTTCACACCCAAAAGAAACATTTTTATGTACAACGTTGTACCATGACGTAAAATTATCGTAAAATGTACAGCAAAGATTTAGAATAAATCTCCCGCAAAAAGTCTATCAACACCAACCTGCTTTAAAAAAAGTAGGCTATAACATGTTTACCAGTAACATTTCTGTTTAAATTATATAATTACGAGCTTCAAGGCTGAGCTAATATCCCCTGCTTTGCAAAGCATGACACCTCTCATTGATAAATATTAATTTGAGCCTTCATGATGTATTTGAAAATTCCGGCTAAAATGTCACCACATGGAACATTAATGTAATATTTCAAGGCCTGAGAGCAATACTCATATTGATTGCATTTATTTGACTCTAGGGAGTGGAAATAATTCCTCAATGTGGGGCACATCTGGTAGCCAAAGATGTGAGGCAGGGATCGAGCAAATGCAAAATAACAATAAAAATAATAGGACGAGTATTTAAATGCATCACGTCGAATTGACGTTATTTAAATCTTAACGGCTTAATACAGAAACAGAGCGGCGCGGTCCAATGAGTCCTTCACACATCCCACATCCGCGGCGTTTTATTTTCTGTTCAGTGTCGTAATAAGGGTGCAACACAAGGAGAAAGCTATTTGAGTCACTTGCATTTCTTCCTACATCCTTGTTCTAAACGACATTGGGAACCTATTCAAGTTCAGATGATACAGTTAAACAATAGAATAAAAGTCCCTGAGGTCCGACCTTTTCATTGTACTGATAAAGCAGGCTATTCTTCAGTTACAAATGAGCAGATTATCGTCTATTTAAATATACTGTCGCTCTCCTTTTTTTTGCGAATTCAAGCAGAGAGTAAGAAGTTTTCAATCTATCCGTCTAGTGTTCTAAAAGGATCCTATCTTTGTCATTAACAATATTGACTATCATTAGGAAGGGCGTCTGTCTGTCTTTGTGCAAATGAAACGAAATTCGAGTCACACTTTGACCCTGACCCCTCGCTATGCCATAAGAGCCAGTTCTATTAATTGTCGAAAAGCGTTTAGGATTGAGGCCCTGGATTTACATAGAAATGTCTCCTTTTCCGACGCATATTTATTTTTAACTAATTGCTTCCAGTAGCCCACAATAACCTTGCGCAACCTCGCACTCACATTTCAATTAATTTCTTCATGTTCTGTTCAGTTGTCAGTGGGCGGAATAAATACGAGCGAACGCGCTCGCCGAGATCAGATTTCATGATCTGCGGCTTATCAAAGTGCTAGCCCGTGTTCGTTGAAATATTCGTACATACTGGTAAAAACACAACGGCACAAGATTGCAATAAATAAATAAATAAATAAATAAATAAATAAAAACATTAAAAGGTAACATGCTTTCAACAATATATATTTTTCAACCCAGCTTAAATGTAAAGGAAAAAGGCCCCTCATGTGCCCTGCTCAGCGTTTGAATACTGTTTACTTGTAAGTCTTAAAATACATAAGCCTATGTTCTGCGTGAACTTAGAACATTCCTGCACTCGGTTGGAGGAAAAGGATATCTTATCGAGACTACGTTTATATCCAAAACCGTATACAGTGAATCCACGAAAGGTTACATGTTCACTCAACAGCTCTGTGAACCTGTCAAAACATTTTGATGGCTGTTACAAGTCGCATTTGGAAGAAGTTTCCTTTTGCAACTAAAACGGAATTATTTTCTGTCAGCGGTTTGTATGAATTATGTATAGCTAAAGCGCCCCCTACTGGAAAAGTACAACTCCATCACTCAGAGTTGGTGTCGAACGGATACAGATCTCGGAACGTGGTAAACATTTTCTCGATTAATGCGTGCTTTATAATTATTCAAGACACTGTTGAAGATTAAATTTACGAATCTTCATTCAAACAAAATAACAAAACGCAATACATCAGCCTAAAGAAATCTATATGATTTCTACATTAAAAATTTCACTCAACCTTTTCAGAAGTTATCCAGTATTCAATGTTTTAAAATGTTTTAACGAAGGAAAGGGAGACTTAACTGCACATTTTCATATAAATCTATCCATTTAAAAATACCTCTTGTGCGGTATTAGTAGTTGACAAAAGTGCATGATGATGATGGTTCTTCTTCTACTTTTTCTTATTTATTATGATTATGATTATCATTATTATTATTATAATTATTACTTCTACTACTACTAATAATTCCTGTTTTTTTTTTAATTAATATTTGAGTTAACAGGCTTCAGACAAAAAGATGCCATTAGAATTTTACCCAGAGACTAACACTAATGAAGACACTAATAAAAGAAGAGTTTGTTTAGATTTATTAGATTTGGACAAATTGTGACATCAGGAAGATCATTCATAGGGTATTATATTTCATGCTAATCTGTAATAATGCAGTTTTATGTAATGCTGCAAAGACAATTTAATGGAAACATTAAAAAGAAAGCAAATACAAAAATTCTGGCAAAATGAGTGATACAGTCAGTGATACAAAGTGTTCCAAGACATTACTGAAAATGTTTTTTTTCACATAGCGTTTCTCAGTACACAGAGCACAGACAAATTACTTAACGAGGATTCACTATCCAAAAAAGTATTGCTGCCAGGATAAATCCTACAGCTGGAGTTAACAATAACTTTCACATTTACACGGAGTCAGTACAATTATGTGCAGATATGATTACAGAAACTCAACTGAAAAAATCTCTGACAAAGGGTTTAAAGAGTGCAGACAAAAGCCTTTACAGCCCAAGACCTAGGTTGGGATGTGTGTGAGACACAAGGGAATCTCGTCTTTGTGATCACAACGAGAGGAGAGGGAAATCACCACTTGTCATCGCCTTGTTTAGAGAGTCAGGTTTTTAAAATGAAAGTATCGTACAGACTTATATATAGGCTGCTTCATTTATCAAGATCCCCACCCTGCATTGGGGCATTAGGAGGAGCCCAGGACACATTTTCCAGGAGAAAAGGGGGCAGACAGCTTCAGATATGAAGACTACGAGGAGAGGCCCAGGTGTAGAAAGCCTCTCAAGTAGGCAGGTTTTTTTTCAGCCACAAAACAAATGTTGGAACATATGGGAGTGTGGCGTCTCAGCTTGGGCACAAGGTGCGGGGATGACAGTGCGCCATGATGCCTGATTACGGGATCACCATTGAGCCCTGAAAAGGAGCATGTGACAAAATCAACAGCGCAACGCTGATTTCCACAAATATCCTGGCATGGTCCTCTGTGATAGACAGCTCCACCTGCAGCAACAACACTGATGCAGTAAAAGGGCAGTGATAAACTCAAAAAAATCTACTGACTTCTTTGTGTGCTGATATCACAAAGCAACAACTAGAATCAATACTAATTTACAGCAATTTAACCAACACTCTCGTCCAAAGTGCCAAGCATTAGTGATAAGCATCAGAAAATCAGTCAGAACACATCGAGAATCCTAAACCCACCTTTATTCTGAAAATACATCAGATGCAATCAATGCAGATAAAGGCTTGACCTGGTTTACAAACAGGACTGGCTCAGATCTGAGCCAGCTTCAATCCTGGCAGATTTTTAACAACTTTCCAAACAAAAAAAAGAAATATCAAGCAGGAGCATCCAGGGGAGATATCTCTGTGCTACCTCAGGAAAGACGCTGGAGGGGCAGTCTTTGCACAGAGACAGGAGCAGTGCCCAGGAAACAGACAGGAACACCTCCCAATAAATAGACAGAAACAGCACGCAGGAGAGAGACAGAGTCAGTGGCCAGAAGAATACAACAGTGCACTAGGGAGAAACATGTAGATTACCCAGGAGAGAGACAGGAACAGCAGCTAGGAGAGACAAAAACAGTGCCCAGGAGAGAGAGAGAAACAATGTCCAGGAGATAGACAGGACCAGCACCCAAGAGAGAGACAGGAACAGTGCCCAGGAGAGAGACGGGAATAGCAGCCAAGAGAAAGACAGCTGCAGTTCCCAGGAAAGAGACAGCAAAAGCAACCAGTAGAGACAGGAAGAGTGCCAAGGAGAGAGACAGGAACAGCGGCCGGGAAAGACAGGAACAGTGCCCAGGAGAGAGACAGGAACAGTGCCAAGGAGAGAGGCAGGAATAGTGCCCAGGGGAAAGAAAAAAAAGCACCCAGGAGAGAGAAAGGACCAGTAGCCTGGATATAGACAGGTGCAGTGCCCAGGAGACAAGAACAGCGCCCAGGATATGGACAGGAATAACCCTCAGCAGAGGCAGAAACACAGCCTGGGAAAAAGACATGAATAGCACCCTGGGGAGAGACAGGAACAGTGCCTAGGACAGTGTTTCCCAAACCTCTCCTGGAGGCCCGCCTGTACTGCATGTTTCAGATTTCTCCATGCTTTGGCACAGGTGATTCAAATGATCAGCTCGTTAATCACCCCCTAAAGCTGATTGATGACAACCTGATCATTTGAATCACCTGTGCTGGAGCAGAGAGAAATCGGAAACATGCAGGGCAGGTGGGCCTCCAGGAGAGGTTTGGGAAGCACTGGCCTAGGAGAAAGACAGAAACAGTGCCCAGGACAGAAACAAGAACAGCACCCAGGAGAGAAATAGGAACAGTGACCAGGACAGAAATAGGAAATTGCCCAGGAGTTAGACAGGAAGAGTGCCAAGGAAAGAGACAGGAACCGTATCTTGAAGAAAGACAGGAACTTTGCCCAGAAAAGAGGCAGCAATAGCGACCAGGAGAGACAGCAACAGTGCCTGGGAAATGGACTGCAAGAATGCCCAGGATAGAAACAGGAAAAGTTCCCCCGAGAGACATCGGAAAAGCACCAAGAGAGAGACAGGAATAGAGCCCAAGAGAGACACAGGAACAATTCCCAGGACAGAGACAGTAACAGCATCCAGGAAAGAGACAGGAACAGTGCCCAGGAGAGAAACAGGAACAGTGCCAAGTGGAGAGTCAGGAAAAGTACCCAGGAGAGAGACAGGAACAGTGCCCAGGAGAGAGACAGGAAAATTGCCCAGGAGAGCTACATGAACAGTGCCTGGGAGATAAACAGAAACAGTGCCTAGAACAGAGGCAGGATCAGTGCCCAGTAGCGTGAAGGAACAGTCCCCAGGATAGAGACAGGAACATCGCCCAGGAGAGAGACAGGAACAGTGCTCAGGAGAGTGACAGGAACAGTGGCTAATATAGAGAGAGGAACAGTGCCCAGGAGAAAGACAGGAATTGCGCGCAGGAGAGAGTCAGGTGCAATACCCAGGAGAGAGACAGGAACAGTGCCCAGGTGAGAGACCAGAACAGTGCACAGCAGAGAGACAGGAACAGTGGCTAGGAGAGAGAGAGGATCAGCACCCAGGAAAGAAAGAGGAACATTGCCCAGGACAAGGACAGGAACAGCCCCCAGAAGTGGGACAGTAACAATGCCCAGGTGAGAAACCGGAATAGTGCCCAGGGAAGAGACATGAACAATGCCCAGGAGAGATACAGGAACAGCGCCCAGGAGAGAAACAAAAATAGTGCCCAGGACAGAGACAGGATAAGTGCTAAGTAGCGTGACAGGAACAGAGCCCAGTAGAGAGACAGGAACAGTGGATAAGAGAAAGAGAGGAACATTGCCCAGGAGAGAGAGGAACAGTGCCCTGGAGAGAAACAGGCGCAGCATATTGGAAAGATACAGGAACAGTGCCCATGAAGGAGACAGGAAGACTGGCCAGGAAGAGACAGAAACAGCACTCAGGAGAGAGACAGGAACAGTGCCCAGGAGAGAGATAGGAACAGCTTCCAGGAGAGAGACAGGAATAGTGCCCAGGAGCGAGACAGGCATAGCATATTGGAAAGATACAGGAACAGTGCCCATGAAGGAGACAGGAAGACTGGCCAGGAAGAGACAGAAACAGCACTCAGGAGAGAGACAGGAATAGTGCCCAGGAGAGAGACAGGAACAGCACCTAAGCACAACAGGAATGATGCCCAGGGGAGAGAAAAGAACAGTGCCTAGGAGAAAGACAGGAATGGCACCCAGGACAGAGACAGGAACAGTGCCGGGAGAGAAACAGGAACAGTGCTAAAGGGAGAGTCAGGAACAGTGCCCAGGAGAGAGATAGGAACAGCATCCAGGAGAGAGACAGGAACAGTGTCCAGGAGAGAGACAGGATCAGTGCCTGGGAGAGGAACAGGAGCAGTGCCTAGAGCAGAGACAAGATCAGTGCCCAGTAGCGTGACAGGAACAGTGCCCAGGAGGGAGACAGGAACATCGCCTAGGAGAGAGAGAGAGGAACAGTGCCCAGGAGAGTGACAGGAACAGCACCCACGAAAAAGACAGCAACAGTGCACAGGAGAGAGACAGGAACAGCATCCAAGAGAGAGACAGAAACAGCACCCAGGGGAGAGAGAGGAACAGTGCCCAGGAGAAAGACAGTAATAGTGCCCAGGTGAGAGACCAGAACAGTGCACAGCAGAAAGACAGGAATAGTGGCTAAGAGAGAGAGAGAGGATCAGCACCCAGGAAAGATGAGGAACAGTGCCCAGGAGAAGCACAGGAACAGTCCCCAAGGGTGAGACAGGAACAGTACCCAGGAGACAGTAACAGTGCCCAGGTGAGAGACATGACCAGTGCCCAGGAGAGAGACAGGATTAGTGCCCAGTACTGCCACAGGATCAGTGCCCAGTACTGCCACAGGAACAGTGCCCAGGATAGAGACAGGACCAGCAGATAAAAGACAGAGAGGAACAGTGCCCTGGAGAGAGAAAGGAACCGCGCACAGGAGAGAGACAGGAACAGTACCCAAGAGAGTGACAGGAACAGTGCCCAAGAAAGAGACAGCAACAATGCCCAGGAAAGAGACAAGAAGAATGTGCTGGAGAGAGAAAGGGACTGTGCCCAGTAGAGAGACAAGCACAGTGCCAAGGAGAGAGACAGTAACAGCGCCCCGGAGAAAGACAAGAACAGCATCCAGGAGAGAGAGAGGAACAGTGCCCAGGAGAGAAACAGGCAAGCGGCTTTACTGTTTGGACTACCCAGCCTCAACAACTGAGCTACCAGAGCCTGGAGAGCCCTCTGAAACCAGATCCCCAACAGTCTCTAATCTCCAGCCATCCTTCACAGGGTTCCTTTATCTAATAAGCCAGCATGACTATTTATTCCATTCGGTCCAGTCATGACAGAGACTGCTCTCAACTACTAGAGCTATATCAGTACATTTCTCCATAGCCCACTTTTTGTGTTTACCAAAAAGCATGAATCTGGTATCTGTCATTCACTCCATTGTAGGGCCTCTACATTAACATGTTTCCCCAAGCAGTAAATGTCCTGGAAAGATTAGAAATTCAGGGATACACTACTGTGTCCCAGTTAACATTACATTGTCATGCTGTCACACATCAATTTTTTTTGGAGTAGTTACAAAGTGGGAGCACTACAGATTATTGCATTTTCAGTCCATTCAAAGCATGGCTGAGTAAGAAAGGCAGCGCAAGGGAAATATTTTCCAGACAAAATGAATGCTGCCGTAGGTTTATTTACACCAGGTACTGCTGAAAAAGACAAGTCAATCATCTCACAATTACTTAGCCATTTGGCCTTCCACCCAGCCTTTGAAGTGTATTCTGCGACCTGAAGGAGTCATCCTCCATTGAGAAAGTACAACCCCCCCTTCCTAAACACATGACCTTACTCAGCATGCCGAGTGTTTGCAATTACAGGCAGGCCTATTACATGACTGCAGCAGAATTCAAAACCTAAATCAAACCCAAAGACGATAATTTGGTCGTGCTGGGGGTCCCATCGACCCCACTTCCCCACGCCCTCTCCTCTCTGGCACGTCCAGCCCAAGACCTCCATTGCTTGTTTAACTTGACACGTAATTACAGTGGAAATATTTGTGTATTTTGTACGGTTGCCACGGCCTGCTGAGCTCCGGCTGCTGCCAAGCACTCACGACTCTTCCCCCCACTCCCCCCGCACCGCGCGGAGACCCTCATTAAAACGCACTGCTTTCCCTTCAGCACTAGCCACGGACGGGCCGCTCCGTCAACCGATGCGACCCCTAACCGCACCGATCAACCTACTTTTTTACCAGCGAGGGTCACCCAGTTGTCTATCGAAGCCTCAATTAGACATGCTTTCCACTGGATAAAGCATCTTCACACTGAGCTCTCAGATAAGAGACACCGCAGGTATCAAGTTCATCCTTTCATGTTAAATCACAAGGCAAGAACTGTGTTGTAAACCAAGTGGCTATATTGGAAGACGAGGATAAGGACGTTATCTAATAATTAATGATAATTATAGTAAAGAAGGGGCTGTGTTCGCTCGGGACCTCACATGTTGAGGCTAGCTGTGACGGCTCCCTCACTGCTGCAACTGAACTAATACATCGGAAGGCAAAGGCAATCCTCCTTAAGGCCAGATTAAAATTTTTACATCTTTGACCCACCACCGCTAACTTTCAATCCAGAGCCGATTGCTGCTTTGCACAGAGGAGCGGCCAAGAGCCCTGTAGTGATCCATTTGGCTATCAAATCAACATTTATTTACAAAGGGCAATTCACAAAGAATCATCTCAAGGGGCCTCTCAGAAATCCCAGGCCTTATTTTCACAAGAGTAGGTCTAAGGTACACTTCCCAGTGGACCCTAACTCACCATCTGACTGCCGTTACAGTGATTTCATTCATATTTATCCACAGTCTATGATTGGGAAACACCAGAGGCAGTAGCGGGAAAAATTCCCTCATGGCAGAGAGGAAGAGACCCCGGGAGATCCAGAAACTTATCTTCCTCTGGCTGGCTCAGGGTGCGGGTTTAATTAACCAATCAGTGCTCAACTAGATGAAGCTGAAGTTTAGCTGCAGCTGCCAGTTGCCCGAAGTGTTGAGCATGAGATCAGCAGCTGGTCAAAGCTTAGTCTTGATCTCAGGGCCAAGCCAATGAAAACTGTGAGATCTGTCAGGGGGATATTTCAGTAGTGGACCTTGCTTTTTCATGAACACCGATTTACCAATATCTCTTCTGCTTTCTCTGAACTAACCTCTGACACCTACAGGACTTTTACTCATTAAAATAAAATGGAATCAGGAGGATGACATGGTTATTTTATTTTATTTTCAAGCATGTCAAAGAGTGGGGAGCTCCTTTGCAGCCCTCCATGAATTTTAAACCAAGCTCCATGTGTAATTGCTGGCAAAAGCCGGGCATCTCCATAGATGTTACATATATTACCGTAATGGAACGGACAGAATCTGCTCTTTTCCATTATTCTTTTAAATTAATTAACTGATAACTTCACAGTCTGTTTATACTTAATGATTCCACCGGGAGTGGTGGCACTGACTAATAGTATGGGTAATGAGGGAGAGCGTGGAATTCTGGGAGATTCCCCCACGCCTGTCCAGGCACTGTGCCCATTTCTTGGCGGATGTAGAAATCTTGTCTCTTCTTCTAATATCGCCCTAAAGTGCGGGCGTTATGTCGCCAGCACTTTCACAAGTGTTAAACAGAAGAAGGAGCACTGGTACTGATGACCAAAGAGGCATATGGAAGCCACTGCTGTATATTTGAATAAAAAAACAACATGCTTAACGTGATATAACTTCATAGCTGCATATGCAGTGGGGAACCAGATGAAGTTAGAGTCTAAAAGTTTTCCTTTCGCACAGGAGAGCTGCGCCCGCTCCTCTCCTTGAGAGCAGAAAACAGCAGGTTTGACCTGCGTTCCACTTGACAAGATGCAGCCCTCGTGTAGTCTTTTTACGAGATAATTATAAACGACGGCCGTAATTGTTTTTGCAACTGAAGAATGTTAATGGACTTCATTGGCCTCAGTGAAATTCCCTTGTCTGGAATAATTAGGAATTTAGAAGTGACTCGCAATAAGTCAAATCAGTCCTGAGTACAGCGTTAGGCAGCAGCTGAAGTTCAGTGCTAAATTGAGATTATATAGTATTGTAAGAATCTGATCTGCACAGCTCTTTACACAACATTTTTAACATGTTCATATTTCCGGAGGACTGCAGAGGAAGTCTTAACACCCTTCAGCACATCTCCAAGTTAAAACCACCATATTGATTTTAAGCAACTGTGGCCTAACCCTCTAAAACGATAAATCATGATTATAAATATAAGAATAATGGAATTAAAAACAAATTAAACTGATAAATGCCTGTTCCAATAAAATGGCGGAGGGCTCACTGTACTCATTAAGCTGTCGGCCTGTATTTAATAGGGCTGCTGCCTGGAGCAGAGCAGCTACTGGGAGTGCCCCCCAAATTGGGCATGGAAATACCGGCCGGATTGCAGCTCATATTCCCTGAACGCAGCATTAAAAAGGCTTCAGTAAAACCTCAACTTTACAGTCCCGCTTAGATGCTTTACAAGCACTTCAAGAAGAGGAAGGTATCAGCAGAATGAATAGACTGATGAAAAGATATAGACGTTGATATTTTTTAAAAACACTTCATAGTCATCCTCCTTTCAACTAACTATTAAACGTAGACTCAAATGTCCAACAGGAAGTAATGCATTGATCCAAAAGAACCAAAACAGAAAGACGAGGAACGGGTAAAATGAAATTCCAAAAGAGGGGTTAGAATGGACGAATAGACAGGCAAACATACTGAGCCAGGCGGGAACATAGAGAGTTAATTATAGATGTGGAAATGTGAGAGAAACTCAGCTTTAGCAAATGTGATGCGGCCTCTTTGTCAACTCACAGCGAGCAGCCAAGCACCGTCTGGCCAATGGGAGAGAAGAGTGAGGCCGGCAGGAAGACAATGAGCCAATAGATTCGCCCCAAGTCAGCAGCTCCACCTACCGATAAACCACATACGTTAAACACCTTATCGTCACAGAGCAAAGTGTCATGGTGCAAATGGTCAGTCAAATAAAACAAAGTGGAACCACATTGATGCTCGGTCTTGTTTTATATGATGGCTTGAAATAAATGAAATTTTAAATGGAACCTTGGCAGGGACGTGAGTCATTGATCGATCAGAGCAGGGGGCAGAAGTTTGAGGGCATTGCTACCCCTCCCCCCCTCCCCAATCATAACAGGTATAATGAAACCTAGGGAGGGTGACAAACCAATAGAGCCAAGCCCTTAATGTAAGGAAACAGGAGTGCTGTCTGATTTGGGTGTAATATGGGTCTTTAGAGGACATCAAGCCGGCAGTGGAGAGGCCACTGCCCCATGACCACGTGGAACTGAGGTCAGAGCACCATGACGATAGTTTCCTGTTCTCAGCGAAATTCCAAATTTGATCTGGTTTTACCTGCTGTTGTACAAGCTTACTCTAACAGTACAACTAGCTTCAACCAGCTTTGACCAGCCACAGACCAGCTGAAAATATGCGAAAGACAGCAAAACAAGCTTAGAATCCAAACTAGATTTATCAGTATTTTTCTGCAGGGAATAAAGAGCTAAATCAGGTGCTCATTGCAGAGACCCTACAATGCAACAGAAGACAGAAAGAACAACTCACATCTCCCCATGAAGTGCTCTCCCATACGCTTCCTACTGACAGAGCTGAGATTATTTTAACACATACATGGAGATTGTCCATTGATCAGCTGTCTTATGAATCACAGAAAAGCGGAGGGGCTCCCTTAACATCCTGCAAAAAGGGCAGAGCAAGGCAAGCCAGGCCACACATGCTCTTTTACAGTTTGATTTCATTGTGAATTTTATTAGAGATTATTCGATTAATCCAAGGCTCATGGGAAACTAATTAAAGCAAGTGTAATGAAGTGAAATTCAGTCAGTAGACTGGGCTTGGGGGTAGAGTTGGGTTCAAGAGTTGGACACGTGCACACATCTGTTTCCTGACTACAGAACCCCCCCCCAGATTACAAGAAAATAGGTGCAGTTATGTGCAGTCATGTCCATAAGTACTTGGACAGTGACATGGTTTTCATCATGCTGTCCTCAATATGTCATCACAGTGGATTTGAAATTAAACTTGAAATTTGACATTAAAACAAGAAGATGTGTGCGTGTGTACATAAATAAAAGAATCATGCGGGACTTTACACCCAACACATAAAATAAAAAGATTCCCACTATTCTAAGAGCTCAAAAGTAATTGGACAGTCTAACATTATCATAACATAGATTGTCATTTTAATACTCTCAATGATTTGGAGTCAATGACTGTCTGAAGTCTAGAACCAATAGACATAAACAAACACTGTTTTTTTCCCTGGTGAGGCTCTGCCAGGCCTTCATCGTAGCTGTGATCAGTTTCTGATTGTTCTTGGGGTGTTTTGTCTTCAGTTATGCTTTCAGCAAGTAAAATACATGCTAGTATAGATTCAGGTCATGTCAGGTGATTGACTTGCCTATTGTATAAAATTCCATTACTTCACCGTGTATAAATGCTGGGTGGCTTTTTCAGTATGCTTTGAATCATTTTCCATCTGCCCTCTGAAAAGCCGTTCAATGAGTTCTGAAGCATTTCTCTGAATCTGGGCAGATAATATAGCCTTATACAATTCAGAATTCACCCCCCTGCTTTTCTTCATAGGGACATCATTAGTAAATGCAAAAGGACAAGCTCCATTGACAGCCATACATGCCCACACTGTAACACAGTAGTTGATTTGGCCACAAAGTTCTTGCTATTTCTTTGATAGTTTGTTCAGATTTGTCAGCCTAATGAAGGCTTGATTCATTAGCAGATACAGCTCTTTGGAATTCATTTTCAGAGTCAACTGCAACAAATTGCAAATGTAGATGCCACATTTGAAATCAAGACCTTTTACCTTCTGACTTGTAAATGAATACATGAAGGAATAACACACACCAGGCCCACTGTGCGGCTAACTGTCCAATTATTTTTGGTCCCGTGTAAATAGGCTGTCATGAATAAAAAGTGCAGTCGGTAAATTCTGTGAATATAAGGACAAAGACCTTCAAAAATTTTCTCATAAATTTCTATGGAAATCTGTTTTCTTATAGAGTGGAACATCATATACTTTCAGGAAAAAAATATTAAATTCAGTATTGCCAGCCAAATTTTGTCAGAATCCTGCTTGTTACATCATCAGAGTTAAAATTTCATTAATTTTGGGCTTCAAACACTACCTGGCCTCTGCATCATGTTTTCAGGTGCATTCTTGACAACTCTGTTGATTATATATTTTGAAACCTTGGTCAAGTGTATTTTGATAGCTAAAATTCCCAGATTTTTCAGGATTCTGCATTAAAATTGGGTGGTGATGGTGGTGTAACGCGAGTCACAAAAACAGAATTTTTTTCTTCCCTCACAATAAGCCCTGGCAGGCTGTAATTGTAAATTTTATTTTTCCTTCTGTTGCCCATATCTAACAAAATTGTACTACCAATATGCGTATCTAGACCTCATATGCAGCTGTGCAGGACATTAAAAGTCAGTAACACGAGTCACGTGTAATGCAAATCACATAAAAAGGGAATGGTAACACGAGTCACAATATTTTTTATAGCGACTTTTGGAAGTTTTGTTGGATGTGCAGTTGGATCCTTCTTTCCTTCTACATGTAGTGGACCAGTTAGTTGATAGGACTATGTACAGAGAGCAGCATTGTGTGTCCCCTGCTACATTCGTTGTACTGATTTTGTTCAATCTAGCATAGCATATTGCCTGCTTTTTTCCTGACAGTGGAATGTCTGTTTTGTTGAAATGAGGTATATTCCAGATATTACTGTGTTAGTGAGTTATACTTGCTCCTTATAGAGTGTGAAAAGCATTGTATACAAGCTTGCGTTTCACTTGGATAATCCAAATTGTACAAACCCCAATTCAAGTGAAGTTGGGACGTTGTGTAAAACATGAATAAAAATAGAATGCAATGATTTGCAAATCTCATAAAACCACATTTTATTCACAATAGAACTTAGACAGCATATAAGATGTTAAAAGTGAGACATTTTACCATTTCACAAAAAATATTAGCTCATTTTGAATTTGATGACAGCAACACATCTCAAAAAAGTTGGGACAGGGGCAACAAAAGGCTGTAAAAGGTACTAATTAAAAACAGCTGGATGAGCATTTTACAACTAATTAGGTTAATTGGCTACATGTCAGTAACATGACTGGGTGTAAAAAGATTATTTTAGAGAGGCAGAGTCTCTCAGAAGTAAAGATGGGCAGAGGCTCACCAATCTGCAAAAAAAATTGTGGAACAATTTCAGAAAAATCCTCAATGTAAAATTGTAAAGACTTTGAATGTCCCACCATCTGCAGTACATAATACCGTGGCAAGCCGAAGGAGGGCCCGGGGGGGAATTGAACCCCAGACGCCCGGGTAAGAGTCAAACGCGCTGACCACATCGCCAAAGAGCCAGGCTTGTTGGCAAGGTAGCCAGGGCGTGTACTTATTAGGAGGCATTTCTAGTGGTAGGAGTCTTCAACTGTCACATCTCTCCCCCTCTTTCGGGAGCATGTCCTCACGTTCCATGCTTTACACATGCTGCCATCCATCAGGATTCCCCAGATCCTGCCGATTACACCAGAATGTGGCAAGCCGAAGGAGGGCCCAGGGGGGGCATTGAACCCCAGACTCCCGGGTAAGAGTCAAACGCGCTGACCACATCGCCAAAGAGCCAGGCTCGTGCGCAAGGTAGCCAGGGCGTGTACTTATTAGGAGGCATTTCTAGTGGCAGGAGTCTTCAACTGTCACAATACCATCAAAAGATTCAGAGAATCTGGAGAAATCTCTGTGCAGAAGGGGCAATTCCAAATGTCAATATTGGATGCTTGTGATCTTCGGGCCCCCAGGCAGCACTGCATTAAAAACAGGCATGTTTCTGCACTGGAATTCACTGTGAGGGCTCAGAAACACTTCTGCAAATCATTGTCTGTGAACACAGCTTGCCGTGCAATCCACAAATGCAAGTTAAAGCTGTATTATGCAAAGAAGATGCCATAAGTGATCATGACCCAAAAATGCTGCTGTCTTCTCTGGGCCAGAGCTCATTTAAAATGGACTGAGGCAAAATGGAAACTGTTCTGTGGTCAGATGAACCAAAATTTGAAATTCTTTTTGGAAACCACAGATGCCATTTTGTGTGGACAAAAGAGGAGAGGGACCATCCATCTTGTTATCAGTGCACAGTTCAAAAGCCTGCTTCTCTGATGGTATGGGGTTGCATCTGGAAAGGCACTATCAATGCTCAAAAGTATATAGAGGTTTTACCACAGCATATGCTCCCATCAAGACAATGTCTCTTTCAGGGAAGGCCTAGCATATTTCAGCAAGACAATGCTAAATGACATACTGCATCCATCACAACAGCATGACTTTGCAGTAGACGAGTTTGAGTGCTGAACTGGCCTGCCTGCCTGCAGTCCAGACCTTTCACCAATAGAAAACATTTGGTGTGTCTTAAAACCAAAAATATGGCTTAGAAGACCCAGGACTGTTGAGAAGCAAGAATCCTACATCAGACAAGAATGGGACAACATTCCTCTTCCAAAACTCCAGAAATTGGTCCCTTCACTTCCCAGACATTTACAGACTGTTGTTAAAAGAAGAGGGGGTGCTACACAACGGTAAACATGGCCCAGTACCAACTTTTTTGAGATGCGTTTCTGCCATCAAATTCAAAATGAGCCAATATTTTTCATGAAATGGTAAAATGTCTCACTTTCAACATCTGATATGTTGCCTATGTTCTATTATGAATAAAATGTGGGTTTATGAGATTTGCAAATCATTGCATTCTGTTTTTATTCACATTTTACACAACGTCCCAACTTCATTCGAATTGGGGTTTGTAAATAGCAAGCTTTCCATTGCAGGGTGAACGTTTTGACCGTAAAATACGCAGTTCCTTGAATGAGTATGTATGCTTGCTGATGCAGCTTTGTAGAAAAATGGACAAAACTCTAAACTTTATCATAGAGAAAAGACATGTTTTTGTTTTGCAGAGGTTACTGGTGACTATTGATGTCCATCTGCGCCAGTATTGTTGAACTCATGCAAAATTCTGCTGGTCATCATAAATTCATATTGAACTTCATGAGTCAAAATTTAATTTTCTGTTAAATATATGATTATTTTATGACTTGCCAGTGCCTCATTTTGAGGGTTCTGACAGTTTGGGGAGCCACTTAAAGAGCTATCTTCTTTGGCTCATAAATCACTGTCAAATGAAGTACACTTGTGGTCAAGAAGTTTATGAACCCAGAAATGCGTTGTTTAAACTCCCAGCCATTTTTCAATTCTCAATGCCGAATTTCCAAGAAGATTTTTTGTGTTTGTAGCTCTTACTCAAAACTACAATTATGAAAATTAACTGAAATACGGTGGAATTCTAAATGCTGCAAGTGCCTTATTTAATTTCAGCCATTTTCCCCCCTCTGTGAAGCTCAAATCTTGAATTATAAGGCCTTAAATAGGGTAACACATTAATAACCATATTTGGCTTCTGTGAAAAGGGGTTTAAAAACTTGTTTTGTTTAGTGTTTCAGAGTATAATCATCACAGTTATACATTGTTCTACCTATAATGTATCTGAAACTACTGAACCTACCCATAATAAAGAATTTATTCATTGACTGACCACCATAATTCACATGAAGTAATACCAGGTCTGGGTATACAAACTGTTAAAATGCAGAATTTTTGCTCTGCAAAGCTCATTATATTTCACTCTCCTATAGGGGGAGAGAAATATACAGTTTTAGCTCCGTTTCTTGTTCTTGTTCTTCTCTTCCTCCTGGTTTTATGATCAAATGGGCGCCACGCTTTCATTTTGAGGCCAAATGACCTGAAATTTGGAACAGGGGTAGCTCAGCAACAAACGTTTTTTTTTTTTTTTTTTTTTTTCCATTTTTTGGATGCTGGCCTTAGAAATGATTTAAATAAGCTTTTTTTTGGGTAATAATAGCCAAAAAATGTATATTTTCGCCTCCTGTGCCATTATGGTCAGGTAAAATGACCTAAAATTTGGCATGGAGATAATGCATGGTGCCTAGCTAAGATTATATTTTTTGTTTTTTAGATTCAGGCCTTTAAAATGCTATTATTTAGCTTATTTTGGGTAAAAACAGCCAAAAATATAAGTTTTTGGCTCCTATGCCATCACATCAAGGCCGAATTACCTGAAACTTGGCACAATGCACCAAGATGTCGTTTTGTTTCTTTCTTTTTTCAGTTTTTGTTTCCTTTCCCAAAAAAATCTTATTCAGGCTCCTGTATGGTGGGAAATTATTAGATAGTAACACAGTGACGCTATAACCTTACCATTTGAAGGCAAACATTTGGCTTTGATTCAAAATGTCATATTTAATGTTTTTTCATGTCTGTTATTTTCACAAAAAAAGTCAATTTTATAAGAGATGCGAGGTGATTTTGTAATAGTTATTTTTTTTTTTGCATGGGGGCAATTTTAGACGAGTCCATTTCCGCTCAGTGAAGGATGGGGAGTGAAATATCCTGCATTTGCTCGCAAATGTTGACTTTCTAGTATTGTTTCTCCATTCTCTCCATGTTTAGGCACAGAAATATCTTTTTCGTGGTGGTTAACTTAGCCCTGTATTTTACTATATGCATTGAAATGATAATGGGCAATGTGTAACATGAGTCACGCTCATTACATAATATCTCTACTAATTGGTTGTGACATTTTAATTCCTTTCAGTACACTTTAAAACCACATTTAGTAGTATGAACACTAAAAGTGTTAATTCTTTTCTATCTTGTATACTTTTAGGAGAAATTGCAACTGAAATCAAAGTGTACTTTGCATTGTCCTTTTCATGTACGGTGAGTCATGCTATAATTAGTGTTAATTAAAGCCACATCATGAAATCAAGTGAATATTTGTTCATAGCTTTTTATAGCTTTTACCAACATCTTCTAGCACACACATGATCCTAAAATTCATCATTATAAGGTACAGGCCAAAATATACATTTAGAAATGCACTAGAATGTAACACAAGTCACCGTGGAAATGCCCAGTAGTTCCTTGACTGTTGACCACATATGAATATTCAGTAAATTTGATAAAAATGAATTTGAAACTCTGAAGTTTGAGCGCATATTCATCATTTAATTTGAAATCCAACATGGAAGGCAGCCAAAATGACCACTGCGTTCTCAATGTCCAAATATGCCTGTGCCTCACTGTGTGTTTATCCACTCCAGGTCTCAGTCAGGACCAAGACCATTATTGTGTAGTCAATCACCATTCTCAAAATGTCAATGAAACGCCTGTGGGTAACAGACGAGGTTCCTGTCACCCTTCCCAGGTGGCCACATCATCAAACCAGTAGTACAAAACTTGCTGCACATAACAGGCACTTAGCACAATGATATTTCGGTTTGCCTGCGATTTCTAATCTCAGCCCGGAATGGGGCTGGTCATTAAAATGCCATTACAAGCCCATATTTCATACAGCAGTGTCCTTTACATTTCAGGGTGCTAAAAGCTCAATGTATAGCTCACTGTATTTGCAAAGAGTAGATGACACAGACACCTAACTGGCAGCCATTGACATTGGCCGAACTGGCCTTCATTAGCTTTCAGACCCTTATTAGTCATAACAGAGTGCGTCCTCTTACCCATGCTTCCTCCATCACTTTACTTAGGCCAGAAAATAATGGCCAAAATCCACTTATCCACCATTCCCAACAAGTGTGTGACATTAGCAAATATCCGCTTTTCTCTAAGTGTGGCCATGGTACCCTATAAAGCTTTCCTTTGTTCCACCCAGCCAAGGTCAGGCCCCTTAAAACCGCCTTTTATATAACGGCTATTTTCCTTTCCGATGTCTTTAAATATTCATCTGCTTTTGCCCTTTTCTGTTTGGCAGTTCAACGATGCTAAAGTTTCGGGTGTATTTTTCAAAGGCCCTCCTCATTCAACTATGATTTTTTAATGCCTGCTGCTACTTCATAACTTGCATCCCCTGGAAAACATTGATCTGGAGAGCAAATGAATCTAATTATGGCTCTCCTCCCTCTGTGCTCCATATTGACTTGTTGTGAAAGGTGGGTCTCCCGTTAAAGCCCTTGTCTTCTGAATGCAGGACTGAGTGGCACTCTTGAAAAGCATGCTTAGTCTCCATGCAAGATTCATAAAAACCCCAGCAGAGGAGTAAATTACAGTTAATGCCATTCATAGTGAAATACGGCCAATCAAAACCTGCCTCCACTGCACATAATGAACAATTTTAAAGTGCCTGATCTAAATGCCAAACAATGCAATGCAATACATGCATCTTAAAAAACACAAAATGCTCTGTGTGGATGTTAGCGAGAGAGGAAGAATGAGAGAGAGAGAGAGAGAGAGAGAGCAAGTGAGACAGAGAGAGCACACTTCGGGCCTGCCAATGTAAACATTTAAATGGTATGTTCCAGGCATCTTCATCACATTTATTTTTTCACATGCACAGCACATCCATTCTTGGAATTCCATTCACTACATCATCTCAGCACAGTCAAAAAACATCAACAGTAAATATCAGAACTTTTTCCTGCACTCCGCATATGCACACACCCATGTTCAGTTGTGAAAGGTCTTACAAAAGTTTTGCTTGTCTTGACCCGAGGAGGGCGGGGGGTCGGAGAGGATCATGAAAGCCAGAGGCTGACGTGCCACAGACTTCAGCTAATGGTTGTCCTGACTTTATCTTATGAACAGCAGACACGAGGGAGCGCGCGCTATGCCATTGCCGGAATAATTTAAGCAAAAAAGATTCTTTGTTCTGAACACCGTATACTTGTGTTTTATCCTGATCGGCTGCCACCTGTCAGCTCTTATTTACCCTGAGAACCCATCCCAGGGAGCCATGCGCTGCTCTCAACGCAGCCTCTCCGCATTTTGAAGCAAAGCCGGCTCATTTATCCATTTTCAATGGACAAAATTTTTAATATTCCATTGCATTCCATGTAGCTGATTCCTATTTCAAATGGTCATGATTATTTTATTTTGGAACATTAATGGAAAGCACATTGGGGGTGGCAGCCAGGCATTTGCAATTCATATTTCCCAACATGATTACATTACGAGTGTGCTCTGTCATATTTGATTAATGTGGCTTGTTTTCCTCAAAACCAGATTAAAATATGAAAACTGACAGAAATGAGGCTATTACAAAGAATTATCAATTTTTAATAATCTACTCAAGAAAGGAAAAATGAAGTGGATTACAAAGACTGTTCAAAAATTCAGTAATCATGGTTTTGCAACAGTGGCAATCAATGTTTGGTTGCAGACAGCCATTTCATGCTTTTTAAGAGACTTTGCAGGAATGCAGGCATAATTATCAGGAGAGAGCCCTGCATCTAACAGTGTGCATTAATGTTACAAAACAGAAATAAGTAATGTTACTGACTGCCTACTGCAGAGATCTACATGAGAGAGAGAGAGAGAGAGAGAGAGAGAGAGAGAGAGAGAGAGAGAGAGGGCAATGGGGCAATCACAACTCCTACACTAGGCATTCATCTCTGCTAAGTTTCAATGCAGGCCTCACTAAATTGTTCATGTTGAATTGTACACAATATGGCAATGCTTACTCTTGAGTGTAAATACCTGTACACAAAACTATCTGATTTGCTTAAAATAAACACAGGAAATAAGAAATGCCAGCATTCTTTAAATTAAAAGAAAATCAGTAAGTGCATAGCCTAAAAAATCCAATTGAACTCCATCTTGTTGAATGTAGACAAAAACAAATTTTTTCGTGCAATCTTGAGCTGTCGTATGGTATTCACAAACATCCCTTTCATGGTCTTCTATGAGTGTGGTAATTTTAAATATAACAACAGGACAACATTATACTATCCATAAAATCAAATGAGTCATTCAGAATAAATTCCTCAAGGCACAACAAAATGAATTTGATATTGTCCTTTAAATGATAGTTGGGATATTTTGGCTAAAAGTGTGCGTAGTGGAACACAGCAGTCTTCCAATTCGACAATCTGCCATTTAAAATGACCGACGGTGACCTCGAATTAAAGAGAGACCCTTTATGTGCGACCCTGGAGCACAGAAGGCCATGGCCATAACTTACTGAGACAAGCACCCCATTAGCAGTCAGTGCCAGGCCACCTCTACATAATGGGCTCAGTGCTAATCACGAGAGCCCAGAGTCACCAAAAGTGCACATCATATCTGCAAAGGTTCCCCACGATAAAACGTCACAGATTCCCTTCCAACCAACAACAGAATACTTGGTTTCACTTACAACACTTCTTATTCCATAAAAGTTATAACAGAAATTCAATCCATCACTCAAAATGCATTGCCCTTAATTTGTTAAAAAAAAAAAACAAAACAAAACAGATTTTGATTCCTTTTCGTGACCACACCAGATACACTGCAATGAAAGTGAACACAATAGGTTATGAGAAGACCACTTCCTATCCTCTCATGCTGTTTCCTCAGCTTGATTTCCTTGGGTAGAGGTCAGCAGGTGTGTGCATTTCCGTACTTGTCATAAATACAAGATATCCATGTTTAATTCAAATACCTAGAATTCCTTTCACCCAAATCTCATGCAGCAGAGCAAAGAAGCTCAGTAAGATATTAATGAGCTTTACTCAATAAAGCCAATAATTAATATAGAACACAGGTTTTTATTTTCTTCAGAGTGTGAATCATAAGAGTGTGATCCGGCAGGAAGAAACATACAAGTTGTTTCCTGGACCAGGAGAAATCCATCTGAGTGCAGTAAATGCGTTTGCCTTGAAGGACAGCCCCTCGGCAAGCAAAGTACAGCAGTTAAGACCAACACAGACCCCTCAAGCAGTTCAATTCCAGGCCAGTTCAAGGCCCTTGGGGTGATATGCCAGAACGCTCATAAGACGCTTATCATCACCTTCTCCTCCTCAGCAGACAAACACATGCGATAATGAATGTACATTCAACAGAAACCCTAGCGATAATGGATGAATTACATCTTGGAGAAATGCATGGACAATGGACATATATTTCAGAGAAACACATGTGATAATGGACGTACATTTCAAAGAAGCTCATGCGATAATGAAAGTACATTTAAAAGAAACGTGCAAATGGATGTACGTTTCAGGAAAACGCACACCGTAATGGACGTACGCAGAAATGTGTGCCCTCATGGATGTACATTTCAGGGAAATGGGCTGAACAAGAACACTGACAAAGCACGGCAAACCCATCACCTCTCTACCCCACCATGCTGTTTTAGGGCTGTTCTATAGTTCCTCTGTGTTGCAGTCCCACTGCACTATAGTCCTCATGTGTGACAGGCTTCCCATGCAATAGTCCCTCTGTACTGTAGCCCCACGGAGCTGCAGTTCCACCATGTTATTTTCAACTGCTGTCCCACTACGCCATAGTTCCTTTGTGTTATGGTTCCACAATGCTATAGTCCCTCGGTGCTCCAGTCCTACTTTATTGTAATACCAATGCGCTACTACTGCACTGCACTCCATTCCCACTGTGATATTGTCTCACAGTGCTACAGGTCCACTGCACTACAGTCCTTGTGTTATAGTTCCACTGCCCTAGTTCTTCTGTATTACAACTGCACTGGGCTATAGTCCCACGGTGTTTTGTTCCTCTGCATTATAAACCCAGTGTGCTATTGTCCCTAAGTGCTATAGTTCCCTCACACCACAGCCTGACTGTGCAATAGTCCCACCGTGCAATATTACCCTTGCCCTATAGTCCCACTGCACTACAGTCCCTCTGTGCTATAGGACCATTGCGCTGTAAGTCCACTTCGCTATAGTCCCACTGTATTTCAGTCCCACTGCCACTTCACAAAGCAAAGCTTATTTGAAATCAAATTCGATGCCAATCAAAATAATCACAAAAACACAAGAAACATCCTGCCCTGGCCTGCTTTGCTCACTCACAGAGGCAACTTAAAATAGAAAATGTATTTTGATTCAAATTTCAAAATTCTGCAAAGGAATAAGTTTCATGTGAATAAAGGACAAAAAACCATTTCAACAAAACTTATCTGAATAACATAAAGCATATGGCATTAAAATACTTTAGTAGAAGTTTCATGTTTAATTGCCAAGGGCTTGAACGACATCACTTTTTTTTCCAAATTATTTTGTCTGGATAACTTCCAGTAAGTTTTTTGCACAAATATTTGTCCATCCTAGTTAAGTGGGAGGGGCTTCAGAAATTACAGCATTCTGCTGTACATCACTAAATCCTCATGTGCCCTGCCAAGCTTGGTAAAGCTTGGATGTACTTTATTCTACAAACACACATTTCCTCACTGTGATGAAACAAACCTGTTGTCTTGGAAGAGAGACAATATTGATCAGGACCCGATTTCCCAATACCATTGCTGTACTAGATAATCTGAGGGCCATTGAGAGTTAATAGTCCAAGATAATCTTTGCTATTACTGTTTTGGGAAAAACTGGGGTCCAATTAGGAATAATCAAAAGAACACACACATCTCATCTAATTTCATTCATTCATAAAATCATGCCAAATTATAAGCAAAAATGTAAAGAGCAAAGCAAATTTACATCACAAAGCTATGAATAGAATCAGATTGTGAGTGCTTACTGGACCATGCTTTAGTAGATGTGGGCAACTCAGCAAAGATAGCGAAGCATGCATAAAAGATGCAAGGCATCAAACTGTTTCAATTTTATGGAAAGAGGTTAGATAAGGATTTGTTTTGAATAAATAAAAAATATAGAAATACCAGTTTTTGAAGTTAAATACAAATTGAAGCAAAATTCAAGCAAATAAATAGCGATCGTCGAAAATACTCTGTATCTCAAATATTTCATTCTACTGGAGTGCATGAGCTTGAACACAGCTTATTTTGGCTGATGCCCATCTGACTGAATTAAGCACTTTGTCTACACCTTTCATCTTACAGCACATAGCATCACATACCCGAATTCACACAATACAGAGTCAGATTCATCTGCTGAGGCCAAGGTGGCATTTTTAATGTATTTTCTTTTCTCTGGTGGCCCTAAAAATATTATAATTCAGCTGGTAACAGTAGGTAGCTTTGCATAAGCAGTTGGGATTGTTGGAAAAGGACTGGAACAATTAAAGTACCCTGTTCATGGCTTTGGCTTTGTTTTTTTTGTTTTTTTTACATATGACAGGTGCAGAGGCCAATACCTTAATTTACTACCAGGGATGTGAACTTTGACCCCTTTTTGTTCTGCACCAGAACAGCAAACAACATTTAGTAATTTCTCTATTTCTACTGGGAAAAATGTCAGAGAGGAAGAGGGGGGAACACTCTCACATAAAATGATAGCACCAGGATAATTGAGAAGTTTAAAAACAGGAATCTAATTGTACCAGTCCCTCTGGGGGCTAATATTGAACTATCTTATAAAAGGCCCATACTATTCTACCCATGATTTATTGCTAAATCCCAGTATTTTTCAATACATTATAGTTTTTAAATTGTGTTTAAATTGAGTGTGGAGGAGCAAGGGCCATTAGGAGATGCAGAAATGAAGATTATATTTAAATATTCATGCACTCGGTACCTTATTATTGAATCTGAACACTAACAAAATCAATATTAAGTGCAGTTTGACATAAATTTATTTATGAATTTCGACTTTCTAAGTACTGTATTTTTTTGCTCAAAAATTGTGAGTATAATGTAGTAATGATATCAAAACAGAGTGTCAAAGTGCATTAGCCTACAGCTCATGAGCATGTACATAAATAAGGGAGGACCATCCACATAAAAGTGCTTACTGCGCTAAATCGTCGCTTTTTACCAACAACACTCATTTTACAGCTTTGCACAGTGCGCTTCTGTCCCGGCTGGACCTGATGGTTAGAGAAGGATCAGTCATCATGTTTGTCCTGATGATAACTTCAAGATAATACAACTCGTATAAAGGCGGCTGAGCCTTAGCTTGTAGTGTGTTATTAAAATGAATGTCTCTTCATGTTCCACCCATTTGCCCAGGTAAGTGTTTTAGTGCTCTTAGACCTGTGTCCCCATTTCAATACCAAGTCAATATTGTCCCCATCATGTTATTAAACTAAACAGGAGAAACACAGCACATGCTCGGGGTGGCATTTTAATGCACAGTATACAGCAGGACCTCACATAAGGTGTAGATATTGCAACAATATAGGATCTGCACAAAAGTACAAAAAAGAAAAAAATATAAGCACATATTTGCGTTTTGATTCCAGAGTTCTGCTATCACCTGTCTATGGTTTTTAATGTTAGTCTTTGTTCTACACATTAATTGATGATCATTTGCAAAAACATGCATAAATAACAGTAAATGGTATAACTATAGCAATGGCCCATGGCCAGGGTAATTTCATCAAAACAGATGAAAAATAATAACATTGCATTTTTTATAGAAAATCAAACAAGGCGCTTTGCTGGAATATTTCAGAGTTTCTGGAAACAGGCTGATGCAGTAAAAAGGCTGAGAATGAAAAAAACACAACACTGATTGAGAGAGAAAGAGAAACAACATATATCAAGAGGGCTCAGCCTCTTCAGTCCCCTTTAAAATCATTAAACAGATTTTGAAGACCTAATTCTGGGTGGGCCTGATTGTAAGCGCGTGCTGTAAAATCTTTACACATCGCAAACAGAGACGGACAGAAGACATGTCCCACATCGGCCCAATGTGCATTATGAAAACTTTCCACTAAATGTTAAGAAAATGCTGAACAGAGTGCTATGAAAATGTCCCACAGAATCCTGCTTCAGGGCAAAAGTAAACATCCATTTTGGAATTTGTTCAGGAGCTCAGCCAGCTGCATATTAGCTGCTCCACCTATTTAAACATATTTACGCATTTTTTTTGGCAAACATTTTTATCAAGGGTGTGATGTGAAGGAACATCCAGATCACATATTCTCAGCCTAGCTCCAACAGGCACCACGGGGCTGTGTAGAAGCAAAACCTGTGAACATAAGAAAAGGTGACGTCATAGAAAAAATGAGCTATTCCCAAAATACTAAACTGAAATCTCGATTACCTACAAACAAATACTGCCATACACTGGACTGGAGTCCTGATTACCAGCTAACAAATACAGTTCTATACAGGAATCTCGATCACCTGCTAACAAATATAGGTCTGAACTGGAATTTTCTCTAACTGCTAGCAAATACTGCTCTACACTCAAACCCTGTACCTGCTAAAAAAAAATTGCTGTATACTGGAATCTTGATTACCTGCAAACAAAGACTGCGCTATGAGGAAATGATTACTTGATTACTTCCTAACAAATGCAGTTCTATTCTGGAAACCTAATTACCTGCTAACAAATACTGCTCTATATCAGAATATGGACCACCTGACAACAAATACTGCTCATCACCTGAATCCTGATTACCTGCTTCCAAACACTGCTTTAAACTTGAATCCTGATTATCGGCAAATGAATACTGTCCATACTTGAATCTTGATTACCTGCCAACAAATGCTGCACTTTACTGGAATCCTGATAACAAGCCAACAACTACAGCCCTATACTGGAATCTTGATTACCTGAGAACAAAGACTGATCTACGCTGAAATCTTGATTATTACCTGCCAACAAATAGTGCTCTATACTGGAATCCTGATTACCTGCTAACAAATACTGTACTATACTGGAATCCTGATTACCTGCTAACAAAGACTGTTCTGTACTGGAATCGTGATTACCTGCTAACAAAGACTGTTCTGTACTGGAATCGTGATTACCTGCTAACAAATAGTGCTCTACATTGGAGTCTTAATTTCTGCTAACAAATGTTGAACTTCACTGGAATCCTGATTACCAGCTGACAAATACTGCTCTATACTGGAATCCTGATTACCTGTTAACAAATAGTGCTCTATACTAGAATCCTGATTACCTGTTAACAAATAGTGCTCTATACTAGAATCCTGATTACCTGTTAACAAATACTGCTCTATACTAGAATCCTGATTACCTGTTAACAAATAGTGCTCTATACTGGAATCCTGATTACCTGTTAACAAATAGTGCTCTATACTAGAATCCTGATTACCTGTAAACAAATAGTGCTCTATACTAGAATCCTGATTACCTGTTAACAAATACTGCTCTATACTGGAATCCTGATTACCCGTTAACAAATAGTGCTCTACACTAGAATCCTGATTACCTGTTAACAAATAGTGCTCTATACTAGAATCCTGATTACCTGTTAACAAATACTGCTCTATACTGGAATCCTGATTACCTGTGAACAAATACTGCTCTATACTAAAATCCTGATTACCCGTTAACAAATAGTGCTCTATACTGGAATCCTGATTACCTGTTAACAAATAGTGCTCTATACTAGAATCCTGATTACCTGTAAACAAATAGTGCTCTATACTAGAATCCTGATTACCTGCTGACAAATTCTGCTCTATACTGGAATCCTGATTACCTGTTAACAAATAGTGCTCTATACTGGAATCCTGATTACCTGTTAACAAATAGTGCTCTATACTAGAATCCTGATTACCTGCTGCCAAATACTGCTCTATACTGAAATTCTGATTACCTGCAAACAAAAATTTCATCCTCCTCATCCTCTGGGAACTGCAAGGCAGTGCAAGGCAGCTTGGTGGGGAATATGGGTCGCAAGGTGCAAGATGGGGAGTCCCAGGGGGGCTCTGGGCGGGGACAGAGACAGAGGAAATCATTGTTTAAGGGGTGGGGTTTAAGGGGCGGGGTCAGGTCCACTGTATGTGCGCTGTGTCACCCCTGTATACAGTACCCTCTGCAAGAATTTGAATGGTGATTTCAAAGGGCTACCATTCCCACACGGTTTACTTGATTTAGAGGCACGTCAAATTAGAGCCACCAATCTCCATTTTAATTTGAGGTTACTTACCTATGAGAGGAAATCACAGCTCTTTAAAACTGTGTCACATCCCAAATATTAATGACGTCCCTGGCTGTGCTTTTTGGAGCTCTAAAATTCAGTTCTATTCACTTTCGTAAGTGCTGAATATCACAGCGCGGGCAGTATTGCTAGGTTTGGGGTTTTCATGCCAAGAGGGGCTAAATTTTATTTTTTTAGATAATAAGTTCTTTTTTTTAATCTCAGCAGAATTTTACTTGGAGCACATCTCAGTGTTGGTACAGTCCATGATGAGTGATTTTCCTCACTAAGGCAAAGCATTTTCTCAACGTTGCAGCCATATAGCAGCAATGTTACAACACTGGCAAAACATTTCCCTGATGTTGTGAAAATACTGTTATTTGGGGTCATCCTGATACGTGTTCTCTGTCCCACAGCTCTATGGGATACATCCCACCCCAGGCCCAGATCAGCGAGCCCCACCCCCCTCCCCACCCCACCATTCCCCTTCATCGGGGACTAGAATAATAAAAACTATTCATGCTGAATGAGAGAAGGCTACCATAAATTATTCCACTCTTATAAAGCAGTGTAGTTCCATTACTACAGAGTACAGCCCACCCCCATCCCTCTCCTTCATCAATACTGTCCCTCCTCTCTTCATCATAATGCTCTTCTTCTTCTAACAGCTGGGGAAGGAAACCATAAAAACCATAGAAAGCGGCACAATCTGTCAGCCCTGTAATATAAGATAAAAGTCTTTAAAAGCCAAAGGTCTCCAAAGACAAATTCTTCATAAAGCTGGAGTCTTCAAGGCTGGTTCCACAGGATTAGCAATATAAAGGAACTATATATTATTCTCAGAACAGCTTAGCGAGCAGAAACTCGGGCCCTGAACATAAGTCAATTTATATTAGAATTTCCATACATGCATTTTCTTGTTACTGTCAGTATGCAAAAATGGTGCTTACTAACAAATAATGCATAACAGAGAGCAGCCAGAGCATCAATAACTGCATTTGAGCTTTAAAGGAAAATGGCGAAAGGCGGTGGGCGGCTGGAATATGGGGAGGGCATAAAGATGGGCCGTATAAAATATACAACACATTAAACACGAAAACGTCAAAAATGTAAAGCTGGCTCCCAGCTTGAGAGACAGCCTCCCATTTATCTCTGAAGCGGAGCACAGCACAAAAGCAAATAAAAAGCATCCTGTCCGCTCCTGTGTTTCAATCAGTAACATAGTCGGGTTTCCCCCATCCCAAAACAAGCCCAGAGGTGACAGGAGGGAGTCAGGATAAAAACATAGGAAAAAGGGGAAGAGAGACGTGCCATTTCAGTGCAGAAAGAGAGGGAATAGAGGGCCACTCACAACACCGAGGCCCCACCTCCAGACCCCATTAAAATCTTCATATTGGTATTCGTCACCCCGTGAAATGGTACTGTTTGAGGACTTCCGACTGCAATACCCCTGACAACACATTTGAAAGTGCAAATTGCTCAAGAAGCACCATAGTTCATCTGAATATGCACTAAAATATCCTGTCCCCACCAGTGAACCACACAGAACACAATTCACAAAATACTGACATTTTTAAAAATTTTGAGATTTATCCTCAGAGGTTGATGGACCAAATGATGGACTGAATGTGCAATCGATATATTTCAACAGCCGCCTAATGTATTGTCTGCAGGAGCATGTTTGGGTGGTTGAGCTAGCATGCACGAGGTGCTGGCGCACATCCGACACAAGTCCCCTGACTCCTCAAGGAGGGTGTAGGGACACACACTCTACATTGTAGGGCATTCAGCTCAGCACACCTGTTCAACACAGGCAACACAGTCAAACAGCGGTGCCTCACTACCTGGGCAATGTAGCATCATCAATTAGAAACAAAGATTAGAATTAGAATCAAGTGGCAAAGGCCCAAGGGTCACATATGTATGGGTGAAAGAGGCAAACCAAATTAGTGAATTAGCCCATAACTCTTAACAAGTCAAAGGGCCAACTAAAACAGAAGAAATGAATATACCAGCTAGGGAAATGATCATGTAATTGATCCTGCATTCACGCTATAAGCCATTTATGTCGCTCAGTTGCCAGAAGTTGATTCAGTTCTCTATGCCAGCCAATGACCCAGCGACTGTGCGAATGAGCTATGAAAGTTGCATTTATCATGATGAATGATGAATGTTTTTTTATCCCCCCCCCCTTTTCCATATCCTGAGTACAGCTGAAATTTTTTGTCCAGTGCAATGACCTGCTCCTATCAACTCAGGATGAAGATGCCAAGACATACAATTCCTCCAACTCACGTGACTACTTGCCCGCGCTTCTTTATACAGTACAGAAACACTGCCAATTACACACTGCCTATGCCATCGGAAGATAACGCTGTCAGCGTATAATTTGCTTGAACAGCTAGGCAGACCTGGCCAATAAGGAGTGGCCGCTGGATGGAGATGAGATGAACAAATTTAAGTGGCTTAACCCCTATTATCCCAAGGAAAGCCGTGCCAATTACTGCCTCGATTATGCTTACGTCTAGCTTTAACTGGCGATGGTGAAGCCATGATTCCCGATCACCCAACCATCTTAGCTATGATCCACTTGGACTACTGATAAATGTTGCCCACGGCAGAACTTTTAACTAGCATGATTCCACAAGAACCAATAGAAATTTCAAGCTTCCCATTTTGCCAACCACTTAAGAAATTGATAGTTGGGTCATAATCTCGGTTGAGGTCAGTACTGAACAAATGACGTCTACAGGATCAAAAGCGTATAATGACACTTGGGCATTAGCTGCTGATCACAACGATAATCCAGCCTAATACACTGGAGGCAATTTTTTATAGTGTTTGTTGGTAACATCAGCCTGCTAGCGTGCAACTGAGTGATTAACATTATGTTGATGATCTACTTTCAATGGGACAGACCTATAGCTCATTTGCCAACAGTAAGTGAGGCAACACCTAGTGGTCTGATGATTGCAACCAATTGCTGTCAAACTAAAAATCAAAATTCAACGTTTTGGTCAGATACAGTATTGGTATGTTAGACATCAAAACAGAGACACATACAAGGAAAGGCACCACCACAGTGAAATATGGTAGTAGATCATTAATGGTTTTGGGCCATTGTAAGTCCAGAAGTCCAGGACATTAGTCAAGATCAATGGCTTAATTGATTCCACTATGTACCATAAAATCCAAGCAGAAATGATTCTTGGACAATCAAATCAGCATTCTGCAAGGGCCATATCAGTCAGCAGACATCAGTCTGATCAAAAATCTGCGAGCTGAACTGAGGAGGGCAGTTGATCAGCACAAACCCAAGAATACAGTATACTGTAACTGATCGTGAAGGACCTGTATAGAGAAATGGTCCAAAATCCCTAAAAATGTGAGCCTTAACCTTGTCAAACAGTACAGGAAAAAATTCCATTCTGTCATCCTTGCCAGAGGTGGTCACACCAAATGCTAAATTAAGGGTTCCATTAGTCCATTAATCATAAAACCTTCATTTGGAGGAAACTGATTATTAATTAAATGAAAAAAATAATTTAGTTGGTTTCACTGGAACATTGATAACGTCCAGTACTTCTAACATGTTGAATAAACAGTACATACCAGTAAGGGAAGTGGTACAGCACTGAAGTTAAATATACTGCACATAGCTGCAAGGGAAATGGTATTCTCACTCTGAGGCTGAATATAATGTATATAGCACAAAGGGAAATGGTGTTGTAACTCAGAGGTTAAAAGAACTGTTCGTAGCAGTTAGGCAATGGTATTGTATCTCTGAGGTTGAATATACTGTATGTAGCAGTAAGGGGCATGGTATTGTATCTCTGAGGTTGAATATACTGAATATTGCAATGAGGGAAATGGTACTGCAACTCTACTGTTGAATACACTGCATATAGTTGTAAGGGAAATGGTATGTGTGAGGTTTAATTTATGTAACAGTTAGGAAACTGCTGTAGAGACTCAGTCTCACATGCTGCCCCAGTTATTAGTGAAGGTGAGGGAGCTTGCTGACCTGTGAGCACTATCCCAGGCCCTGTAAAAATATAGTAATATCGCAGTGTCACCCACCAGCCTGAGCTGCCACTGCAGCTTTGAGACAGGGGCACACCCTGGCCTCCTCTGGTAAGAACATGCAGCCCTGTAAGGACTCCACACATTAGAGGAAAAAGCCATTCCGGTGTGAGAGACCTAGGAAATGCACAAAACGGGAACTGCAGGAAGGCTGAGCTACTCCAATAATGATTATGTCATTTCATCATAGTAAACAGCTGTAAGATGGTAGAGCCCACATGTGCGTGAAAGTTGGACTCACTCCAGCACCCAGGGGCAGTGCTGCGCTCTATGGAGAGGGAAGAGGGAACTCGCTGGGTTCCGCACCCCTACCCCCTCCAACCCCCCACAGGTCTGACATTTAACACCTCTCAATTATGCATGAGGACCCAGCAATATACCTCACCATCCAGCCCAGAATGCATGTGGCTCCCTGAACTTGTAACAGCCATGAGTTAACTGCAAGAGTTTCGGCAGCTAAAATTCAAAGCAAGTGATTCGAGGAAGAGAATCCTATGGGGTGTGGCATAACCAGGACTACACACCCACAAGAAAGGGATGTCAGAGAGCTCATATCCCTTGTCTGACCACAGAACACAGATACAGGCATCAAAGGGTTACTCCTCCAAGTATGACCAGATTACCTTCACTGCACCCTAAGAATCCTGGACAGCTGTCACAGTAGGGCTCCTCACAATCTCTGGAACAAAAGAGGTGCAGACCACCCATTTTATTTTACCTACAGCCTCATTTAGGGGAGTGCTGAGAAGGAGAAGTCTCTAATGTTAAAGGGACTATAAACAGGTAAGAGGACAAGGTAAGATGCTTTTCAAAATGCACAGCAATCCCTCTCATAATCTAAATTATAGATGCTTTTTGGTAGATTAGGCATTCCTGGCATTGTGACCCAACTCGCCAACACAAAGCCCTGATCAGCAGGCTATGTTCAGAGACGTCATGGGAAAGTAGAAATTCCACGTTTGCATCTTTCAGTATAGGACATACACTCCTGCTTTCTTGCTTGGATGTACATGCTGTCGGAGAAAGCCGAGCTCAGTGGAGAGAAAACAAGTCCAACACCATGTTTACCTCCTACATAACATGCCGCCATGAAAAAGATATGAGACTTCCATCTATTATTTCAGGCTCCAAATGGCAAAATCTGCACAAAGCTTGAAGTATCCGTCTGCTGAAAAATAAATAAATAAAAATAAGCACTTCAGCATTTCAGGCTGCTGCTCTTTTTTTTTTTTTTTTTTTTTTTTGCAGACAAAGAAAATAGCCTGAATGCATTTGCATCTTGCAGAGATGT
This sequence comes from Gymnothorax javanicus, assembly GCA_029692085.1. Lineage (NCBI taxonomy): Eukaryota > Metazoa > Chordata > Actinopteri > Anguilliformes > Muraenidae > Gymnothorax > Gymnothorax javanicus. The sequence goes on from CM056203.1 coordinate 42,164,539, forward strand.
CAGCAATGTGATGAGTGCCCAAAATAGACATAAATAAATTAATTAAAACTTTGCAATTAGGTTTGAGCATCTTTTCTGTAAATTCAAATGATTTTGGCATTTTTCTGGGGAGGCGCGTGCAATATTAAAGTGACTCTCACTCGCTCAGCACCACCCGGTCCCGTGTGGCCCCTGCACTCATAAGCACTCATGTCACATAAGATTTTGGTGCAAAGTCAGTAATTATATGCAGCATCAATCTGATGCGAAAAAAACATTTAAAAATTTAGCAACAAGAGGCAAATAGACAAATGTGCGCTGAAACAAGAAAAAGCAGTGAGTACGTTCATAATGGCCCATAAATAATGGATGCTTTCTCTCTCAGACACACTACTCTCCATTCTTTGCTAAAACATGCACATTGCACCATTCTTCACAGTCTTGTTTTCAGAGATTTTCAAAATGATTCTGCAGGCTCATTTTTAAAAATTAGTATCATTTTCGAAATGCAGTCACTAAAAGAGGGCATATTACGGAAAACTCACTTTTCAGTTCTTGTGCACAGACATTTCGGTATCTGGTGTGCTTAACTATGAAGTAAAACAACCAAGTGATTTTTTGTAGGCTGCCTTTTTTGTAAAACATGACATTCGACATGCCTTTCTGAACTGACTGCCCTTCCTACATCATGTGCAGACTTGCGAGAATTTTTCCACCCCTCATCTGAAAATCTCCACCCATGGCTTATTTATAATGGCAACATCCAAGCTTCAATCGGCAAAAGTCCAAAACTAGCTCTGTGTGTGCTATCCACTACTTTATATTACTAACCTAGATTAGTACAATGCAGGACTGGCTACAAAATTTACATTAAAGGGGACATGTTCTGCTTTTTGGAAGATACAAAGATGCAGTGGTTTCAATTTATTTTCAAAGAGAATCTGTTCCTAGCTAGCTGGGTAAGTCTTACCAATTTCTGTTAATATTCAAACTGAATTCCAAATGTCACCTCAGTTAAAATTATGGCTTGGTTGTTGATGTAACTAGTACACTAACTGCTGCCCTGAAAACTAACTTACTTGGCTAGCATGCATGCATTACCTTTCCATAATCATTGTGTCATTTTTTGACTGGCAAGCTAATAAATTGAATCTGAATTTAAAATCCGTTGCTAAACCATCCAAAAGCAATGAACGAGGCACATTTAGTTCGTTTTTATGGAGCAGCTAGCACAGTAAATTGAATGTTAACTAATGGTTGCTACTATACAGATGCTAGCCAGGGATCAGTCTTAACATTAGGGACTGAAATAGAAGTGTAGTAAAACTATTATGGTGACTGCCTGTCACAGATCAGTGAATGTAACATCTATGTTTGCTTAGCCTTACAAACATCTACTTTCCCATACTCATTGTATAATTTCATTGCTAGCAAGCTAACTAGCTAATCATTCAGTCATTTGTATTTAGAGACTTGCCAGTTGGGTGATAATGACACTGTCGCTCTCTGTTGTAAATGTGGCTCAGTTCGCAGGCCAATTAGAACAAAGCTCATTCCGTAGAGGGGACACCCACACAAAACAGCCAGTTTTTCAGGGAGTTTGGAATGACAGGGCTTCCAAGTTGGGCATCCAAGAATATTATAACTTAAAAAAAAAGCATAATATGTCCCCTTTTATGTTTACAAATGGAATACGTGCCATATGACCACACTGAATGTACTCCAGGTAGTGACTTGGTGGCTCATTTCCACTTCACTCAAAAACAAAAGGATATATGACCAATTTATGTTTTTTGGATTTTCATTAACTTCCTTCCCTATGGTTTACCAATGACATATACCATACATGCTTGGTCATACAAAAACACACATACACACACTTTCTGTTTTTGCTGAGGGACACTGCCTGTGTCCAAACAGACAAAATCAGCACTTCAGCTCTGTGCTGGTCCTTATGTACCCCATTAGAAGTTCCTATCAAAGTTCCTCCTGTGCATTGCTGACCTGAGCATGTGATTCCCAGCCTCTCTCTCAGCATGAGCATCTTTCTTTTACTTCACAGCTCCTCTCCTGGCTTCTGCTACACACAATAATAATCACTCCATAATTCCTTATTGGTGTAAATTCATATAGTTGAAGAAAAAAAAAAAACATTGGGATAGTCTCTATGTACCATTTAATTATTTACCAAGTATTAATTTGTTAATTAATTAATTAAAAATATTGTTTTCCTTCCATCAAGTGACTCATTTTTTGAGGTAGATTATTTTTGTTAACACAATGCACTCTAAAATTTGAATAATATATTAAACTGCATTACATTAGTGAGGACAATGGAAAAAACTTTCTAAAAATATTCATGTGAAAAGAGCAGGATGTATTAATTTAATGTGCTGTTTTGCCTCAGGGCTGAGCAGAATAAATGAAAACAGGCCCCCCCATGACTCCATTTTTCACGGCTTTGGTTATGCATTCAACACTCTAATTGAATTTCAGTGTTTCCAGATTTACACAGTCTTTATTACAGCAACTTGATGTAAATTGTATGTGATATACCTGGGGACTGCCACCCATTAAGTCATTTAATCGTGACATGTTCTCCCTACTTACCCCATGTGTCAGCCTCTTTCTGTTCATCTGAATTGTTGCATTTTCCTTTTATTAATGCAGTTTATGTGGGCCGAGAAAATTACCACACTCAAAACAGCTTCCATGTTAAGTATCTTCATAGAGTCAAACTATAGCTGTTTGTACTGGGAGGATCAGCACCAGTAAATTTGTCATTTCCATTGGCCATCGAATTCTGCTATGACCTGCAATTAACTGCTGTAATACTATACTATTTTGACACCAATTGCAGGCCTGTCTTCATTGAAGAGCAGCAAATAATTTTCATTTCAAATGAATATTTGTACAAAAACATGCCTGTAAAAGATCTAAAGGGTTTCTCATGTCATACATTTGAAAGAGAGAGAGACAGAGGCAAAGCAATTGTAACCCCTCTCTCTGTCTCCACCTAGTGGCCAGAAAAGTCCCACAGTACAGCGGCAACATTTTCATCTGATCTTATTGTGATGGGACAAAAAACAGATCAAATACCGTTCAAATATTCCATTAAGGACCTTTTAAAGCTCTGCTGCTAGCATAGTCTGTTCCGGGCCCATGCAGAAGACAAACCTTAATGCCAGCTTCATAAGGAAGAATAACAAGGACCATGACCCAAAAACACACGCACACACAATCTCTCACACACAAATTCATGCACACATACACACAAACACACATCCTTGTACTTCTATCATCGTGAGGACATTACTAATCTTAGCAATAAGCAAAACATGCCTCACACACATAAAATCTACATTCGCAATTGACCAATAATAATTACTCATTTCAGTGCTTGAATTTCTCTGAAGCTCAAAAGTGGCCAGCTCAAAAACCCCAATCTTGGCCGCAAATTTTTTTTTTTCTCTCTCTGGTTTTGGGATGAGATATGACTCATTAACATATGACTGATTAGCGCACTTCTGTCTCATTATCAATGCACGACACAATGGCGCCATGGCCGAGTTGCATGTCAGCATGTGTTGGCATTGTCCACTTGCCCAAGAGTTGAATAAAGTTGTTATAGAGGTACTTCAGCAGTGGTATTGATAACGTGGATGTTCAGGAGCATTGTACATACTGTAGATTCAAAGCTTCTTTCAAAGCCCCTTCAAGAAGTTTTTATTTGTGTCAATGATGCGTAAGTGAGCCAAGGCCTACAATATGTGCAAGTCAGTCATTTCACCAGGAAGAAATATTGTTTAAACAAGATGTCCATATATTACAGTAAACGTGGCTCCGTTATTTCTTTTAAAATCATATCGCCAGCTGTCCATTCTCAGAAGTTCCACAGTCGCCTGATTTCATCCGTAGCTAATCCAACTGTTGTGGCACAAGACCCTTACCATTTTCTTCTTGGCTCTCTTTTAAAATCTGTGCCAATAGAACAACAAATGTAACTCAAATGGAGACAACAAGTTTCATAGTAGTGGTAAAGGTAGATACTTATTTCTATTTCGTTCGAGATGAAAATCTCCTGGCGAGATGTAATTCCATCGACTGAAGCTGAAAAGAAATGCGAATAAAAGATAACAATTCTGCCACTTTGAAAGCATGGTAATGATGTTCTGAAATTGCGAGGCATAGCTACTATTAAGAGAAGATTTCTGCGTTTATTTTGATACGGTCAATGGAGGTCCGGTAGCTGACATCACGCAATCCCAGCACTGCCTTATTGGCAGGAAAGTGCACGGTTAAAAGCACTGCCAGGCATATGGCAAGCGGCTAACTTTATCGACTGTATTTAGGGAAAGTGAATAATTTTATGTATGAGGTAATGTCTTTAGACATTCATTCAAACTATGATAATGTCGTGACTCGAGCTAGTTAAAATACACGTTAAGCACAGCGAATAGCTAGTTACATTATTCTGCCCTTTAGCTAATGGTAACATAACTGCAATGAAGAGACACTGAAGGCCTGTGGCCACAGGCAGCACTTTTCGAGCTGGAAGCGCCGATGACCTCATTTTCAGAGCGCTACTCTCTCGCACTGATTTTTGCTGAGTTACAAAATTATACATGCCAATTCTACCGCTTTTGGCGGTAGACAACCACTTTTGGGGCATTTTTTACCAGAATGAAACACCCCGAAAGCTTTAGTCTACCGCCAAAAACGGTAGAGTTGGCATGTATGCAAAATCCGTCTTAACATTTCCGCTATGCATTGTTGTAGATGTCAAGATTTGCTAATACTGTGAAGAGAAATCGCAAATAATCTTTGCAACTAAGCTCATAAATGTTCATTTCCCAAAAGTGAAATTGGAACCATATAGAGCCAGTGGTTTGGACCATGTAGCAAAGTTGCAAAAGTAGCTCCCAACCATGCTTTGGGAAACGTACCGGTAGCTAAGCGGATTAAGTAAATGGGAACCTAAGGGATTACAGAGTACCTAGCTAGTGCAGTTAGGCACTACAGTTGTAGTAAACATTAACACTACTAACTACCTTGTCAGCAAACCTAGTGTCCCTAAATGAAGAACAGTAAGCAAACATACACTGTAGCTTGCTAATTGATTACGAACATGACAGTGGCAGCAGGATAAGTTTCTCTGATTGCTGTTGATATTGTAAATCCCTCCAAATTTTCAATTTTGAGTTGTCGGTGAGAGAGAGTTGACACTGATGAGCCCGACGGTGTTCCAAAAGTCAAATTATTCCAGCCGAGAGCGCAGTGGTAAAAAGCTGTGTGCTGAGGGCATTAGTGCGCCAAGGACGTTGAGTTCTATCAATGCTTCGTACAACCCCAATTCCGAAATAGTTGGGACAAAGTGTAAATTGTGAATAAAATCAAAACACAATGACTTTCAAATCACACCAGCCAGAATTGTATTCACAATAGAACTGAGATAACATAGCAAATGTTGAAACTGAGTAATTTTACAAATTTATCCACAAAATGAGCTCATTTCAAATTTGATGGCTCCTTCAGGTCTCAAAAAAGTTGGGACAGGGGCCTGTTTACCATGGTGTAGCATCCCCTCTTCTTTTTAACACAGAGTGGAGGCGTCTGGGCATTGAGGAGACAAGTTTCTTGAGTCTAGCCATTGGAATTTGATCCCACTCTTGTTTAATACAGGCTTCCAGCTGCTGGAGAGTTTTGGGTCTCCTTTGACGGACTTTTTGTTTAATTATGTGCCAAATTTTCTCAATCAGTGAAAGATCAGGACTGCAGGCAGGCCAGTTCAGGACACGGACTCTTCTACTACGAAGCCATGCTGCTGCAATAGCTGCAGTATGTGGTTTTGCATTGTCCTGCTGAAATACGCAAGGCCTTTCCTGGAATAGATGTCGTTTGGAGGGGAGCATATGTTGCTCTAAAACCTTTATATACCTTTCAGCATTCATGGTGCTTTTTAAAACATGCAAGTGTCCCACACCATATGCACTAATGCATCCCCGTACCATCAGAGATGCTGGCTTTTGCACTGAACGCTGATAACAGGAGGGGTGGTCTTTCTCCTCTTTAGCCTGGAGGACAGGACGCCCATGATTTCCAACAAGAATGTCAAATTTGGTCTCGTCTGACCACAGGACACTTGGCCACTTTGCTACAGTCCATTTTAAATGAGCCTTGGCCCACAGAACACGGCGGCGCTTCTGGATCATGCTAAACAATGGCTTCCTTTTTGCATGATAGAGTTTTAGGTGGCATCTGTGGATGGCACGGCGGACTGTGTTTACAGACAGTGGTTTCTTGAAGTATTCCTGGGCCCATTTAGTAATGTCAATGACAGAATCATGCCGGTGAATGATGCAGTGGCGTCTGAGGGCCCGAAGATCAGGAGAATCAAGTTAAGGTCTTCGGCCTTGTCCCTTACGCACAGAGATTTTTCCAGTTTCTCTGCATCTTTTGATGATGTTATGCACTGTCGATGATGAGACCTTCAAAGCCTATGCAATTTGACGTTGAGGAACATTATTTTTAAAGTATTCCACAATTTTTTTACGCAAGCCTTCACGGGTTGGAGAGCCTTTGGCTATCTTTACTTCTGAGAGACTCAGTCTCTCTCAGACATCCCTTTTATAACCAATCATGCTACACTCCTGATGCCAGTTAACTTAATTTCTTGCAAAATGTTCTTTCAGCTGATTCTCATATATTAATTGCTTTTTCAGCCCTTTTTTGCCTGTGTCCCAACTTTTTTGAGACCTGTTGCAACCAGAAAATTTGAAATAAGCTCATTTTGCAGATAAAAATGTAAAATGTCTCAGTTTCAACATTTGAAATGTTATCTATGTTCTATTGTAAATAACATATTGGCTCATGTGATCTGAAAGTCATGGCATTTTGATTTTATATTTTGTTCACAATTAACTCTTCATCCCAACTATTTCGGAATTGGGGTTGTAGTATTTGCATTAAAAATTGACGCTGTCAGCGCCAAAAATGCTTCTTGTGGACACAGACCCTATTTATCACGAAGCCAGATTGCATCTATTTGTATCCCTCCAGGCTCTTGTAGGCTTTGAGAGACTCTCTGGAGTAGAAAGAGGGAAAGTTGATCAGGTAATTGTAGATGTTTGGATACTGCAGGCCTGGAACATTGTCCAATCCGGCTGACTCAATACTTGTGAAAAGCTCACCTGACGCATTATAAGGGTCAATAATGTTTAACCTATTAAGTTTTGAATTATATAGCTCAATTTCTTTGGATGTAAATTGGGCAGTGAACTCTGATGGCTTGAAATCGGCACAAACACCATTCATTTTCGCTCAGGCTTTTCCCGCCAAAATGGTGGTGTAAAACAAAATGAGTCATGCGACGTCCGGAGCTCTATAGGTGCTGAAAGGCTTCTAAGTGCTAGCTTTGTTATTCCTTGTGTTCATAGTATTTGTGGCTTTGACGCGAGAAATTATTGATCATGTTAATGTGGCGTTATTATGGAACCCACCTATGTACTCGCAAAGACACGCCTCTCCGGAGCATTCAAGCGCTAGGATTGGCCAGCTGTTCAAGTGCTTGTACTCCAACCTTAGAGCTGAATGGCTGGCTAATCCTAACGCTTGGACGACTGGCCAATCATAATGCCTGAATGCTCCGGATGGGCGTATCTTTGCGAGAACGTAGGTGGGTTCCATAATAATATGAGTTATATCTGAGTCCAGAACCAGAGTGGGAAAAAAAATTTGCATCCTAGCCTAGTGTTCCCTGACTAGTTCCACGCACACAGATACATACACACCTCGTGCTAATCTGCCGCATCACAGTGTAGTGTATAATCATCTACTCAGCTAATGCTTTATTCACTGTCAGTCATCTTCCACTGAAGTTTAGAATGTCTATCAGCCTTTAGCCAGAAAAACAAATGGAAAAGAATTCTTTGTGACTACTATCCCCTGCCAGCATGGAATCCTGTTTTCGAACCCAATCAAGGTCATAACCAATTACACACACACACACACACACACACACACACACACACACAATTTCAGTTATCTTTCTAAGCTAGTTTCAGAGAAAACTTGTCCCTACTTATCAGGACGGATGCACTGATGGATGGACACATGGAAGAGCTCCATTGCAATATCCCCCACTCCACTTTGTGTCGTGGCAGGGGATTAATAAACATACAACACAAATACAGTATGTAAGCCACACTCAAGACGACTCAAAGTTATAGCGACACACAGTCACTATACATCTTTCTTAACACATGATCATAAGCTACTATGTATTTTAAAAGACCAATTTTGAATTATCTATACGACATATATGGCGAATAAGTTATGCTAAACTTGCATTTCATTTAACAATCTCCGTAGATAAAGTTTGTCAAACAGGGACGCACACTCTCAAAGAAAAAGCGTGTCGATTAGCATGCATTTCAGCAACACATCAATAATTTCCATTCAGATTGACATTACCAAATGTTCACTTCTAACTACTGAAAGGTTTGTCATTTCATCAATCATTCATTAAACAAAAATATTAGTGATGTCAAATAACAGAGGAATTGAGAGCTTTGGGCTTATGTACAATTTATACTAGGCTTTGCTTTGGCTGAAATAATTTTAGAAATACATCTCTCAATATATTTGTTATATCAGAACTAATGAGATGATATTTTACATTTTCATCTAACTATTTTCATAACCCAAACTCCTAAAAAAGTTGGGAAGGAATGGAAAAGCAGTGATTTAAATTTACTTTCACTTGTATTTCATTGCTGACAAATGCATGATAAAATTATAATAAGGTTTCAAGTTTCCTCAAAGATAAATAGGAAAGGATTTGGAAATTTCACTCTCTACAGTGTATAACAAAATTAAGAGAGTCAAGGAATCTGGAGGAATTTCAGGTCATAAAGGACAAGGCACAAGCCTTAGCTGAATGACCGTCGTCTGCAATCACACAAACAGCACAACAATAAAAACTGTTGTTTATCAATAAGTCACATGACCTTGTGGGTTTAGGATTATTTTGTCAAACCTTAGTCAAGTATTACAATACACAAGTACATCCACAAATGCTGGTTAAAAGTTTACTATGCGTAATGGAAGCCTTATTTTAACAATTTCCAGAAGCGCCGTGAACGCAATGGACGATCACACAGTAACGTGTGGTAATGTGTATTGAGGTCTGAGGAATCAAAATGTCAGGACTTTTTTTTTTTTTAAAGAAATGGACGCTGTGAACTCTGGACCAAAGAAAAGGACTACCCTGACTGTTACCAGCTACAAGACCAAAAGCTACGTTCTGTCTTAGGATGGGGTTGTGTCAGTGCTTTTGACAAGGGTAGCTTGCTCTTCTGGGCGATGCCTGTCGTACGGGACATTCAGACAGAATGTTACATCCAGAAAATAAAATGATGACTGGCTTAAAAGTAGGCTGTGATCTTTAAATTGTGTTCCCATACTTTAACATTATTCAATGATCAAACTGATTCATTTCCATTTTTGGGGGGTGAAATAAGCAAAAATGTGATCTGTCGTACGGGACACAGAGAAATCACTATTTTTTTTCCGACAAAGTTTTTTTCAAGAACTCTGTGAATTGGCTATTGAAAACTTCTGAAAAATAGTCAAGAAATATTGAAGAGAGTCTGCTGTATTGTATTAAAGCAGTTTTATTTTAAAAAAATCAACAAGACATGAATTCAACGGGGTTTAAAAATTCTAGGGGGTACCTGTCGTATGGGACAGAAAAAATCTGTCGTACGGGACGCTCTGAATTGAGCTCAGGTTTTTACTGAAGCACTGCCCCCACAACTTGAACAGCTAAAGCCAAATAAGTAATAACTGATTACTTTGTAACAATTCATGTCCCTCAGTTAGCTCTGGTCCTGTGATAATTCCGTACCTGTCGTACGGGACAAAATATCTGTCGTACGGGAAACTATCACCTGGAAAAACCTATCAATCTTTCCTGCCTCATTATTTACCAACTTCTTTTCCTCAGAACAGTTTGAAATTCTACCATAACAAACTACACAAATCACTCGATAAAGCTCAGAATTATTGAGAAATGAAAAGACTTGAACCATGAAACACACTTACTAGTAACACAAATTACTATCGGTTCATCATTCCATTGCCAACTTGGATGCTGCATGTAGCCTCAGGGTGCTTTCACACTAGGGACTCGGGCACGGATCAGAGTACACTTGAACCTTAAGTCCGGTTTATTACCTCGCCCCACCCGAAGGGTGAGGGAAAGGGGTATTGTTTTTGGTTCGGTTTGTTTCTGTGTTTGTGTGTTTCTGTGTTTGTTTGTTAACACTCTAGCGGCAAATTAATGGCCAGATTCACCCCAAATTCGGTATAGGGATTGCCACTGACCCAGAATAGATCCCTATTGAATTTCGTACAAGTAGGTGAAAGTATGTGCTAGGGGCGGGGTTTGTTGTGCCTGGCACCACTTGTTTGGCAAGTGTGAACACAAGCGTACCATGCTCGGACACGGTATGCGAGTCGGCTTGGAAGAAGTGGACTCAGGCATGGTTCATCCGTACTCGTACCGAATGTGAAAGCAACCGTATTCGAGCATGGAAGTGGAGTATCACGTGACATCTTAACTATTCGACTCTTTTGTTCTGACACATATAGGGGCAAGAGGATCTCTCTGGTTAAACGAAGAAATTGGGCAAACAAATCTCCTCATCACAGTTACTAGACATATCAGGCTACCCAAAAGAAAAGGTTTCATCAAAATCAGATGAGGGCACATGGAGAACTTCGTCGTCCCTGAATGCTAAATTTCACTTTTTCCCTGACTGAAGCGCCACCTATATGCTTGCGCCCTCAACATCCCACGCTTAATTTCAGTTGATTACGTAAAGGACGTCCAATGGTAACACATTAAGAATAAACTGTCTTGGGCTTTTGAGGGCGCAGTCTGGAAATGCCCCTGATATTACAGCTCAAATAACCATAAGTGGCATCTTGCAGCAGCCCCTATAGGACATGCCCTCGACAGCCCACAAACATTTTCAGATTATTTTGAGGCCTACTGACAGTAGATTGACATATGTGAAAATGAATGTGGGCTGTTGTCGGCGCAATGATATAATTACATTTGAAAACTGAATTTTTTTCAGCGCTCATTTCTCATCTCTGAATCCTTGGCCCTTCTGGTACCCCTTAAAAAGAAACCAAAGCGTACTGTCACCTAAAAATTTGCAGTTTTTCTGTTGAACCAACAGTCTTTCGACAACAAAAATTTTAGGCAAATCTGAGACCATCATATATCACCCTCTGCCTGATTCTTTGAAAAACTGGCTCTTAAAAACCACCTAGGTGCATACTGCTACCTTCTGTATCAGAATTTCGAAAAAATAATCCAAACTCGGCACGGTACGATGTCGCTACTGTGAAAGCTGACCAGCGGGGGGAGAGGGGAGGGGGGACAATTGTACTGTGGCACGGTACGGAACAATTGTACCTAGTGTGAAAGCGCCCTTAGGCTCAGGGCCTTTGGAGTTTTCAGGGGCAAAAATGTCCTCATGTTGACAAAGTATTATGCTCTTTTCTCATTTGAAGGGTTCATTACATGTACTATATTTTATGCATTTTTATTCAGCCAGTCTAACAATGCATAAAATGTACACAACCATAGTGCATGTTCATCCATGAGACAGTCAGTCAGGACAGTCAACTCTTTTCTGTCTTTCTAATGCAAAAAAAGTAATGAAATACACAGACATGGCAGATGTTACTTTCACAAATATCTTTAACAATTTCTTTAATTTCAAAACATTTTCAATGTTTTACTTACCTCTGAATCGGTGACTGATACCATTAAGAAACTCTGAACAGCCACTAGCATACCCTTGAAACAGTCATTTGCCTTCCTTCAGTGGAATTTTCCATTCACTAATGCACCCTATTGTCTCAGAGGTGAGGAATTAAAGAGACACCGATTGTTTTTCAGGCAGAACCAACAAACTGAGAAGTAATTGCCTTGAGATTTGGTTTAAGCAGTTCTGTAAAGTACTGTACCAATGATCTGTCGTACGGGACAATACTTTTTAGGCTAATTATGTGAAAACTAATTAATGTAATTTTGGGGAGACGTTAGCATTTTAGTATTTTTAGTCAAAAATTAGAGGATTTGAAATAAAAAGTTTCCAGCTCAAAAAATTTAAAAATGGCAAGAACTTTTTGCCTTCAATCTGTCCTATGGTATGGAAGCCCATAGTGGACAATATTCAAATGAAAATGTAATCCCACTATTGCCTTATAATTTTCCAGTTATGAATGAGTTATTTGAGACAATATTAAATTGAAAATGCATTAATCCAATTATCACTTTCATTTTCACATACACATATGGGAAATCTATGACTATATTAAAATGATAATGAAAAGATAATTGACATTTAATTTTCAAAGTCATGCTCCGCAATACAGTGGACAATATTCAAATGCAATAAGCAAAACAGCACCCCCAGCCTATTGCATTTACATTTACATGTCATCACGCTCTTTTAGGGTCAACATGATAATGAAAATGCTGTTTTCTAATCACTTGGAAATAATAATGATATAATAATGATGACGACAGTTGACATTTCATTTTCAAAGACTTATCCTGCAATACATGGGACAATATTCAAACGCAGTAAGGGAAACAGCGCCTCCCAGTCCATTGCATTTTCAAATACATGTCACCACGCTCTTTTTAGGACACAATGAAAATTAAAATGCAATCTGTCAGCGTCTCATCAAGGCAGGTCTTCCGCGAGGACGTCACTCATTAGGGGCGCGAGCGGAAACCATGTTCCTTATTTGCATACCAACCAATCAGCTTCTGTGTAGCGCTTGTACGCACGGAGGCTTACTGATAATGTCATGATGGCTAGGCTGCTACGTATTGTGTGCCATCGCGCATTAGGGTATGTTGCGCTTTGGATGTAGCCATCTTGGCAGCTAGTATGCTAGCTAACGTTAACTAAGGAAAATATTTGTAAATGATCATCACATTAAAGCGATATGATTTGATTTTTGCCCCTAATCTATTAACTGAGCTAGCTGTAATATGCATGAACTTATCCGAGGCTTCGCGGCAGTGTTGTGCAACTGCAACCCAAGTGTGCTTGCAGGTTTCAGAGACGTTAGCTAGCTTGCTAGTGAGTCTAAAAGCAATCGCTTAAGTACAGCTAGCTAGCTATGATGCCTACTGGAGAAGCTCTTACAGCCCTGATTCGTCACTTTAAACGCCAGCTCGCACACACGACCTCTTTCACCATTGATTAGCAGCTTCTTTTACCTAAAGAACAAACTGACAGTTCAGCCTGAGACATGTTATTTCATAGCTAGTTAAAGCAGCATTATCCTTCCATGCGTGCTATAGCGTATTACATTACTCCAGATAAAACGCTATCCGTCTTCCGACCCTGCTGACGCAAGTTAGGGGAAATGTTCGTCATCCTTTTTATGCTTAATCGCTGTGATTCGGTTTTTGCTAGCTGACGATTGCTCTTGTGCTTGCCGAGTTGCAAGTTCGCCACTCCTGAAACATGCACAATGTATGCATCATGCAGGACGGTCCGATAAACGGCCAGCAGTCAGGCTGCCGCTGTTGCTAGTTTAATCGCGATTCCCAAGCCACGTAGCAATGGGAGAAGTTTTGATGACTGGCTGAAAACAATGTTCCTCACTTGCTAACTTAACCTGCTGAAATATGAACTTCTTTGATATGTTTGGCAGCACTTTTGTACGTCCCAAGAGTACTATCAGATTTCTGGGAGATTTAAATGGATAGCTCATTACCTGGCTAGCTCAAGAACAACCTGCAAGCACAAGAGCAATCGCTGTCGGCTAGCTAGCTTGTGAAGCTAGGGCAAAAACCGAATCACAGCGATTAAGCATAAAAATGATGACAAACATTTCCCCTAACGAGCGTCAGCAGGATGGGAAGACGAATAGCGTCTTATCTGGAGTAATGTAATACGCTATAGCACGCATGGAAGGATAATGCTGCTTTAACTAGCTATGAAATAACATGTCTCAGGCTGAACTGTCAGTTTGCTCTTTTGGTAAAAGAAGCTGCTAATCAATGGTGAAAGAGGTCGTGTGTGCGAGATGGCGTTTAAAGTGACAAATCAGGGCTGTAAGAGCTTCTCCAGTAGGCATCATAGCTAGCTAGCAGTACCTAAGCGATTGCTTTTAGACTCACTAGCAAGCTAGCTAACGTTTCTGAAATCTGCAAGCACACTTGGGTTGCAGTTGCACAACACTGCCGCGAAGCCTCGGATAGGTTCATGCATATTACAGCTAGCTCAGTCAATAAAATTGGGGCAAAAATCAAATCATACCGCTTTAATGTGATGATCATTTACAAATATTTTCCTTGGTTAACGTTAGCTAGCATACTAGCTGCCAAGATGGCTACATCCAAAGCGCAACATACCCTAATGCGCGATGGCACACAATACACAGCAGCCTAGCCATCATGACATTATCAATAAGCCTCCGTGCTTACAAGCGCTACCCAGAAGCTGATTGGTTGGTATGCAAATAAGGAATATTAGCCGCTCGCGCCCCTAATGAGTGACGTCCTCGCGGAAGACCTGCCTTGATGAGACGCTGACAGATTGTATTTTAATTTTCATTGTGCCCCAAAAAGAGCGTGGTGACATGTATTTGAAAATGCAATGGACTGGGAGGCGCTGTTTCCCTTACTGCGTTTGAATATTGTCCCATGTATTGCAGGATAAGTCTTTGAAAATGAAATGCCAAATGTCGTCATCATTATTATATCATTATTATTTCCAAGTGATTAGAAAACAGCGTTTTCATTATCATGTTGACCCTAAAAGAGCGTGATGACATGTAAATGTAAATGCAATAGGCTGGGGGTGCTGTTTTGCTTATTGCATTTGAATATTGTCCACTGTACTGCGGAGCATGACTTTGAAAATTAAATGTCAATCATCTTTTCATTATCATTTTAATATAGTCATAGATTTCCCATATGTGTATGTGAAAATGAAAGTGATAATTGGATTAATGCATTTTCAATTTAATATTGTCTCAAATAGCTCTTTCATAAGTGGAAAATTATAATGCAATAGTGGGATTACATTTTCATTTGAATATTGTCCACTATGGACTTCCATACTATGGGACATGACAATAAACAGCCCGTCATTTATCATATTTTTCTCCGTCAAGCAAAGATTCACGTGACCGTCACTTTGCAAGTGGACAGACTTTGCTCGCGATAGGTGATTCTTAAAGACTAGGGGCTCTAAATTCGTAGACCAGGCGCAGGCGCGGCGAATGGGGGGTGCGCCGCGCCAACGGGGTGTGTCCAGGCGTATGTTGCAATTTCGTGCCCGGTGCAGCCTAGCGCAAGTACTCCTCTGTCCCGCCTCTGTCCCTCCTGCCGGCGCAAGTGGCAAAGAAGGCGTGTTTGGGTATAACACAGCCGAGTCAAATCTTCACCAATCAAATGAGCTCCTCTCCTCGCCTTTAATGTGTTGGAATATAGAA
The DNA here is from genome assembly GCA_029692085.1 of Gymnothorax javanicus. Taxonomy (NCBI): domain Eukaryota; kingdom Metazoa; phylum Chordata; class Actinopteri; order Anguilliformes; family Muraenidae; genus Gymnothorax; species Gymnothorax javanicus. The sequence continues at coordinate 42,180,061 of CM056203.1, forward strand.
GCCTCTGTCCTATATCTGCATGATGCGTTAATGTTGCCTTTTACTTTGCTGCTTCAGGCATGTTTTCTGTGCCGCTTACGTCTATATTAAGCATTACGAATATGAGTTAGCTGGCGAGCTAGGGCATTCGCGAATTATTATCATTAGGGAACTTGAATGGAATTACTACGAAACTACGTCAGATCATTCAAACTTATGAAGTTGGAATTAAATCTGACGGTTGCTCATTAATTTTTCTGCCGCATCATTGGGAAGAAAACGATGGCTAGCGTGTTCCTATTATTACACCCTGTTGCCGCTTAAAATTTTGGGATTAACACGCATGGACAACAATGCAAGATCGTTACACATTTATTTTCAATATGTGGTCTTAACTCAATACGAGATCATAGCAATCAGGCTGTATTCCTTTCCCCCACTAAAAACGATAAAACCTAAGTGACAATAATAGTATTAAGCTGCTTGCACACTAGACTTGAAAACGAATTTTTTTACAGACGATAGATTACATTCAGAGTCAAAGCAAAGACGCTAATACACGCGTGTATTTGCGTCTTTGCATTGACTTTGAATGTAATCAGTTGTGCGAAAATATTCGATTTCGCCTCGTGTGAAAGCAGCTGAAGGGCACATACCACATAGCCTACACACGCACTCACGGCGCCCAATGTACACATCTCTCTCTCTCTCTCTCTCTCTCTGATCTGACATCAGGACAATCGATATAGATACTATAATTTATGTGCTGATTCAGATAGTTACATTAAATAGTGGTTGCTGTAATTATTTATTGCATTGAAATGTGCCTGACATTCTGGAAACCTGTCTGTGAGGTTTCGGTGGCGTGTCGCACTGTGCGCGGTCAGCCAAATTACCACTGCACAGAAAGTAAACCAGGTTGGAGCTGGCGAGCTTTCTGCGCAACTGCAGCGAAGATTTTTTCTACGAAACTGTCACTGCGTCTTGATGAATATATGACACTTCCCCTACTACGCCGCCACACCCATCTCGGCGACGTTAAATCTACCAAAGGCTGCGCCGACGGTGTTGCACCTCACGAAATTACCACTGCGCGGGCTGCGCCGAACGAAATTACCACTGCGTGGGCTGCGTCAAGCTACGCCAAGCTGCGCCACCCTGCGCTGCGCCAAGAAATTAGAGCCCTAGGAATTTGAGTGATATCAATTAGCGGGAAATTAAGGCAATTGATTGAAAATTGTTGAAAATTGAAAATTTGATAAAATTTCATGTCTCCTTTAATTCCACCCCAAAACACCATTCTGCAGTCATGTAAGTGAGAGAACTTACTTGTTCTAAATGACTTGGGTATTCAGGGTTACAAATCTTAGTAGATCAGTCAGTTTAAAACATTTCTCAAATTAAGCATTTTTTCAATTTCTAGCATGGAATCGCCCTTCTGTAGAGTCACCATTAACCCTCAAAAACAAAGATTCTGAGATTTTGCCTCCAAGATAACATCTTGTCCAAAGACACCCATGCGCATTTCAGCAAGAGAACACAAAACTGCACTCTGTGCACATTACAAAGGCATAGATTTCCATTTAACAAAAAGTCCCAACTTTTTTTGATTTGGGGTTGTAGATCATGAATTCATATTCCACAGAAAAGGTTACAGTTAACCTGTCGAATAGTTTTGTGCTCTAGCCTGTTCATGAGGTATTTCAATAGCAGTCCTTAAGGTGGAAGGAGCAGGATAATGGTAAACAAGTGGAATGCCTTGCATCAAAATAAACCTTTGCGGATCATTCGTATTGTCTGTATACACAAAATACAGTGAGACTGAGCGCATAGATAATACAGGACAAGGATAAGGCTGGTCCTGATGCTTCCTGTGTTGTTTGGGCAGGAAAAGGAAGTTACACTGAAGTGGGGTCAGAGTAAATTGTACCTCCATTACCATGGCAACATCCGAAACAATGCCGCTCGAAACAAAAGGAAAAAAGACAATTAATCCGAAGATTGTCAATTTTGTTTAGTTTTCAGAGTGTTTTGAGGGAAATTCGATTTCAAAACAAGTTATACATACAGTTTTCCATGGAGTTGGGTGGAGGTATTCAGGTTTTCTTTTTTTCATGTTCTTTTTTTACCAGAACATTTAACCCTATATAGGGCAGTCAAAAATACCTTAAGAAGCGCAGTGTAAAAAAGTACCATGTGTTGGGCGTATGTCCATAAATAGTCTTACCATCACTTGCTCTAGACTTAGGTGAACAGGGCGTACGATCAAATATGCCATCACGACCAAATTTTTATTTTTCATGCAAAAATTTCATAAATTTCTAGAAATCCTAAGCAAACAACACCACTCTCAACTTTTTAGCACACCTTTTCAACTTTATAATGTGTGAGTTTTCATCAACTTTCTTTCGTGAGTTCTGATGCTAGGTCCTTGTGAGTGGGACTGGGTAAAGGCACACAACACATTGTGAGAGGTCTGGAGAAGAAAAGAAGTTTGAGACTCTCTAGGCCACTGCTGATTGGTCGAACACCCTAATGTCACTGCCTGTGATATAGCCTGATTTTTTCTCATTGGCTGGGAGAAATCGCCACGGGTCTGCTGCCTCACGGAGGGGCATGGGGTCGCCACTTTGGATGCTGAATGAAGTTACCAAATATGGCTCCTCGCCCGATAAAGGGTTAAAGCTGACACTCTTTCCTGGCAGCTGTAGGCTTATTTGTAATGGATATGCTGCGGCATATTTGCAAATGTGCCAAGTAAACAGTTCCACTGCTGAAGACATGTTTACATGCCCTTTATCATTAGACCAAGTAAGTGACATCCTGAAGGGAAGCAGTGCAGAGCCGAATGGACTTCTCCATCTCAGTGTCCCTAGGCATAGGCCCCACTGTTCACACTAACCAGCTAAAGACCAACTTACGACATGTAATTAATGACCACCATTACTCAGCTGTCAGTTTTCACTCATTCGGTGCATGAACATCACAGCACAATGGATAGCCACTCTTCACACATACACTGCCACCCCTAAATAGGTTACATATAACACTGACATCAAATTTATCCAGGAATGTGAACTTAAACACATATGCTGGGAGATGAGGAACAACACAGTAATGAAAACTTTTCGGAACAAAAAATAAATTCTGAATGAGTAATCCATATAAGAGACCAACTACAGCCGGAACTGCTATCTGTCACAGAGGCAACTTCACATTGCTGGGGGAGACATCTTGCGTCGAGGCATGTAGTATCGCCGAAATACAAAATCAAACACTGTAGTATTTGCGAGTGTCTCGGCTCCACGAGCCACACCGGACCGATTACTTGCCTGTTATAGGGTGAGTGACACGATTATTCAGAGGCAGTATTTTATCTTGGCAGTACTTGCTGCTTTGTTTGCTCTTCTCTGAGACCCGAGGATAAAAGATCGAGCTTCATAGCCTGGCTCTGATTAAGATCTAATCGTTAACATTCAACACGCTTTATTATCGGCCTTCAGCCGCTGTAAGCCGAGCATTTAGGCTTTGTTAGAGTTGGCAGAGTATTGCGAGACACTAATGCCGCTACCAGCGCATTACAGAAGTACTAGTTAGCGCCACAGCAGCAGAAGGAGCCCCACTTGACAACAACAACAACAACAACAACATCAACAACGAACATGACTTGATGGCGAGCATTTATTATCTGGTTTAATTGCTTGTCGTCTGAAAGATCTGACAGTTGCAGTTAATGAGAGAGAGAGAGAGAGAGTAGAGAAGGGGTGGGTGGGTAACTGACGGCAGAGAGCACTACAGAGTCAGACCAACAGCAGCTACGGACGTAAAGCGCATAGGAAAAATCGAATCCCAAAGTGCTCTCCAGGCATTTTGTTAACCAGCATCTCGCTAAGCTGTACACAGGCTGCTTTGCGGTACTTTCTGAGGGAAAGATATGAGGCAGGACATTGCTCATATCCCCACCCCTCCTTGCTGTCCACCTGGCCCCAAGGCTGCTGCACACAAACACATGGCAAGGTCGGCTCACATACACAAAGCCATGTGCACGACAGCTATGCGCTAAAGGCTTCCCTTACATGTATGAACAATACAGAGACAATCTGTGATTAAGAGTGAGCATGTGCTTGTATGAGAGAAGAGCGTGTTTATGTGTATGTGTATGATGGTGAGAGTCTATGTGCATTTGAGAGTATGTGTAAAAGAGAGAGGGGGAGAGAGAGTATATTTGGGACATTCCAGCTCAAATCAACCAGTGGCTCCCAGGTCACCCCTTTAGATTCTTCTGAAAAAAATTCACAGGTGCTCCTCTACCATATTTATGCACAAACCCAAAATATTAGCTCTGTATCTCAAATAGTTTTGAAGTTACAGCCCCTGGAAATTTTGAATAATTTTTTCCATTTTACCAAACTTTCCTCTCGGTGCAACTTCAAGCAAGAATATCTCTGAAGTGTTTCCAATGTACAGCTTTGAAATCTAGTGTCTTGGGCTAGCTTTTTCTATAGATTATGAAAATGCTGTCAGATTTGCTGTAGCTTGTACCCTTTTCTTCTCACAAGGCTCTAAATCTGGCCAAAAATCAAGAACGTTAAAAATCACTGCCTCCTTTGAGCTCTATTAACTCAAAGGGTATGCTAGATAAAGCAATTAAATTTTTTCTGCTGTAATTTTTGACATATTGGGTCACATCTAGAGGACAACCACATTTATCAATATATTGGTAGAACCAGAACAATTTTTATAATTTTGGTTGAGTTCGAAATTTTCTAAAAATTGCTGATTTTCACATCCTCATTTGGGCATGTGGCCAGTTACGTAACAATTCCATATTTTTACCATGAATTCCTATATAACTAAAGATGATATGATGAAAATATGATGCCGTTACCAGCCTTCCTTCTTAAGTTAAGAAGTTAAGTTATACCCAGCAGTCAGTTAATAGCCAAACCACTTGCACCACATTCCTTCCCCATCCTGATGCTTGGTGGGAACATGTTCACATGCATTGCATGAGTTTTAGCCTTGTGATTGACTGAAATATTTGCATTCAGGAGAAGGTGCACAAGTGTACCTAATAAAGTGACCACCGAGGTCATCCTGCGCATTCGGTAGCAAATCAGTAAAAGGCAGAGCTAAAGAAAGATCCTCTGTACAGTTGAATCCCAGTAAGCCTTAAGTATAAAACCCAACCTAATTGTGAGGCATTATCTGAAAATAGCTCTGCGTCTTTTCACCTAAGTACAGAATAAGTTTTTATCATTTTCATCTCAAGAAGCAATAACAACAATAATACTTCCCTATCCCGAAGGAAATTTGCTGCCGAAGTCGCAGCCTTCAAGAATTACCCGGAATAACCCTACCATACATTTTTGTCCACTCCATTGAGTCTTCGCGCATGTATTTGACGTGACATCACGAACTATACAACAAAAGGATAAGAAAACAATTTAATATCTTTAATATATTAATCTATGGATAAGTAATTTAACGTAGTGTTTTGCGTTGTCAAACTATATTTACACAGGCGTAGCCATCAGCACAGGGGATATTTCTAAAAATTAAAGTACCAAAAAATACGCACATTTAATCGGCAATTGAAAGAACATACGTTCTAAAGCAATGGGAATGCATTTTTAAGCCTGAGTAGCTAAGCTACAGCATCACATATAAGCTTGATCGCGCAGCCTGCCGGGGAACAGCAAATACCAGTTTCATCTGTTATGTCTCGGCCGACAATGCGCTACACTAATGCTGCGTTCCATTTACCTCGGAAGTCGGAGGTCGGAGCTGGGAATGACGTCACAGCCGAGTTATCAGCGTTCCAGTTACAAAGTCGGAAAAAAGCTGCCAATTGCCATAAACCGGGAAGAAGAGTAGTAAAACAAGATGTCTACGAAAGCTATTCTCGCGTTTGCCTTGTCCGAATATAAGCAACTTCTGGACAAATACGCGGTCCTTCTGCAACCTTCAAACACGGTGGATTTCTATACATATACGTTGAACAAAGTATACGGCTGATTTAGTACGACAAACACGAGTCAGAAGTAATAAACGGAATATTACAGGAGCTTCTAATTACTGTTTACACCTGGGGCAGCCATCTTTAAATGTTAACTCGGGGGGAGTGAAGATTCTCCGACTTTCCGAGTTGGAAATCCGACCTCGGGGGGCGTTCCAGTTGAAACTTCCGACTCGGAACTCGGAAATTCCGACTTCCGAGTACAAATGGAGTGCAGCATAAGTTCCCATAATAGGATTCACTAAGGCCCGCCTCTTGACCAAAGATAAACCAATAGAAGTTCAGCATGAGACTACCCTCAGAGGAGGATTAAGGAGGTCATGGGCCCCTAGGCTACTCTTTGTGTGGGCCCCCACCCCCCAACTCTTACCGGAAAATTAATTTAGTGCCATAAATGGCCCATACACAAATACTAAGGTGAACTGGCATACACACACATAGAGACAAAAGCTATGGTGTTTCCTCTACATTTATTCAAGTGGTTGGACCGCCACAGTTACAAAATTACCACATCACAGCGACATAAAATGAGAAATAGAACATTACAAACAAACACTATAAACAAGCAGAGGACCCAGTGCATAGAAGTAGCCCTTCAACCCCTGTGCGCAGATGTGTCCGCCAGCGAACATGGAGCTGCAAATGTATGCACGCAGTTACAATATTCTATCACTAGATGGCACACCCGGATCAGTTAGTGAATATTCACCATAGACAGTAAAAGAAGTGGACGGAGGGATGACGCGGTTCTCAACGGGAGAGCATGAAGCTCAATAGAGTTATATCACGCAAGACGCCATCATGAAAATTTCCGAAGCGAAAACGAGGCTGAGGTGGGAGACGAAAATGTCAAATGCCCGCATTAAGCATAGAAAACACAGAGGAGATTGCCGAAACTAATAAATGGTCAAGAACTATAGCCATCGAAGCTCTCAACCCTGCCAAGACAACGGCCATTAGCGTATTCTATTAGTGTAATCATACCAGTGGGCAAGAAAGAGGAAGGTAACGTTACTGTAAGAGTAGGAAAGTGGCGTCCTTGATCGAAAGGAATGGGCACTCTGACAAAGCGGACGTGTGCAAAACCCATTGCAAAATCGGAAACACAAATATTATCTAGCCCCCGTTACAAAACCCTGAAGGAATAAGCTGAAGTAAAAAAAAAAAAAAAAAAAACAAAAAAACGCAGATCTCGGATCTTGCTCACTCACTGGGAAGACAATGGCAGGGACCGAACAAGTGACATAGCCGATGACCAGTAGAAAGTACTTAACTCCAAGGAGTCACCGAACTTACCATTGCATTTCAGTGTCCGTAAATCTTGTAGATGAATTATTGTCAGCCAGCTAGCAATGAAACTGGAGCGTATAATATGCCGCTACAGAACTAAGTGCACGCAGTAAGTAAATTCGCTCCGGTATCGTATTTTAGCAGAGAGCATACTGGAGTCCCCGTACTCTGACTTGCATATTTTCGTGCATGAGTTAATTTGCATGTGCGTGAAGTACCGCTCCAAAAGCACGTTATATTTATTTATTTACGAGTTGTTTTGCTGGTTCGCTTTTAACGTAACTTCAGCGAAGAAACGCAATAATATTAATTTAGCGACGAGAGCTAGTGAGCAACCTCATGGTTAACTGCTGGAGGTTAATGTGATGTGCTTAAACAAATATACTGATAGCCCAAGTTTTGGTTAATGTTTTTGGGTGTTTTTTTTTTAATATACAGTTGAGTGGATTTAGAATTCGTTCCGGGGTGCGTTTCCCAAAAGCGTAGTTGCTAACTAAATTAGCAACTTACATAGTTCGTCCATTCACAGTCAATGGGTCCAACTATGTAAGTTAGCATCTGTGATTTCGGGAAATGCACCACTGGGCAGGAAACCATACGACCCATCAAGCAACATTGCATGAAAAATGAGGATAAGAAGGCGGAATTTGTTTGAACTTCTGACTTGCGTATAAAGATCAATTATTCGGTTGGAATGTGCAAATATTCAATGAAGATCATGCGGAATGTTCACTCGACAGCCGGTCGAGCAGTCTGAGCTTATTAGGTCTCCCTAACGAATTTTCGGTCGCCACGGATCTCGGGCGAGTGCGAAGATCGAGCCCTGCAATTGTTAACGATAACATCAAACGCTGTTTGCACAAACTCACATAATAATTAAAGCTGCAAGCAGCGTTGAACGGGCCCTCGCACCCTTTTGCATGTTGGGGGTGGTGGTGAGATCCTGATGGGTGCAGGTGTGCACTCACGACTATAGGACAGGCCAAGTACAGGCACCAACCTGTGATGAAGATTCGAGCAAATCGGACAAAGCACAAAGGAGTTATGACATATTGATAGTTCATCCACCAGGGGGTGCTCGGTGCGTAACCAAATGTGTGCAGCTGCATTCAGGGGCAGACCCTTAGCACAAATGTGAAGTTTCGAGCAAATCGGCCAAAGTCAATGTAAAATATGGCATTTCTTGTTTCCACAAGGGTGCGCTATGGAGACATTTTGCTCCCCCCATAGGCGAGGCCCCTATCAGATTTCTGAGCTTGCCATCCTTGACCTGTGTATCAATTTTTCTGATGATAAGAGTTCAGTAAAGACATCAAAAACACAAACGTATTTTCATGGCAAGGGATCCATCTTCGCCGCGTTGCCACAGGAACGCCATTACATGTAGCTTCACAGCATTCATAAAGTAGCTTCACCAACTAGTTCTGCATGTTTTAGAAGTGGAATGAAGTTGATGGGTTCAACTATGTGTCATCAGTACATGTTAAAGTAAAAATGGACACTTCCTGTTACCACCAGGGGCGCTATTAGTAAAGTGGGAAGTTATTATATCCTGGACGTTCAGGGCGGAGCACTCATCATGTCCAGCAAGATTGAAGCTTCTACGGTCAAGTATGTTGGCGTGACAGCATTTTGAAATTTTTTTGGTGAGTCGCCAAAATTTGTCACGCCCTAGCAGCCACGCCTTTTGCCCTACAGACACGCAGAGCACAAATTTTCATCAGCTTGGTCTCTAGATGATCTGTACCAAATTTAAAGTCAATCGGTCAAAAACCCTAGGAGGAGTTCCTTTTAAAATTAAAAAATTCAAATCAAAATGGCCGACTTCCTGTTGGGTTTAGGGTGTGGCTCCAATGAGTTTTTTGTATGTCTAGGTGTGATACATATGTGTATTGAATTTCTTCTGCCTACGACAAAGTAACCGAACTGGTCACTTCCTGTTACCACCAGGAGGCGCTATTAGTAAAGTGGGAAGTTATTACATCTTGACATTCAGGGCGGAGCCATCATCATCTTCAGCAAGTTTGAAGCTGCTATGATCAATTATGTTGGTGTGAGAGCATTTTGAAATTTTTTTGGCGGGTCGCCAAAATTTGTCACGCCCTACCAGCCACGCCCTTTGACCTACAGACATGCAGAACATAATTTTTGATCAGATTGGTCTCTAGATAATCTGTACCAAATTTGAAGTCAATCGGTCGAAAACCCTAGTAGGAGTTCGTTTTAAAATTCAAAAATTGAAATCAAAATGGCCGACTTCCTGTTGGGTTTAGGGCGTGGCTCCAATGAGTTTTTTGTATGTCTGGGTATGGTACACAGATTTATCGAATTTCGTCTGCCTACGACAAAGTAACCAAATTGGAAACTTCCTGTTACCACAGGGGGGCGCTATTAGTAAAGTGGGAAGTTATTATATCTGACGTTCAGGGCGGAGCCATCATCATTTCCAGCAAGTTTGAAGCTGCTACGATCAAGTATGTTGGCTTGAGAGCATTTTGAAATTTTTTTGGCGAGTAGCCAAAATTTGTCCTGCCCTAGCAGCCACGCCCTTTGACCTACAGACATGCAGAGCACAACTTTTGATCAGCTTGCTCTCTAGATGATCTCGACCAAATTTAAAGTCGATCTGACAAAATCCCTAGGAGTTCGTTTTCAAAGTAAAATCTGGTCACTTCCTGTTACCACCGGGGGGCGCCATTAATAAAGTGAAATGTTATGAGACGGGACGTTGAGGGCAGAGACCTCATCATGTCCAGCAAGTTTGAAGCTGCTCCGATCAAGTATGTTGGCGTGAAAGCATTTTGAAATTATTTTGTCAAGTCGCCAAACTTTGTCACACCCTAGCAGCCACGCCCTTTGACCGACAGACATGCAGAGCACAACTTTTGATCAGCTTGGTCTCTAGATGCTCTGTACCAAATTTGAAGTCGATCGGGCAAAATCTCTAGGAGGAGTTCGTTTTAAAATTCAAAAATTCAAATCAAAATGGGCGACTTCCTGTTGCGTTCAGGGTGTGGTTCCAATGAAATTTTTTGCATGTCTGCATATGATACGTACATGTACCGAATTTTGTCTGCCTTTGAGAAAGTAACCAAATTTCACTATGGGAATTTTGAAACGTGTTTAGGGGGCGCTATTTTGGCATTTTCCGTCGAACATGAACGAGCACCTAAAAATATCGAATTTCGGATCCGGCCGGACGAATGTGGAAAATTCGACGCGTTTTTACCATTGGGAAAGGGGCGAAATTGGCCTTTGAAATGTCAGAAGAATAATAATAATTAAAGCTGCAAGCAGCGTTGAACGGGCCCTCGCACCCTTGTGCATGTAGGTGGTGGTGATGAGATCCTGATGGGTGCAGGTGTGCACTCACGACTATAGGACAGCCCAAGTACGGGCACCAATCCTGTGATGAAGATTCGAGCAAATCGGACAAAGCACAAAGGAGTTATGATAGATTGATAGTTCATCCACCAGGCGGTGTTCGGTGATTAACCAAATGTGTGCAGCTGCATTCAGGGGCAGACCCTTAGCACAAATGTGAAGTTTCGAGCAAATCGGCCAATGTCAATGTGAAATATGGCATTTCCTGTTTCCACAAGGGGGCGCTATGGAGACATTTTGCTCACCCCATAGGCGAGGCCCCTATCAGATTTAAGAGATTGCCATCCTGGACCTGTGTATCAATTTTTATGATGATACGAGTTCAGTAAAGACATCAAAAACACGAACGTATTTTCATGGCAAGGGATCCATCTTCGCCGCATTGCCACATGAACGCCATTACTTGTAGCTTCACAGCATTCATAAAATAGCTTCACCAACTTGTTCTGCATGTTTTAGAAGTGGAATGAAGTTGATGAGTTCAACTATGTGTCATCAGTAGATGTTAAAGTAAAAAATGGACACTTCGTGTTATCACCAGGGGGCGCTATTAGTAAAGTGGGAAGTAATGACATCCTGACGTTCAGGGCAGAGCACTCACCATGTCCAGCACAATTGAAGCTTTTACGGTCAAGTATGTTGGCGTGACAGCATTTTGAAATTTTTTTGGTGAGTCGCCAAACTTTGTCACGCCCTAGCAGCCACGCCCTTTGCCCTACAGACGCAGAGAGCACAAATTTTCATCAGCTTGGTCTCTAGATGATCTGTACCAAATTTGAAGTCAATCAGTCAAAAACCCTAGGAGGAGTTCGTTTTAAAATTCAAAAATTCAAATCAAAATGGCCGACTTCCTGTTGGGTTTAGGGTGTGGCTCCAATGAGTTTTTTTGTATGTCTGGGTGTGATACATATGTGTATTGAATTTCTTCTGGCTACGACAAAGAAACCCAACTGGTCACTTCCTGTTACCACCAGGAGGCGCTATTAGTAAAGTGGGAAGTTATTACATTGCGACGTTCAGAGCGGAGCCATCATCATCTCCAGCAAGTTTGAAGCTGCTATGATCAAGTATGTTGGTGTGAGAGCATTTTGAATTTTTTTTTGGTGGGTCGACAATTTTTGTCACGCCCTAGCAGCCACGCCCTTTGACCAACAGACATGCAGAGCACAACTTTTCATCAGCTTGGTCTCTAGATGAACTCTACCAAATTTGAAGTCAATCGGACGAAAACCCTAGGAGGAGTTCGTTTTAAAATTCAAAAATTCAAATCAAAATGGCCGACTTCCTGTTGGGTTTAGGGCGTGGTTCCAATGAGTTTTTTGTATGTCTGGGTATGCTACACATATCTATCGAATTTTGTCTGCCTACGACAAAGTAACAAAATTGGATACTACCTGTTACCACAGGGGGGCGCTATTAGTAAAGTGGGAAGTTATTATATCGTGACGTTCAGGGCGGAGTCATCATCCTTTCCAGCAAGTTTGAAGCTGCTACGATCAAGTATGTTGGCGTGAGAGCATTTTGAACTTTTTTTGGCGAGTAGCCAAAGTTTGTCCCGCCCTAGCAGCCACGCCCTTTGACCTAAAGACATGCAGAGCATAATTTTTGATCAGCTTTCTCTCTAGATGATCTCGACCAAATTTGAAGTCAATAGGGCAAAATCCCTAGGAGGAGTTCGTTTTCAAAGTACAATCTGGTCACTTACTGTTACCACTGGGGGGCGCTATTAGTAAAATGAAAAGTTATGATATGGGGACGTTCAGGGCGGAGACATCATCATGTCCAGCAAGTTTGAAGGTGGTAAGATCAAGTATATGGGCGTGAGAGCATTGTGAAATTTTTTCGTCGAGTCCCCAAATTTTGTCACGCCCTAGCAGCCCCGCCCTTTGACCTACAGACATGCAGAGCACAACTTTTGATCAGCTTGGTCTCTAGATGATCTCTACCAAATTTGAAGTCAATCGGTCAAAAATCCTAGGAGGAGTTCGTTTTAAAATTCAAAAATTCAAATCAAAATTGCTGACTTCCTGTTGGGTTTAGGGCGTGGCTCCAATGGAATTTTTTGCATGTCTGGATATGATACATATGTGTACTGAATTTTATCTGCCTACGAGAAAGTAACCAAATTTCCCTATGGGAATTTTGAAACGTGTTTAGGGGGCGCTATTTTGGCATTTTCCGTCGACCATGAACGAGCACCTAAAAATATCGAATTTCGGATCCGGTTGGACGAATGTGGAAAATTAGACGCGTTTTTATCATTGGGAAAGGGGCGAAATTGGCCTTTGAAATGTCGGAAGAATAATAATAATAATAAATAAAATAAATAAAAAAATAATAATAATAATTAAAGCTGCAAGCAGCATTGAACGGGCCCTCGCACCCTTGTGCATGTTGGGGGTGGTGGTGAGATCCTGATGGGTGCAGGTGTGCACTCACGACTATAGGACAGGCCAAGTACAGGCACCAACCTGTGATGAAGATTCGAGCAAATCGGACAAAGCACAAAGGAGTTATGACAGATTGATATTTCATACACCAGGGGGTGCTCGTGATTAACCAAGTGTGTGCAGCTGCATTCAGGGGCAAACCCTTAGCACAAATGTGAAGTTTCGAGCAAATCGGCCAATGTCAATGTGAAATATGGCATTTCCTGTTTTCACAAGGGGGCGCTATGGAGACATTTTGCTCACCCCATAGGCGAGGCCCCTATCAGATTTAAGAGATTGCCATCCTGGACCTGTGTATCAATTTTTATGATGATACGAGTTCAGTAAAGACATCAAAAACACGAACGTATTTTCATGGCAAGGGATCCATCTTCGCCGCATTGCCACATGAACGCCATTACTTGTAGCTTCACAGCATTCATAAAATAGCTTCACCAACTTGTTCTGCATGTTTTAGAAGTGGAATGAAGTTGATGAGTTCAACTATGTGTCATCAGTAGATGTTAAAGTAAAAAATGGACACTTCGTGTTATCACCAGGGGGCGCTATTAGTAAAGTGGGAAGTAATGACATCCTGACGTTCAGGGCGGAGCACTCACCATGTCCAGCACAATTGAAGCTTTTACGGTCAAGTATGTTGGCGTGACAGCATTTTGAAATTTTTTTGGGGAGTCGCCAATCTTTGTCACACCCTAGCAGCCACGCCCTTTGACCTACAGACACGCAGAGCACAACTTTTCATCAGCTTGGTCTCTAGATGATCTGTACCGAATTTGAAGTCAATCGGTCGAAAACCCTAGGAGGAGTTCATTTTGAAATTGAAAAATTCAAATCAAAATGGCCGACTTCCGGTTGGGTTTAGGGCGTGGCTTCAATGAGATTTTTTGTATGTCTGATTATGATACACATGTGTATCGAATTTCGTCTGCCTACGATAAAGTAACCGAACTGGTCACTTCCTGTTACCACCAGGAGGCGCTATTAGTAATGTGGGAAGTTATTATATCGTGATGTTCAGGGCGGAGACTTCATCAAGTCCAGCAAGTTTGAAGCTTCTATGATCAAGTAGGTTGGCGTGAGAGCATTTTGAAATTTTTTTGGCGAGTCGCCAAACCATGTCACGCCCTACCAGCCACGCCCTTTGACCTACAGACATGCAGAGCACAACTTTTGATCAACATGGTCTCTAGATGATCTGTACCAAATTTGAAGTCAATCGGTCGAAAACCCTAGGAGGAGTTCGTTTTAAAATTCAAAAATTCAAATCAAAATGGCCGACTTCCGGTTGGGTTTAGGGTGTAGCTCCATTGACTTTTTTGTATGTCTGGGTATGGTACACATATGTATCAAATTTCGTGTGCCTACGACAAAGTAACCAAATTGGATACTCCCTGTTACCACAGGGGGGCGCTATTAGTAAAGTGCGAAGTTATTATATCGTGACGTTCAGGGCGGAGCCATCATCATTTCCAGCAAGTTTGAAGCTGCTACAAATGAAGTATATTGGATTGAGAGCATTTTGAAATTTTTTTGGCAAGTAGCCAAAATTTGTCCCGCCCTAGCAACCACGCCCTTTGACCAACAGACATGCAGAGCACAATTTTTGATCAGCTTGCTCTGTAGATGATCTCGACCAAATTTGAAGTGGATCGGGCAAAATCCCTAGGAGGAGTTCATTTTCAAATTTTTTGCCTCGGTACAATCTGGTCACTTCCTGTTACCACCGGGCGCTATTAGTAAAGTGAAAAGTTATGATATGGGGACGTTCAGGGGTGGAACATCATCATATCCAGCAAGTTTGAAGCTGCTAAGATCAAGTATATGCGAGAGAGCATTTTGAAATTTTTTTTGTCGAATTTTCGCCAAATTTTGTCACGCCCTAGCAGCCACGCCCTTTGACCTACAGACATGCAGAGCACAATTTTTGATCAGCTTGCTCTGTAGATGATCTCGACCAAATTTGAAGTGGATCGGGCAAAATCCCTAGGAGGAGTTCATTTTCAAAGTTAAATCTGGTCACTTCCTGTTACCACCGGGGGGCGCTATTAGTAAAGTGAAAAGTTATGATATGGGGACGTTCAGGGTGGAGACATCATCATATCCAGCAAGTTTGAAGCTGCTAAGATCAAGTATATGTGCGAGAGAGCATTTTGAAATTTTTTTGTCGAGTCGCCAAATTTTGTCACGCCCTAGCAGCCACGCCCTTTGACCTACAGACATGCTGAGCACACCTTTCGATCAGCTTGGTCTCTAGATGATCTTTACCAAATTTGAAGTCAATCGGTCAAAAATCCTAGGAGGAGTTCGTTTTAAAATTCAAAAATTCAAATCAAAATGGCTGACTTCCTGTTGCGTTTAGGGCGTGGCTCCAATGGAATTTTTTGCATGTCTGGATATGATACATATGTTTACTGAATTTCATCTGCCTACGAGAAAGTAACCAAATTTCCCTATGGGAATTTTGAAACGTGTTTAGGGGGCGCTATTTTGGCATTTTCCGTCGACCATGAACGAGCACCTAAAAATATCGAATTTCGGATCCGGTTGGACGAATGTGGAAAATTAGATGCGTTTTTACCATTGGGAAAGCGGCGAAATTGGCCTTTGAAATGTCGGAAGAATAATAATAATAAAAAAAAAAAAAAAAAAAAAATAATAATAATAATTAAAGCTGCAAGCAGCGTTGAACGGGCCCTCGCACCCTTGTGCATGTTGGGGGTTGTGGTGAGATCCTGATGGGTGCAGGTGTGCACTCACGACTATAGGACAGGCCAAGTACAGGCACCAACCTGTGATGAAGATTCGAGCAAATCGGACAAAGCACAAAGGAGTTATGACAGATTGATATTTCATACACCAGGGGGTGCTCGGTGTGTAACCAAGTGTGTGCAGCTGCATTCAGGGGCAAACCCTTAGCACAAATGTGAAGTTTCGAGCAAATCGGCCAATGTCACTGTAAAATATAGCATTTCCTGTTTTCACAAGGGGGCGCTATGGAGACATTTTGCTCCCCTTATAGGCGAGGCCCCTATCAGATTTAAGAGCTTGCCATCCTTGACCTGTGTATCAATTTTTATGATGATACGAGTTCAGTAAAGACATCAAAAACACAAACGTATTTTCATGGCAAGGGATTCATCTTCGCCGCGTTGCCACAGGAACGCCATTACTTGTAGCTTCACAGCATTCATAAAGTAGCTTCACCAACTTGTTCTGCATGTTTTAGAAGCAGAATGAAGTTGATGGGTTCAACTATGTGTCATCAGTACATGTTAAAGTAAAAAATGGACACTTCCTGTTACCACCAGGGGGCACTATTAGTGAAGTGGAAAGTTATTATATCTTGACGTTCAGGGCGGAGCACTCATCATGTCCAGCAAGATTGAAGCTTCTACGATTAAGTATGTTGGCGTGACAGCATTTTGAAATTTTTTTGGTGGGTCGCCAAATTTTGTCAGGCCCTAGCAGCCACGCCCTTTGACCTACAGACATGCAGAGCACAACTTTTCATCAGCTTGGTCTCTAGATGATCTGTACCAAATTTGAAGTCAATCGGTCAAAAATCCTAGGAGGAGTTCGTTTTAAAATTAAAATATTCAAATCAAAATGGCTGACTTCCTGTTGGGTTTAGGGCGTGGCTCCAATGGAATTTTTTGCATGTCTGGATATGATACATATGTGTACTGAATTTCATCTGCCTACGAGAAAGTAAGCAAATTTCCCTATGGGAATTTTGAAACGTGTTTAGGGGGCGCTATTTTGGCATTTTGCGTCGACCATGAATGAACCCCCAAAAATATCGAATTTCGGATCCGGCCGGACGAATGTGGAAAGTTAGACGCGTTTTCACCATTGGGAAAGGGGCGAAATTGGCCTTTGAATTGTCGCAAGAATAATAATAATAATAATAATAATAAACAGTACGATTTCAATAGGGTCCTCGGACGACTTGGAGTCGGCTCGGGCCCTAATAATAATAATAATAATAAAAATAAACAGTACGATTTCAATAGGGTCCTCGGACGACTTGCAGTCGGCTCGGGCCCTAATAATAATAATAATAATAATAATAATAAACAGCACGATTTCAATAGGGTCCTCCGCGGACGACTTGCAGTCGTTGCTCGGGCCCTAATAATAATAATAATAATAATAATAATAATAAACAGCGCGATTTCAATAGGGCCCTCCGCAGGCGACTTGCAGTCGGCTCGGGCCCTAATTACGGGCCCGAGCACTCACGGTGCGAGGACCGTATTGTATCTGTAGTGATTATTATTAGGGCTCGAGCCGACTGTAAGTCGTCTGCGGAGGGCCCTATTGAAATCGCGCTGTGTATTATTATTAGGGCCCGAGCCGACTGCAAGTCGTCTGCGGAGGGCCCTATTGAAATCGCACTGTTTATTATTATTATTATTCTTCCGACATTTCAAAGGCCAATTTCGGCCCTTTCCCAATGGTAAAAACGCGTCTAATTTTGCACATTCGTCCGGCGGATCCGAAAAGACATTTTTGGGTGATCGTTCATGGTCGATTTAAAATGCCAAAAATAGCGCCCCTAAAACGTTTCAAAATTCCCATAGGGAAATTTGGTTACTTTCTCGTAGGCAGACGAAATTCGGTAGACATATGTATCATAACTAGACATACAAAAAATTTCATGGGAGCCACGCCCTAAACCCAACAGGAAGTCGGCCATTTTTATTTGAATTTTTGAATTTAAAAACGAACTCCTCCTAGGGATTTTGCCCGATCGACTTCAAATTTGGTCCAGATCATCTAGAGAACAAGCTGATCAAAAGTTGTGCTCTGCATGTCTGTAGGTCAAAGGGCGTGGCTGCTAGGGCGTGACAAAATTTGGCGACTCGACAAAAAAATTTCAAAATGCTCTCATGCCCATATACTTGATCTTACCAGCTTCAAACTTGCTGGACATGATGATGTCTCCGCCATTAACGTCCCCATATCATAACTTTTCACTTTACTAATAGCGCCCCCCGGTGGTAACAGGAAGTGACCAGTTTTTACTTTGAAAACGAACTCCTCCTAGGGATTTTTCCCGATCGACTTCAAATTTGGTCCAGATCATCTAGAGAGCAAGCTGATAAAAAGTTGTGCTCTGCATGTCTGTTGGTCAAAGGGCGTGGCTGCTAGGGCGTGACAAAGTTTGGCGACTCGCCAAAAAAATTTCAAAATGCTCTCACGCCAACATACTTGATCGTACCAGCTTCAAACTTGCTGGAAGTGATGATGGCTTCGCCCTGAACGTCAAGATCTAATAAATTCCCACATTACTAATAGCGCCCCCCTGTGGTAACAGGAAGTGACCAGTTCGGTTACTTGGTTGTAGGCAGATGAAATTTGATACACATATGTATCATACCTAGACATACAAAAAACTTATTGGAGCCACGCCCTAAACCCAACAGGAAGTCGGCCATTTTGATTTGAATTTTTGAATTTAAAACGAACTCCTCCCACGGTTTTCGACCGATTGACTTCAAATTTGGTACAGATAATCTAAAGACCAAGCTGATCAAAAGTTGTGCTCTGCATGTCGTTCGGTCAAAGGGCTTGGCTGCTAGGGCGTGACAAAGTTTGGCAACTCGCCAAAAAAATTTCAAAATGTTCTCACACCAACATACTTGATCGTATGAGCTTCAAACTTGCTGGAAATGATGAAGGCTCTGCCCTGAATGTCATGATATTATAATTTCTTACTTTACTAATAGCGCTCCCTGGTGGTAACAGGAAGTGAGCAGTGCGGTTACTTTGTCGTAGGCAGACGAAATTCGATACACATATGTATCATACCCAGACATACAAAAAACTCATTGGAGCCACACCCTAAACCCAACAGGAAGTCGGCAATTTTTATTTGAATTTTTCAATTTCAAAATGAACTCCTCCTAGGGTTTTCGACCGATTGACTTCAAATTTGGTACAGATCATCTAGAGACCAAGCTGATGAAAAGTTGTGCTCTGCGTGTCTGTAGGTCAAAGGGCGTGGCTGCTAGGGTGTGACAAAGTTTGGCGGCTCACCAAAAAAATTTCAAAATGCTGTCACGCCAACATACTTAATCGTAGAAGCTTCAATCTTGCTGGACATGATGAGTGCTCCGCCCTGAACGTCAAGATATAATAACTTCCCACTTCACTAATAGCGCCCCCTGGTGGTAACAGGAAGTTTCCATTTTTTACTTTAACATGTACTGATGACACATAGTTGAACCCATCAACTTCATTCCACTTCTAAAACATGCAGAACAAGTTGGTGAAGCTACTTTATGAATGCTGTGAAGCTACAAGTAATGGCGTTCATGTGGCAATGCGGCGAAGATGAATCCCTTGCCATGAAAATACGTTTGTGTTTTTGATGTCTTTACTGAACTCGTATCATCATAAAAATTGATATACAGGTCAAGGATGGCAAGCTCTTAATTCTGATAGGGGCCTCGCCTATGGGGGGAGCAAAATGTCTCCATAGCGCCCCTTGTGAAAAACAGGAAATGCCATATTTTACATTGACATTGGCCGACGGCTCGAAACTTCACATTTGTGCTAAGGGTTTGCCCCTGAATGCAGCTGCACACACTTGGTTACGCACCGAGCACCCCCTGGTGTATGAAATATCAATCTGTCATAACTCCTTTGTGCTTTGTCCGATTTGCTCGAATCTTCATCACAGGTTGGTTCCTGTACTTGGCCTATCCTACAGTCGTGAGTGTACACCTGCACCCATCAGGATCTCACCACAACCCCCAACATGCACAAGGGTGTGAGGACCCGTTCAACGCTGCTTGCAGCTTTAATTATGATTATTTTTTTTTTTTAGGGCCCGAGCGACCACTGCAAGTTGTCCGCGGAGGACCCTATTGAAATCGTGCTGTTTATTATTCTTCTTCTTATTATTATTATTATTATTATTATTATTCCTCCGACATTTCAAGGGCCAATTTCGCCCCTTTCTCAAACTTGAAAACGCTTGTAACTTTCCACATTCGTCCGGCCACATCCGAAATTCGATATTTTTGGGCGCCCGTTCATGGTCGACGCAAAATGCCAAAATAGCGCCCCCTAAACACGTTTCAAAATTCCCATAGGGAAATTCGGTTACTTTCTCGTAGGCAGATAAAATTCAGCATACATGTGTATCATACCCAGACATACAAAAAACTCATTGAAACCACGCCCTAAACCCAACAGGAAGTCGGCCATTTTGATTTGAATTTTTGAATTTCAAAACGAACTCCTCCTAGGGATTTCGCCCGATCGACTTCAAATTTTGTACTGATCATCTAGAGACCAAGCTGATCAAAAGTTGTGCTCTGCATGTCTGTAGGTCAAAGGGCGTGGCTGTGAGGGCGTGACAAAATTTGGCGAATCGATGAAAAAATTTCACAATGCTCTCACGCCCATATACTTGATCTTAGCAGCGTCAAGCTTGATGGACATGATGAAGTCTCAGCCCTGAACGTCTCCTTATCATAACTTTTCACTTTATAAATAGCGCCCCCTGGTGGTAACAGGAAGTGACCAGTTTTTACTTTGAAAATGAACTCCTCCTAGAAATTTTGCCAAATCGACTTAAAATTTGGTCCAGATCATCTAGAGAGCAAGCTGATCAAACGTTGTGCTCTGCATGTCTGTAGGTCAAAGGGCGTGGCTGCTATGGCGTGACAAAGTTTGGCGACTCGCCAAAAAAATTTCAAAATGCTCTCAAGCCAACATACTTGATCGTAGCAGCTTCAAACTTGCTGGAAATGATGATGGCTCTGCCCTGAACGTCAGGATATAATAACTTCCTACTTTTCTAATAGCGCCCCCCGGTGGTAACAGGATGTGGGCAATTCGGTTACTTTGTCGTAGGCAGACGAAATTCGATACAATTATGTATCATACCCAGATATACAATAAACTCATTGAAACCACGCCCTAAACCCCACAGGAAGTCGGCCATTTTGATTTGAATTTTTGAATTTCCAAACGAACTCCTCCTAGGGTTTTTTACCGATTGACTTCAAATTTGGTACAGTCCATCTATAGACCAAGCTTATCAAAAGCTGTGCTCTGCATGTCTGTAGATCAAAAGGCGTGGCTGCTAGGGCGTGACAAAGTTTGGCGACTCGCCAAAAAAAAATTCAAAATGCTCTCACGCCAACATACTTGATCGTAGAAGCTTCAAACTTGCTGGAGATGATGATGGCTCCACCCTGAACATCACGATATAATAACTTCCCACTTTTCTAATTCCGCCCCTTGGTGGTAACAGGAAGTGAGCAGTTCGGTTACTTTGTCGTAGGAAGACGAAATTCGATCAACATTTGTATCATACCCAGACATATAAAAAAACTCATTGGAGCCAAGCCCTAAACCCAACAGGAAGTCGGCCATTTTACATTGAATTTTTGAATTTTAAAACGTACTCCTCCTAGGGTTTTCGACCGATTGACTAAAAATTTGGTAGAAATCATCTGGAGACCATGCTGATAAAAAGTTGTGCTCTGCATGTCTGTACGTCAAAGGGCGTGGCTGCTAGGGCGTGACAAAGTTTGGCGACTCACCAAAAAAATTTCAAAATGTTCTCTCGCCAACATACTTCATCGTAGAAGCTCCAAACTTGCTGGAGATGATTATGGCTGTGCCCTGAACAACCCGATATAATAACTTCCCACTTTACTAATAGCGCCCCCTGGTGGTAACAGGAAGTGACCATGTTTTACTTTAACATGGACCGATGACACATAGTTGAACCCATCAACTTCATTCCACTTCTAAAACATGCAGAACAAGTTGGTGAAGCTACATTATGAATGCTGTAAAGCTACAAGTAATGGCGTTCGTGTGGCAACGCGGCAAGGATGGATCCCTAGCCATGAAAATACGTTTGTGTTTTTGATGTCTTTACTGAACTCGTACCATCGTCAAAATTGATACACAGGTCAAGGATGCCAAGCTGTTAAATCTGATAGGAGCCTCACTCATGGGGGGAGCAAAATGTCTCTGTAGCGCCCCCTTGTGGAAACAGGAAATGGCATATTTTACATTCGTCCGATTCGCTCGAAACTTTATCACAGGTTGGTGCCTGTACTTGACCTGTCCACTGGTCGTGAGTGCACACCTGCTCCCGTCAGGATATCACCACTAACCCCAACATGCACAAGGGTGCGAGGGCCCGTTCAACGCTGCTTGCAGCTTGAATTTATTATTATTATTATTCTTCCGACATTTCAAAGGCCAATTTCGCCCCTTTCCCAATGGTAAAAACGCGTCTAATTTTCTACATTCGTCCGGCCGGATCCAAAATTCGATATTTTTAGGTGCTCGTTCATGGTCGACGGAAAATGCCAAAATAGCGCCCCCTAAACACGTTTCAAAATTCCCACAGGGAAATTTGGTTACTTTCTCGTAGGCAGACAAAATTCGGTACATGTACGTATCATATGCAGACATGCAAAAAATTTCATTGGAGCCACACCCTAAACCCAACAGGAAGTTGGCCATTTTGATTTGAATTTTTGAATTTTAAAACGAACTCCTCCTAGGGATTTCGCCCGATCGACTTCAAATTTGGTACAGAGCATCTAGAGACCAAGCTGATCAAAAGTTGTGCTCTGCATGTCTGTCGGTCAAAGGGCGTTGCTGCTAGGGTGTGACAAATGTTGGCGACTTGACAAAAAAATTTCAAAATGCTCTCACGCCAACATACTTGATCGGAGCAGCTTCAAACTTGCTGGACATGATGAGGTCTCTGCCCTCAACGGCCCATATCATAACATTTCACGTTACTAATAGCGTCCCCCGGTGGTAACAGGAAGTGACCAGTTTTTACTTTGAAAACGAACTCCTCCTAGGGATTTCGCCCGATCGTCTTCAAATTTGGTTCAGATCATCTAGAGACAAAGCTGATCAAAAGTTGTGCTCTGCATGTCTGTAGGTCAAATGGCGTGGCTGTTAGGGAGTGACAAATATTGGCGACTCGCCAAAAAAATTTCTAAATGGTCTCACGCCAACATACTTGATCGTATTAGCTTCAAACTTGCTGGAAATGATGATGACTCCGCCCTGAACGTCAAGATATAATAACTTCCCACTTTACTAATAGCACCCCCCGGTGGTAACTGGAAGTGTCCAGTTCGGTTCCTTTGTTGTAGGCAGACGAAATTCAATACACATATGTATCATACCCAAACATATAAAAAACTCATTGGAGCCATGCCCTAAACCCAACAGGAAGTCGGCCATTTTGATTTGAATTTTTGAATTTTAAAACAAACTCCTCCTAGGGTTTTCGACCGGTTGATTTCAAATTTGGTGCAGGTCATCTAGAGACCAAACTGATCAAAAGTTGTGCTCTGCATGTCTGTCGGTCAAATGGCGTGGCTGTTAGAGCGTGACAAATATTGGCGACTCGCCAAAAAAATTTCTAAATGGTCTCACGCCAACATACTTGATCGTATTAGCTTCAAACTTGCTGGAAATGATAATGGCTTCGCCCTGAACGTCATGATATCATAATTTCCCACTTTACTAATAAGCGCCGCCCGTGGTAACGGGAAGTGAGCAGTGCGGTTACTTTTGTCGTGAGGGAGACGAAATTCGATCCACATATGTATCATACCCAGACATACAAAAAACTCATTGGAGCCACGCCCTCAGCCCAACAGGAAGTCGGCCATTTTGATTTGAATTTTTGAATTTTAAAACGAACTCCTCCTAGGGATTTTGACTGATTGACTTCAAATTTGGTAAACATCATCTAGAGACCGAGCTGATCAAAAATTGTGCTCTGCATGTCTGGAGGGCAAAGGGCGTGGCTGCTAGGGCGTGACAAATTTTGGATACTCGCCAAAGAAATTTCAAAATGCTCTCACGCCAACATACTTGAATGTGAAAGCTTCAATCTTGCAGGAGATGATGATGGCTCCGCCCTGAAAGTCCAAATATATTAACTTCCCACTTTACTAATAGCGCCCCCTGGTGGTAACAGGAAGTGACCATTTTTTACGTTAACATGTACTGATGACACAAAGTTGAACCCATCAACTTCATTCCACTTCTGAAACATGGAGAACAAGTTGGTGAATCTACATTATGTATGCTGTGGAGCTACGAGTAATGGCGTTCGTGTGGCAATGCAGCAAAGATGGATCTTTTGCTATGAAAATACGTTTGTGTTTTTGATGTCTTTTCTGAACTCGTATCATCATAAAAATTGATGCACAGGTCAAGGACGGGAAGCTGTTAAATCTGATAGGGGCCTCGCCAATGGGGGGAGCAAAATGTCTCTATAGCGCCCCCTTGTGGAAACTGGAAATGCCATATTTTACAATTGACATTGGCCGATTTGCTCGAAACTTTGCATTTGTACTGACGGTCTGCCCCTGAACGCACCTGCCCACATTTTGTTACGCTCAGAGCGCCCCCTGGTGGATGAATTATCAACTTTTCAAAACTCCTTCCTGCTTTGTCCAATTCGCTCGAAACTTATCACAGGTTGGTGCCTGTACTTGACCTGTCCTTTAGTCGTGAGTGCACACCTGCACCCGTCAGGATCTCACCACTACCCCCAACGTGCACAAGGGTGCGAGGGCCCGTTCAATGCTGCTTGCAGCTTTAATTATTATTATTATTATTATTATTATTATTCTACTTGCGACAACTCAAAGGCCAATTTCGCCCCTTTCCCAATGGTGAAAACGCGTATAACTTTCCAGATTCGTCCGGCCGGATCCGAAATTCGATATTATTGGGTTGTCGTTCATGGTCGAAGAAAAATGCCAAAATAGCGCCCCCTAAACATGTTTCAAAATTCCCATAGGGAAATTTGGTTACTTTCTTGTAGGCAGATGAAATTCAGTACACATATGTATCATACTCAGACATACAAAAAATTTCATTGGAGCCACGCCCTAAACCCAACAGGAAGTCGGCCATTTTGATTTGAATTTTAGAATTCTAAAACGAACTCCTCCTAGGGTTTTTGACCGATTGACTTCAAATTTGGTAAAGATCATCTAGAGACCAAGCTGATCAAAAGTTGTGCTCTGCATGTCTGTAGGTCAAAGGTCTGTAGGTCTGTAGGCTGCTAGGGCGTGACAAAATTTGGCAACTCGACAAAAAAATTTCAAAATGCTCTCACGCCCATATACTTGATCTTAGCAGCTTCAAACTTGCCAGACATGATGATGTCTCCGCCCTGAACGTCCCCATATCATTATTTTTCACTTTACTAAAGCGCCTTGGTGGTAACAGGAAGTGACCAGTTTTGACTTTGAAAAGGAACTCCTCCTAGGGATTTTGACCGATCGACTTCAAATTTGGTCTAGATCATCTAGAGAGCAAGCTGATCAAACGTTGTGCTCTGCATGTCTGCAGGTGAAAGGGCGTGGCTGCTAGGGCGTGACAAAGTTTGGCGACTCGCCAAAAAAATTTCAAAATGCTCTCACGCCAACATCCTCCATCAGAGCTGCTTCAACTTGCTGGAAATGATGATGGCTCCGCCCTGAACGTCAAGATGAAATAAATTTACATTACTGGCCCCCTGGTGGTAACAGGAAGTGACCAGTTCGGTTACTTTGTTGTAGGCACACGAAATTCGATACACATATGTATCATACCCAGACATACAAAAAACTCATTGAAGCCACGCCCTAAACCCAACAGGAAGTCGGCCATATTGATTTTAATTTTAGAATTTTAAAACAAACTCCTCCTAGGGTTTTTGACCGATTGACTTCAAATTTGGTACAGATCATCTAGAGACAAAGCTGATCAAAAGTTGTGCTATGCATGTCTGTCGGTCAAAGGGCGTGGCTGCTAGGGCGTGACAAAGTTTGGCGACTCACAAAAAAAATTTCAAAATGCTCCCACGCCAACATGCTTGGTTGTAGAAGCTTGAAACTTGCTGGAGATAATAATGGTTCCGCTCCAAATGTCACGATCTAATAACTTCCCACTTTACTAATAGCGCCCCTTGGTAGTAACAGGAAGTATCCAATTCGGTTACTTTGTCGTAGGCAGACCAAATTCGATACACATATGTACCATACCCAGACTTACAAAAAACTCATTGAAGCCACGCCCTAAACCCAACAGGAAGTCGGCCATTTTGATTTGAATTTTTTAATTTTAAAACGAACTCCTCCTACGGTTTTCGACCAATTCACTTCAAATTTGGTACAGATCATCTATATACCAAGCTGATGAAAAATTGTGCTCTGCTTGTCTGTAGGGCAAAGGCCGTGGCTGATAGGGCGTGACATATTTTGGCGACTCGCCAACAAAATTTCAAAATGCTGTCGTGCCAACATATTTGAATGTGAAAGCTTCAATCTTGCTGGAGATGATGATGGCTCCTCCTTGAACGTCCAAATATATTAACTTCCCACTTTACTAATAGCGCCCCCTGGTTGTAACAGAAAGTGACCATTTTTTACGTTAACATATACTGATGACACATAGTTGAACCCATCAACTTCATTCCACTTCTAAAACATGCAGAACAAGTTGGTGAAGCTACATTATGAATGCTGTGGAGCTACAAGTAATAATGGTTTGGTGGGGCAATGCAGCGAAGATGGATCTTTTTTGCTATGAAAATACGTTTGTGTTTTTGATATCTTTACTGAACTCGTATCATCATAAAAATTGATACACAGGTCAAGGATGGCAAGCTGTTAAATCTGATAGGGGCCTCGCCAATGGAGGGAGCAAAATGTCTCTACAGCGCCCCCTTGTGGAATAGGAAATGCCATATTTTAAATTGACATTGGCCGACGGCTCGAAACTTTGCATTTGTGCTGACGGTCTGCCCCTGAATGCACCTGCCCACATTTGGTTACCCTCAGATCGCCGCTGGTGGATGAACTATCAACTTTTCATAACTCCTTCCTGCTTTGTCCGATTGGCTCGAAACTTTATCACAGGTTGGTGCCTGTACTTGACCTGTCCACTGGTTGTGAGTGCACACCTGCACCCATCAGGATCTCACCACTACCCCCAACGTGCACAAGGGTGCGAGGGCCCGTTCAACGCTGCTTGCAGCTTTAATTATTATTATTATTATTATTATTCTTGCGACAATTCAAAGGCCAATTTCGCCCCTTTTCCCAATGGTGAAAACGCGTCTAACTTTCCACATTCGTCCGGCCGGATCCGAAATTCGATATTTTTTTGGTTGTTGTTCATTTCGATTTAAAATGCCAAAAAAAAAAGCACCCTAAACCGTTTCAAAATTCCCATAGGGAAATTTGGTTACTTTTCGTAGGCAGACGAAATTGCACACATATGTATCATACCCAGAAATGCAAAAAATTTCATTGGAGCCACGCCCTAAGCCCAACAGGAAGTCAGCCATTTTGATTTGAATTTTAGAATTTTAAAACGAACTCCTCCTAGGGTTTTCGACCGATTGACTTCAAATTTGGTAAAGATCATCTAGAGACGAAGCTGATCAAATGTTATGCTCTGCATGTCTGTAGGTCAAAGGGCGTGGCTGCTAGGGCCTGACAAAATTTGGCAACTCGACAAAAAAATTTCAAAATGCTCTCACACCCATATACTTGATCTTAGCAGCTTCAAACTTGCCAGACATGATGATGTCTCCGCCCTGAACGTCCCCATATCATTACTTTTCACTTTACTAATAGCGCCCCCCGGTGGTAACAGGAAGTGACCAGTTTTTAATTTGAAAACGAACTCCTCCAAGGGATTTTGCCCGATCGACTTCAAATTTGGTCTAGATCATCTAGAGAGCAAGCTGATCAAATGTTGTGGTCTGCATGTCTGTAGGTGAAAGAATGTGGCTGCTAGGGCGTGACAAAGTTTGGCGACTCGCTACAAAAAAATTTCAAAACGCTCTCACGCCAACATACTCGATCGGAGCTGCTTCAAACTTGTTGGAAATGATGATGGCTCCGCCCTGAACGTCAAGATATAATAGATTCCCAAATTACTAATAGCGCCCCCCCGGTGGTAACAGGAAGTGACCAGTTCGGTTACTTTGTTGTAGGCACACGAAATTCGATAAACCTATGTATCATACCCAGACATACAAAAAACTTATTGAAGCCACGCCCTAAACCCAACAGGAAGTCGGCCATTTTGATTTGAATTTTTGAATTTTAAAACGAACTCCTCCTAGGGTTTTTCACTGATTGACTTCAAATTTGGTACAGATCATCGAGAGACCAAGCTGATCAAAAGTTGTGCTCTGCATGTCTGTCGGTCAAAGGGCGTGGCTGCTAGGGCGTGACAAAGTGTGGCGACTCGCAAAAAAAATTTCAAAATGCTCCCACGCCAACATACTTGGTTGTCGAAGCTTCAAACTTGCTGGAGATAATAATGGTTTCGCCCCGAACGTCACGATATAATAACTTCCCACTTTACTAATAGCACCCCCTGGTGGTAACAGGATGTATCCAATTCGGTTACTTTGTCGTAGGCAGACGAAATTCGATACACATATGTATCATACCCAGACTTACAAAAAACTAATTGGAGCCATGCCCTAAACCCAACAGGAAGTCGGCCATTTTGATTTGAATTTTTGAATTTTAAAACGAACTCCTTCTAGGGTTTTCGACCGATTGACTTCAAATTTGGTACAGATCATCTAGAT
This sequence comes from Gymnothorax javanicus, assembly GCA_029692085.1. Lineage (NCBI taxonomy): Eukaryota > Metazoa > Chordata > Actinopteri > Anguilliformes > Muraenidae > Gymnothorax > Gymnothorax javanicus. The sequence continues at coordinate 42,208,805 of CM056203.1, forward strand.
ACCAAGCTGATGAAAAGTTGTGCTCTGCTTGTCTTTAGGTCAAAGGGCGTGGCTCCATGGGCGTGACAAAATTTGGCGACTCGCCACAAAAATTTCAAAATGCTCCCACGCCAACATACTTTATCGTAGCAGATTCAAACTTGCTGGAAATGATGATGGCTCAGCCCTGAACGTCACAATATCATAAATTCCCACATTAATAACAGCGCCCCCTGGTGGTAACAGGAAGTAAACAGTTCGGTTACTTTGTCGTATACAGACGAAATTCGATCCACATATGTATCATACCTAGACATACAAAAAACTCATTGGTGCCACGCCCTAAACCCAACAGGAAGTCAGCCATTTTGATTTGAATATTTTAATTTTAAAACGAACTCCTCCTAGGATTTTTGACTGATTGACTTCAAATTTGGTACAGATCATCTAGAGACCAAGCTGAAGAAAAGTTGTGCTCTGCGTGTCTGTAGGGTAAAGGGCGTGGCTGCTAGGGCGTGACAAAGTTTGGCGACTCACCAAAAAAATTTAAAAATGCTCTCACGCCAACATTTTTGACCGTAGAAGCTTCAATCTTGCTGGAGATGATGATGGCTCCGCCCTGAACGTCCAGATATATTAACTTCCCACTTTACTAATTGCGCCCCCTGGTGGTAACAGGAAGTGACCATTTTTTACTTTAACATGTACTGATGACACATAGTTGAACCCATCAACTTCATTCCACTTCTACAACATGCAGAACAAGTTAATGAAGCTACATTATGAATGCTGTGAAGCTACAAGTAATGGCGTTCGTGTGGCAACGCAGCGAAGATGGATCCCTTGCCATGAAAATACGTTTGTGTTTTTGATGTCTTTGCTGAACTCGTATCATCATAAAAATTGAGACAGAGGTCAAGGATGGCAAGCTGTTAAATCTGATTGGGGCCTCGCCGATGGGGGGGGCAAAATTTCTCTATAGCGCCCCCTTGTGGAAACAGGAAATGCCATATTTTACACTGACATTGGCCGATTTGCTCGAAACTTTGCATTTGTGCTGATGGTCTGCCCCTGAATGCACCTGCCGACATATGGTTACGCTCAGACCGCCCCCTGGTGGATGAACTATCAACTTTTCATAACCCCTTCCTGCTTTGCCCGATTCGCTCAAAACTTTATCACAGGTCGGTGCCTGTACTTGACCTGTCCACTGGTCGTGAGTGCACACCTGCACCCATCAGGATCTCACCACTACCCCCAACGTGCACAAGGGTGCGAGGGCCCGTTCAACGCTGCTTGCAGCTTTAATTATTCTTATTATTATTATTATTATTATTACGGGCCCGAGCACTCACGGTGCGAGGACCGTATTGTATCTGTAGTGATTATTATTATTATATTATTATTATTATTATTATTATTCCACTTTACAGGGCTTTTAGGGGGCTTTAACGTGTTTCAATTCAAACAAAAATGTGCCTGAAAAATCAGGCCTGGTGAAAATTCTATGATTTTATTGGTTTCGCCAGTTGGCGGGGCAAAATGGCTCCACAGCGCCCCCTAGAAAAATTTAAAAATTCATGAAAAATCTGTGGTTTGCCCGATTATGCTGAAATTTGGTAGGCATGTAGAGCTTGCCAAGACAAACGGATGTGCCATTTGGGACCTTTTTGTCCAATGCACAGGATGCCCGCTAGGTGGCGTTGAAAATACAAAATAAGGCAATTTTTGCCGATTTCAGGCATTGGAATTTAACAAACTCCTCCTAGAGTTTTTGCAGGATTCTCATAAAAATCACTGTGTTTACTCTTGACCCCTTGAAGATCAAAATTTATTAAAATCATCTCGGTTGGAGTCACAGTGTGGGCGTGGCAGGGCCGCCATTTTAAGCGTTTTGCCATGAAATTTCAAATGCTTATAACTTCAGTGATATTTGTCCGACCTGCACCAAACGTCAGGCGTATTATAAGAGTCCCGCCCTGAAACAATTCAAATGGTCATATCCAGCCATACTGACAGTGCCCCCTCCTGGTGACAGGAAATGACAAAAATTGGGCATGTGTCATACTTTTGCGAACTCCTCCTACAGATTTCAACTGATTGTCACTAAAACGGGCGTGGACACTCTTGAGACCTGCACCATGAAAATTTACTAAAATCTTCTTGTTCGGATTAACCCTGTGGGCGTGATGGGGCGGCCATTTTGAGCATCTCGCCGTGAACATTGATTCCCTAATAAATTTAGGTAAACTTTGTTCTTTACATACCAAACTTCACAAGCTGGTCAATTTCCATAGACAATTACTAACTTTATTGGTTTTGCAAGTGGGTGGGGCCAACTGCCTCACTAGCGCCCTCTAAACTGCAGCCCCAAGGCCTTCTTCCACGTACACTGATGAAAGTTGCTGGACATATGTATCACACCCACGTCTACAAAAAAGTCTCTTGACACCATAGGCTAAAGTCAAGAGGAAGTCGGCCATTTTTAATAGAACGGCCATTTTTGGCGATTTGCACGTTGCGTACTTTAACAAACTCCTCCTAGGGATTTTGTCTGATTCTCATGAAAATCGCTGTGTGTACTCTTGACCCCTTGAAGATTAAAACTTATTAAATTCATTTTGGTGGGAGTCACGTTGTGGGCGTGGCAGGGCCGCCATTTTAAGCAATTCACAATGAAAATTCAAATGCTTATAACTTCAGTGTACATTGTCCCATATGCACCAAACTGTATGTGTATGATAAGAGTCTTGCCCTGAAGCAAATCAAATTGTCTTATTCAGCCATACTGACAGCGCCCCCTCCTTGCGACAGGAAATGGCCAAAATTGGGCATGTGTCATACTTTTGCGGACTCCTCCTACAGATTTCATCTGAATTAAACGAAAACGGGCGTGGACACTCCCGAGAACCGTCACATCAAAAATTATTAAAATCTAATTGTTTGGATTAACCCTGCGGGGGTGACAGGGCGGCCATTTTGAGCAAATCAGTGTGAACAACAATTCCCTAATAAATTTAGGAAAACCTTGTTCATTACACAACAAACTTCACATACTGTTCAGTTTCCATAGTAATTTATGAACTGTATCGGTTTCGCAAGTGGGCAGGGTTAACTGCCTCGCTAGCACCCCCTAAACTGCAGCCCCAAGGCACTCTTCCACGTACACTGATGAAAATTTGTGGGCATATGTAGCACAACCACATCTACAAAAAAGTCTCTTGACACCATAGGCTAAAGTCAACAGGAAGTCAGCCATTTTGAATTGAACAGCCATTTTTGGCGATTTGCATGTTGCGTTCTTTTGCGAACTCCTAGGGATTTTATCGGATTTTCATGAAAACTGCTGTGTGTAGTCTTGACCCCTTGAAGAGCAAAAGTTATTAAATTCATTTCGGTGGGAGTCATGGTGTGGGCGTGGCAGGGCCGCCATTTTAAGCGATTCGCCATGAAAATTCAAATGCTTATGACTTCAGTGCACATTGTCCGACATGCACCAAACTTTATGCATATCATAAGAGTCCCGCCCTGAAGCCATTCACATGGTCATATTTAGCCATACTGACAGCGCCCCCTCCTGGCGACAGGAAATTACTGAAATTGTGCATGTGTCATACTTTTGCAAAACTTCTCCTGCAGATTTCATCTGAATGTCACAAAAAAGGGTGTGGAAACTCTTGAGCCCTGTGACATGAAAATTTATCAAAATCTCTTGTTGTCAATTAACAGTGTGGGTGTGACGGGGCGGCCATTTTGAGCATCTTTCCGTGAGAGGCGACAGTGACAGGTCTGAAGAACATTTACATGCAATTCCTGCGACAGACCCAAGCAACGTTACCTCCAGTCGGCGAGCACAGGGATTGGCGGTGGCTCGTTCTCGGCGGTGCATCGGTGTGCGAGGGCCCGTACAACGCCGCTTGCAGCTTTAATTACGGGCCCGAGCACTCACGGTGCGAGGACCCTATTGTATCTGTAGTGATTATTATTATTCTTATTATTACGGGCCAGAGCACTCACGGTGCGAGGACCGTATTGTATCTGTAGTGATTATTATTATTCTTATTATTCTTATTATTATTATTCTTCCAATTTACAGGGCTTTTTGGGGGCTTTAACGTGTTTCAATTCGAACAAAAATGTGCCTGAAAAATCAGGCCTGGTGAAAATTCTATGATTTTATTGGTTTCGCCAGTGGGCGGGGCAAAATGGCTCCACAGCGCCCCCTAGAAAAATTTAAAAATTCATGAAAAATCTGTGGTTTGCCCGATTATGCTGAAATTTGGTAGGCATGTAGAGCTTGCCAAGACAAATGGATTTGCCATTTGGGACGTTTTTGTCCAATGCACAGGAAGACCGCTAGGTGGCGTTGAAAATTCAAAAATTAGGCCATTTTTGCCGATTTCAGGCATCGGAATTTAACGAACTCCTCCTAGGGGTTTTGCCTGATTCTCATGAAAATCACTGTGTTTACTCTTGACCCCTTGAAGATCAAAAGTTATTAAAATCATCTCGGTTGGAGTCAAATTGTGGGCGTGGCAGGGCCGCCATTTTAAGCGTTTTGCCATGAAATTTCAAATGCTTATAACTTCAGTGATATTTGTCCGACGTGCACCAAACCTCAGGAGTATTATAAGAGTCCCACCCTGAAACCACTCAAATGGTCATATTCAGCCATACTGACAGCGCCCCCTCCTGGCGACAGGAAATGACAAAAATTGGGCATGTGTCATACTTTTGCAAACTCCTCCTACAGATTTCATCTGAATGTCATGAAAACGGGCGTGGACACTCTTGAGACCTGTGACATGAAATGTTAGTAAAATCTTCTTGTTCGGATTAACCCTGTGGGCGTAATGGGGCGGCCATTATCAGCATCTCGCCGTGAACATTGATTCCCTAATAAATTTAGGTGAACTTTGTTCTTTACATACCAAACTCCATAAGCTGGTCAGTTTCCATAGACAATTACTAATTGTATTGGTTTTGCAAGTGGGCGGGGCCAACTGCCTCGCTGGCGCCCTCTAAACTGCAGCCCCAAGGCCTTCCTGCACGTACACTGATGAAAGTTGCTGGACATATGCATCACACCCACGTCTACAAAAAGTCTCTTGACACCATAGGCTAAAGTCAACAGGAAGTCGGCCATTTTTAATTGAACGGCCATTTTTGGCGATTTGCACGTTGCGTACTTTAACGAACTCCTCCTAGGCATTTTGTCTGATTCTCATGAAAATCGCTGTGTGTACTCTTGACCCCTTGAAGAGCAAAAGTTATTAAATTCATTTTGGTGGGAGTCATGGTGTGGGCGTGGCAGGGCCGCCATTTTAAGCGATTCGCCATGAAAATTCAAATGCTTATGGCTTCAGTGTAAATTGTCCGACATGCACCAAACTTTATGCATATCATAAGAGTCCCGCCCTGAAGCCATTCACATGGTCATATTTAGCCATACTGACAGCGCCCCCTCCTGGTGACAGGAAATTAGCAAAATTGTGCATGTGTCATACTTTTGCGAACTTCTCCTGCAGATTTCATCTGAATGTGACGAAAACGGGTTTGGAAACTCTTGAGCCCTGTGACATGAAAACTTATCAAAATCTCTTGTTGTCAATTAACAGTGTGGGTGTGACGGGTTGGACATTTTGAGAATCTTTCCGTGACAGGCGAAAGTGACAGGTCTGAAGAACATTTACAAGCAATTCCTGCGACAGACCTATGCAACTTTACCTCCAGTTGGTGAGCGCAGGGATTGGCGGTGGCTCGTTCTCGGCGGTGCATCGGTGTGCGGGGGCATAACGCCCGCTATGCGGCTTTAATTACGGGCCCGAGCACTCACGGTGCGAGGACCGTATTGTATCTGTTGTGATTATTATTATTATTATTATTCTTATTATTATTCTTATTATTATCATTCTTCCAATTTACAGGGCTTTTTGGGGGCTTTAACGTGTTTCAATTCGAACAAAAATAGGGCTGAAAAATCCGGCCTGGTGAAAATTCTATGATTTTATAGGTTTCGCCAGTGGGCGGGGCAAAATGGCTCCACAGCGCCCCCTAGAAAAATTTAAAAATTCATGAAAAATCTGGTTTGCCCGATTATGCTGAAATTTGGTAGGCATGTAGAGCTTGCCAAGACAAACGGATTTGCCATTTGGGACGTTTTTGTCCAATGCACAGGATGCCCGCTAGGTGGCGTTGAAAATAGAAAATAAGGCAATTTTTGCCGATTTCAGGCATCGGAATTTAACGAACTCCTCCTAGGGGTTTTGCCGGATTCTCACGAAAATCACTCTGTTTACTCTTAACCCCTTGAAGATCAAAAGTTATTAAAATCATCTCAGTTGGAGTGACGGTGTGGGCGTGGCAGGGCCGCCATTTTAAGCGTTTTGCCATGAAATTTCAAATGCTTATAACTTCAGTGATATTTGTCCGACCTGCACTAAACGTCAGGGGTATAATAAGAGTCCTGCCCTGAAACCACTCAAATGATCATATTCAGCCATACTGACAGCGCCCCCTCCTGGCGACAGGAAATGACAAAATTGGGCATGTGTCATACTTTTGCGAACTCCTTCTACAGATTTCATCTGAATGTCACTAAAACGGGCGTGGACATTCTTGAGACCTATACTATGAAAAGTTATTAAAATCTTCTTGTTCGGATTAACCCTGTGGGCGTGATGGGGCGGCCATTTTGAGCATCTCGCAATGAACATTGATTCCCTAATAAATTTAGGTAAACTTTGTTCTTTACATACCAAACTTCACAAGCTGGTCAGTTTCCATAGACAATTACTAACTGTATTGGATTTGCAAGTGGGCGGGGCCAACTGCCTCGCTAGCGCCCTCTAAACTGCAGCCCCAAGGCCTTCTTCCACGTACACTGATGAAAGTTGCTGCACATATGTATCACACCCACGTCTACAAAAAAGTCTCTTGACACCATAGGCTAAAGTCAAAAGGAAGTAGGCCATTTTGACTTGAACGGCCATTTTTGGCGATTTGCACGTTTCGTACTTTAACGAACTCCTCCTAGGTATTTTGTCTGATTTTCATGAAAACTGCTGTGTGTAGTCTTGACCCCTTGAAGAGCAAAAGTTATTAAATTCATTTCGGTGGGAGTCATGGTGTGGGCGTGGCAGGGCCGTCATTTTAATCGATTCGCGATGAAAATTCAAATGCTTATGATTTCAGTGTACATTGTCCGACATGCACCAAACTTTATGCATATCGTAAGAGTCCCGCCCTGAAGCCATTCACATGGTCATATTTAGCCATACTGACAGCGCCCCCTCCTGGTGACAGGAAATTACCAAAATTGTGCATGTGTCATACTTTTGCAAACTTCTCCTGCAGATTTCATTTGAATGTCACGACAAAGGGTGTGGACACTCTTGAGCCCTGTGACATGAAAACTTATCAAAATCTATTGTTGTCAATTAACGGTGTGGGTGTGACGGGGCGGCCATTTTGAGCATCTTTCCGTGACAGGCGACAGTGACAGGCCTGAAGAACATTTACATGCAATTCCTGCGACCCACCTAAGCAACGTTACCTCCAGTCGGCGAGCGCAGGTTTTGGCGGTCGCTTGTTCTCGGCAGTGCATCGGTGTGCGAGGGCCCGTACAACGCCGCTTGCGGCTTTAATTATTATTATTATTCTTTTTCTACAAGTTTAGAGGGCTTTTTGGTAGCTTTACCGTGTTTCAATTCGAACAAAAATTTGGCTGAAAAATCAGGCCCAGCGAAAAATTATAGATTTTATAGGTTTCCCAACTAAGCGGGGCAAAATGGCTCCACAGCGCCCCCTAGAAAAATTAAAAAATTCATGAAAAATCTGTGGTTTGCCCGATTATGCTGAAATTTGGTAAGCATGTAGAGCTTGCCAAGCGAACGGATTTGCCTTTTGGGGCGTTTTTGTCCAATGCACAGGATGCCCGCTAGGTGGCATTGAAAATACAAAATAAGGCAATTTTTGCCGATTTCAGGCATCGGAATTTAATGAACCCCTCCAAGGGGTTTTGCAGGATTCTCAAGAAAATCACTGTTTTTACTCTTGACCCCTTGAAGATCAAAAGTTATTAAAATCATCTCAGTTGGAGTCAAGGTGTGGGAGTGGCAGTGCCGCCATTTTAAGCGTTTTGCCATGAAATTTCAAATGCTTATAACTTCAGTGATATTTGTCCGACCTGCACCAAACGCCAGGCGTATTATAAGAGTCCCGCCCTAAAACCACTCAAATGGTCATATTCAGCCATACTGACAGCGCCCCCTCCTGGCGACAGGAAATGACAAAAATTGGGCATGTGTCATACTTTTGCGAACTCCTCCTACAGATTTCATCTGAATGTCACTAAAACGGGCGTGGACACTCTTGAGACCTGTACCATGAAAAGTTATTAAAATCTTCTTGTTAGGATTAACCCTGTGGGCGTGATGGGGTGGCCATTTTGAGCATCTCGCCGTGAACATTGATTCCCTAATAAATTTAGGTAAACTTTGTTCTTTACATACCAAACTTCACAAGCTGGTCAGTTTCCATAGACAATTATGAATCATATTGGTTTTGCAAGTGGGCGGGACCAACTGCCTCGCTAGCACCCTCTTAACTGCAGCCCCAAGGCCTTCTTCCACGTACACTGATGAAAGTTGCTGGACATATGTATCACACCCACGTCTACAAAAAAGTCTCTGACACCATAGGCTCAAGTCAACGGGAAGTCGGCCATTTTGAATTGAACAGCTATTTTTGGCTATTTGCACGTTGCGTACTTTAACAAACTCCTCCTAGGGATTTTGTCTGATTCTCATGAAAATCGCTGTGTGTACTCTTGACCCCTTGAAGATCAAAAATTATTAAAATCATTTCGGTGGGAGTCACGATGTGGGCGTGGCAGGGCCGCCATTTTAAGCAATTCACAATGAAAATTCAAATGCTTATAACTTCAGTGTACATTGTCCCACATGCACCAAACTTTATGTGTATGATAAGAGTCTTGCCCTGAAGCAAATCAAATTGTCCTATTCAGCCATACTGACAGCGCCCCCTCCTGGCGACAGGAAATGGCCAAAATTCGGCATGTGTCATACTTTTGCAAACTCCTCTTCCAGATTTCATCTGAATTAAACGAAAACGGGCGTGGACACTCCCGAGAACCGTGACATCAAATGTTATTAAAATCTTATTGTTTGGATTAACCCTGCGGGCGTGACAGGACGGCCATTTTGAGCATCTCAGTGTGAGCAACAATTCCCTAATAAATTTAGTAAAACCTTGTTCATTACACAACAAACTTCAAATACTGGTCAGTTTCCATTGTGATTTATGAACTGTATCGGTTTCGCAAGTGGGCAGGGCCATCTGCCTCGCTAGCGCCCCCTAAACTGCAGCCCCAAGGCACTCTTCCACGTACACTGATGAAAATTGGTGGGCATATGTAGCACACCCACATCTACAAAAAAGTCTCCTGACACCATAGGCTAAAGTCAACAGGAAGTCGGCCATTTTGAATTGAACAGCCATTTTTGGCGATTTGCATGTTGCGTTCTTTTGCGAACTCCTCCTAAGGATTTTATCGGATTTTCATGAAAACTGCTGTGTGTAGTCTTGACCCCTTGAAGAGCAAATATTATTAAATTCATTTCGGTGGGAGCCATGGTGTGGGCGTGGCAGGGCCACCATTTTAAGCAATTCGCCATGAAAATTCAAATGCTTATGACTTCAGTGTACATTGTCCGACATGCACCAAACTTTATGCATATCATAAGAGTCCCGCCCTGAAGCCATTCACATGGTCATATTTAGCCATACTGACAGCGCCCCCTCCTGGCGACAGGAAATTACTGAAATTGTGCATGTGTCATACTTTTGCAAAACTTCTCCTGCAGATTTCATCTGAATGTCACCAAAAAGGGTGTGGACACTCTTGAGCCCCGTGACATGAAAACTTATCAAAATCTCTTGTTGTCAATTAACGGTGTGGGTGTGACAGGGCGGTCATTTTGAGCATCTTTCCGTGACAGGCGACAGTGACAGGTCTGAAGAACATTTGCATGCAATTCCTGCGACAGACTCGAGCAATGTTACCTCCAGTCGGCGAGCGCAGGGATTGGCCGTGGCTCGTTCTGGGCGGTGCATCGGTGCGCGAGGGCCCGTACAACGCCGCTTGCGGCTTTAATTTTACATGTAACTACACTTCATTTCCACCTCAAACACGCAAAGGAGCTTAGTTAAGACCAATCGCATTCGCAGTACTAGTCAGCATTCATCAGCTGTGTCCCACCAGTGAAAGAGAGGTGAACTTCGATATTTGTAATGTAGCCTTCGATTAAATTGCTGTAGCCTTTTTACTAAGACTGCCCTTGGTATCCGTAATTCCTCCTCGGCCCATTTTTTTATGTCAGTAATTGTTAATTTTCAAGGTTGAGGACATCGAGCTTGGGTGACGCGTTGGGGTAAGGTGCACCGCACTTGACAGCTGAGAGCTCATCCCACCTGAGCCTCATTTTCGATTCAGAATGGCGGCCACGTGAAATCAGTGAATTGAACGAGTTTTCAGTTGGGCACCAAGCCTACTGCGCAGGCTTGAAGTCAGCTCGCTGAGGTAAACCAACGTCCTGAGAAGCGGTAACTCATCTGGTAGATTTACCCTACACATAATTCCCAGCGAGCAAGCGATTGCGTCTGTAAGTATAGTCTGATTCCGTTCGATGTTATTATTTTTTGCGAATTATTACTTCATAGGTACTTCACTTCGTTAGCGATGTGTCTCAATTGTCTACTGTCTATAATTAGTCTATGGGCTTCTGGTCTAAACAGTACGGTTATTTACCTCCTGTGCGACAGAAAGTCGCCGGCATTTCACGTCACTTTTAGCCTAGCCTGGTGCCATTGGCTAAAAATGCTTACTATTAGACCATAACGCTACATATGAAGTAAAGACGTCTGCTACAAAATGTAGTTTCCCTGTAGAAAATATTGTCGCTGACATGAAGGCTCATAATGTTTTTAGTGTAAAGTTATTTGATGTCAAAAGTCAGACAAAATGAATGGGGGTGAATGGAGAAGCTACCGCTAGGTGATCATCTGCTATATTTCAGATCGTTCAATTGAGCTTCAACTTCCGGGTGTATTCCTACCCCCTTGATATTCACAAGCACACGGATTACAATTATGGACGAGTTCAGTCACATCCCTCAGTGACATGGCTGCCACCCAGTGTCGGCACCAGAACTGGGATTTTGGTGGGGGGGCACAGACGCACCCCATTTTAACAACAAATATTCCTGCGGGCTAGTTGTCTTCCTTTATTGACACGTTTTCCGATCATAGTAATTATCTATTGGCTTCACTCTGCATGCAATCAAACAGCAAGAAAATAATGGGCTACATTCAGTACAGAAAAAAATATTTACTTATAAACAGGCCTTTGCTTTATGAAAGGCAAACTGCGCTATAACTTCTGCGCTACTTTAGCGGCACATCAGGCAATCTAACCTGCGCTTCATGATCGTTTAAATTGTTGAAATGTAATTAAAGGCCGTTTGATACGCCTGCGTGCAATTTTCAATAACGCTGATTTAAATGCACCAAAGTGCGAGTCGCCTTACTTTAACGGGGAGAACTAGCAATGTCTGATACTGTGGAGTGTTTTCGGAGTGAATGTATTGTCAGAAAATGACTGAGCACAAGTCAGGACTAATAATTGTTTTAAAGCGATGTATCTGTGCCCCCCGCCCCCCAAATTCCATAGCAGCACTAGAAATTTAACTATAAATTCTCTTGACTGAGATGTACACTTGATGTTTTTTTTTTTTTTTACACACGCGGATATTTCTCTGGGTAATCGAACATCAAGGTAATCAGAAAAAGTACTAACTTCATTGACTTCATGGTCGAGGTTGAATATGGCAACGTTACTCTTTCCATTCCCTGAAATATTAACCGTTAGCCTACCGAGGAGATAAGCTTTGCGGCTACAGCTAAGGATCCCGACGCTGCAGTGTTTCATCCTCTGCGCCTTGTTGTTGACCGGATGAAGGCTTGAAATATCCCATCAATTTAGGGATTTTTTTTAAACCTCTTAGTCGAGCTGTTCATGTAAACGCGCTCCACTGTCATATTTTTTAATGTTATCTGATATTTTGCTGCTATGCTGTCCAGCAAAAGCAGTGACGTATATCAAAATAACTTACCACCGTAGCTGATTGGATAGACAAGGCATCACATCTATCCAATCAGCTGTATATTTGTTTTGTGGTCCAACAGACGTTTTTTTTTTCGTTTCTGCTTAGGCAAAATTAAAAATAATTAAAAATATTTGCTCTCACACTCCTGGACCTATAAGGAGAACATAAAATATAAAACATCCTTGCTCACACTACATGGCTGTGCCTTCGAGGCTTCCGTACTGGCGAAGTGGGCATGGTTTCATCTAAACTGGGTCGGAAAAACTAGTGATGGCGAGATGAAGCCTCATGGAGCACTGAAGCTTTCTCCCAAAGTGGTTCGCTAATGGGTGACGCTTCTTGAGGCTTCATCTGCTCACTACGCCATCTACTGGACAAAAAATGTAAAACAGGAAAAAATATCGCAGATTATATTACCACCGTGGCGTATCGAAAAAGAGACTGCAGTGAAAGCAACCATACTGGAGATTTGGGAGGCGTACTGCCCGCTGAATTTATTAGTGTTTCCACGTAATAATGGGGACACCGCTTGCCTCGATTACATCACTTGTTTGCCAAGCTACTGGATATATATCCCACTGCAACTGCATTTATTTCTCAGTCAAGGTGCTGGCAAGTCGATGTCATCGTGGTACATTATTGATCATTTTAATTGAACATAAGTCGTTATAACATGAAATAACTTAGATTTCTTTTTGGAAAATGCTTCATAAAACAAACAATGATAATTTTATTCAGCTGTTGATATCGTCATTGAGACAGCAAGTGTTTCTGGGTAACGTCCAACATTCCATAGACCACCCACGTGAGGAATTGTGCGCCAAATTGTGAACCACTTCATGAACCGGTCACGAGGTACGGCCGGCTGATGTCATCGCATACATCATCATTACACGCCTCGAATCGCGCTTCACAAAATAATTCCTGAATTACCCGGCACACGCCCCGAAGCATCAGCGCAGAACGTCACATCACTGGCAGTTGTTTTGGAAATTAACAGAAGACGGGTCCAAACTACATGTTTCCAGCGGCTGTTTGAGGGATGAATAGCAATGAGGTAATGTATCTAATTGTGGCTAAACAATATCATATGACGATGTTGAAAATAAGAAATGTTTAACTTTGTTTTAGTACCGTATCCCCCCACCACCCCATAAGCAGGACTATGAGAAGTCATAACTCAATGCACACGGGTTTTGTTTAACTGATTATTTGGAGCAAGCAACGCGGTTTGACGCACCAACGCATTTGATAGACTACTTTTGCAATAACTGTACTCAACTCAACAAAAAACACGACAAGAATCCCGTTTGTCTCTCAAACTATTACCTAACAATCATCAGAAACTACAGCCCCAATTCCAAAATAGTTGGGACGAAGTGTAAATTGTGAATAAAATCAAAATGCAATGACTTTCAGATCACATGAGCTTATATGTTATTTACAATAGAACATAGATAACATTTCAAATGTTGAAACGGACATTTTACATTTTTATCCACAAAATGAGCTCATTTCAAATTTTCTGGCTGCAACAGGTCTCAAAAAAGTTGTGACTCAGGCAAAAAAGGGCTGAAAAGGTGATTAATATATAAGAGAATCAGCCGAAAGAACATTTAGCAAGTAATTAAGTTAACTGGCATCAGGTGTGTAACATGATTGGCTATAAAAGGGATGTCTTATGCCCGTGATCCACTTACGCTTTTAAGGTCTTCGATTATCCCGATTCTCCCCTTCCGACCAGTTACGAGCGATTACGAGTGGAAATTTCTGTTACGCGCAAGACATAGGTGGATCATGACTTCCGACCTGTTCTGACCCTTCCGCGAGAATAAGACAGGTTCTGACTGGATCGGATCACGCAGATCTCGATTTTGTCGGAAGGTATGAGTTGTTGGAAGGACGCGGGAGTATCGGTTCGTCAAGTGCAAACTAGGTGGCGAATATTTCCTCTGCAATTAGCCAATTAGAAACCGTTTACAAAAACAACCGCCATCTTTATTGTTGACGTTGGCAAAAATCAATCGGAAATGCTCGCGTTTGTGGATCATGGGATAAAATTTTTTCCCCAATCACTCTGACTTTCTACGATTGTTTGCGCGAGTTTCGGATGGTTCCCGGCGCTTCCAAAAGCTTCCGACTGGCCACGATTGCTTGCGTGCGGAAGCCTTGAAAGCATAAGTGGATCACAGGCATTAGAGAGGCTGATTCTCTCAGAAGTAAAGATGGCCAGAGGCTCTCCAACCTGTGAAGGCTTGCGTAAAAAAATTGTGGAATACTTTAAAAGCAATGTTCCTCAACATCAAGTTGCAAAGGCTTTGAAGGTCTCATTGACAGTGCATAACATCATCAAAAGATTCAGAGAAACTGGAAAAATCTCTGCGTAAGGGACAAGGCCGAAGACCTTTACTGGATGCCCGTGATCTTCGGGCCCTCAGACGCCACTGCATCATTCACCGGCATGATTCTATCAATGACATTACTAAATGGGCCCGGGAGTCCAAATTTGACGTTCTTGTTGGAAATCATGGGCGTCGTGTCCTCCAGGCTAAAGAGGTGAAAGACCACCCCTCCTGTTATCAGCGTTCAGTTCAAAAGCCAGCATCTCTGATGGTATGGGGAAGCATTAGTGCATATGGTGTGGGACACTTGCATGTTTTAAAAAGCACCATGAATGCAGAAAGGTATATAAAGGTTTTAGAGCAACATATGCTCCCCTCCAGACGACATCTATTCCAGGGAAGGCCTTGTGTATTTCAGCAGGACAATGCAAAACCACATACTGCAGCTATTACAACAGCATGGCTTCATAGTAGAAGAGTCCGTGTGCTGAACTGGCCTGCCTGCAGTCCTGATCTTTCACCGATTGAAAACAGTTGGCGCATAATTAAACAAAAAGTCCGTCAAAGGAAACGCAAAACTATCCAGCAGCTGGAAGCCTGTATTAAACAAGAGTGGGATCAAATTCCAATGGCTAAACTCAAGAAACTGTAGTGACTGTACTGCATTAGACTCTCCTCAACTGCAGTGTTGTTACTGTACTACATTACAGTCTCCTTTACAGCAGCATAGTGAATGTACTGCATTATTTACAGCAGTGTTGTGACTGCAGTGTGTTAGACTGTCCTGTACTGCAGAGTGAGGACCATACTGCACTGGATGTAGTAACTGCACTGCATTAGAATCTCCTCTACTGCAGTGTAATGACTGTACTGCATCCCTTTTCTGCAGTGTGGACATGACACTCTATTAGATCCTCCTTTACGGCAGTGAAATGAGTGCACTGCATCAGACTCTCCTATGAGGCAGTGTAGTGACTGTACCACATTAGATTCTGCTGATCTGCACTGTATTAACTGTACTGCATTAGACTATCCTCAACCGCAGGGTACTGACTGAGCTGCATTGGACTCTGCTGTACAGCAGGGTAGTGACTCTGCCGTATTAGATTCTTCTGAACTGCAGTGAAGTTTTTATACTGCATGAGGTTTACTGCAGTGAAGTGACTGTGCTCCATTAGACTCCTGTGCTGCAGTGCAGTGACTGTATCGTATTACAACCCCATTTCCCCAAAAGTTGGGACACTGCGTAAAATGTAAATAAAGACAGAATGCAATGATTTGTCAATCACTAAAACCCTATATTTAATTGAAAAATATTACATAGGCAGCATATCAAATGTTGAAACAGAAATTTTTTTTTTGGTTTTTGAAAAATATCGGTTCATTTTCAATTTGATGCCAGCAACAGGTTTCAAAGAAGTTGGGATAGGTTCATTAAAAGACTGGAAAAGTTGAATGATGCTTTAAAAATACACCTTGTGGAACACCTCAGAGCTAATTAGGTTAATTGGCAACAGGTGAGTAAGATGAATGGGTATAAGTCTTTCAGAAGATGGCGAGGGCTTCATCACTCTGTGAAAGACTGCATGGGGAAATATATCAACAATTTCAGAATATTGTTTCTGTAAGTAAAAATGTAAAGAATTTGGGGATTTCGTTCTTTACTGTACATAATACAAGACTGGATTATAGACCGGGCCAGTAGGACCAGTGCCCTGGGGCCTCTGATTCTCAAGGGGTCTCCGAGCCTCAGGCCACGCATGAAGAGAGGCCGAGACCTCTGTGGGAAGTTGAATGCCATGGTCCTCAGTACATAATACATTAACTGACTTATGGCTACTTATAGCATGAGCTAACTACTGGGGGCGCCCAATCCACAGTCTTGGCAATATCAGGCCCCTGGGCCCCTTGGTGCTCACAATGTGAGGTCCCCTAGACCTTGGAGCTTAGAACTTGAACTGATCCCTAGGGCCCCTGGTGCTTCAGCGCTTACAGTGTTAGGGCCCTAAAGGCCCCTCTAGTTGGGGGGTTTTCATTGCAGGTGATGGGGGAACTAAAGTATGAGGCAGGGCCTTTTATCAGATTGTCCCTTCCCCCCCAGCCCTTCACGCGTCGTGTCTCCATTACAAGTGGGACCCCGGGACACTGTACACACTTTGCTCCTCATCCACTCACAGACGGGGTAAAGTTTTTGGGAAGACAGATGTCAGATTGACATTTAAATCGCTGTCTAGTACTCGGTGGAGTGCTTGGGCAGAATCAACCAAGGCACTGTGGAAAAATTACACCCACATCAGGGAGGCCTTAGGTTGTATTTCATATGAAAATTATGAGAAACGAGAAACTTGAATCGAGGCCACTGGACTATGTGCTAGATTGGACACTGGAGAGATGATGCTCATGGCATATTTCTGGGATGTCATACTTGACCGGTTCAATGCTACAAGCATACACCAACAGAAAAGTGACATCGACATCTCTGTGGCAGCTCAACTTTTGTTCTCTTTGATGGAATTTGTGGCTGGACTTGGGTGCCAATTTTAATGCTACCTGTTCACAGGCATCACTGTGACAGGTGTGTGTCAGTCATGCAAACAGGATTTTCAGCAAAAGCAGAAGTGTAAGGTGTGACACTTGGGGGGAGGGAAAAGCTCAAAATAGAAACATTTTATGTGGCCAATGATAAGCAAGTGGCATGCCTTGAACATCACTTGAATGCTTACAAGCACCTGACTAGTCTCTTTGGAGTTCTGTTTATGTCAGCTCAGGTGTCTGACAGAGATGTCACAGTGAAAAAGGTAAATGCACTTTCTGCTGCATATCCATCAGATCTGGACATGAACTTGGCCAGTGAAGTCATCCAATTTAAGTCTTTCATGTCTGATTCTGCAAGTGAGAAGTGCCTGTGTCAGATGCTTGACACGTTGCAAGCCCTTAATTTACAGTCAGTGTTCCTAAATGTTTGCGTGTAACTTGGGATTTTTTTTAACTTTGCCAGTGACAAACTGCCAGGGTGAGCATACATTTTTCCTTTTAGGCAGAATAAAAATGAGTTGCAGGGTAGTATGTGCCAAACACATCTCAGCTGATCATCACTTCTGTCAATAGAATCAGACCTTGTCAGATGGCAAGATTTTGATGATATAATTGATGATATTGCAAGGAGGAAGGTAAGAAAGGTGCCATTATAGGCAGGGCTGCACTCGTCATCTGGCATACTGACCAGTGGGCCGATAGATTTTAATGTATGGGGGTGCAGTAGTGCACATGGCTTGCGTTAACTTCTCACATCTATGAAGACAACATTAATGCTAAATGATATATATAGGTTTTGGAGTAAAATATACTGCCATCCAGTAGTCTTTTTCAGGGAAGGCCTAGCTTAATCCAGCAAGACAATGCCAAACACCACATCCTGCAAACACTACAACGACATGGCTTTGTAGTAAAAGGCCCCTATGCATGAAAGCAAAATAGGGACAGAATAGCCTATACCAGGTATAAATCAATGGTTTTACCACTGTTGTTATGCATGAACGTGGTATAAGTTAAACTGCGGTATAACTAAACCTCGAATAGGGAGTCGTATGCACAAATATGGAGTAGCTTAATCTGTGGTGTAAATATCGCAGATTTCCTGGTGTAACTCATACCAACCAAGGGGTAAGTTTAAGGAGTGGAATAAGACAATTTGCAGTCCACTTTCAGTGGATGTCTCAAAACTGTGCCTTCTGTCTTTAGGATATTGGCGTGAAATGATGTTCAAATTACCCTGTATAGATTGACACTCATTTGGAGATGTAAATTCTCAACTCATTTTATACTTGTCTTTACCAAAAAAAGTATAACTGAATGCCTGAACAACCATTCAAGCTTGCAGTCCATATTCATTTAACCGGCGAAATGATCGGCAATCAGCCTGGCCCTGACTCAAATCCCTTGCATATTGTCCTCGACATGTTCATTTGGCTCCACCTCATCGTCCTCAGCTTCATCACGTGGAACCCTATTGTGATTAGGGAGTTTCCGCAAACTCCCCCTAAACATGTACGCGAATGTCCATCTTTTGTGCGTTGACCACAAAACAGCGGTCGAACAATAGATAGGCGTTCGCGTACCTCCTCCCAAAAACTCCCTCTTCAGAGTAATGAAGCGCGAGAGCAGGCCCTATTAAAGGATTTGTGGTAAACGACAGCAATAAATCATTGAATAACCCTACGACTACGGAATAGCTTATTCGCACAATAGTTATTCCGCGAATAGTTAAACTACGTTTCGCGCATACCAATTTTCTTATACCACAGGGGCTGCATTAACTATTCTCGGTATAAGCTTACACCCAGTACAAGTTAAACCTCGTTCACGCATACGGGCCAAAGAGTCTGCGTGTTAAACTAGCCTGCCTGAAGTCCAGACAAGTCACCCTTTAAAATGTTGGCCATATTATAAAAAAAAAATATGACAACAGGGGCCACGATAGATTAAGTGGCTGAGATCCAACATGAACCAAAAATGGCGGGGATAGAAATTAGATTTTTTTTTTTCACAAGACATCTGGACTGGTAATCACTCAGGTTTACTAGTCCTCCCCATCTTTTACTAGACAGCCTTTTTTCTTTAATTTACAGCTCTAATAAGATATCTGTATCTCAAACCTTTTTTATTTGTTTTCTTTTTATGACTGAAACTCACACCCATGCTAATTTAACTCTAATTATGTTCGAATACTAATTAATAATCATTCATGCTAATAAATGTAAGAGACAGTTGACACAAGCCCTTCAGTAAAACAGAAAGCAACTTTTTCTTTATCATTAATCACAAACGATAAAAACTTCAAATTTCAAAGCCTGTCAGTACCTTGGACCTAGACAAATCCCAAGCCAAGTATTGACATGATCTAAAATACTGGTTTGTCAATTTGTGGGGTTAGAATCAATGCCATCAGTGCTCATGTCAGTGCTCATTGCAAAACAGTGCACTGCAGCGATACAGCTATAAAACGAAGTGCCAAAAAATCCCTTCGTAATAACGGGTTAAAGTCCTTGCATTGCTTAAGTGTTGAGGCCATTCTGTAATATACACTGAATCACTAATTTTTTAGATTCTGAAATTGTAAGCAATGTTCTGATCGTCTAGTCCAATGTCAGTCGATCCTAGAATTCCAACATGGGAACGTTTCATACCTCGACCATCACACAATAATTTGCATTTTTTTGTGCAATTAGCAGTTCTGGAGATCGTTGTTGTTGTCACTCTTTTTAGCTTACAGGCCCTATGGGCCGTTAAGCTATTGTCGTGGTGTGGCGTCCATCGTACGTAACATTTTTTATCTTTTTTTTGGCCCGATAAATTTTTGTGTAAATTTGCCATAACATACGACAAGACCATATCTCCAGACTGTATTTTCGGATTTTTGATTGAATCCTTTTTGTCCGTTTTATGGGCCCTTGAAATTTTGGCCCCAATGTTAAAGATAGGACTGAGAAATTTTTTAAAATTATTTCTGAAAAACTGCGTGATAAATTTTTTTCTAAATCAGGCAATCGACTTCTCTTGGTACCATCAATGTACAGTGCGAGCGTCATTTTGATTGAATGGACGGAAGTGGGTCTAGTGGGGGCACTGTACTTTATGAATATGCAAGATGGCCTGTGGAGGCCAAATGGTTGCAGATAGAGATTAAGGGCTCTATCTTTCACACTGCCCTACCCGTTGCCACTACCCGCTACCCGTGAATTACGCATTTAGCAGCTTCCACTATCCCTAAATGGTATCTTGCGGCCACACTACCCGCTATACATTATGCCGACTCCTTTATTTGCGCCTGGAGGTGTACCCGTGGGCGTGTTTATGCGCTTTCCCTACAATTGCTATCTTGACCACACACGTTAGAGAAAGCGTATAGAGGGTCCTCAAACCATCCGCTACCCATTTGGCCTTTAACAAGAGCACGCCCAGGCGGCTTCAATGCGCGTCCACTTGGACACATGTGGATGTGCATATGCAGCTCCACTTCCCGAATTAACTTGCCTATAAAAAGCCACCTTGCTTTGGCCTCAGTTGAACCCCTGAGAAAATGGCAGAGATAGTACTAAATCGCCTTGATCGCCAGTTAAATAATAGAAGACGCCCAGAACGCATGTACCGCCAGCGCACCAGCTACCTGGGCCTTTCAGGTAAGTCTGTATTGTTTGTATTTTGTATCAATCAATTTTTCTGCTTTTATAATAATATATAATCATTATATATATTAGTAATATATATTATATATAATATTCTAAAATTATAATACTACAAGTATTATTTCCCACAGAACAAAAACTGACAAAACTGTGTGACAAAACTGCGCCTCTCCTCTCAGGCAGTGACGGAATTATGTCACCTGGTTGCAGATGATGTAGACACCGCTGCCAGCTGTCCGTATGCCTTGCCTGTTGCCGTTAGGGTTACTTTGGCACTATTTTTCTATGCTAGTGCGTCATTCGAACACCCACTCAGCTCAATTGGAGGCATGACCCAATCTGCCGTAAGCTCGGCTATAACTGCAGTCACTGCCAGCATAGTCCGACATGCCAGTAGGTACATCACTGGCATCCCTGTGACACCGGAGAGACAATGCAGGGTAAATGGGATTTTTTGGCAAGATATGGGATCCAGTGGCGGGCGGTGGACGGAAAACTGGGGGAGGGGCGGAAAACATCCCTTGAAACGGATGAGATTATTGACTTGATTTCAATCATTGTTCTAGGTCAACATGTTATTTTCCCTTATATTGAAATGTTTAGGCGAGTGAATAATAAATTCTATAAAATGTTTAATTCACATGCCTTAATAGGCAACTCCATGAAAAAACCACTATGGATTTTCTGCGTTAAATTTTGTCACATCCTAAGCAAGTTGTCAAACCTGAGCGTAATGATTGCTTAATTGAAAAAGATTGAAATGCGCTCTTTTTTGCGTTCAACTGGTGCGTTTGATTTCTCATCTTAACGAAGACAATTAGCTACACCTGAGAGGGGAGAGTTCAAGTGTCTTTTACCAGGGAAATTGACTGAAAACAGATCAAGACAAATAAGCAGTTTAAAGACATGTTTATCGCCCTCCTTGCTCTCTGTTCACCGCCCACCAGTGTGTAATAATACATGTAATTCATATAGCGTTTTATTAAATACTCAAAGTCGCTTTATACAGAAAAAAGTTTAAATTGTTGCAGTCAATGTAGGCATTTATTTGGCTGTGGGTATTTTCTAAAATGGGATTTTGATCCTCCCCTGCCTGGATTTGACCTCATGTACGAGCCATGTAACTTCGTCTTCGGAGAAACGTGCGACCTTCCTCTCTCCATCACGGGTTTCGGTTTGAGGTTTTGGGATAGCGCAGCCTGCTCTGAAAGGCAATGGCACCTGGCACACTGATTGGTTTAACTGGCGTAACGCCCAAACCACGCCTATGCATAATATAACGGGTAGCGCAGGTTTTTTAGGGATATAGGCAGGTGTGCAAGATAGCAACTTTTGCGGGGGAATGCCTCTTACGCAATGCTAAATCCCCAAATAACGGGTTTAGGGACTCTGGCGTAAGATAGGGCCCTAGGTTTGTATTATCGACATATAGGAAGTCACATATGACCTATACATTGGCTATGTTAAAGTTGACCTCAGATGACTTTGAAAGGTCAAACTTGAGGTCAAGGAAAATATTAACAATGTTAAAAGATAGGACTTGACCTTTCAAAAAATGATTTCTCTAAAACTGTCCAATAACTTTTTTCCTAAATCTGGCAATCAACTCATCTTGATACACTTTATGCACAGTGCGAGTGCCATTTTGATTGAATCGACGGAAGTGTGTCTAGTGGGGCGCTGTACTTTAACATTGGGCCTTACGGAGAATGGGGAAAATGGCCTGTGGAAGCAAAATGGTTGCAGATAGAGATTAAGTTTCTATTATCAACAAATAGGAAGTCATACATGACCTATATATTGGTTGTGTTAAAGTTGACCTCAGATGACCTTGAAAGGTCAAACTTGAGGTCAAAGCAAAATGTTACAATTTTCAAAGGCTTCTAGGCTTGGGAACATATTGTATTAAACACTTATAGGAAGTCATATAAAAAATTTATTTTGAAGGCCTTGAACTTGACCTTGGGTGACCTTTGAAGGTCAAACTTCACATAGCAAAATTTCAATGACTTCTATCACCAAAACTACCACAGATAGAGCTTAGGTTTGTATTGTGGGCATATAGGAAGTCATGTATGAAATTTCATTTGGTGACCTTGAACTTGATCTTCAGTGACCTTCAATGGCCAAACTTTACAGTGAAATTTCAATGACTTACATCAGCAAAATCATTACAGATAGAGTGTAGGTTTGTATTGGAGACATGTAGGAAGTCAAATATGAACTTTCATTTGGTGACCTTAATATTGACCTTTGAAGGTCAAACTTGACCGAGTGAAAATTCTATGACTTCTATCACTAAAAAGGTCACCGATAGAGCCTAAGTTTGTATCACAGACTTAAAGGAAGTCACACATGAACTTTCATTTGGTGACATTCAACTTGACTGTTGGTGACCTTTGAAAGTCAAACTTGACATAATACAATTACAATGACTTGTATTGCCAAAACGGTCACAGATGGAGCCTAGGTTTGTATTAGAGATGTATAGGAAGTCATACATGAGCTTTCATTTGGTGACCTTCATATTGACCTTCGAAGATCAAATGTGACCTAGGAAAGATTCAGTGACTTGCATCACTAAAATGGTCACAGATGGAGCCTAGGTTTGTGTTAATGACATCTAAGAAGTCACATATGAACTTTCATTTGGTGACATTCAACTTGACTGTCAGTGACCTTTGAGGGTCAAACTCAACAGTGAAATTACAATGACTTCTATCACGAAAATGGTCACAGATTGAGCCAAGGTTTGTGTAGAGACATTTAGAAAGTCATATGTGAAGTCCATTTACTGACCTATACTTTACCTTCTGTGACCTTTAAAGTTCACAATTGACATATTGAATTTTCAATGACTTGTATCACCAAAACTGATTCAGAGTTTAGGATTATATAACAGGAGGTCTTATAAATGCATGCAAACTTTTATTTAGTGACCTTTGCACTGACTTTCAATGATTCGAATGTCAAACCTCACTTGAAATTTTCATAACTTGTATCATCACTATAAGATTACTTGCCGGTAAGCTACAGGACCCTTGGGTCCTATTTTTGTATTTAATATCTGTGTTAGGAGACACCTAGCTAGGTGGTTGAGTGATAACGTAAACAAACATCGGATAGGCTTATACAAGTATATGGTGACAAAGTGATTTCAAATTACGGCGTATTATATTATCTCTCCAGAAGTTGACCTTTGTCCGCAATGCTAGCACAAAAATATTAACAATTTATTGAGGAAAGAATTGAGTATTCAACCTCCACCAGGATCAAATGAAATCAGTACTTTTTTGGCTTACCTTGATGTTTGGGTACCCAGAGAAACATGTGGATGTGTAAAAACATCAAGCGTACATCCAGTCAAGAAAATTTGAGTTTAATTTCTTGTGCTGCTCTACGTAGTTATAGCATATAATGGCACCAGCAAAGTTACTAATGACACACCGGGTTGCTAGGGCATGCGCAGCATATGCATTCGCGATATTAAATATTAATGTTAAATTATGAACCCCCTCTTCACTTATTAAACCCCCCAAAATATATTGGCGCCTCCTTTTAAAATCGTTCTGGCAAATAAAAAGCCGAAAAAGATGAGGTTGGCTACGGAATTTTTTCCATTTATAGATAGTTAACAATGTTTTACTAGACACTCAGACTAGTTTGAAGACGAGTTCTCTAGTCCGCCTTAATTTTTACTAGTGTGCGCACCAGTGGACTACCACGAATTTTGAACCCTGAATGGGGGAACATTTTGCTGTCAAAACTGCAACAGTCAGTCTCCTCAGTTCCTAAACACTTTAGAGAGTGTTGTTAAAAGAGGAGGTGATGCAACAGATGTTCCCAAGTTTTTGAGACATGTTGCTGGCATCAAATTCAAAATCAGCATATTCTTTTCAAAAAACAATAAAATTATTCAGCTTCAACATCTGATATGTTATCTTTGTACTATTTTCAAATAAATAGAGTTTGCATTGTGTTTTTATTTACATTTTACACAACCTACGAACTTTTTTTGGAAATGCGATAGATTCTCCTGATCTGCACAGTCTGCTTTAGATTTTTCCTCTACAGCAGTGTCATGATTGTACCATATTTGACTCTCATCTACAGCAGTGCAGTATCTGCACTGCATTACTGTCCTAAACAGTAGTATAGACTGTACTGTATTAGACTCTCCTTTCCAGCAGTGACTACATTGCATTACTCTCCTCTACAGAAATGTAGTGACTGAACTGCATTAGACTCTTCCTTACAATACCCTGGTAAGTGGACGGCATTACTCGCTTCAACTGCTTTATAGTCACTCTACTGCATTAGACTCCCCTTCAATGCAGTATATGACTGTAGGCTCTCCTCAGGTGCAGTGTAGTTACTGTTTCGCATTAAACTCACCTCGTAGTGACTGCACTGCATTAGATTTTCCTTTGTTGCAGGGTGGAGACTGTACCACTTTAGACCCCTCTGCTGCAGCAGTGTAGTTTCTGTATTAGATCCTCCTCTCTGGTAGTTTACAGAGTACACTGCAGTTTACTGAATAGTGCTGCACCAATCTCTTCAACTGCAGTATAGTGACTATAGGGGCAGGTCACGCGGTAACGGAGTTGCAAAATTGGTGCATTTTGTGTCATAGCTCCAAAACTAAGTAAGATAGTTACAATTTAAATGGCTTTGTGTAGGTCCGTTACCGACCAGTTTTTTGCCGTTTTCACCCAAAATAAAACAAAAGAACAAAATTGGCTATTTTGTTTTTTGAAGTACTAGGGAAGACCTACACAAAGTCATTTAAATTGTGTCTCTATCTTACTTAGTTTCGGAGCTATGATACAAAATACACCAATTTTGTAACTCTGTTACCGCGTGACCTGGCCCTATACTGTATTAGATTCTTCTTTACTGCAGCGTAATTCCTGTACTGCATTAGACCATCTCTCTTGCAATGCAGTGATTGTACTGTATAAGACGCACCTCAACTGCAGTGTTGTGACCACACAGTATTATATTCTGCTTTACCACAGTGTAGTTACTGTACACCATTAAGCTCTCCTCTCCAACAGCGTAATGACCGCACTGCATTAATGTCCTCTACAGCAGTATAGTGAGTGACCACATGAGACTCTCCATTACTGCAGTGTTGTGATTGTACAGCTGTAGCCTGGCAAACTTAATATAAGACAGGACACAAAACTAAATTTGGGGTTCTTTATTATCCGACTGCTCTCATGAAAGGGAGAACAGCATTAATGTAATTTAGAGTTTTCAATTAGTGGAAAATTAACACCATTACATTACAGACACAAAGTCTACTTTTAAAAAAACGGGACTTATCCATTCGTATGAAATGCCCTTAAAACCGAAGAATTCCCGATCTGATCTTTTTACTGGAACAATTCAAGCTTTCTTAACCTAGCTCAAAGTGTCCACAAGAAATACTTCATTCAGAAATTTCAAAGTACATAGCTAACTTTAGGCAAAGTAACTCGGCAGAAATAGCTGCAGCACAAGTAACCGAGCGCACAGATAACCTTGTACAAATAAACGTACACCAAAACGTAAAATAAAGCGTGCATAAATTTGTGCATAAATACGGGCATGAATAGCGTACATGAATAACTGTAGTGGTAGCATCCTATGGAAACAAAATATAACCACATACAATCAATTTACACCGAATACACGCATCTCCCGTTGTATCACATGAAAATGAAATCTTTTCCAAGATACTCACGCAACTTTATCGTTGCTAAATCATAGGCATGTGCGGCGACCAGCCGTCAACTTCACACAGCGCTAAATTATGAAAATAAACATTTTCTCAGAACAATGTGCACTGATTACATTTCGAATACGGTGGCTAATAAAACACTTCTTATAAGCTAAACTTGCATGTTTCTAGAACACGTTAGCATGACCACGCTTCCTTCAATTAAACAGCTTAGTTATGCAGATATACTCGGCAAACATCGGAGCATCTGGATTTCCATCCGCAACGAACATTCTAGTTTACGTCTCTATACAATCAAATTAATGTACATCTGTTGATATTTTTGCACAGAGACATTATTTTAGACATATTTACCCCACTTAAAATATGAAGCACCGACACATGTGGAACCGCTGCAGTGCTTGCAAAAGACATTCCACTTCCGTATCCAACCCACGATAGTTCATCAAGCACACATCTCACTCAAGGGACCCCAAAAGGGCACAG
The DNA here is from genome assembly GCA_029692085.1 of Gymnothorax javanicus. Classification (NCBI taxonomy): domain Eukaryota; kingdom Metazoa; phylum Chordata; class Actinopteri; order Anguilliformes; family Muraenidae; genus Gymnothorax; species Gymnothorax javanicus. The sequence continues at coordinate 42,235,710 of CM056203.1, forward strand.
TGCCATCATGTGGTTTTTTGTGGGAACACAGTATTTTCCACTTGGCTACACAGCATTAGACCCTCATCTACAATACTGCAGTGGCTTTACTGCATTCTACTCTCCTTTACTGCAGTATCGAGACTGTGCTGTTTTACACTCTCTGCTGCATTGTAGTCACTCAACGGCATTATATTCACTTCTACTGCAGTGAAGTGACTGTACTGCTCTGAACTGTCCTCTTCTGCAGAGTTATGACTGAACTGCATTAGACTCTCTTTTGCTGCAGTGCACTGACTCGACTGCATTAGACTCTCCTCTACGCAGTGTAGTCATTAGTGCATTTGACTCTACTAAGCAGTGTAGTGACTTTACTGCATGACACTCTTCAACTGAAGTGTAGTGACTGCTCTCCTCATCTGAGGACAACTGTTTGTACTGCAATAGATTCTCCCCAACTTCAGTGTCATCTGTACTGTATAGATACAGTCGGCAACAAAGGGAACGCCCACAAAAGTAGAGCCGAGGGGGAAAACAAACCGGTCTCTGCCATTAGCCATAATGCCGAAGAGCTGCTGTGTGCCGTTTTGCACTGCAAATAAACAAAAAAATCACCGATTAAAGTTTTACATTTTACCAAATAATAAAATGGAACCACAAAGGAGGACAAAACGGCTTCAAGCTATCAGAAGAGAGGACGAGTTTGGCAGATTATGGCGGGACCCCACAACAGAACGTGTATGTCTGCAGGCCACTGAGTCGGATCATTCGCCCAGTCTTTTAAAACGTATGGACAACAATCCAACCCCAGTATATTTAATTTTTTAATATATCGATCCTTGTCAGCAGGCAATAGCGACTCAAAGTACGTCATGACAACTTCTTAGCGTTAGCAAGACAAGTTTAAATTCCGCGTTTTTACAGTATAGCGGACGGGGGGGAAGGATTGTTTTCCCCCTCGGCTTTAACCAGATGTGACGTTTGTGGGCGTTCCCGTTGTTGCCGACTGTATCTATTAGACTCTCTTCTTCAGCAGTGTAGTGACTGCACTGCATTAGACTCTCGTCTACAGCAGTGCAGTGACTGTCATGTACTATTCTCCTTTCCAGCAGTTCAGTGACTGAACAGAATTACTCTCCTCAACTTCAGTGTAGTGACTGCACGGCAATACTCTTTTACTGCTGTGTAGTGCCTTTACTGCATTAGTGTGCCCTCACTGTACTGCATAAACCTCTCCTCTACTTAATTTTAGTGACTGCACTGCATTACACCCTTCTTGATTGCAATGTAGTGACTGTACTGCATTTGATTCATCTGTGCTGTAGTGCAGTGACTATAATGCATAAGACAGTCCTCATCTACACTGTAAAGGCTGTATTGCATTTGACTCTCATCAACTGCTGTATTGTGACTGTTCTGCATTAGATTCTCCTCAACAGCAGTGTATTGACTGTACTGCATTAGATTCTTCTGTTCTGCGGTGAAGTGGCAGTACTGCATTAGATGCCCCTCCACTACAGTCTACTGACAACACTGCATTTGACTCTCATCTATGGCAGTATCGTGACTGTACTACATTAGGTTTTCCTCAACAGCAGTGTATTGACTGTAATGCATTAGATTTTCAATGCAGTATTGTGACTGTACTGCTTTAGACTCTCCTCAACAGCAGTTTAGTGTCTATACCATATAAGGCTCTCCACTACTGTAGGGTACTCAGTGTACAGCAGGGGTTCTCAATTAGAAATGTAAAAGGTCCAGAAAATAAATTTTGAGGAAGTCATAGGTCCACAGCGCGTGCGTAGCGGTGAAAAATTTTGGCCTTTTTTTTTTTAAACTATTTTTTTTAATGTTTTTATGTAGTTTGAGGCTGGGTGTACTGTACTGTAATAATCAGGAGTTATTGGAAGGCACAAAAACATTTATTTTCAGTATCACACAGATATTCTTTTTTACTTAGTATTACTCAATAAAATAAAATAAAAATAAATAAACAACAACGTTGACTAAAGGTGAATCATGTGTCTTGGGAATTCAAATGTACACACATCTCAAAAGTAAAACAAAGTGTCCTTTTCCTTTTAGCTCAGTCATTAAGGTGCAAAAAAAAAAAAAAAAAAAAAACTATGGCACATTCATTAAAGAGCCCCCTCTTTTGAAATACACACACTGGGAAGCACAGGAAATAAGAGGAAAACTGTTTTTCTTCCATTAAAGGTGAATCAAGTGTCTCCTAAATTCAAATATTCACATATATGAGCTCAAAAATGAAACAAAATGTCCTTTTCAACAAAACAAACCCTCATATTCTCAGATAAACAAAGTCAAGTAAGGTGCACAAAACATTAATTTTGTCAAACACTGCTGCTTAATGAGAGAAATGGCACCTTGGCTTTGCTGCCAAGACTTTGAACTTTGGCACAAGAGGTGTGATGGCCAGGCGGAGACAATCATGCAAGCGTTCATTGGTGAGTCTAGTGCGGTATTTGTTCTTCACAATATTCATTGTGGAGAATGCAGACTCACAGCTGTAGGTTGAGCCAAACATTGTGAGAATGTGAACTGCCATCTTGTGCAAGAGAGGATAATTAACAGCAGTTACCATCTTTGTCCAGAAGGTGATGGCGTCACACTGGGCCTCTTTCAGTACAATGTTTTCCTGGAGGTCAATCAATTCACTTTGCAGTGAAGCAGCTCTGGCCCATGGGAAGTTTTTTTTGTGCTTCTGCAGAGAACCCTCTCACATTCTTGACCAGGAATGGATTGTCAATGAAAAGTTGGAGTTGTTCTCCTAATTCAAAATCTTCAAAGCGAGTCTTGAAATTCTCGATCAGCTTCTCCAGGAATTCCACATGGCACTGATGATCTCCTTCTCCCTTGGTCTGTTCCAGAAGTTTGGGGAAGTGCAGCATGCCCTCCTATAAGTAAAAAATAAGGAGCACTGCTTAAAAAAAAGGGTATTATGAAGTATCAAAAACATGTTATAAGTGGAATCCAGGAAATGAGTGTGATGGATTGAAAATATTAACAATAACAACTCACCTGTATGTCACTTTTGTAAAGCTCCAGCTTCCTCTGGAAGGCACGCACTTCTGTCATCAGCCCACACACTGTGCTGTTCTTCCCCTGTAGCTTCAGGTTTAGGCCATTGAGATGAGATGTTATATCTGTTAAAAATGCCACAGTTTCCATTTTTCCAGCATTTTGCACAAATGCAAGGAACTCTTCGGCTTTTGTGCTCTTTAGCTGTGTCAGAAACTCTTGCAGCTCTTTTCTAATGGCCCAAAAGCGCTCCAGGACCCGGCCTTTGCTCAGCCATCTGACGTTGTTGTGCAGAAGTAGATCATCATAAGCTGCATCTACTTCTGCAGGAATGTGCGCAGCATGCGGCGCTGCAGTGCAGATGATGCTCTCAAGAAGTTGATGAGTTTCATCATTGTTTGCATGACTTCGGAGTACTCTTCTCCAAGTTTTGCACAAAGGACAGACTGGTGGATTATGCAGTGGTAAGATATCAGGCCAGGGTGGTTTGCTCTCAGACGTGAAACCAGTCCGTTCTGTCTTCCCAACATGGCTGGAGCTCCATCAGTAGCAATTGACACAACTTTTTTCACATCTATCTCTTTTTCATTCAGCATTTCTGAGATTACTTTATAAATGTCTTCCCTCTTGTTTGTCCCTGAGGTTTGCCAATCCCAGCACATCTTCAATAAACTCCTCCTTTGCCTCATCATAATACCTCACAAACACCACCAACTGTGCATCATCAGTGGTGTCAGTGGATTCGTCCACTGCAAGGGAAATGCACTGTGCATTTTGTATTCCATCACAGAGCTGTTTGGACAAATCCTCAGCAAGTACTTCAGTGCGTCTCGTTGCTGTGTCATGTGAGAGTGGGATTTGCTTTATTTTAGCTGCTATTGTCTCCCTTTCTTTGCCTTCTAACAAGGTGTCCATCACTTCAGTAAAAATTTCTTTCATCATTTCTGCATCATGAAATGGTTTCTTGTGCTTACCCATGATCCAGGCCACTTTGAGTGAGCACTCTGTTGCCTTTTGCTGTTCTGTCATGCACGAGGTCATTTTCGTGCGAGAAGCCTCATATGACTTTTTCAGCTTTTTTATTTTATCTGTTCGTAGCTCTGATTTTGGGGGGCAATCTCTATCAAAATCGCGGTGGCGCTTCTCATAATGGCGTTTTATGTTTTCACTTTTTATCAGAGCCACAGTGCTTTCGCACAAAAGACACATTGGCTTTGTGCTCGAAGGAGGTAAAATAAACATATATTTGTCGGTCCATTCATCATTAAATCGGCGATTTTCAGTATCCACCTTTCTCTGACTTGCCATTTTGATGTCGGGTGCCGGGTGTTGGCAACGCTTCGTCGCTCCCGCTGCAAGGGCGCTACCGCTGTCCGCTGCCCGCGAGGTGCAAAGAAAACACACTGAAGGAGGAGGGTGTGTTCCGGTTTGCGTAGTTATCAGCCAATCAGCGCATCGTTGTCATGGGAATGACAGCCCATAATGCAAGCAAGCATGGCGCGTCTTGTGCAGCAAGACACACACTCTCGGCCAGTCTAACCTCGCGTCAGTCAGTCAGAGAAAAAAAAAAAACTTTTTTTTTTTTTGCCGTGGGTCCACAAAGAGGTGGTCCGTGGTCCGGATGTGGACCGCGGTCCGCCTATTGCGGAACCTGGGTGTACAGCATTAGACTCCCCTCTACTCTAGTGTAGCGACTGTGCTGCGATAAACTCTACTATAGTGTAGTGACTGTACTCCATTTGATTCTTCTTTACGACCGTGTCATGTCTGTGCTGCACTACACTCTCCTCTACAGCAATTTTGTGACTGTACCATATTAGACTCTGGACTACTGCAGTGAAGTGAGCCTACAGCTTTAGACTTTCCTTTACTGCATTGTAGTCAAGCATGGATACCGGCTATCCATAGATGGTATGCGAGTAATGAGGATGCTGGCCAAGAAGAGGATGGAAACGCCACAGCACCCGCCACTGCCCCAGCCTCACCTCCAACCGAGCCCCTCTTCCCCGACACCGATTCTGTCGGAGAAGACTCAGTGGATGGTAGGTCACCAGTTTAGTAGCCCCACAACTTATCTATTACTTCTGACTGTTTCAACCACTCAGGGTTGCATTTCCCAAAAGCTTAGTTGCTAACTATGGTAGCAACTGTACATAGTTCCCCGTTACACAGGGAGTGGCCCGCACCGGACCACTAGACAAAAGGGCCTTGACACTCTGAAAAGCCTGTTGACAAACAGAAGACCACACATATTTAACATTTAAACAAATCAGTGAGGGGAGCGACAGAGGAAACATATCTACAGAACCTTTGGTAGTATCCTACCATCCCCAGGAACTGCATTAGCTCCTTTTTTTGTTGGAGGTGCAGAAAATTGCTTGACAGCAAGCACCTTTGCTGCCTCCAGTCGCACTTGGCCAGCAAGAAAATGTGCAATACATGACAAACAGCAAGCAAATGTGCAATACATGACAGTCCTAATTGTCAATGTAGACAAATACATCAACCAATTAGACCACACAACCAAATCTCCAACCACCATATTCAAATGATGGAAAGTTGCAGGTACATTCAGCAAGCAAAAATGCATCAACTTATATGAATGTATGCCAGATGGAATAGCTGAGCCCCTAGCTCAGGAAATGCTCAAAAATCACCTTCCCAAAATTAAATGACAATATCCCTGCAACTACTAAGTCTATTTGAATAATCTTGGTATCGTAATAAAGGTAACAAATTGCGGATTTTTGTAGTTGTGTAAAATCACTATGTGTGTGTGTGTGTGTGTGTGTGTGTGTGTGTGTGTGTGTATATATGTCGTCGGCCCGCTGATAAAACCTTGTATCTCCAAATTTGATAAGAAACAAAGACTCGTATGTCCATGATAATAACATAAACATTGCAAAATACAAAATACATTCTTGGAAGAAAAATAGTCATCCTACCCAAACACAGCTCAACTGCATTCTTACATACAAAATTAAACATTTTTTATGCTCTCCTGTAAAGTTCATCATTTTGAAGATACAAGGTTTTATCAGCAGGCTGACGATATATATATATATATATATATATATATATATATATATATATATATACTTTTGTATATATATGTGTATATATACTGACCAAAAAAAGGAACGCATTGATTTTATCGAGCGTAACTGTTATAAATCAACACTTCATTGGTATCAAATCTAAGAGGGAATCTCAGCCAATAGATATAACAGAAAATCGGGTTGAAATATCACCATGTTGGCTTTTATTTAACAAGGTGAAGTTCGACATTACGAAACACAAATGACACTATCAGCATCTCGTCTGTCCCCCGTTAGCATCGCGCACGGCGGTACACCTGCTTCTCATAGACATCACCAGACGTCTGATTGTTGCTCGTGGAACGCTGTTCCACTCTTCGGTCAGTGCTTGTCTGAGCTGACGCACTGTAGCTGGCGGTGGCTGATGTCTCCGGATCGCTCTATCCAGAATGTCCCGCAAGTATTCTATAGGTGAAAGATCTGGAGAAAATGCTAGCCAGGGAAGGATTTGCACGTTTTCGGCCCGAAGGAACTCCATACAGATACGTGCCACGTGCGGATGCGCATTGTCCTGTTGGAAAGTCAGTCGGTGACGTCGGACAATTTCATTACTGTAACGGACGGCGTTGAGGTTTCCTTCAACAAAATGAAGGTTGGTTCGGTGTGTAGCAGACGGTTGGTCGTGATACGATGGTCAGACGCTGGAGTCGTAACACGTGGCCTACCGGATCTGGGGCGATCGGCCGTGCGTTCAGTGGCATTAAACCTGGTTCTGAGGCGACTAATTGTCGCAGAATGCACGCCAAATTGACGGGCAACTCTATCTACCTGACTTCCAGCCTGTAGCATCCCAATTGCGCGTTCTTGTTGAACTTCCGTTAGTCGTGGCATTATAACCCAACTGATTTTTACTCATTTTAGGTTGGACTTTTATAGGCCCCGGTGTCTACAAGGAACTCAAAACAAAAATGGGAGTGTTAGGACAATGGTAGTACCTGGACCTGAGCACTGCCGATTGTTTGGTTCTGGACGAATGGCGGTTCCAGAATACCCGCTGTGGCTGCGAAAATTTGTGTGGTAGAAGTACTCACCTCCAAAAATAACTCAGAGCAAAACCATCTTTCTCAATGGGTTTGTTGAAATTTGGCACCGGATTACGTAATTGCGTTTCTTTTTTTGTTCAGTGTATATATATATCAGTGGCAGCTGGTGAACTGGCGATAGGGGAGGCTCAAAACAATTCCTTAAAACTAATGATTGGTCACGACCTGTTTTCACTCATTCATTTAAATTACCATTACAGAAACTCTGATAACTCAACATTATCAGCTGTGGCCAGATTTCATTTATAACGCATACTGATTATGACTCCGGACTTCTCATGCTTTTCTTTATTCAGGGATTGGAGGCGATGCATGTGCTTCATGATCGTATAAATGAAATAAGATCATTTGAAACGTCTTTATGCAATTCCATCGCTTCCAACCCCTCCGTTGCACAAGGACTTCAATTCCGCGTGAGAATCTCTCACATACGCGTCGATTGAATAATTGCGGACTACAGCAGAGGAACGTAAATATGCCGCTTAAACTCACACCGAATGCGTAAGAGTTGACAGGTATGCGTTATAAATGAAAACTGGCCACACCTGATAATGTTGAGAGTTTTCGGAGTTTCTGTAATGGTAATATAAATGAATAATTGAAAACAGGTCGTGACCAATCATTAATTTTAAGGGATTGTTTTCAGCCTCCCCTATCGCCAGTTCACCAGCCGCCACTATATATATATGAGTCACTGAGTCAGAGTAAATTGAAAAACAGCGTAAATGACTTAATTTGACTTATGTCATTATCGTAATCATTCCATCTAAATCCAACTGTTTTGGCTTTGTTTTTTTTAAATCAACCAAACATCTATACAGCCTCTCATTTGAATAAAACCCATTCTAATATATAGGAAAAAAAAATTGGATTCTAACTGGAGCAGATTTAAGTACAAGGAGACATGCGATAAAAGAAAACTGCAGAGACTTATATTAAAAACATAGGCAGAAACAACAATCACTTTGCTATTATACAGCATGCATGCAATAACTTTGAACATAAAATATATTTACACTAAAATTTTATTTTCCTGTTTGCCATTATATCTGACAGTGAAGTAGTTTGTAAAAATTCTGGAACTCTGTAATCGATCAAAACAGAACTCTCTCGACTATGCGTGCAACACACTAATCTAAAAAAAAAAAACAATAGGATCAGTGGCGTGTATTTGGCATTGAGCATTGGTAAAACACTGACATGTCAGTCAAGATCAGGGTGTTCAACTGCTTGCAAAAACATAAAAATGATGTTTCGTTATTGATGTAAAATTTAATGCCAATACATGAAGATATATTCTGAGATAAGGTATTCAAAATTTCAAAGTGTTATGGCTTGTACTTTTCAAGATATGATGTGTAGAGTGGGACCACTGAATGAACCATTTGTTTACGTTTTTGACACTACAGTTTGTACAATCATGGCACTGTTATTAATATGTGAGATCACTGATTTTCAATATCTGCAATATAAATGTTATTAGGCTGTTTTCTTTGTGACCTAATAATACCGAATTTTATTACCCCACCCCGCCTGAAGGGGGAGGGCAAGGGGTATTGTTTTTGGTTTGGTTTGTTTGTTAACACTTTAGCAGCAAAACTAATGGCCAGATTCACTCCAAATTGGGTTTAGGGATTGCCACTGACCCAGAATAGACGCCTATTGAATTTAGGAAATGTAGGTCAAAGTATGTGCGAGGGGCGGGGTTTGTTGTGCCTGGCACCACTTGTTTTAATTTATTTGAAACTTTGGAAAATTGAAGTTAATATGTTGATTACCTTGAGTACCAAATGTACAATTCCAAACAGTCTTTGTAATAGTCTGTTATGAATAAGTAGACACTGACAAAAAAATTTCAGTAATGGTGATATTTTCAAACAACATACATTTCAACAGTCTTTTGATGCCTAAAATCTCACTGAAAACTCCATTTGGACATCATTACTGCATATACTCCATTTATACGAAGTTCACTCGATTATACTGGTTGTATAAAAAAAAAAGTGTACACTTTGAAAAATGTTTCCAAAATTCAAATAATATCATTTTCCAAAAATCTATTATGATGTATTGATGGACCATGCCCTCATGCTCCTATTGACACCTTGTTAATCGCCTGCTGTTCCGCATGAGTGAACACGGATTATTTATTTTCACCCGATCTAAACTGGCTTGTGCACAGAAATGAGAGGGTTAAAAACGAAACAAACACAATGGTTTGCAAGTTTTATTTATTTAATTTTTTAACATTTAATTTTTTCCTCACAAATTTTCATGAAAATTGGATCATTCCTTTGTCCGCTACCAGCCCACTAACATCGGACTCACATTCTGCTATTCTCAACACACTTACAACAGCATGACTGTACTTAGGTCCATGGTTCAAGGAACATTGCATTCAAATGTCAGTCTTCGACATGGGCTTCATTCCTTTGTACACACTACACAGACCTCTGCTCTCCTCAGCATGTCATAAACAGACCGTCAGACCATTGCAGGATCCTGCCTCAAAATGGCAACCTTGGCAATCCGAGTCTGAAGTTGGCGGGCTGGTAGCGGACAATGGGTTAATCTAATTTTCATGAAAATTGGTGAGAAAGAAATTAAATGTCTGAACTTGCCAACCATCTTGTTTGTTTCATTTTTAACCCTCTCAATTCTGTGCACAAGCCAGTTTAAATCGGGTGAAAATAAACAACCCATGTTCACTCATGCGGAACAGCAGGCGATTTACAAGGTGTTAATAGGAGCACGAGGGCATGGTCCATTAATACATCATAACAGATTTTTGGAAAATTATATTATATCAATTTTGGAGACATTTTTCAAAGTGTAAACTTTTTTTAGATACACCCTGTAGATATGACACTGACCAGACCACAAATTAAGTACTGTAAGTTAAAAGGCATGGATATAACATATGTAAGAAATGATATACAACCCTAATTCTAAAATAGTTGGGACAAAGTGTAAATTGTGAACGAAATCAAAACCCTATGACTTTCAAATCACACCAGCCAATATTTTATTCAGAATAGAACAGAGATAACATAGCAAATGTTGAAACTGAGAAATTTTACAATTTTTATCCACAAAATGAGCTCATTTCAAATTTGATGGCTGCTACAGGTCTCAAAAAAGTTGGGACAGGGGCCTGTTTACCATGGTGTAGCATCCCCTCTTCTTTTTAACACAGAGTGGAGGCGTCTGGGCATTAAGGAGATAAGTTTCTTGAGTTTAGCCATTGGAATTTCATCCCACTCTTGTTTAATACAGGCTTCCAGCTGCTGGAGAGTTTTGGGTCTCCTTTGATGGACTTTTCGTTTAATCACGTGCCAAATGTTCTCAATCGGTGAAAGATCAGGACTGCAGGCAGGCCAGTTCAACACACGGACTCTTCTACTACGAAGCCAGGCTGTTGTAACAGCTGCAGTATGTGGTTTTGCATTGTCCTGCTGAAATACACAAGGCCTTCCCTGGAATAGATGTTACCTGGAGGGGAGCATATGTTGCTCTAAAACCTTTATACACCTTTCAGCATTCATGGTGCTTTTTAAAACATGCAAGTGTCCCACACCATATGCACTAATGCATCCCCATACCATCAGAGATGCTGGCTTTTGAACTGAATGCTGATAACAGGAGGGGTGGTCTTTCTCCTCATTAGCCCGGAGGAAACGACGCCCATGATTTCCAACAAGAATGTCAAATTTGGACTCGTCTGACCACAGGACACTTTGCTACAGTACATTTTAAATGAGACTTGGCCCACAGAACACGGCGGCGCTTCTGGATCATGCTCAACAATGGCTTCCTTTTTTTGCATGATAGAGTTTTAGGTGACATCTATGGATGGCACGGCGGACTGTGTTTACAGACAGTGGTTTCTTGAAGTATTCCTTGGCCCATTTAGTAATGTCAATGATAGAATCATGCCGGTGAGTGATGCAGTGGTGTCTGAGGGCCCGAAGATCACGGGCATCCAGTAAAGGTCTTCGGCCTTGTCCCTTACGCACAGAAATTTTTCCAGTTTCTCTGAATCTTTTGGTGATGTTATGCACTGTCGACAATGAGACCTTCAAAGCCTTTGCAATTTGACGATGAGGAACATTGCTTTTAAAGTACCGGTATTCCACAATTTTTTTTTGCACAAGCCTTCACAGGTTGGAGAGCCTCTGGCCATCTTTACTTCTGAGAGACTCAGCCTCTCTAAGACATCCCTTTTATAGCCAATCATGTTACACACCTGATGCCAGTTAACTTATTTACTTGCTAAATGTTCTTTCAGCTGATTCTCTTATATATTAATTGCTTTTTCAGCCCTTTTTTGCCTGTGTCCCAACTTTTTTGAGACCTGTTGCAGCCAGAAAATTTGAAATAAGCTCATTTTGTGGGTAAAAATGTAAAATGTCTCAGTTTCAACATTTGAAATTTTATCTATGTTCTACTGTAAATAACATATTGGCTCGTGATCTGAAAGTCATTGCATTTTGATTTTATTCGCAATTTACACTTCGTCCCAACTATTTCGGAATTGGAGTTGTAATTTTTTTAAAACTTAATTTCAGTCATAGGTCGGAAATGAGTTATTTCACATGTAACAGCAAATTATAATTTGTGTTTCGGACACTACAAAAGTTTATATCAATGTACATCATGTAAGTAAAAAAAAATCTGTCAGCAGAATATAACAAACATCATTTGATAGGTACAAATGAGTCCAATCATAGATACATAAAAATGGTTTGTGGCTGCATCTTTTGACCTTGATACTGGATACGTTGCAGACACTACAAAACTTCTGTCACAAACAATGAACTATATTTGAGCATACACAAGACCCACAAGATGTTGGCAAATGTGCTAAGGAACTATTGCAGCTTGAAAACTGATAAAAGCTTTACTGTAACCAGAACAAATGGCATACAAAATGTTCATTTTGGTGTTTTTATTGCCCTGATAATGATATATCATTCTGGAAAGATGAATTTTATAATACCTGAGATGGTTTATTAAACGTTTCATGGTTATATCAATTTTCTTCATATCAATATGACCTAACCTGTAAATAATCTTGTTAACCACATCATTGTAAAACATAGCCATATTTGCCATTAAAATATTATACAGCTTTGCAAGAAAGCAAAAGGGACAAATTGCAAATGCATAACATGATTATATGTATTGTTTCCATAACTATAAACAGGCGTCTTTTTTTTTTATAATTAACATTGATGGTGGAATTTTAGAGTTTATCCAATGCATTAGCAAGATGTCAAAACTCAAACGCAAGTTTTATTTTACTTGACAGTGTAATGTCACACAGCAAAAGCATAACAAGGCATAATACAAATGGACACCCTGATCTTGACTAACGTCTATGGAAAGCAGGGCCATATCTCGGGAGTTGGCAGGTAAATTTTGATGATTGACATCTCTATTGAACAATCAGAGATCGGAGGACCAAGGGATGTCCCCAAATCCATAAAAACGACATCATTTGCAAGCAGCAAAGAAGAGAAGACATGGAGTGTGTAGCGAATGTGCTTTCCTATCCCTCATAAGACAGCTCCTCCTGTATTTGAAAATAGCTGGGAATCATTTCAAAGGATCAAAGAGACTTTGGACTATATATAAAAAGCATTTTTATCCAGTCCAACACAACTTTGATCACAATACATCTAATGTAAGACTGAATTTTTGGTTATGGGTTTACAAAGCGCAGTTTGTAATTGTGCTTCGTTGGCTGCTAATTCAGTGAGTTTTGGTCACAGAATGATGATCCTTTTATAATTAGGATCCATAAAGTCTCTGTTTCCATATGATTTATTGCTTGCGTGGTAGAATGAAGTTACGGATTTGTTAGCTTCACATAAGCGACACGTGCACCATTCGTGTGTTTTTGCTAATATCTCATTTAGTAGCTTGGTGTTCGAATTGTGTTCCGTTTTGGTAAAAATGGCTATCATACGCTTTTAGTTGAGCTTCTTCCCGTTAAGTGGGCATATAACATGACGATACTGCTTCACGTTTACCTTGTCCTGGGTGGTGTTTTTCGTCAGATACACGGCTGGGCCTGGTACCGGGGCTGTTCAGGTTGAAGAGGATAATAAATGCAGAAATTGATTGCGCCCCTCTTGTCAATGGTGCCTGCCAATATCCCTTAAGCAGATCAAATTTACTTACAGACTTTGCAGATACAAACTGATAAATCCAATCATCCATCCGCGAAGTAGAAATGCATCCAGCCTGGTGACACTGATGACCTTACAAAAATCAGGGCAAAATCTGAGGGTGTTATCAGACTTGGGGAAAAGCACACCTGGTGAGGCCCAGCTACGTAGAAGGTAAACACAACATTGCTGAACCATTAAGCATATACCCCTGCAACAAAATACAGCATTTGCCCTAATTGGAAGAAACGTGATATAAATGCTGATCAGTTCCTCAGATCATCCCCACCTGTATATCATGCTTTATAGGGAGGGAGGGTTTGTGAAGTTGTGTCACCAAACTTAGAAAACTGCCAATTAGGTCAGCAAACTCAGCATGCAAATGGCCTAAAAAATGATCCAAGTTGTTAAGAGCTTTAGTGTTCTTTAGCTGACCACAACAGTGTTTGATAAAAAAGTTGAGACTCTTCTCTGTCACTGCTTCTAACTGAAAGGAATAATCCACCACAGTGTTTGCAAGAGCAATAGGCTGGACACACTGAACTATGCATGCTTGACACTTGGCTCAACTGTACGAGAGTAATACAGCTTTAACAGTTTGACATGACAATGCTGTGATTTCTTCCTATGCTCTGGAGTCGAAAATCAAGTTGTTTTTCTCCGAGATCTGTTTTACCACTGTGTGAGGACCTGTGAACCTGGCCTGAAAGAGTGACCCGACAACTAGCAAAAGAGCCAGCACTTGATTGCCAGGACTGAACTGGTGCTGCTCAGCTTGTTGATCATAAGCATGCTTCATTTTTACTTGTGTAGTAGCTAATGTCTCTCTTGTCAATTCCCTAGCAACATACAATCTAAGCCCAAACCCATTCACAATGTCAGTTAGGTTCTTTGGAGGATCACTTCACTTAAAATTGTCCTTTAACTCTGCCAGAGGAGCACATACAGAATGTGCAAACACCGGGTCATTGGGACTAAACCCAGTGCTTTCCTGGGTAACCCCCCTAGCTGCTAACATTAACCACGGCAATGCTTCCACCCAGTTCTTGTCCAACTCCGTGCAAAATGTGCACAGCAGTGACTTCACTGTTTGGTGAAAACGCTCAAGTGCCCCATGACTTTGTGCATAAAATCTATGTTGGACAAGGGGGGTGCTGTTGTGGCTGTTCTCCTCAACCTGAGAAAAGCATTTGATACAGTGAACCATAAAGTGCTCGTTGCCAAACTTTCTACATTTAACTTTTCTGATGATGCGCTTGAATTGATATAGTCATATTTGTACCATAGAAGTCAACATGTAAAAGTTCAACCACCAATTAGACGCTCTTAATTGCCTTACTGGTGATCCACAAGGATCCGTCTTGGGACTGCTTTTATTTAGCCTTTATATCAATGACTTACCCTTCGTATGTTCTGAAGTAGAGACTCAGCTTTATGCTGATGACACAGTGATATATGTACACCGTGTCCCAAAAGTTCATGCACCATAGAAAAAGTCAACTCAGATTGTGAATATTCAACAGAATGCGTTTATTCAAAAGCCAATGTATCGCCCCTGCATCTTAATTACTGCCCTCAGCCTGTGGGGCATAGAATGCACTAAGCTGTTTAGAACGGAAGGCTGAAAGTTTCCCTACTCCCGCACAGCCCTCGCATTGAGCTGCTTCATGGTGGTAGGGGGTGGGCTGTGGAAGACCCGACTGTTCAGGATACCCCAGGAGTTCTCAATCGGGTTGAGGTCCGGGGAGTTGGGTGGCCATTCCTCTTTGCGCAGAAAGCCAGGAAGCTGCTCAGAACACCACTGCTGAGTTGAATGAGCAGTATGTGCGGGGGCACCATCTTGCACGAAGACCATTTCCACACGCCTGTTGAACATCTTCCTAGCAGTGACGGGGCCCGATTTCTTTTTTCTGGTGAGTATGGGAAGTAGTACTGGCTGGAGAATGTTCTTGACATAATACTCAGCATTGATGGTGGTGCCCTGGGGTACAACATGAAACTCCAACAGCCCTGAAGATGACATTGCCCCCCAGACCATGCAATGGGCGCTGAACTTAACTTGTTCAGAAAGTGGCACTTTCTTTCGATCGTCGGTGTAGATGCGGTCATTTTGGCTGTTGGGAGTTGGAAATAAGTAGAGTGGGCACTCATCACAGAAAACTCAGTTTTCCCAGTGTCTTGAGGTCATTGTGGCATACTTCTTTGTAAAAGCCAGCCGCTTCTCCTTTTGCAGTTTGGTAAGGTGAGGAATCCACTGTCTTCTGTATGCTCTCAGACCCAGTTTCTCAGTCAGAAAACGATGGATGGTATTCTTAGAGACTGCTTCCCCAAGATTCTTCAGTCTTTGACTGAGTCTGCGGCAGGATTGGTGTCTCTTTCCCTTGGTCTTTCGGCTGAGGTCCTTGGCCCTGGAACTCAGGGGCGACCTGCACGGGGCTTGTCTTCAAGGGAGTCACAACTCTGGTGTCTCTGCCACCACTTCTTCACCCATCGTATGCTTCTGCCAAGGTCCTGAGCTCCTCCCTGCAAGTTTTCCCTGCCCTGTGCAAGGCAATGGCTTCAGCACGGACCTGAGACTCTGAAATAGCAGCCTTTCCAGGCTTTTGTTTGGCCATCGTGGCAGCACTACCAAAAAGGTTCTCTCAGTGACAGTTCTCTCTTGGTTCCTTGGTCAACCAAGAAATTTATAGGCCTCTCGCAAACAGATGAACTAATTAAACAACCTCACAACACCTGGCTGACCAGGTGCAACCCATTTTGGAGACAGACATGTTGCCCATTGGGGTACATGAACTTTTGGGACACGGTGTATATGGCAGCTCAAAACAAGAGGCAGCTGATAAACTTACTGAGGCACTGGACGGCATCACAGCATGGCTAAATAATTTATGCCTTCAACTAAACACTAGTAAAACTGTTGGAATGTTCTTTTCCAAAAAGTCACCCACAAATCCAGATCCAGACATGATTTTGTTGGGTGAAAAACTCCAAATTGTAAATTAATACAAATATCTGGGCATACTAATTGATTCACAGCTGTCTGTCAAATCCCATGTGAAGAAAGTCTGTCATAAGATTAAATTCAAACTTATCCAATTTTAGATTTATCAGAAACTCAAAGACCACTGATGCAGCGAAGCTTTATATAAATGCAGTTATTGTTTCGCGTCTAACATATTGCTTGATGGGTTTTGCACAAGCTAACAAGACCACACTTAAACCGCTTAAAACATAATATAAACAAAGTCTTAAAGTCTTGGACCGAAAACCTAGCACCTATCATCACTGCCTTATTTTAAGAAAATACAATCTCTTGAGTTGGGATAATTTCATTAAGTATGTTAATCTTTGCCTTGTTTTTAAAATATTGCACAACATTGCCCCCCTCCACTTTAAACATTCATAACTCAGAGGTCAAATAATAACAGTGTCATGGTAATGGTTTTTTGTCATGTTTATGTTCATGTTTATGTTCAGGATCTGTGTTCATGATTTTGTCTTTTATTTATTCTTTTTGGTTATTGTAATCCTCAGGTTTTTAGTTCATTCCATTTCTCAGTTCCATTGCACTTGTCTCCCCTGTCTTGTGATCTAGTTGGTTCAGTCCGTCTTCCCGGTCTGTGTGCTCACTTACTTCGGGTGATTTAAATTTATTCTGGTGTTTAACATATTCCTTCGATTCTCGTTTACTTCCTTCGCCTTACTGTTCTGATTACTAACAAAACTAACATTTGTATTTTGTATCATAGTCTACTAACCCAACTAATCCATGTATATAGATTACTAACTTACTAACGAGCAGTCTAGTTAAATCTGTAAAGTTGCACCGCTACTAATTAATACTAATTCCCTCTCAGCAATCACCCTGTTCTAGTCTCCGCCTCTTGCTCAGCTTTACCTGTCTCCCCCTGCATTTCTGCGAGATCTCTCGCACGTGCTTAATTACTTTCCTGCACTCGTTATCTGTGCACTTAGAACTCCTTGACTGGAGCTGTTTAAATGTCATAGGCTGTCTGTGTGATTCCCGTCCGTGTCTTGGCTTTCGCCAATTTTCGTGGTTAGGGTTTCCCTCATGTGATTCTCCCGTTGTAATTAGTCTGATCCAGCTCACCTGTTCCCTGCGTAGCATGTGACTTCCCTCTCGTCTATTTAAGAGTCCTCGTTGATCAATATTTCTTTGTGCAGAGCGCCTTGTATGCCATTGAGTATTGTTTTCCTTCGAGTGGTTTGTCCGACTTCGATTCTTGCCATAGCCCTTCCTGTATTGTTTTGTCTTTTTGGATTTCGACCTATTTTTGTATGACCACGATTTCTGTGTTTGGATGCCCTGTGTATGACCCTTGGCTTTGTTCATCGACTACGACTTTTTGCCTACCGTCCATGTACCTTTGCCCATCTGTCTACCTGGTTCTGACCCCTGCCTGTCTAGTCGACACTGTTTTTGGATTTCGTATTGTGGCTTGGCAATTCTTGTGTTTTTTGGCTTTGACTCGGACTTCATTAAAGGCATACGTTTTTTGGATTTCCCTCTCTTGCGTGTGGTTCCTGAACGCCCCGTCACAGTACGTTCTGACCACCATGGAACCAGCAAGAGAATCCAAGTTAGAAGATACGGTGGCGAACCAGGCCGTCATGCTGGAGATCCAACAGCAACAGTTGTTAGCCGTCATGCAACACCTTTAGTCCATGACGTACCAGATGTCGGACCTGGCTTCTGTGGTGAGTTCTAGCCAGCCTGCACTCGCCACCGGCTCTGCAACTGCCCCTGCTCCTGCACCGGGGCCGCCCCTGCTCCCATTCATGAGCCACGCCTTCCACCAACCGGAGAAGTACGACCGGCACGTGTCGTGCTTTTCTAATCCAGTGCAAGCTAATCTTTGGCCTCCAACCAGCTACCTTCCCCACTGAGCAAGCCCGAGTGGCGTACATCATCACCCAGCTCACCGGAAGGGCCAAGCAGTGGGCAACCGCTGCCTGGGAAGCTGGCCTGCCTTGCGTGCAGTCATCTAAACTACTGGAGGAAGAGATGAGACGCATATTTGACCGATCCAGGCACGGGCACGAGGCTGGCCGAGAGCTCCTGCATACCCGCCAAGGTAGCCATTCTGTTTCTGATTACGCCATAGATTTTCAGACCCTGGCTACCAACAGCAGTTGGCAGAAGAGGGCGCTGTATGACGCCTTTTTGAATGGTTTGGCTGAGAGGATTAAGGATGAACTCCTTACCCGCGAGCTGCCTGAAGAGCTGGAGGCTCTTATTAACCTGGCTATTCGTGTGGACTCACGTTTAGAGGAGCGAAGACGGACGAAGCAATCCAGTGCTTCCCCTGACCTCCCCATCTTGACCCAGGTGAGACGGCAGCTTCCTCTCCAAACTTCTGCGGCTCCCAAGACTGCTCCTGAGGGGGAACCTATGCAGATGGACAGAGCCAGACTGACTAAGGAAGAGCGGGAACGCAGGTTCAGGGAGACGGCCTGCTTCTACTGCGGCAAGGCTGGACACATTGTCTCCCAGCTAAAGGCCAACGCCCACCCATGAAAGGGCCACTAGTGGGTGTAACTCCCGTTGAAGTCTCTTCAACCAGCCAAACCTGTCTGCCCATCAGTTTGGAGTGGGAAGGGGGGTTCAAGCAGACCACTGCCCTGGTGGATTCTGGAGCTGAGGTCAGCTTCATTGACGCTGAAACGGCGCGCAATTGGGGAATACCTCTGGAGGAGGTTTCATGTTCACGTATTGCCAATTCGGTGAACGGTCAGAGGATCAGCCGTATCACTCACTCCACTGCCCCCATCAAGCTGCGCATCTCAGGCAACCACCAGGAGACCATCAAACTGAACCTCATTGACTCCCCTCACACTCATGTTATCCTGGGCCATCCTTGGATGGACAAACACAACCCCGAAATTGATTAGGCTACCCATGAGATTAAGGGCTGGAGCCCTAAATGTTCACAGTCATGCCTTGTAAATGCTCATGTTCATGTTCCTTCCCCTGCAGAGATCCCGAACCTGGAGAAGGTTCCTCAAGTATATCATGACCTCAAGGAGGTGTTTTCCAAGTCCCATGCCACGTGTCTACCCCCTCATCGCCCTTATGATTGTGCCATTGATCTCAAGCCAGGTACCATGCCCCCTAGAGGCCGTCTGTTTTCCCTGTCCTGTCCCGAGACCCAAGCTATGGAGAAGTACCTGAGCGAGTCCCTCGCTGCCGGAATCATCCGCCCATCCTCCTCTCCTGCTGGGGCGGGGGTTCTTCTTCGTGGGTAAGAAGGACGGGTCTCTACGTCCATGTATTGATTATAGAGGCCTCAATGAGATTACTATTAAGAATCGCTATCTGTTGCCACTCATGACCACTGCTTTCGAGCTTCTCCAGGGGGCCACTGTGTTCACTAAGCTAGACCTACGCAACGCCTACCATCTGGTCCGCATCCGCGAGGGGGATGAGTGGAAAACGGCGTTTAACACCCCTACGGGGCACTGGGAATATCTAGTTCTTCCCTTCGGGCTGACTAACGCCCCAGCTGTATTCCAGGGTCTGGTCAACGATGTTTTAAGGGACATGATAAATAAGTTTGTTTTTGTGTACCTCGATGACATACTCATTTTTTCCAAGACCCTGGAGGACCATGTCAAGCAGGTGCGACAAGTCCTGAAGCGCCTCCTGGAAAACCGCCTTTTTGTGAAAGCCGAGAAATGCGAGTTCTCTGTGCTCACCACAACCTTCCTGGGGTTTGTCATCTCTGCTGGTGCCATAAGCATGGACCCCTCCAAGGTGAATGCTGTCACTGATTGGCCCAGACCCACAGATCGTAAGTCATTGCAACACTTTTTGGGGTTTGCTAACTTTTACCGCAGATTCATTCGCAATTATAGTTCTGTTGCTGCCCCTCTCACGTCACTAACGTCGAGTAAAATCAAGTTCCAATGGAATGATGAAGCGGAGAATGCTTTTATCAGCCTCAAGACACGTTTTACCACAGCCCCTATTCTGTCAATTCCTAACCCCGAAGCTCAGTTCAATGTGGAAGTGGATGCATCTAACACTGGCATTGGAGCCATCTTGTCTCAAAGAACTGAAAAAGATAATAAGATTCATCCATGTGCTTTCTACTCTCACCGTTTAAGTCCCACAGAGCAGAATTATGACATTGGCAACCGGGAGCTGTTGGCTGTCAAACTGGCATTGGAGGAGTGGAGACAGTGGCTAGAGGGCGCCAAACTCCTGTTCCTCGTTTGGACTGACCATGAGAACCTTGAGTATCCGCAAACGGCTAAGAGACTGAATCCTTGTCAGGCCAGGTGGGCGTTGTTCTTCTCTCGCTTTAATTTCCATCTCGCTTATCGCCCAGGCAATAAGAATGTCAAACCAGACGCACCATCTCGGATGTTCGAACCTACGGACAAGGAACCCTGTACAGACACCATCCTTCCACAGGAAGTTTTTGCCAATGCCATAGCCATGAACATCGAGAAAGAGGTGAGAGATGCCCTTAACGACTCTGCTGCTCCCAGCACATGCCCCACTAATCGCTTGTTCGTCCCCATAACCAAACGTCCTCAAGTTTTGGAATGGGGACATGCCTCTAACTTAGCCTGTCACCCAGGAGTCAACCACACTCTAGACTTTATTGCATGTCGTTTCTGGTGGCCAGATATGCGTAAGGATATCCGGGACTACATCTCCGCCTGCTCGGTCTGTGTCCAGTCTAAAGCCTCTCACCAGCCCCCTCAAGGCCTACTCCAACCACTACCCACACCCCATCGCCCTTAGTCACACATTTCTCTAGATTTCATCACCGGGTTGCCCCCTTCCAATCACCATAACACTATCCTCACTATTGTAGACCGTTTTTCCAAAGCTGTTTATTTCATTCCCCTCACGAAACTCCCCACTGCACAAGAAACCGCCTCCCTACTTATCCAACACGTTGTCCGTCTCCACGGCATCCCCACTGATATTGTTTCTGATCGAGGTCCCCAGTGCACTGCTAAACTTTGGAAAGCCTTCTGCACCTCACTTGGCACTACAGTCAGTCTCACATCAGGTTTTCATCCCCAGTCCAATAGCCAGACCGAGCGGGCAAACTAATGCATTGAAACTGTTCTTAGGTGTCTCTGTTCTAAGAATCCAGCCTCCTGGAGTCATCAATTGCCGTGGGCCGAGTACGTCATCAACAGCCACACCTCCTCCTCCTCCAAGCTGTCTCCTTTCGAGTGTTGCATGGGATACCAACCGCCACTGTTTCCTAGTCAGGAGGAGGAGGTGGCCGTCCCGTCCGCCCAAGCCTTCATCCGCCAATGCAAACGCACCTGGAAGACTACACGCATCACCCTGCTCAAGTCGGCGGCCAGAATGAAGCGCCTGGCGGACAGAAGGCGTACTCCGGCTCCTGTTCACCGGGCAGGTCAAAGGGTATGGCTGACCTCTAAAGACATTCCAGTAAGAGGTGGTACCCGTAAACTATTCCCCAGATTCACTGGTCCCTTTACTATAGATCGAGTCATTAGCCCCACTGCTGTTCATCTTAGACTGCCCTTGTCTATGCGTAGGATTCACCCCACGTTCCATGTTTCTCAAGTTAAGCCTGTTGTTACCCACCCCTTGTGTTCTGGTCCTGATCCCCCTCCACCCCCCCGTATTATTTATAGTGGTGAAACCTACACGGTTCGCGCCATCCTGGACTGTCGTCGTCAGGGCCGTGGCCTCGAATACCTCATTGACTGGGAGGGCTACGGTCCCGAGCATCGGAGTTGGGTTCCCTCATGCTTCGTCCTTGACAAGGATCTGATTAAGGACTATCATGCCCAACACCCCAGACCCAGCCTTTAAACGCCAGGAGGCATTTCCTTGGGGGGGGGGGGGTACTGTCATGGTTATGGTTTTTTGTCATGTTTATGTTCATGTTTATGTTCAGGATCTGTGTTCATGATTTTGTCTTTTATTTATTCTTTTTGGTTATTGTAATCCTCAGGTTTTTAGTTCATTCCATTTCTCAGTTCCATTGCACTTGTCTCCCCTGTCTTGTGATCTAGTTGGTTCAGTCCGTCTTCCCGGTCTGTGTGCTCACTTACTTCGGGTGATTTAAATGTATTCTGGTGTTTAATGTATTCCTTCGATTCTCGTTTACTTCCTTCGCCTTACTGTTCTGATTACTAACAAAACTAACATTTGTATTTTGTATCATAGTCTACTAACATAACTAATCCATGTATATAGATTACTAACGAGCACTCTAGTTAAATCTGTAAAGTTGCACCGCTACTAATTAATACTAATTCCCTCTCAGCAATCGCCCTGTTCTAGTCTCCGCCTCTTGCTCAGCTTTACCTGTCTCCCCCTGCGTTTTCTGCGAGATCTCTCGCAGACGTGTTTAATTACTTTCCTGCACTCGTTATCTGTGCACTTAGAACTCCTTGACCGGAGCTGTTTAAATGTCATAGGCTGTCTGTGTGATTCCCGTCCGTGTCTTGGCTTTCGCCAATTTTCGTGGTTAGGGTTTCCCTCATGTGATTCTCCCGTTGTAATTAGTCTGATCCAGCTCACCTGTTGCCTGCGTAGCATGTGACTTCCCTCTCGTCTATTTAAGAGTCCTCACTGCAGTTCTGACTTTGTCAGAACGTTGATCAATATTTCTTTGTGCAGAGCGCCTTGTATGCCATTGAGTATTGTTTTCCTTCGAGTGGTTTGTCCGACTTCGATTCTTGCCATAGCCCTTCTTGTATTGTTTTGTCTTTTTGGACTTCGACCGATTTTTGTATGACCACAATTTCTGTGTTTGGATGCCCTGTGTATGACCCTTGGCTTTGTTCATCGACTACGACTTTTTGCCTACCGTCTATGTACCTTTGCCCATCTGTCTTCCTGGTTCTTACCCCTGCAACACAACACAACTCTCAGCCCGCATATTACTCGACACGCTCTCAGTTCAGAACAAATTGTGTAGCTCTTCGTTTTGTTTATTTTGCAAACGCCAGTTTTCATTGTCGTTTTGTTTTATCGCGGAAAGAAACAAAAACGACTTTATTCATTAAAAGCACAGTCAGTTTCTATCACAAGTGGGCTCTTCAAAGTAAAAAATAATGAATAACTCTCTGGAGAGTTTTTAATTCTTCACAATACATGTTGGAAAGTCTGCTAATTTGCTGTAATGAATGATCAGCAGTTCATATGTTCAATTCATTCCAAGTCAAAAGACCTCACAGTAGAACAACTAATGTTTTAAACTGAAAATGAAAGTCTGTGGAATTATCCTGAAATAAGGTATTTGCATCAGCTTGGAATGAGAAAAGCGATTACACTTGTATCATCTTGAATAAAATAAGGACAACTCAAACTTGCATATTTTTTTAAATTTCTTTGCTTCTTGCAAAAACAAATGCAGTGGTTAATATACTGAGCAACAAAAGAAACGCAAGATAAGACAGACCGGAAAATAAGTTTGCGCGTAATTATTATATAAAATCAAATTTATTTGCACGTGCACATTTACACTCATTTCAAACTTTTGTTTGTTTTGCGGTCACTTTGAGTAACCATAAGAGTACAGTATACTAACTTGCTAACTTGCATTTCTTTTGTTGCTCAGTATATTTTGTAGGGGAGAGCTGGTGCGAAAGTAACGTGGGACGAAAGTAATATGGCGATTTACTCACAGCCATCCGTACTTCGATGCGTCAAATTAGGTCAGCACGGGCAGCTCGCGACACTCTCCAGACCTGGGAAAAATCTTGAGGTTTCGTCGCTTCCCTGCGAAACGAGACCGGGAAGACCGTTTTCCACAGTGGTGAGTAAATTCAGACAAATGGTAATCTTTTGTGATTTAAAGATTGTCTTTATCGCTCTATGTGTCATATTTATTATGAAATGATAGGTCATTTAGTTTTGTAACATATCCTGAAGTTTGAAATGTCAGACTTTTTCCACTTTAGAAGCAATCCTGGTTCAAATGTCAGGAGTCACTATCGGGGCGGAAGTAGCAACGGTTACGTTCGTCCCTCTCTGCTAATGCGGCCGAATTTTCTGTTTTAAAGCTCATTAAAAAATGTGTGTGTTATATTTTACCGACAGAAAATGCCAAGAGTTAGGGTCAGAACTAACCAGAAAGGAAAGGTTGACCAGCAGGTTTACGAAAGGGCCTTTTTTGATGTCCAAAGAGGCGAGAGTTTAAGGAGGGCAGCAGAGGTGCGGGACAGAAGTACCAACGGTTACATTCGTCCCTCTCTGCTAATGTGGCCGCATTTTGTATTTTAAAGCTCATCAAAAAATGTGTGTGTTATATTTTACCGACAGAAAATGCCGAGAGTTAGGGTCAGAACTACCCAGAGAGGAAAGGTTGACCAGCAGGTTTACGGAAGGGCCTTTTTTGATGTCCGAAGAGGCGAGAGTATAAGGAGGGCAGCAGAGGTGCATAGCGTTTGTCATGTCAGGTACTGCAAGAGGAGGGCAGAGGCAGGAGGGCAGCAGACCAGAGTCCCAGGGTACAGGGCTCTCAACAAAGTCTTCACAGAAGAACAGGAGAAGAGACTGCAGGCATATATAAAGAGAGCAGCTGATATATATTTTGGCCTGAGTCCTAAAGAGGTTGGAGTAACACTGCAGACAGAGCTACACCACTACCGCCATTTGCCTAAGATAGCAAGCACCTCCGCTCCGGATCTGCCCAGGCTCTGAGCCGGATCAGCTGGAGTCAGCACAGAGCTGGGGCAGATCCGCAGCGGAGGTGCTTGCTATCTGGGAATTAACCTCTTTTTTCATGCTGTTTTAGGTGCGAAAGTTTGCATACGAGCTGGCCGAAAATATTGGCCTCAAAACTCCATGTTCATGGGAGAAAAACCAGATGGCAGGGAAGGATTGGCTCACCTCCTTCCTCGAGCGCAACAAAACCCTGTCCATCCGTCGACCTCAAGCCACCAGCATGTCCCGTTCCACCAGCTTCAACAAGACCAACGTGACAGCGTTTTTTAAAAACCTAAAGACTGTCCTCACCCGCTATAATTTTGAAGCAAAGGACATCTGGAACATGGATGAAACAGGTAAAAATTTATATTTAGATAAATTAAAAAGCAACAGTGATTTGCAACAGCAATAATTCATTTCATTTATTATTTCAGGTACCACAACGGTTCAAGTGCCAGACAAAATCATTGCCAGACAAGGGGCAGTGCCAGGTCGGTGCTGTGACCTCTGGGGAAAGAGGGACATTGATGACTGTTGCCTTTGCTGCCAACGCACAAGGCAACTTTGTTCCCCCTTACTTTATCTTCCCAAGGAAGAAGTTCCAGGACCACTTCATCCAGGATGGCCCCCTTGGCTGCACTGGTTCTGCCAATGGATCGGGGTGGATGCAGGACACAGATTTCTTGGCATTTCTACAGCATTTTGCAAGACACACCCGCGTGACCCCGGAGTCAAAGTTGCTGCTACTCGTAGACAAACATCCATCACACCTCTCTGTGGTAGCTATTGACTTTTGCATGTCGCATAGCATTGTACTCCTGTCTTTTCCACTCCACTGCTCCCACCGTCTTCAGCCGCTAGACCGAAGCGTTTTTGGTCCTCTGAAGCACTACATTAACAGTGCAGCAGACAATTGGATGTGAATGAACCATGGAAGAACTTTGACCATCTACAACATCCCAAGTCTTGTGGCTAAAGCTCTGCCTCAAGCTGCGACAGCAAGCAGCATTTCATCTGGGTTCGAGTGTACCGGTATCTTGCCCTTGAATCCAGATATTTTCAGTGAGACAGACTTTGCTCCAGCTTTTGTGACCGACCGTCCTGCACCAGCACCAGCTTCATCCCCAGTGCCAGTGCCAGCTCCATCACCAGCGCCCTCTTCATCACCAGCGCCAGCTCCATCACCAGCGCCTGCTCCATCACCAGCGCCCTCTTCATTACCAGCGCCAGCTCCATCACCAGCGCCCTCTTCATCACCAGTGCCAGCTCCATCACCAGCTCCATCACCAGTGCCCTCTTCATCACCAATGTCCGCTTCATCACCAGCGCCCTCTTCATCACCAGTGTCTGCTCCATCACCAGCGCCCGCTCCCTTAAGACACCACCAACCTAGCCAGAGCCCATATGAGCTGTATCCCCATGAGTCTGCCATTCCTGTAGATGGTGAGAGTTTGTGTCTGTGTGTGTCTTTAAATGTGCATGTTGAGCCTTGCCAAGCATTTTTTTTTAAATATTATCTATCCAGGTATGCTTGTGGTTCCAGGAACATCTAGTGGCATGCCAATACAGAGGTTCAGCCCAGAAAAGGTTCGCCCATATCCAAAGGCTGGCTCGAGGAAAGAAAATAAAATAAGAGGCAGAAGGAGGTGAGCAGAGTGCCGTTTTTAACTTGTCTTGATTTTCTTGCTTGTATAAAAACAAGCTGATTCTGACTATCATCTCATTGAATGTTGCAGGTCAACAGCAATACTGACCGACACCCCAGCAAAAGCTGCTTTGGAGGAGGAGAGTCGGCAGAGGGGCCAGAAAAAACAGTCCTCTTCAAAACGCCCAAAGAAAACGTTGTTTAATGGGCACACTGCAACCACCAACCAATGATGAGGAATGTCTTGTTTGTGGGGAGACATTTGCCTCATCTTTGCCTGGAGAAGTGTGGGTGCGGTGCATCTTTTGTCTGCTGTGGTCACATGAGGCATGCACTGAGGGTGCAGCTCATTATATCTGTCACAACTGTGATAATGAGTAAAGTAATTTCATAATTTTTATAAATAGACCAATTGCACGTTAAACATGTTCACGTTTACTTTTGAAACATTTGAAGCAAATTAAAATGTTTAAAACAAATGTCTGATTGTTTTTGTTTCTGTTTTAATGACAGTAATTTAAAAGATTCCAGTTAATTTCATCACGTTACTTTTGTCCGGCCTGTGTGCTACTTTCATCCCGACTGGAGGTGAACGAAAGTAGCAACGCGCAACTTCGTTCGACGTCAAACTATGCTGAAGTCAATATATATTGGGATGATTTAGCACCTGATATTGACAGAGCACACACGAAAGTAGTTAATCACTCCGAAAATTTTTTTCGGTCTGTAACATTATCTTTTAAAATTACGTCTATGTGAAAAATGTTACTTTCGTACCAGCTCTCCCCTCCCTGCAGGCACTGGACGTCAATAGACGTTGATCTGCGGTTGGATTCATGCTACGACGTCGGTGACCAAAAACCAACGTCCATTCAATGTCTATTTTCAATGTTGATTTGACATTGAATATTGACATCAAATGGCGGTGATATTTTGTTGGTTTTAAGTTGTG
Source organism: Gymnothorax javanicus (assembly GCA_029692085.1). Taxonomy (NCBI): domain Eukaryota; kingdom Metazoa; phylum Chordata; class Actinopteri; order Anguilliformes; family Muraenidae; genus Gymnothorax; species Gymnothorax javanicus. Next base: position 42,263,322 of record CM056203.1, read on the forward strand.
GTGTTGGGCAACCAAAGCCCAACGTCTATTAAACTTCATAAAATAAACGCTGTATCAACGTCATATTCTGACATCCTTCGACGTCGGAACTTTGTTTGTTTTAGGTTGTGGCGATCAGTAACTAAAATCGAACGTCTGACAAACATCTAAAGCCAACGTCTATCTGGCATGGAATGCCAACATATATAGTGACCAAAACCCAACGTCTGCTAAACATCATAATAATAACATCTACGCAATGTAATATTCTAACATCATTTGACGTTGATATTTTGTTGGTTTTAAGTTTGGTGTAACGTAACTGATATTAAAGGTCAAACGTCTGATGCCAACGTCACTTTGACATATAATTCTGACATTTATGGTGACCACAATCCAATATCTGTTAAACGTCATCATATAAATGTTGAAACAACATCATATTCGGACATCCTTCGACGTCGGAATTGTGTTGGTTTTACGTTTTGGCAATCAGAAACAAAAATCCAACGTCTGACAAACGTCTAAAGCCAATGTCAATCTGGCATAGAATGCCGACATATATAGTGACCAAAACTCAATGCCTGCTAAACGTTGGGTGGTTAATTTAAATGCCTACCCTGTCCTTCACTTGTCTTTGTTTTTGGTGTTGTTTAATATTCAATGTTTTTAACCATTACACCCCTATTACTTAGGTACAGTAACGAAGTACTTGTACTTCGTTACTTTACACCACTGCTGGTAACTTCATTAAATTGACCATCTGCTCCTCGGTCTGTATGGCAAGTTGATAGAAAAAAACGTCTGCTCCTATAAATGAAGTTCAAATACGGATGAAACACTGAAAATGAAATTTCCTCCCGCATCAGCTTTTTCTCCTTACTGTAGCCTCACTTATCCTGTATTCTAAAGTTTCAAATATTTCTTGCAGAGTGTCCTGAAGGCGCAAGGACGGGAGGATGAAACGGTTGCGAAAATTGCAGAGGCTGCCGCCTTCTGCCTAAAGTATGCCCCAGACCGGGTGGGCGGAGGTGGCAGGAAAAGCCAAGGATAACAAAAAAAAAAAAATCTTCTTGTTTCGGTGCTGTGTTTTAAATGCTGGAACAGTTATGTAGATTTTTGTTTAGCTAAAAAGCATTTATGAAAAAAATCAAATGTTGAGGTTTGTTCTTGAGGTTTTCTATTAAAAGGCGATTTTGTTAACCAGTCTTTGTCAATTATCCATAGTCTTGAGGTTGTCATGCCAACAAAATCCATACAACATTATTCTTTTGAAGTTGTTATTTGACAGCTAATGTGTTTTTCGATGGATATGTTTTCATATCCAACCATCATCTGTTGATGATCAGGTTGATGAAAATTTAAACTTGGTTAATGTTGAAATCAGACGTTGTTTAGGCATTAAATTCCAACGTTGGATAGACCCTTCATTTTTGTTGAATTTTAAAATTGTGTCGACGTCAAAACCCAACGAAAATCGGGTTGACGTCAAATTCGGCTGACATCAAATTCCCACGTTGGATAGACGTTATATTGTAGTTGAAAATGAAAATCGGGTTAACATCAAAACCCAACGTTGGTGTGACGTCGAAATACAACATCGTATAGACGTTGGAATTTAGTTGAGAATGAAAATCGGGTTGACGTCAAATCTCAACGTTGATTTGATATCAAAATTGAACGTCTGTCCAACGTTGAAGTTTGACGTTAAACCAACGTTAGGTTTTGATGTCAACCCGATTTTCATTTTCAACTAAATTCTAACGTCTGTTCAACGTTAGAGGCCAACGTCTTCATGACATCTAATTGACGTCCGGTGCCAGCTGGGCTATGTTGTTCAAACAAGTAAAATCATCCACCTGTTATCCCCTCATAACTGACGCTCCAGCATTTGGATTTCTAATTTAGTTTTCTGCATTCGTAATTTAACCTTCATTTAGTTGTTTAATTTTAATACTCTTGCATTGACTCGGTCAGCGATTTTCTGCCACACAAACTCAAGTTCGAGAAATTTTCTTTTCATATGAGCGATATGCAAAATTGTCAGTGCATTCCTCTGTAGAAGGCCAAGTGATTATCGCAGTACAGAAAAAAAAATCGTTAGCCTCATAGCATAATTGCCTAAGTCATATTTTTACCTGATTGAGTTATCAGCTGCCTGGACTTTTGTGTTGGCAAAAAAAAAAAAAAAGAAATAAAAATAAATAAATAAATAAAAATGCATATTTTCCTTTGTCCTCAAAACCTTAAAAATGACATAGGCTGTTAGGCTAACGAAATATACTGAAATATACTTTAGTTCTGCATATTTTATTTACAGACTGATTTCTGACTCGACGACAGTTTAAGAGCATAATAAATTGATTTAACGAAAAGTTGGTTATATTGCACATTCAATAACAAGTATTAAGATCAATTATTCCATCATTATGTTAGAGCTGAAGTGCACTGTCATTGGGTCAGAAATGACACTGTAAATAATATATGCAGAACTAAAGTGAAGAGGTGTTGGTGGGCCAGTAGGTGGCGATCTTCCCTCTGGTGGAATAATTCCCTAATGCCCCAGTGCAGTGATGGGGACACTGTACTGAAGGAGACGCCGTCTTTCGGATGAGACGTTAAACCGAGGTCCTGACTCACTGTGGTCATTAAAGATCCTATGGCACTCTTCGATAAGAGTAGGGGGTTCCCCGGTGTCATGGCTAAAGTCCCAACCTGGCTCTTTCGACCTGCCACCTAATCATCCCCTGATCCAATTGGCTGCGTATTTGCCCTCTCCCTCCCCAACTCAACCCCCAGGGCTCCCTTGAAAAAGAGATTTCAATCTCAATGGGACTTCCCTGGTTAAATAAGGGTTAAATAAATAAAATAAAAAAAGTCCTTGAGTATATGTTTCTTACAAAGCTGCAAACTAGTTGTTCTCATGAATGTGCACATACTTTTTGAGAATATTTTCATTTTATAATATCTGCACATTATACGTATTCTGGTGGAAAAATACTTGAACTGCCCTCAGAAAGTTTCTGCGAAGTGACAATTAAGGACGCAGGTTTTGGCCCACGGTAGAACGTACTTTTCTGGTGAACATGGTGAAATGGAAGCTTTCAGTGTACATGTAAAGAGAAAGTTAAGGTCGACGTCCACCTTTTGACACCACAGTAACCGCTAAACTTGATGTTATTATTATTGAGTTGTGTGGGCCGAGTCGTATCAAATTAAGCTATCTGTCAATGACGTATGTTGTATTGCTACATTATATGAAAAGGAAAATTGAAAAAACGCAAATTGGTGGAGTTAATGTTGTTTATTTTCAAGATCATCAAAATAACTTCGTGCAAGTTTTGTCAAAAGTAACAAATGCCAGTCATGAACCAAAGTGCATATTGTTTAAGATGTTGCGCATGTTCGTATAGAATCACTATTTTGAAATTTTGCGTTATTAGTGAAATAATTATGTTTTCGCTTTTAAGCCAGAATTGGGGTCCTTTCCTTCACTTTTGGTCCCATTTTCTCAGAAAATCAAAAATCGGCGTTTATACGAACCTGCATCACATTAATGTCGAAACAGACACGCTTTCAAAATACAGAAAATATGTTATTTGGAATGAGAGAACTTGTACGAAAATTTAAAAGCAAATAGTGAAAATATTTTTCGTAGGCCTACACTCCGTTCTGCCAGAATCGGGATTCTTTGCGGTCTAATAAATTTACGTGCATGACTTCTTCGACCTGAGAAAATCATAGAGTTTCGCAAGCGAACCTGGGTAATCAAACAAAAAATATGCCTGGATGGAAGTGAAATATTTTTGAACAGTGTATAATGCAGGAAAATGACTTGGAGAGAAACCAATTGGGACCATAGGTGGACGTCGACCATAAAGTTAAAATAAAGTTGTGTGTTTGTATTGAAATCTTATATTCACGTTATTTCATTTATTATTTAGTCGAGTCCCCGTAGGGGTTTGCGAGACTATTGTAGTCACCTTGTGAGTCTGTCTGTCTGTCTGTCTGTCTGTGTACGTGTGTTTCCGGGCAGATATCTCCAGAACCACTTGATCGATTTCAATCATCTTTCACATGTAAACACCTTGGGCTGACCTCACGGCATGACATAAATTTCGGGCTGTTGGGCGAGACTATGAATTCTCTGAATGCTTGTTCTGATTGGCATTGATGCTATTACTACATTGACTTGAAGCGAGGCAGTGGGAAAATTCAACTGGCATTATTAGAAAAACGCTGCCCTTTTATTTCCTGCGAACAGGGTACCAAGTAACCACGTGCATAGAGGGTACAAGCCCATGTGCGTCAAAAGGTAAACAAAAGCATGTGCTCGATTCTTATTGGCTGTAAGCTAATAAGATATAGTTGGTATTAAGAAGTCTTGTGGGGGAAAAAAATTTTCGCGGGCGGGAATCACAAAGGATATAAAGATCAATATCAATCTGCGGATATTACATTCATTCCGGTTACAAAAGGAATGTGATTAAGAAATCGGCCATTTCAAAGACATCAATAATTAAAACTGAGCACGGAAGCAACCTTAATCAGGAATAAACACATTTCAGTTTCAACGTTAAACAGGCGCACCGATATCATCTTACCTCTCAAAAAGTTTCAAGCGCTTGAAGCTTGACACATTTTCATTGTCATTAACTGTTTAACAGTTCGACGGACGTTTGAACCTGGTTTAAAATGATGACTTCTAAAAAAATGAATCAGTCAAAATGGCAAGGAAATTTGCGAAGTTATACATTGATTGTGTATTGGAATTCAAGCCTTTCCTTCCATCTTCCTTCCACCTGTGTACGCATTTCGTTTATCCCCACCAAACAAGAATACGTCCAAACGACGTCTTTTTGAGGTCTTCCAAAACGTCTAAATGACGTCCCCTGAGGAGCCAGAATGAAAGTTTTTATGATGTCTTTTTACGACATCTTCTGGATGTCCCGTATTAACGTCCACCAAACCTCTGCACAAGGTTAAAAATTAGTTCAAATGAGGTCGTTCTGGGCGTCTTTTCAACGTCAACTGCACTCTTATTTTAGAGATACTTGACAAAAAAAAAAATTACAGTTTCTGTCTCCTCCCTCGCGATGCCTCCCTATCTCTCCGACTGCTTTAATAGCTTTTAGATGTTGCTCTTGAACAATTGTTTTGACAATCAAAGAGCTTTCTTGTGGTAGTGAGGGGATTCGAATCTCAGAAGGGTTAATCATTGAACTACACTCGCTACTGACTGCGCCACGAAGATAGGTAAAGTGCACTGCGTAGTTAAGATGTGTTTCCCAACGACTACTCTCCATGGGTCATTCAACGAAGTCATAACAACTGGTATCCATAATATGAAAAATAATGTACTGGACTTATAGTATTATAGTGTTGGGAAAATTAAACAACTAAGAAAATTATTAACATGAAATTTTGTGTTTTAATGTGATCATAGTCGTCTGTTTTTTGTTTGTTTGTTGAAAGTGGCGACTCGCCCCGCAGCGGGGTTAATTGGGGGAAAGAGATCGGCAATCTGCGGTGCCGACAAGAGAAGCAGTTCTGCTATTGGCACCGCGGCGGGGCGGATAAGAGAAGCACTTCCGATATTTTCCCCACAAGTGGGCCAATAAGAGATTTAATTTTATTATCCGCCCCAGTCTTTGAACTTGCTGTAGCAATCGAGTTTCGCGAGGTTTTTAAGGTTTATTATTAACAAACAAACAAGGAAGCGGCTATTCGTCCAGTAGCGCTGCGGCGCCAAAGTTCAAAGTTCGTTTAATGACCTGTGGAAAGTAGTGGTCGGGAAACACATCTTAACTATACCACGCTTTTAACTTCGTGGCGTAACTTCAGTAGCGAGGATAGCTCAGTGATTCACAGTTCGGAGGATCGAATCTCCTCATTACCGCAAAAAGGAGCTTTGCTTGTCATAACAATTGTTTAAATGCGACATCTAAGAGCTATTAAAGCAGTCGGAGAGATAGGGAGGCATCGCAAAGGAGGTGGAGGGAGAAGACAGAAATTATATATACATTTTTTTTTACATCAAGTATCTCTAAAATAAGTGTGCAGTTGACGTTGAAAAGACGCCCAGAACGACCTCATTTGAACTAATTTTTAACCTTGTGCAGAGGTCTGGCGGACGTTAATACGGGACGTCCAGAAGATGTCATAAAAATACGTCATAAAAACTTTCATTCTGGCTCCTAAGGGGACGTCATTGAGACATTTTGGAAGACCTCAAAAAGATGTCGTTTGGACGTATTCTTGCTTGGTGGGTCAGTATTCTCTTCCTCTCATCCAATTTCATCGACATTTAGAAACAGAAATAGTACAACCCCAATTCCAAAATGGTGGGACAAAGTGTAAATTGTGAATAAAATCAAAACGCAATGACTTTCAAATCACATCAGCCAGAATTTTATTCACAATAGAACAGAGATAACATGGCAAATGTTGAAACTGAGAAATTTTACAATTTTATCCACAAAATGAGCTCATTTCAAATTTGATGGCTGCTACAGGTCTGAAAAAAGTTGGGACAGGGGCCTGTTTACCACGGTGTAGCATCTACTCTTCTTTTTAACACAGAGTGGAGGCGTCTGGGCATTGAGGAGACAAGTTTCTTGAGTTTAGCCATTAGAATTTGATCCCACTCTTGTTTAATACAGACTTCCAGCTGCTGTAGAGTTTTGGGTCTCCTTTGACGGACTTTTCGTTTAATTATGCGCCAAATGTTCTCAATTGGTGAAAGATCAGGACTGCAGGCAGGCCAGTTCAACACACGGACTCTTCTACTACGAAGCCATGCTGTTGTAATAGCTGCAGTATGTGGTTTTGCACTGTCCTGCTGAAATACACAAGGCCTTCCCTGGAATAGATGTGGTCTGGAGGGGAGCATATGTTGCTCTAAAACCTTTATATACCTTTCAGCATTCATGGTGCTTTTTAAAACATGCAAGTGTCCCACACCATATGCACTAATGCATCCCCATACCATCAGAGATGCTGGCTTTTGAACTGAACGCTAATAACAGGAGGGGTGGTCTTTCTCCTCTTTAGCCCGGAGGACACGACGTCCATGATTTCCAACAAGAATGTCAAATTTGGACTCGTCTGACCACAGGACACTTTGCCAATTTGCTACAGTCCATTTTAAATGAGCCTTGGCCCACAGAATACGGCGGCTTCTGGATCATGTTCAACAATGGCTTCCGTTTCGCATGATAGAGTTTTAGGTGGCGTCTGTGGATGGCACAGCGGACTGTGTTTACAGACAGTGGTTTCTTGAAGTATTCCTGGGCCCATTTAGTAATGTCGATGACAGAATCATGCCGGTGAGTGATGCAGTGGCGTCTGAGGGCCCGAAGATCACGGGCATCCAGTAAAGGTCTTCGGCCTTGTCCCTTACGCACAGAGATTTTTCCAGTTTCTCTGAATCTTTTGATGATGTTATGCACTGTCGATAATGAGACCTTCAAAACCTTTGCAATTTTACGTTGAGGAACATTGTTTTAAAGTATTCCACAATATTTTTTTACGCAAGCCTTCACAGGTTGGAGAGCCTCTGGCCATCTTTACTTCTGAGAGACTCAGCCTCTCTAAGACATCCCTTTTATAGCCAATCATGTTACACACCTGATGCCAGTTAACTTAATTACTTGCTAAATGTTCTTTCAGCTGATTCTTCTACATATTAATTGCTTTTTCAGCCCTTTTTTGCCTGTGTCCCAACTTTTCTGAGACCTGTTGCAGCCAGAAAATTTGAAATAAGCTCATTTTTTGGATAAAAATGTAAAATGTCTCAGTTTCAATTTGAAATGTTATCCATGTTCTATTGTAAATAACATATTGGCTCATGTGATCTGAAAGTCATTGCAGTTTGATTTTATTCACAATTTACACTTCATCCCAACTATTTCGGAAATGGGGTTGTAGATCACTTTTAGGCTAGACCAGTTTAATTGGTGTTGCGTGTTGTCTGCAGTGCAGTTTCTGTGACTTTATTAAGGACAGCAGAGCTGCAAACTACATTTAGTTTGAGCACTGCCGTGAAGTTACTACTTGAAGATACATAAAGCTGTAAGCCAGCCACAGTTCAGCGGCCAATTACTGTAGTTGATTGGCCTCTGGTTGAATCACTTACCGATTCTTCCGATCTTTTTGCTAGATCGGCAATCGGCTCAAATTCTCCGATCATACACGGCGGTAGATCGCTTACCGATCCGAGAATCGGTTACAGCCCCATTTCCGCATACTCGAAGAGCAGATGCTGAAGGCAAGATTTGAACACGGGTCGCCCACACAGCAGGCGGGAGAGTTACCACTGGGCCAGGCTACCTTGAGTGGGCCAACTGGACAGTAACCACTCAGGCAGGGGAGCAGTAAGCTGGATGGCTTGGACAGGGGCACAGGAGACGGCAGACAGGAACCAGGAAACACACAGGCAGAAGGCTTTCAGGAACGAGGGGACGTAGTCAGAGGCAGGCAGAGTCGATTCCAGGAAGTCAGACCGAAGATAAACGTTGGAGAGTAGTGCATGCTGCAACAACAATCTGGCAAAGAGTGAGTGAAACAGAGCTGCTTAAATACTGGCTGGGCAACGAGACTCAGCTGAGAGCAATTGCAGTGGAAGGGATGTGACCAGGCAGAAGGAGAGGCAGCAGCAGCAAAGCAGACTGTGGCTGTGTCCAAAATCACTCACTACTCACTATATAGTGCGCTATATAGTGGGTTCGCCATTTTGTGGGGCTGTCCAAATTGTTTGTAAGAATTTTTATTCCCTATATGGTGAACTCATTACATCCCACAATCCACCGCTCAAATGTAGTGAACATCCGATGGTTACTAACCCAGCTATACGTCCCAGCATGCACTGCACACAAACCGAAAAGCTCCAAAAAAGCTGCATTTAGTCAACGGAGTTTAAAAACAGGCACGAGAAATTTATTAGCTTCAGGATCAAAAATTTTTTTTTTTTTTTTCTTTTTAATTGGAAACCAAGCAGCGCAGGAGACCCGTTTGTTTACACAGGATATAAACAGACATTTAGGTATAATTAAAACAAATAATGAGTTACAGGACAAAAACTAGATGACGATATTAAAAATTTAAGGCAAATTTTATTATTTAAACGATAATGGTAAACACACGGTGGGAAATATACTCCGTTCGGCTATTACAAAAATACATCCAAATCCTTCAACTGAAGTTGAACAGGTATGATTTAATTTTGCGACAGCAATGAAGCTATTAACAGCTGCGACAAAACGAGCCAAGTAGTGTCCGAAAGCGTTTCTTCCCTCTGCCAATGAGCTCACTATATAGTCACCTACGTAGTGAGTCCCTTTATAGTGAGTAGGGAATAGTGAATGAGTGAGTGATTTCGGACACAGCCTGTGACAGCAGGAGTGTTTTAACCACAAGCTTAGTTGTTTTTGACTGCAAGGGATATCGAGCTGGATATCTGGTGGCCTGACACATGACTGTCAAAAGATAATTTGCTCATGACCAAGAGATAGGCAGAGGTCCAACACAGTCAATGATTATGTGCTCAGATGGTACACTAGTGGCATGTATTGCGTGCAGTGGGGCAGGCTTGATGACCTAATTTGGTTTGCCAATTATTTGACTTGAGGCAAATTCTGATGTATGCCGATACCTCTTTTTTTTTAACCCAGGCTAAAAGTAGTAATGTAAAATACGGTCATATGTCTTTCTGACTGGTCATGAGACAACTGCAAAACCAAGTTTCAAAATTTGAAAAGGTGGGTCTCCCGCACCTACCGCAATACAAGTCATCCAGCTCCTCACCAGCATGCCATTGTCCAGGGAATAGCCATTTACCTTGTCCTTCACCTCTGCTACAGGGACTGCAGTCTCCAACAACCTCTCAGGAGAGGGATCTAACTATTGCTCTGCATGTGAAACAGACAATGGAAAGCCAGAAAAGTTCACACATCCACTCCTCCATCACTCTTCATCAAGTTCACCATCAGCATGAGCCCCTACATGCATCACAACACATGCTGCAAAAACCAAGAAGTCTAGCTGTCATGTTACAGGTTTTCCTTTGAATATTTTCTGCCTTAATCAGAGCTGCTTTCAGCTTCTGGGTATTTTTCTTTATTGTCAGGACTGGTTTGGTCTTATTTGATGGGTTTCTCACATCTTTTGTCCTGGTTGTTTCTTTTTTTTTACCATCGTTGAGGAGTTAACTACGTTCTTTTTGCTAATCGGCTATCTTTTCCTATCTGCTGACTGCTTGTGTGGCTGATTAGTAATTGGTCTCAGGTGTGTGAAGTCTATATATTACCCAGGGCTCCAGCACTTTTTTGCGTTAGTGTCGTCTTGCACTGCTTCAGTTTAGGCAGAGATTTTGTCCGCCGATGTGCGGTAGTATTAGCCTAAAGTTTTTTAAGCAGTGTCTTATTTTTGTGCTGAATACTTTATTTGTGCTCGAGGAATTTGCCCTTTTTTCCGCCGAGCTTCTTTTGTGTTTAAGTGTCTGCAAAGTGTTTCTCTCCTAGCCCTTTCTTTCTTAGGGGCTGGGAGTAGGTTTACTCCTGGAGCCTCAGTTATTCGGTTTTCTTTTGCGTTGGGATTTTCCCACAGGAGTGTACCTTTTTGAGTTAAGTAATTTTAGGGATTGTTCCCTTCCTGTCTGTCTCCTTCGAGACTTTAGTGGTTCAGGTCTTCGTACCTTAGCTTTTCGTCTGGATATTGTGCACTCTAGCGAGTCCACTTTTCACCATTCCTTACACTAGCTCACTCTCATCGAGTACACTGCCAATCAAAGGGATGGGATTAAGTAAATGGAGGTGGAGATACACCCTGCCACACATACCCACCAGCCAGCCTATTGCCAATGATGAAATGGACTCCTTTCACAAGCAATGCCAGGCGCACTGCGATGCGCACCTGCCCCTGCACAATGTCTGAAAAGAGATGCAGTCTGAGCACTGTAGCAGACGAGACAGACAATCCCATACCCAAAACTTACACAGAATCACCAGTATCAGACTCTTTTTGAAAAAGAAAGAACTGACCAAGGCACGTGTATTTATTCATACTCATTTTGTTTTCATGCTTGGGATTGCTGCTGTTTTCCTTCGAGTGTTGCTCTCTTTCTGTGCTGCGATATGGGTTGCCTGTTGCTGATTGGACAACAGCTAATTGAATATAGTTTAAAGGGAAGCTGCACCAGAAGACGGCATCTCGCCTCCTTTCTTGCTTCCAACGTGGCCGACGCAACCTATTTGACGGTTCTTTGTAAGCGCTTGTAAGAATTTTAAACCAGGTGATGTAGTTCCTTGTGTGTCATCTTTGAAAGAGCTTGAAAGAATTGTAAACCTGGCGATGCAGTTTGTTGTGTGTTTGTATTTTTGTAAGTGCCTGTCAAACTTTTTCACTTTACAATGTACAATGTAGTTCGTCTGTCTAAAGTTGCTTACTGATACTAAATCTTGAAAACATCGCAAATGTAAAGAGTAACTCCTGGAGCAGGGTAGGGGAACTGCTGCGCCTGTATCTCTCAGGATTATAACATGTCCCTTCTCACTGTGCCCTGTCAATGAAACATAACCGCTTGTTCTGGAAAGCAAATAAGCATCACCACAAGGACCTCTCATGAACTTGAGGAAAAGGCAAGTCTGAAACCACATTCACCAAATGGAGCAGCTAATGCAACAGAGTTCACATTGATTTGTTTGTTCTTTGGAGTATAGCAATTTGCTTTCCCATATCCATTTTTATGACAGCAGTGACCAGAGGTCACGTTACACTTTCTGTTTGTCCGTCATTGTGACGGACAGGGGCATAAAAATTCCGTCATAATCAATTATTATCCGTCATTGTAATTTTATTTTTTACAATGATAATCGTTTATTTCTTTAAAATAAAATAAACAGAATCATTTATAGATTACGCATTAGCTGATGCAGACAGTGATTCATGTAGGCACACATTGCGCACTGTGTTAAATACAGCACTGCGTGGATTTTCGAACTTACTGCTGTATGAACTTCATAAAACATCACAAATGATTTCTCCCCCCACACAGTAACAGTACGCAAATGAACAATGCTTTCAGTTATTGCTGGGCTTCACTAAGCCTAACAACGTAAGTTATGGCTATAACTATGGATCTATGAGACCGAACCATGACCGTCACCACGGTCCTCACCTTTGAATGATGCCATCATCTGCCTATCCTCGAGACCATATGTCAACAGAGTCATTTGACTGACCTTAGGCGGTCCGGCCCACCGCCTTTAAAACATCCAGATGGCCATGCCTCCTCCTCTCGCCTGGAACGCCTCAGCCCAGTCCAAGCGACAGGAGATGGTGACGGTCATCGTTCGGTCTCATAGATCCATAGTTATAGCCATAACTTACGATCTATTTCAACCTCACTCAGACCGTCACCACGGCTTCACCTTTGGATGACAAGTGCCATCAGTGTCGCGAGGACCAGAGGACTCCAGCAGCCATACCACTATTCCATCTGCTCCAGCTGCGTGTCTGAAGCTAAGCAGGTGTGGGCTTGGTCAGTACTTGGATGGGAGACCACCGAGGAAAACCAAGTTGCTGCTGGAAGAGGTGTTGGTGGCCAGTAGGTGGCGATCTTCCCTCTGGCGGAATAATCCCCAATGCCCCAGTGCAGTGACGGGGACACTGTACTGAAGAAGATGCCATCTTTCGGATGAGACGTTAAACCGAGGTCCTGACTCACTGTGGTCATTAAAGATCCTGTGACACTCTTCGATAAGAGTGGCGGGTTCCCCGGTGTCATGGCTAAAGTCCCAACCTGGCTCTTTCGATCTGCCACCTAATCATCCCCTGATCCAATTGGCTGTGCAAATTGCCCTCTTCCTCCCCACCTAAACCCCCAGGGCTCCCTTGAAAAAGAGATTTCAATCTCAACGGGACTTCCCTGGTTAAATAAGGGTTAAAAAAAAAAAAAACTCCACCACCTCACTATCTCGCGCAGTCGCTGCAAGCAAAACGGCAGAGGCCACGGGCACTGGGGATGCCACATTGACCCTGTAAAACCTGGAAAATGTACAGGGGGCATTCCATGTTGCAGCTGCACATATTTCAGACAGAAGAACCCCTTTTAAAGCAGCTCAGGAAGTGGCAACACTCCTGGTGGAGTGAGCAACCAAATTAGATGGCACTTGCAGCCTCTGTCCAGAATATGCCTCAGAGATAGTATGAACAATCCAATGGGACAGACATTGCTTAAATACAGGGAGACCCAGTTTCTTACCATCAAAACACACAAATAGCTGAGAGTGTGAGCGTCTCAGGCACTGAGTACGAGTGATATAAGCCCTCAGCGCTCTCACAGGACACAAAGTGTGCAGGTCCTTTTCCCCACGTACGAGAGCCTGATCAGGATGAAACGCATTGATCTCCAGTACTTGATTCACCGTCTGGAGGTTCACCTCCTTTGATAAGAAAGAGGGATTTAGCCAGAGAGACACTCCCGTGTTATCAGCCTTCCACCTCAGACATTCCCCACTCACAGACAGAGCATGCAACTCACCCACTCTCTTGGCAGAGCATAGGGCGAAGAGGAATGCAGTTTTGTGTTACAGAAACTTAAGGCCGGAGTGCTCTATGGGTTCATAGGGAGGCCTAGTGAGTGACCTTAGCACCAAAGGGAGGTCCCATGCTGGAGCCCTGAGAGCCTTACCTGATCGCAGGCGCCATGCTCCTTAAATGAACTGGGACAATAAGGGATGCTTCCCCAATGGAACACCCTCTACTGCCGCATGGAGCAGCGATATAGCAGCAGCATACACCTTAATTGTGCTAGCCGCTCTTCTCAAGTCTAAGAGAGACTGAAGAAAGTGCAGAACCAGTTCGATGGGACAAGAGACTGGATCAAGCCCTCTGTCTTCACACCACGTAGAGAAAACCCTCCACTTCTGGTTATAGTTAGCACGAGTGGAGGGAGCTCGGGCATTAACCAAGGTTTTTAGGACAGCCGCATCTAGTCCCAGAGAGTAGGACTGAGAAGGGGCCAAGCCCTGAGCCGGAGGGCAGCGGGTTTGGGGTGCCATATCTGACCCTGTGCCTGGGATAGGAGGTCCGCCCGCACAGGCAGAGCCCAAGGTTGGCCCTGAACCAACCGAAGCAGCATTGGGAACTAATGCCTCCTTGGCCACCAAGGAGCTATCAACAGCACTCTGTAATGGCCAAGTGCAATCCTGCTGAGTACCGAAGGGATCAGGGGAAGTGGAGGAAAAGCATACAATAAGCCTTCCGGCCACTCGTGAGACAATACATCGAACCCCAGGGGACCACCCTGACCCTCCAGGGAAAACCACCTCCTGCAGTGGGTCGTCTCTGCTGACGCAAACAGATCGGTCTGAGCCATGCCGTACTGAGACCATAAGAGGGCCATCACTTCTGGATGAAGCCTCCACTCTCCTGGGAGAGGACCAGTCCTGGACAAGAGGTCGGCAGCCCGGTTCAGTACCCCTGGGATAAAAACTGCCCCGAGCGACGCAAAATGCTGATGGGCACAAAACAGCAGCTTCCAAGCCACCTGGAGGCAACACAGGGATCTGGTGCCACCCTGGTGATTGATGTGATACACCGTTGAAGAGCTGTCTGTCCTTACCAAAAGATGCCTGCCCTGAATGGAGGGGAGGAGGGCATTCAGGGCGAGATGAACCACTCTCAATTCCAATACATTGATGTGTTCCTCCCTCCAAGGGGGTGTCCACACACCACGCACCATTCTGCCTTCCCAGACTGCTCCCCAACCTGTCATGGAGGCATCTGCGGTGACAACAGTCCATCTGGAAGGGAGGTTTCCAAGAGGGACTCCCCGAAGCAAAAGTGCCCGTTCCGCCACGGGCGTAAAGCTTTCAGACATGTGCGTGTCATCCGTAATTTCATGTGTCTGTCCTGCCTTGGGTGAAGGTAGTATTAGACAAGTTGCATAAACTAAAGGCAGATAAGGTAGCAGGTCCTGATGGCTTATATCCTAGAGTGCTCAGGGAAGTTAGTGAGATCATCTTTAAGCCGCTATCCGCCATCTTGAGACGGTCTTTAGAAACTGGAGAAATACCAAATGATTGGAAACAGGGTAATATAATACCAATATATAAGAAAGGGGACCGTACTGAGCCAGGTAATTACAGGCCAGTCAGTTTAACTTGCATTGCGTGCAAAATATTGGAATCTATCATAAAAGATGAGCTGGACTTATTTCTTGAACGTAACAATATCTTGAGGGATAGCCAACATGGTTTCCGTAAAGGAAGGTCATGCCTGACAAACCTTCTGGAATTTTTTGAAGAGGCCACCAAGACTTATGACCAGAGCAGGGCTTATGACATCATATTTTTGGATTTTCAGAAAGCATTTGACACAGTACCGCATAAGAGACTAATTTTTAAAATGAGCTCCATTGGAGTTACAGGAGGTATTCTGAAGTGGATTCAAAACTGGTTGCAGGACAGAACACAAAGAGTGGTGGTCAGTGGTATCTCATCTGAGCTAGGTATGGTGGGCAGTGGCGTCCCCCAGGGATCGGTGTTGGGACCCCTGCTGTTCCTAATCTACGTTAATGACCTTGATAGGAATATTGAGAGCAGATTAGTGAAATTTGCAGATGATACTAAATTGGGGGGTTTGGCAAATAGTTTAGAGTCCACTAAAGTGATTCAGGATGATTTGGATAGAATCCAGAATTGGGCAGAAATGTGGCAAATGAAATTTAATGTAGCGAAATGTATAGTAGTACATGTAGGTAATAAAAACATTAGATGGGATTACTTCATGGGAGGTTTTAAACTGGAATGTGTTCCACAAGAGAAAGATCTGGGAGTGATTGTTGACCAAACCCTCACAGGCTCTAGCCATTGTGCCGTAGCAGTTAAAAAAGCCAATCGGATGCTGGGATACATTGCCAAAAGTATTGAGTTCAAATCCAAGGAGGTGATGCTTCTTTTGTACAACACATTCGTCAGACCACATCTAGAGTATTGTGTACAGTTCTGGGGACCATACTTTAAGAAAGACATAGATGCTCTAGAGAAAGTTCAGAGAAGAGCCACGAAGCTAATTCCGGGTATTAAAGATGAAAGCTATGAGAAAAGGCTGAAGATCCTTAAACTCTTTAGTCTTAGGAAAAGGAGACTGAGGGGTGATCTGATTGAGGTCTTTAAATATGTTAAAGGGATTAACAAAGTGAATTATGTAGGATTCCTTCAACCAAGTGTTGTTAGTAGAACTCGGGGTCACAAATGGAAGTTGAACAAAGGTAAATTTAGCACTGATATTCGGAAATATTTCTTCACCCAAAGAGTAATTTCGGTGTGGAACAGCTTGCCTGACCATATTGTTGAGGCAGAGACCTTGGGAGTTTTCAAGAGCAGGCTTGACTTAAAGTTAGATACCATTGAGTCATTGAGTATCTGAAGTGATATATTCACGATAGTACAAAGAAACTGGCGAGCCTAGTTGGGCTGAACGGCCTGTTCTCGCCATTCATGTTATGTTATGTTATGTTATGTTAAGGTTGAAAGCATTCAGCCACCTCTGTAGCGGCCGAGCCCTGAGGAGGCCCAAGGGAACAACTACCACGGCGGCTGAAATCATGCCCAGTAGCCTCTGAAAAGTGACCAGCTGCAAGCACTTGCCCAGACGGAATTTGTCCAGGAAAATAAGAATTTTCATCACCCTTTGGGGGGTGAGGGACGCCATCATAGTGAGGGAGTTTAAGCAAAGTCCCAGAAAAACTGCCTGCTGCCTTGGCTCTAGGTCGCTTTTCTTAGCATTTACCTTGAACCCCAAGACCTGCACATGGGCGACCACTGTCCTTGTGGTCTCTATGACTTGACTGCGAGATGGGGCACAAATCAGCCAGTCGTCCAGATATGGGAGAATTTTTATTCCCAACTCCTGAAGGGGAGACAAGGCAGCTCCCACTACCCTGGTAAACACCCTTGGTGAGAGGGACAGGCCGAAAGGCAGGACCTTGAACTGATAAGCCTTGCCTTGAAAGGCAAAGCGAAGAAAGGGCCTGTGGTCTGGACAAATAGGCACATGGAAATATGCATCCTGCAGGTCTATTGTTGTAAACCATTCCCCCTTTTGTATGGACTGCAAGATCTAAACTGTGGTCAGCATCTTGAATGGCAGAACTTTTATGAAGGCGTTCAACCGCCTGAGGTCTAAGATGGGACGCAACCCGCTATCTTTTTTTGATACGAGGAAATACGTGGAGTAAAAGCCAGTGAGCTGTTATTTGGGCCATACTTCCACAATTGCTTCCTTCCGCAGAAGGGTAGAAATCTCCTCGGTCAGGATCTGCGCCTGGACTGAGTCCCTGACCATAGTCACACGGACCCCGGATAAAGGAGGGGGGGGGCGCCGCCGGAACTAGATTCTGTACCCTTGCGAAACCGTTGCCAACACCTAAGGGTCTGAAACCATTGCTTCCCAGCTGTCCAGGCGTAGCTGGGAAAGAGCTCCGGCGGGCGTCCCCCCACCCTCAATCGGCAACCCGCTGTAAGCCGCGCTGGGAAGGCAGGGAGAACTGTGTGCCCCTTGTCACAGACTATGGCTCTGGTAGCCTTATCTTAAGGGCCCCAGCACCTAGCAGAGACCTCTGGGGTTATGAGAGCAGATGCAACTAGGGTCTGTGTGGCGTCACTTGGTCTGCCCAACTTAGTTCACGACAGCTGGAGTGGCCCTCTGCCTCGGGGTCAATCTCTGGGGTAAAGGTCGGCGTTGAACATCTTGCCTACCACCCGAAAACGGCTGAGTCAACTTTGGCAGAGAGAATGCCGCAGTGCCATAAACTGGACTTCTCAGGGACTACATCAGAAAATACTTCACATGACCTCCCGTAATGTTGCAAATCCAATGTGTATTTTTGTTATACAACATAAGCAGATTGTTAACATTTATACCAGTTATCTTTGTAATTATGGACTGTAACGGACGTTTCATGGCAAACTGTAGTGCAAGCCTATTGTGTTTGGTATCATTTTACTTGCTTAAATCTCAAGAATCGCACGGGGCATAATTCAATGGGATTAAAAGTGTACTAAACTCTCATTCAATAAGTATGAAAAGAAATGTACTGCGACTTCTCCTGATGGTAATGTCGCCGCCCAAAGTTCCTCTTGGGGGATCGTATCCGATCTCTCCCCGCGCACGTCAGTGCGTGTGTAGTAGCCTCTTCACCATATGGTCAGAGAGGATCGCAATCGACTTCCCGCACGTGCATTTCCATGCCGTGTGTCGCCAATAGTCATTATGGAAGATCGTAGACGACTTCCCCACACATGCATCTGTATGTGTGTAGCCGTTCTCACAATGGAAGATTGCAGTCAACTTCCCCCACGCGCGTCTCTATGCCGTGGGTAGCTTTAATCTAGTCAGTGAAGATCTTAGGCGATTTCCCACATGTGCTCTTGCAGCCGTGTGCAGACGTGATATTGCTATGGAAGCTTGTATTCATCCTTCCCTCATATACTTTGTGTATATGTGTAGTTTTGAGCTGCGCCAGGTATGAATTGACTTCTTCTTATCTTTTCTGTAACAATGTAATTGGTTCATGTGATTTAAGCTTGTGCCTGCCTGGCGGAATAAATTGATATTTGCATTTGTTGTGTGTTTCTGACTTTAAACGAACATATATTTTCCAGTTCGGAATCCTGGCTCCTAATTGAGTAACGTAGGACTGTAATCGCGATGCCTGATCAACAAGCTTGGTCTGCGTTATAAGGTGGATTTTCCATGCTGTGTATGGTGTTATTAAAATTGGCTTCGAGCAGATTCCGTTTATATCTTTGGGCGGAAATCTTAAAAGACTCAAGGCCCCTGAACGATGAGAATACCGTCATGCCTTGTAGTTGCTCGCTTTGGGCCCCGGTAATCCCTAGTCATAGCTATTTTCTATGTCAAATTACTGTGCTTAATAGGGCCGCCAGCCTCTGAGTTCTTCCACCGAATTGGGTTGTACAGATGTTTTTGGTCCGACAGAGTAAGGTATAGATCAGTTCCGAGTCCGATGCACAACGGAGCTCCAAATTAAGTAATATATTGACTAATTAGAATCAGATCAATATTTATGCAAGCGCATGGTAACCGCGATTGATTAAAACTAAAACGTTGTGTTCTAAATTTAATATGGAGTCAGATGTATTGTAACCGCTAAGATATTAGGGCTGCAGCAGTCGCTGGACACGTTTCAGGCCATTTAAAAGCAGAGCGTGAAAAGACGTCATCACGTTTGGCCTGAAGCAGTGGTCTAGTGCTGACGCTGTAGCCAGACCCCATTATAATGGAGACCGTTAGGACTTTCTTTTCCCTGGCTGTTAAGGCAAACACGCTGAGACCTTCCGCCTCAGCTAGGACCCTCCTTGGCCTAGTTGCACGGTGTTTACAGTTGGTGACCCCGACGTGATTGGGAGTGTTCGTATTGTGTCTCGGGAAGTGCTTAACAGCCGAGTGCTGCCTCGAATCGAGAGTAGACCTGATGCCTTTGCTTGGGAGTGCAAGCAAACCTCTTCTCGAATGTCTACGTTGTATGTGGGAGTCGGGACCCCAACAGCCGATGTGACACCCAGTACAGAGAGCATCTGTGCTACCTTCCCGATTTCCAGACTTTTGGTGGTAAGTAATACAATTACCTTATCTACGAATGTACGTTAGGGTAAGTTTTGCTGTTCCACTGAATATAGACACTTTTTAAGGGATCAAAATATCCCCAGTAGGCCTGGGACCGTAGAAACCAGGCATAATCCAGTTTACAACCCCCCACGGGAGTAGAGACAAAGGGTCAGATGAGGATAGATTGTAGATATACCTCGTTACAGTGTTGTGCACTGCTGTTGCGACTTAAGCAATGTACTATTTTCAATCACAAAGTTTTCGAATATAATGGCTTGTGGAGACTTCTTGCGGAGCTTGGCAGAATGCTCTGCTATCAATCTACTTGTTTATTGCGGTATTTTTAAGCTATTTATGAAGAGGGAGTAATAAGATACGGATAAGATTGTGCTTCTTTGTGCAACGGAATTTCGACACATTTTAAGTGGATGCAAATATCTGTTGCTCTTGCTTGGCACACGGGCAGTGCGCTTCTTAGACTGCAAGTTGTTTGTGTTTCATTCACCTAGGCAGTGCGAGTGGGAAGGCATGTGCCCTGCTGCTGTGTCATTGCGGAGATTAAGCTTGCCACTGAAAATGTTGAATATTCTTGGATTGTGCTTTAAACTGGAACGGAACGCAATATGGATACTGCGTTAGAAGGCTTGTGTAAAAGAAAATTGTGTAGCCTATTATTCCATGGGGATTTGGAGCAAGGTCCTGCTGTAACCGTGTGGGCAATCTTGCTCAAATACTGGAAGAGATGAAGCACTGGTGGAAAGCCAGTGGGATTTGAAGGATACTTGTATGTTGGAGAGTTGAAGAGATAGCTTTGAAAATATTGCAATTACCAATTCAATAATTGTATCATTAAATGTTAGTTGCTGCATAACCGGCTCATTATCTGTGGCTGTCCGTTGGAAGTGAAGGAGGCCTCCGAAAACCTCACCTTTCAATAATCTAAATTTCTTTCAGGTTATTTTCCCGATTTGTAACTGTCACGTAACTAGGAGAACTATTTCTTTTTGGTGGCACTGTTATACGTTGCACCACAAAACTATAAGGCGTATTCTTCCGCACCTGAATGATGACGTAAAATATTAAAGTCTTTAATTTCTGCGCTCATGTTGCCCATTAAAAAGCGCACGTTTGCGTGGATTGGTTTGCGGACTCACTGGGAAATAATCCATGAGAATCCATTCTATTTTCTGAATGTAGTCACGGCTAAAAGGTGCAGTTGGATACGATACACGGCTGAGTGACAGTTGCAGAGATGCTAAAAATAAATGCTGCAGTGTCAGCGAAAGTTTTGGAATTTTGGCATTTTCTATTGCCACCCAGGACGGCATGTCAATTACATAAATGTAGACAATAAGCATTCACTTTCTCATTAACATTTCTTATTAGAGGTCGTGAAGTGGCCTTGGATATCCGTCCATTAATTGCTTGTTGACCAAGCGCACTTAAACACAAGCAGCTTGGGAACAGGCAAGCGGTGGGGGTTGAGTTTACTGAGGGGCCTCTGAGCAGCTGACGGCCCGTCACTTATTATAATCAATCTTTCAAAATCAACAGTAAATCCAAATTGCTCAAATTTAGCAGAGATGTATAACCTGTGATCTGGCTAAATTTGGCTAAATTAAAGTGCTGTTCTACAGCCTGGGTTCTGTATCTGTGAAGGCAGCACACAATTGGAGAACTGCAAAAATTAATCTTTGCAGAAAGATAATACTTATCATCCAGAAGTTTATTGCGGAATAGCACTTTGCACTGAGTTGTTTCTTGTTGCTGTTCTGCTGGGTTTGCTTCACTAGGGTGGAACCAGCGGTTTGCATGCGGCATGAACTAAATTGCATGGGCGCGCTCTGTTCAGGAGGGGTCATTCACTAACAAACTTTCTTGAATACTGCCCCCTGTAACTGGAGTTAAGACAATTTAGCAAATCTCATTGCATTATTGTCTGTACCTTCTTTCATAATAAAACATGCGAGTCAAATGCCTGTGAAATCTGATCACTTCTGTTTTTTCAGCTCCTCACAGCCCTCCATTCTTCTGCCTGTGCCCTCTGTCTCCACCCCCGCTCACACTTCTCTCTGTCAGTCTTTGTGACTGAGCTCAGCATGGAATTTAAGCGTGCACCTGCATTCCTATCAGAGTGCATGATTTGTGTATGTTTGATGTTTCTGTTTTTAACTCTTGTTAAATTATATCAGATTCTGGACTATGCAGGCATTAACCCTGCATAGTCTATTCTTTTACAGATATCAAATGCCTTTGCGCTTCAAGCACCAGCCTTAAGGCGGTGTCCGAAGATGCTTGCAGTCTCGTGTAGAGATGGGTGGAGATCCTCAGTGGGGCCATAAACTCATCCAACATTCCCAGGTCCAACAATAGCAGTAACAGGCCCCCTGGTGCAGCACCAGAGCAAAATCTACAGCACTGATTGTTTGACTAGAGGATCCAACCATCCCATTCTGCACCTACAACAGCACTACAACCTCACATGACACACATCCTAACACACACAGGGTAGGGGATTAGGCCCCCCGAACCTTGTGTGTAACAGGCGGCGGCGGGGCTGCAAAGCTCTGAGGGCACGTTAAATCGTGTGTATAGTGCAGGGGAGCAAACTGAAGGCCCTCGTGTCCAGTGAAGTATGAATTGACATACTGCCGTGGTACCGTCTAGTCGGCGTGCTGTCGCCTTTAAGTATGTGGGCAGCACGTGGTACGTGGGTGATAGCCCACACCTAAGCAGAGGGACGCATAGTACGACCTCTGTGAACAGGCAAGGCTGGTGAAAACGGTCAAAGTTTCTATACTCATAGCTAAGTGGGGTAGGGATCAGACCGTCGGCTCCCACCTGGGTGGCTGATAACCACTACGGGGTCCGGGGATCGCTATCGACTGGGTCACCGGCCGGTCGGGTCGCGTATGGCAGTAAGTCCCTTTTGTTGGCCGCCGCGCTCGGCTCAATGTACAGTCAGGCCACCATAAGCCAAAAGCGAATGCGTCAGTAGGCGAGTGGTGCTTCTGTGATCGGTGAGCTTTGAAAAGAAGACGCCGGGAAGCAGAAGACAGAGTTCTGAACCTGGGAGAGCCCGGGCGAAGATCTCTGTGGGAAGGGATCTAGCCTAGAACTGCGCCCTGAGAGGGGAGGTTCAAAGGATCAAAGTGAACTACAGTATATAAAAGACATGGTTAAATTAATTTCACATGCCATTTGTTTGTGTTTATCGGTGTGAGTGTTCTGTTAGTTCGCATGCCGTTGTGTTTGTTTGTCTTTGTGTGTGTTCATGTTTGTTGTAAATGTTTTCTGTATCAAAATGCAAAACTGTATTCACTTTGACTAGTTTCATTCATTGCCGCTCAATTCATTGTCATCCTGTTGTTGCATGCATACAGTATGCTCTGCAAAGGAATGAAGTAATATGATGTAATTACTTCAAACCAGCAATTGGTTACTGTGTGTACTGCTTGACATATCCCATTCCTTATTCTCCATACTCAGTAGACTGACAGCAATTCTGTTCAATACGTTTGAAGATCCATTCCTCGGGAATGAAAACATTCATACCTCCATTGTGCACTGTAAAATGTCTGCAGTATTCACCTTGATATGTATGAATGTCTTTGTATATTTTTACTTGAACCTCGATGTGGTATGTTAGTCATCACTTAAGAAACATGTTTACTGAACTGTCAGTCATTTCTGTCTGCTTTATCCAGTATTCTGATTCATAAACCCAACTGTAACCAGTGATGATAATAGTTTGGATTATTCCTCAGTTCAGAACATTTACTCCGGATGTTTCTCCCATTGTATTGTGTTTGTATTCTTCGTCTGTTTTACTGTATGCTGAGTGTGGTTAGTCTCTTTTTCTATTTTATCATTTCACATATTTTTATTTTTTTATAGAAACCTTGTCATAACCCAGGTCAACTTCAACCGCATGGCTACTGGCACGGCTCGATGATTTAATTCCTGATAACATGGGCAGATTTGCCATCAGCGTAGTTGGCGACCAGAGGGCCCCTGGTTTCCAACACCTCACCAATAGCCACAAAAATAATCTCAAGGCGGTACGGTCAGAGGCGCAGGCGCTTCTCACCATTCGCCATTCATTCTCCAATCAGACCCGTACCATCGAGCGTGTCATAGCCTGCTGAACTTATCTGAACGGTACAGATCCATTCCTCTAAATGAGCAACCACCACTTTGAAAATGTATACCGGTGCAAAATGTGCAAGGTGTACTGGAGTCTTTGTTTCCTTACCTTTAATTCACCCAAACCA
Source organism: Gymnothorax javanicus (assembly GCA_029692085.1). Classification (NCBI taxonomy): domain Eukaryota; kingdom Metazoa; phylum Chordata; class Actinopteri; order Anguilliformes; family Muraenidae; genus Gymnothorax; species Gymnothorax javanicus. The sequence goes on from CM056203.1 coordinate 42,287,210, forward strand.
AATTTATTCAAATTCAACTACTATGCGCCTTTTTTATAGCGAAAATTAAGTTCCTCAAATTTGATCACTTAACAGGTCACATTACCATGAGCGAAACCAGATTTACCACTTATGCGAGTTGTCATGAAACGTCCAGTTATATCATATGTGTTTGCACCACTTTACAACCGTTCTGTATGAAAACCAAATACCACACTGACCAAGCGCAGGGGCAGGTAACCGGGCCAGACAGCAACCATCCTGGCCAGCTCATCGGCCCGCTCTGCTCAGGAAACATGCCCCGAATGGGACAGGGTGTCAGAGGGGGCATCATCAGAGGTACCCCTTTCAACTTCACCCTACACCAGGGCTGGTACTTCCAGCACCTCATCGACTCCCTACAAGCCTCGACACACGCCATCCTTACCCTCAAGGACCATGGGCACTAGCAAAGAGCTGCCCCGGGAATTTTCTGTGACCCCTTGGGACAGTTCTGAGATTCCCATTGGGTCATGGGGAGGACTGTAAGCCGCGCTGGGAAGGCAGGGAGAACTGTGTGCCCCTTGTCACAGACTATGGCTCTGGTAGCCTTATCTTAAGGGCCCCAGCACCTAGCAGAGACCTCTGGGGTTATGAGAGCAGATGCAACTAGGGTCTGTGTGGCGTCACTTGGTCTGCCCAACTTAGTTCACGACAGCTGGAGTGGCCCTCTGCCTCGGGGTCAATCTCTGGGGTAAAGGTCGGCGTTGAACATCTTGCCTACCACCAAAAAAGCGGCTGAGTCAACTTTGGCAGAGAGAATGCCGCAGTGCCATAAACTGGACTTCTCAGGGACTACATCAGAAAATACTTCACATGACCTCCGTAATGTTGCAAATCCAATGTGTATTTTTTGTTATACAACATAAGCAGATTGTTAACATTTATACCAGTTATCTTTGTAATTATGGACTGTAACGGACGTTTCATGGCAAACTGTAGTGCAAGCCTATTGTGTTTGGTATCATTTTACTTGCTTAAATCTCAAGAATCGCATACGGGGCATAATTCAATGGGATTAAAAGTGTACTAAACTCTCATTCAATAAGTATGAAAAAGAAATGTACTGCGACTTCTCCTGATGGTAATGTCGCCGCCCAAAGTTCCTCTTGGGAGGGGGCGCCTTGCTGGTTCAAATTACCCAAGTGACCTATGACCCCGCTATAGGAAGCGCTCCTGGAGTCTGGGTATAAAAGGTAGGGAAACAAAGGATTCGGGGAGGATCGTATCCGATCTCTCCCCGCGCACGTCAGTGCGTGTGTAGTAGCCTCTTCACCATATGGTCAGAGAGGATCGCAATCGACTTCCCGCACGTGCATTTCCATGCCGTGTGTCGCCAATAGTCATTATGGAAGATCGTAGACGACTTCCCCACACATGCATCTGTATGTGTGTAGCCGTTCTCACAATGGAAGATTGCAGTCAACTTCCCCCACGCGCGTCTCTATGCCGTGGGTAGCTTTAATCTAGTCAGTGAAGATCTTAGGCGATTTCCCACATGTGCTCTTGCAGCCGTGTGCAGACGTGATATTGCTATGGAAGCTTGTATTCATCCTTCCCTCATATACTTTGTGTATATGTGTAGTTTTGAGCTGCGCCAGGTATGAATTGACTTCTTCTTATCTTTTCTGTAACAATGTAATTGGTTCATGTGATTTAAGCTTGTGCCTGCCTGGCGGAATAAATTGATATTTGCATTTGTTGTGTGTTTCTGACTTTAAACGAACATATATTTTCCAGTTCGGAATCCTGGCTCCTAATTGAGTAACGTAGGACTGTAATCGCGATGCCTGATCAACAAGCTTGGTCTGCGTTATAAGGTGGATTTTCCATGCTGTGTATGGTGTTATTAAAATTGGCTTCGAGCAGATTCTGTTTATATCTTTGGGCGGAAATCTTAAAAGACTCAAGGCCCCTGAACGATGAGAATACCGTCATGCCTTGTAGTTGCTCGCTTTGGGCCCCGGTAATCCCTAGTCATAGCTATTTTCTATGTCAAATTACTGTGCTTAATAGGGCCGCCAGCCTCTGAGTTCTTCCACCGAATTGGGTTGTACAGATGTTTTTGGTCCGACAGAGTAAGGTATAGATCAGTTCCGAGTCCGATGCACAACGGAGCTCCAAATTAAGTAATATATTGACTAATTAGAATCAGATCAATATTTATGCAAAGCGCATGGTAACGCGATTGATTAAAACTAAAACGTTGTGTTCTAAATTTAATATGGAGTCAGATGTATTGTAACCGCTAAGATATTAGGGCTGCAGCAGTCGCTGGACACGTTTCAGGCCATTTAAAAGCAGAGCGTGAAAAGACGTCATCACGTTTGGCCTGAAGCAGTGGTCTAGTGCTGACGCTGTAGCCAGACCCCATTATAATGGAGACCGTTAGGACTTTCTTTTCCCTGGCTGTTAAGGCAAACACGCTGAGACCTTCCGCCTCAGCTAGGACCCTCCTTGGCCTAGTTGCACGGTGTTTACACCGCCGAGGCCTTGAACCCTTGGGGGGAGGCCTCCTCTGGGATGGAACTCCTGCCGAGGGACGGGACTGACTCCCTGGCTGACGTAGTGGTGGATCCTTGGCACTGCCCCCCGCGGCTGAGAACCTTGCGCTCTCGCGTCTGCCAAACACAGGGGGCTCTTGGTGAACCCAAGAAGACTGGCGGGAAGGTTGTACAAGCTTAGGGGCATACTTGGTACTGGCAATCCTACCAAATGTGCGTTGAACACACTGTTTTGTGCGGCGCGCTTGTTCCGCCTTATCCAGCACACCCTGGGAATCAGGGTGAAACACTTGTGCAGGCACTACAGGCATGTAAGTGAGTTTTTTTTTAATAGGTTCCAGCAGAGATGTTTGAGCCAACTAAACCTGCCGTCATGACACCACTGCAGAAGACATAGCTGCCCCAATGTCCCTCGTGAGCTGTGAGTGAACAACAAGGGCGGAGTCTATCAGGTTCATAACATCCTGATCTTCTGGGTTGGCAGTTTTCCTCAGAGCTGGCAGCAATATGGCCAGTGCATTGCCCGACCGAGCTGCTCGGGTGGCGGCACTATGAGTTTGGTCGGTTGGTTTCATCGCACTCTTTCAATGGGCAACGCGGGTTAGCAGTTACTCGCTCTGGATCCAGAGAGGTTAAGGCCGCCATCTCCCGCTCAAATGGAGGCATGTTGCCCATACCAGACTCAGGGGTGTACTGGGCCGACGGCAGCCGGCAGTAAATTGAGGCGAAGCACTAGGGACATTCCATGCCCTCCTAAGCATCTGCACATAATCCCCAGCCACAGGGACTGAAACGGAATGCTGGGACTGCAAGACACCAGCCCAAACACCATCGACTGGAGTAGGAGCCTCCGTTGGAATATCAAGGCCAATAATTTTAGCTGCGCTGAACACCTTGGAGATGATGTCCATGGCCGAGGGCCCATCATCCCCCTTGCGACTTAAATTGGATGCCTCCTCGATCTGCGAGGAATTGAGCAGATCCGACCCAGCAGCGCCCTCAGAGCACCCATCACTACCAAAAGGGGAATTCTGAGCATGAATGGAAAGAACATCAGGATCCTTCTTGCGCGCCTGATAGGAGGGCAACCAATTGGGGGAGGAGCCCTTGAATGCCCAGGTTCTGATGAGGAGGACTTAGCAGTAGTGCACTGTGCCTCAACTCTGCCCAATCTATCCGAGAGGTCGCGAATGGCCGCCAAGATCTGCAGCTGGGTATCAGGCTGCTGATCAGGGATTTCCAGGGCACCAGATACGGTACGTGAAGGCTTAGGGGCCTACACTTTAGCTGGGCTAAACTCTTGCTCTGGCGCGTGTACATGCTTCTGCTTCCGGGAATGACCAGTATGCACAGGACCCCCATCACCGAGTTGCATGGGTGGAGGTTGCGCAGCATCAGCATCAACATGAGCAGACTGTTCCACCAGCCTAGCTCTCTGAATACGCTCCTGCATGTTCAGCTCCACCGCTGCTGCACATGGGTTCTCAATATCGTCCAATAAATGTGTCAAGCCCAAACAAAAGGGGGATTGTCTATGCCCATCACGAGGGTCCATGGCACCTCGGCAGGAGCAACACAACTGAGAGGCCATATTCCGCCTATCCAACACAGTGCTCACAGCTTTTTTATACAAGAAAAAAGAGGAAACAATTAGGAGTCCAGCCACTGCGAACAGGACTTGAAGGCAAAGCAAATTTTCTGGACCACAATGGAAACAATCGATTAACTTTCCTGTGTTATCCATGTAATTTCAATGTACATTGATACTAAAACTCAAGCACCCAACCAACCAAAAAAGCAAAAGCAACTCCCGTTTCATGTGCGCAATGGCAAGACAAGAGCAAATGATCAGGATCCCAGACACTGCAAACAGGGTTAAAGGGCTACGCAATCACTGCGAGTGAAAAAAATTTCATGAACCACTACAGAAATAAGTGAATGATTCTCTCATGTTATCCATATAAATACAATTCCCGCAACAGAAACAATAACCAATTTAATTCTCATGGCTGCGAACAGCGGTAACAGAGAAACAACCCGACTCAATACAAAGAGCAGCAAAAGCGTACACGACTACCCACTCTCATTGTGCGCGAACGCACGAGGAGGGGACTCAAACAATCCCTTCCACTGCGAACAGCGGACATTCGGGAAAGGCATACGCCACCACATACACTCACTGTGCGCGAACGCACGGAGGGGGGGATAATGGGGCTCTTTTTACTTTTGCAGAACCGTTGCAAGTATTTCCGTGCCTGGAAAAAACTGCTCGAAATAACAGTACTTACCACTCAAGCTTTCGCTTATGCAATAATTAGGTCTTACCAACAGGTGCACCGATTAAGTTACCTGAAAAAGAAGAAACAGTTAACGCGAACCCGGGCAACCTTATCTTTCTCACAAAATTCCAGAGATTTAGAAAGATAGCAAACCACGCACAATCCTCAGGGGAAAAATGCACCTGCACCGGAGTGACGGATTGTAAGAGCGAAGTTCGATATGTCTTACCAACAAGTCTCGGATGAGGCGAGTAAGGCAAAGAGGAGGAGGCGTGGCCACCTGGATGTTTTAAAGGGGGTGGGCCGGACCGCCTAAGGTCATTCAAATGACTCTGTTGACATATGGTCTCAAGGATAGGCAGATGATGGCATCATTCAAAGGTGGAGACCGTGGTGACGGTCTGAGTGAGGTCGAAATAGATCCGCAGTCTTGCTAAGCGGTCCTACAAAGCTGCTTATCAACTCGTTATGTCAACCGGCTTTCCCGACCTAGATATCTGCAAGTTCACATAACAGAGACGGCGTTTGTAGCATATGACCAGTGGCGGACGGTAAACAGAGAACAAGGAGGGCGATAAACATGTCTTTTAACTGCTTATTGGTCCTGATCTGTTTTCAGTCAATTTCCCTGGTAAAAGACACTTGAACTCTCCCCTCTCAGTTGTAGCTAATTGTCTTCGTTAAGACGAGAAATCAAACGCACCAGTTGAACGCAAAAAAGAGCCCATTTCAATCTTTTTCAATTAAATAATAATTACGCACAGGTTTGACGACTTGCTTAGGATGTGACAAAATTTATCGCGGAAAATCCACAGTGGTTTTTTCGTGAAGAGTTGCCTATTAAGGCATGTGAATTAAACATTTTATAGAATTTATTATTCACTCGTCTAAACATTTCATTATAAGGGAAACATGTTGACCAAGAACAATGATTGAAATCGGGTCACTAATCTCATCCGTTTCAAGGGATGTTTTCCGCCCCATCGGTTTTCCGTCCACTGCCCACCACTGCATATGACCAATCGTCTACTGGCAGCAGTGCAGCATATTTTACAAATGAAGAGCAAATGATTATATCACAAAAATATGAGGAACACAGGATCATACCAGAGATGCCAAGTCTCACGCATTCGGCTTGGGTCTCTCGCCTCTTAGTGGCATTCATGCTCCTGTGCCGTAGTCAGCAATTATTCAATCAACGCAAACTGAAAAAATTCACTCGCGGAATTTAAGTCATTGTGCATTAAGTTAATCAGTTTCACATGCATTAAGGTGGATTTCCCCACTGGTGACACGGAAATTGATTATGACTCGAGAATTCACACGCTTGTCTTTACTGAGGGATTGAAAGCAATGGAATTGCATGAAGATGTTTCAAATGGTCTTATTTCATTTAAACGATCATGAAACACAAGCACTGTTTCCAATCCCTGAGTAAAGAGATGCACGAGAAGTCCGGAGTCATAATCGCTTTCCATGGTGAGGTCCACCTTCACGCAAGTGAAACTGAAACTTCAATGCACACGGATTTTAAATCCGCCTGAGAATCTCATTAATAAGGGTTCATTGAATAATTGCGGACTACGGTGAATAAGCCAAAAAAATGCGTGAGACCTACGCCGAATGCGTGAGACTTGGCATCTCTGTCATACAGATCAAAGACAATGCTCGAGACAATATGACACCCACCACCAATTGGACGGGGGTGTGAATTACAGTCTGTCAAAATGATGGATGGCCTTCAAAATGTTCTGTCATTGTTAAAAAAAAAATCAGTCAATGATGGAAAATCTTCGGTTACCGCAACCTCTAGTGGTGACAGTTTCTCCCTCTCACAAATCTGTCCATTTCCCCTCCGCCTCAGACTTGACTTAACTAGTACACAAAAATCCATGCCCAGTGGCACTACACTGGAGACCTGACACTGCTCACATTTACCAGATCACTGCAATGAGTCAAGACATACTGATCTGCTAATGCAGCTGCCTCACCCACTGTTTTTACCTCTTGCTGTGTAATATGAGGCAATATGGCTGGGAACTGCATTCTCAAACTGTTCCAAAACAACAAGATCACACAAGTCATCAAATGTTTCCACATCAGAGGCTGTATGCCAACAATTAAAAGTATTCAGTAAATCACATAAAAATTCAAGGTAGGATTGTTTATCCTCCTTCCTACCATTCTTAACCCACTGCCGATAAGCCTCAGAAACCATCTCATAAAACAATGGCTTTCTTGCATAACTCAAGCGGTCACAAACAAAGCTGAATATGCCCCCTGTGCCTTCCCAGTGAGTACACACTGGAACTAGACTATGCAATCAGCATCAGTCGAGCCCCTTACTTCAGCAACACTTTCAATCATAGAAAAAATATTTCAGGACCTCTCTCACTGAGCCTCAGAACAAGCCGCAAATTACCCACCAAGGGGGCGTTTCTGGAAAGCACAGATGCTAACTTACATAGTTGGAACCATTGACTGTGAATGGACAAACTGTGTAAGATGCTAACTTAGTTAGCAACTACGTTTTTGGGAAACGCCTCCCAGATCAAGATGCAAGGAAACACCATCTCCAGCTAGCCCTAGACCAGCACCCAGGCTCCACCTACCCTCTCAGATCAGACTTAATTTTTCACTTTCCAAAGTGAGCCTAACATAACTCTGTTTCACATTTTATTGTTTCCAAAGCCAATTCTTTATCAACTTCCATCTGATGCTTTAATGTTTCACGTCCCATTGGCAATAACAGTAACTCTCTCTGCTGATCAAAGGACAAACCAGAACTCCAACCTGATAGTGAAGACAAACTAGTAGCGTGCCCAGCAGTACCTTCCGGTGTACCATATTACACATTCATTTCATACAATTTAACCTTTATATTAGACGTCACTTTTTCCTTAATTCTTTTGTCACCATTTTCAACTACATAGTGGTCTGCAATTTTTAATAAGTACTCCTTTGTGCAGCAATCTAAAAATACTTCAAATTTTGGCCTATTAAATATTAGATCCTTGAGCTCTAAAGCCGTTCTTGTGAACTAATTAATCTCTGATTGTTCTCTTGATGTACTGTGTCTCACAGAAACATGGCTGAGACCAGATGAAAACACTTCTTTGAATGAAGCCTCTCCACTATGGAAGCATATAGTTAACAAAATTAAAATGAAAATGTAATGTCAGAAATGCATTTTCATTTTCAAGATACAAGCGCATTATTTGTATCATAATGAAAATGCAAATGTAATCCTCCACTTTTCATTTTCAAGTCCATGTATGCAATTTTTATAACAAATGGAAAATTAAAATACATTCCTCAACTGCATTTGCATTTTCGAGAAGTGCCCTGCAATGTCACTAACAAAACGAAAACGCTAATTGTATAAAGCAAATACATTCTCGGAAATGCTTTTTCGTTTTCGAGAAGCACGCACATTATTTGTATCATCACGAAAATGCTAAAGTAATCCTCCACTTTGCGTTTGCATTTTCAAATCCATGTGGGAACTGTTTTCATTTGCAAGAAGTGCCCCGCAATATCACAAACAAAATGAAATCGAAAACGCTAATCTCATAAAGTAAATACATTCTCGGAAATGCTTTTTCTTTTTCGAGAAGCAGACGCGATATCTGTCTCATAATTAAATCGCTAACGCAGTTTGCCACTTTTTCATTTTCGTGACAGACCGCCCTAGCCTGACTCCACCAGCATTCGTACTTCCGCTTAATTTCATTTCGCTTCAGTACTCAGTCTGGTCACTCGGAGCTCTGCCTCGTTTACCACGGCAGAAAATAAGCTGGACCAACCAGCAAACAGAAGGCGTGGCCGAGAGCCATGACGTCGCCGCTGCGCCGAGTTTGAAATGGTAGTCTCCGAAATCAACAATGGCCACGGACATAGATACATGGGAGGCCATTCGCTCTGTCGTGGAGAAAATCCCCGGTATCAGCAACTTATAGCCACATCAAGATGAATGTCTGGTTAGTTTTTTTGAATGGAATTGACGTTGTAGCACTACTCCCTACAGGTTTCGAGAAAACTTGTCATATCTACTTCATATCCATCATGAAACATATGAAATAGGCACCCTGTTCATCTCTGTGAGACAGCCGAACCACCTCACCTAGCTTGTAGCTTCTAGTGTTATATTGCTCGCGAATTTCACACTATTTAAATTAGCCGCAAACTTTTTAAAAGCCATGTTTTTGTTCATGTCACAAGACCTATTCGCTGTCTCAGTGTTATGTTGTCATTATCCATGAATGAAATGGCTGTCTGAGACAGCCAAACGCTTAGAGCCAAAATATGTCGCTATAAAGTTACAGGACAGAACACAAAGAGTGGTGGTCAATGGTATCTCATCTGAGCTAGGTATGGTGGGGAGTGGCGTCCCCCAGGGATCGGTGTTGGGACCCCTGCTGTTCCTCATCTACATTAATGACCTTGATAGGAATATTGAGAGCAGATTAGTTAAATTTGCAGATGATACTAAATTGGGGGGTTTGGCAAATAGTTTAGAGTCCACTAAAGTGATTCAGGATGATTTGGATAGAATCCAGAATTGGGCAGAAATGTGGCAAATGAAATTTAATGTAGCGAAATGTAAAGTTGTACATGTAGGTAATAAAAACATTAGACGGGTTTACTTCATGGGAGGTTTTAAACTGGAATGTGCTCCACACGAGAAAGATCTGGGAGTGATTGTTGACCAAACCCTCACAGGCTCTAGCCACTGTGCCGTAGCAGTTAAAAAAGCCAATCGGATGCTGGGATACATTGCCAAAGGTATTGAGTACAAATCCAAGGAGGTGATGCTTCTTTTGTACAACACATTCGTCAGACCACATCTGGAGTATTGTGTACAGTTCTGGGGACCATACATTAAGAAAGATATAGAGGCTCTAGAGAAAGTTCAGAGAAGAGCCACTAAGCTAATTCCAGGTATAAAAGATGAAAGCTATGAGAAGAGGCTGAAGATCCTTAATCTCTTTAGTCTTAGGAAAAGGAGACTAAGGGGTGATTTGATTGAGGTCTTTAAATATGTTAAAGGGATTAACAAAGTGAATTATGTAGGATTCCTTCGATCAAGTGTTGTTAGTAGAACTCGGGGTCACAAATGGAAGTTGAACAAAGGTAAATTTAGCACTGATATTCGGAAATATTTCTTCACCCAAAGAGTAATTTCGATGTGGAATAGCTTGCCTAACCATATTGTTGAGGCGGAGACCTTGGGGGTTTTCAAGAGCAGGCTTGACTTAAAGCTAGATACCATTGAGTCATTGAGTATCTGAAGGGATATATTCACAATAGTATAAAGAAACTGGCCAGCGTAGTTGGGCTGAACGGCCTGTTCTCGCCATTCATGTTATGTTATGTTATGTTATGTAAAGTTAGATAGCGAGCTGGGTATGATGTTAGCGCAAGTATGGTTAACGGTTCAGTTTTCGCTGATTTCATCCTAATGTAAATAATGCGTTATTTTTGCTGATTCTGCCGTTGGTTTCTGGTCTCCTAGGTTTTTTTTTTTTTTTTTAATAGCAGCAGTATCGGCAGGAAAAACGATAGCTCAACGGTTTGTTTCTTGTAAGGAGAACAGAAGGAGCACCTTTGGTTCTTTTAAGTGAATGAGTGAAGGCTAAAATTTGGTAGATGGGCATATGTATGGGTACAGTATTAACTTTAATGTACTGATCAGTTTGTTTTCGCTGCATTCCTGGTATGAAGGACTATGTTTACAGCGGAAGTACTAGGCGGCCGAGCTGACGCATAACATACGTCATCGCCAAACGTTAGTGATTAGTTTACGGGTACTCCAATGATTTTAAACTTCTGACAAGCGCCCACCCACCAGGAAGTAAACATTTGTCAATGAGTGTCCAGCCTCTGTGTACAAAGCAAAGCGAAGTAGCAGAGTCTGGTTTTACCAAGCTAAGACCACCCTGCCTGGCTTTGCATTTTCGATTTCAAGGTCCCAGCGAGCAAGGTCACTTTTCCTAACAATTTAAAAAGAAAATACCCTCCCTAGTTGGGTGTGGCCAGTCGGTGAGAAGGCGGGACATATCTGCCCATGTGCCAAGTTTCAATCAATTCCAGGGGGGTCAACTGCGCACCTCATGTCAATCTCTCATGGAATGGCTCTTAATTTGAATATTTAATATCGCGAATGCATATGCTGCACCTGCCCTAGCAACCCGATGTGTCATCAGTAACATAGCAGCCGCCGTTATACGCTACTACCACAAATAGCAGGACAAGAGACTAAACTCTAAATTTCCTTTACTGGATGTACGCTTGACGTGTTTACTCACCCGAATGTTTCTTTGGGTACCCAAATATTAATCGATGGGCTGTTGGTGGAGGGCAATTCCATGAAAAGAGGGACATGATGAGCAAAAATTAAATCTCTGTTTAACATCCAGCAAAGGGCCTAAATCTATCCGTAAAACCCCTTACTTTAAGAAACATATATGGGCCAGGCTCACGAAATGTGCGCCACCCCATCCCCCCCCCGGGTACTGAAAAATAATGAAAGTACCCATAGAGCTTAGCTGTGAGTGGTTTTTTAATCTATAGGTGTTGTGGGATCATATTCCAAAGCCGTGCGACGGCGACGTTTTTCATTTTTTCGTGGTACCTGGTCAAAGTTGGGTCCTGATATGCCCTGATATGTATAGAAGGATAGTATAGCTGATGGAAAAATGGTATATAGGTAATATGCTGTTGGGACTGTCAACCCTGCCATGGCCCTGAAGTCGGGGTATGTTTTGCGTGTGGCTGCAAAATTGCTGCGCGAGTGCAAACTGCTCTCTAACACAATTTGTAAAATTAATTCAGGCAACCCTATGCCCTCAGTGGTAATTGTATGTCATAAAGTTATATGTCTACTCTCTGAATACTAAATATCATGGTCATTGGTGGAATATTTGGTGAGTTAAACGCATTTCCCTATCCCCTTGCTCGTCTAAGTCAGAAACACGAAAACCTATGTTTGGCTATAATCCATCCAGAGGCCTATAACTAGTGATAATAAAGTTATTTAAGCCTCCAATCAGTGTTATAATTGTATAAAAGTGATGTCCAGAGGTATATCACCTGAAATTAGAAACCCTACAGTGATTTTTTTCCCTCGGGATCCCGTCGCTGCTAAAAAAAAAAAAGAAATTCTGGTCTGCAAATACCTGAAAATGTTATAAAAACCTATATCAAAACTCCAAAATCTCTTAGAAACACTCCTTATAGCTTAAAAGTACGTAGCCTTGGCAATACCAAGCCAGAACAGGTGTATTAGCTCAAAATATCAGTATATCGGTCAGAAACCGAATCTAAGTCAGAAACCGCGACTAAGTCAGAAATCTGTCAAAGTGTACCAAACTCAACCCGACTGACTTGCTATTGCCATAATACTTAACTAATAGATAGAATAAGAGTCTCAAGTAGGTAATTGATCACTTACCAATGGAAGATGCCACTTGTAAGCTGGTGGACAGGCTGCTTGACAGTTCTTTTTTTTTTTTAATTTTGGGTCCTAGGTTCCCCTAGCCTGAGCCCTGGGAGTTTTTTATAATGATTGCATGTTTCTGTCTTTTAGTTATTGTTATTTTGTTGTAGGTGTTGTCTGGTGTCCCCGACCACCTATGCATGTTATTTGAACAAGTTTATGACTGATTGGCCACCGATTGTGGCCACAGTGGCCGCCATGCCCCGCGTCAGTCTCTGCCTGAGATCCCGGTTTCTGACTGAGAACATGGGCCGACGCCACCGATATTTTTCGATTAAATCTTCAAAAATACAAGTCGACACGTTTAGAAAACACAATATATCATGTCCCCGACCACCCACGCATGTTATTTGACCAAGTTTATGACTGATTGGCCACCAATTGCGGCCACAGCGGCTGCCCACGCCCCGCGTCAGTTTCTGCCTGAGATCCTGGTTTCTGACTGAGAGCGTGGGCCGATCGGTCCAATGTCGGCCTCCGACCGACGCCATCATTATACAACCCCAATTTCAAAATAGTTGGGACGAAGTGTAAATTGTGAATAAAATCAAAATGCAATGACTTTTAGATTACATGAGCCAATATGTTATTTACAATAGAACATAGATAACATTTCAAAAGTTGAAACTGAGACATTTTACATTTTTATGCACAAAATGAGCTCATTTTGTGTATAAAATTATAAAATTTATCAGTTTCAACATTTGCTACATTATCTCTGTTCTATTGTGAATAAAATACTGCCTGGTGTGATTTGAAAGTCATTGCGTTTTGATTTTATTCACAATTTACACTTTGTCCCAACTATTTTGGAATTGAGGTTGTATTTTCGATCAAATCGGCTATAAGACATGTTAACACGTCAAACCAACATGGAATATCATGTCCCTGACCACCTGTGTAACGACTGGGGCCACATTTGGCCAAATATGCCCGGTTTCTGCCTGAGATGCCTGGGTTTCTGACTTAGAAATCTAAGGCAGAAACCCTAAGTCAAAAGCCGACCAAAATGCTTTGCGCACTGTAGCTATGTCGTTATTCAATAAATAATTGATCTAAACAGTGATTTCCACTTTGATTTAGGCCAACAACAATACCTGAATTGCATTTGGCTATATATTTTAGTTTTTTAAAAATACATCTAAGTCAGAAACCTTTCTTAAAAAGGTCATTTTTTGGGCACACAAAAATCCCACTCAATCCCTGTAGGTTGGAGTTTTTTTTTTTTTTTTTTTGCCCTAATGCACCATATATTTGCTTCATCCTGAAGGATTATTAGGGTGTAGGGACCTTTTTTTATTTTTCTAGAGTGCTAAATGTAAAATGTAAGTCAGAAACCAGTACCTTGTGGACAATTTATTAAATGTCACCGCAATACACAAAACGACGATAGGGACGTATGCCGACTGTCAGACATAGCCTACACGTCTATTATGCACAGAAAAAAAAAAATAGAACACTTAAATATAAAAAATCAAAAAGCGAACTATTTCACTTTTTAAATGGACATCAAAAAAGTGCCATTTTTGGCCACTTTTCCAACTTTAAGGGCAAAAAAGACAGGGAAATATTTATCGCAGATTGACAAAAGTGGGGTGTTCCAAGTTGTTCTTGGTGAGCTCCATCCATTCATGGTGGTTCTGGAATGATCTAAGCAAAATATAAGATTTGCTAGCCTGTGGACACATTTTGGGGGGGGGCACATTTCGTGAGCCTGGCCCATATATTCATGGCTGAGCCACTATTTTTCAGCAAGAGTTTTGCATCCAAACAGCTGGTACCCTGAAATCGGCCCAAAATCAGGTAATTAGGACCTTTGAAATTACCAGAAACTAAATAGGCATTACAATTCATATCTTTCAATTTGTTATACAACCCCAATTCCGAAATAGTTGGGACAAAGTGTAAATTGTGAATAAAATCAAAATGCAATGACTTTCAGATCACGTCTATGTTATTCACAATAGAACATAGATAACATTTCAAATGTTGAAAGTGAGACATTATACATTTTTATGAGCTCACAAAATGAGCTCATTTCAAATTTTCTAGCTGCAACAGGTCTCAAAAAAGTTGGGACACAGGCAAAAAAGGGCTGAGAAAGCAATTAATATATAAGAGAATCAGCTGAAAGAACATTTAGCAAGTAATTACATTAACTGGCATCAGGTGTGTAACATGACTGGCGATAAAAGGGATGTCTTAGAGAGGCTGAGTCTCTCAGAAGTAAAGATGGCCAGACGTTCTCCAACCGGTGAAGGTTTGCGTGAAAAAAAATGTGGAATACTTTAAAAACAATGTTCCTCAACGTCAAATTGCAAAGGCTTTGAAGGTCTCATCATCGACAGTGCATAACATCATCAAAAGATTCAGAGAAACTGGAAAAATCTCTGTGCATAAGGGACAAGACTGAAGACCTTTACTGGATGCCCGAGATCTTCGGGCCCTCAGACGCCACTGAATCACTCACCGGCTTGATTCTGTCATTGACATTACGGAATGGGCCCAGGAATACTGAAAGAAAACCACTGTCTGTAAACACAGTCCGCCGTGCCATCCACAGATGCCACCTAAAACTCTATCATGCAAAAAGGAAGCCATTGTTGAGCATGATCCAGAAGCACCGCTGTGTTCTGTGGGCCAAGGCTCATTTAAAATGGACTGTAGCAAAGTGGCAAAGTGTCCTGTGGTCAGACGAGTCCAAATGTGACATTCTTGTTGGAAATCATGGGCGTTGTGTCCTCCGAGCTAAAGAGGAGAAAGACTAATCCTCCTGTTCTCAGCGTTCAGTTCAAAAGCCAGCATCTCTGATGGTATGGGGATGCATTAGTGCATATGGTGTGGGACACTTGCATGTTTTAAAAAGCACCATGAATGATGAAAAGTATATAAAGGTTTTAAGAGCAACACATGCTCCCCTCCAGATGAAATCTATTCCAAGGAAGGCCTTGTGTATTTCAGCAGGACAATGCAAAACCACATAGTGCAGCTATTACAACAGCATGGCTTCATTGTAGAAGAGTCCGTCTGCTGAACTGGCCTGCCTGCAGTCCTGATCTTTCACCGATTGAGAACTTTCGGCGCATAATTAAATGAAAAGTCCATCACAGAAGACCCAGAACTCTCCAGCAGCTGGAAGCCTGTATCAACCAAGAATGGGATCAAATTCCAATGGCTAAACTCAAGAAACTAGTCTCCTCAATGCCAAGACGCCTCCACTCTGTGTTAAAAAGAAGAGGGGATGCTTCACCGTGGTAAACAGGCCCCTGTCCCAACTTTTTTGAGACCTGTAGCAGCCATCAAATTTGAAATGAGCTCATTTTGTGGATAAAATTGTAAAATTTCTCAGTTTCAACATTTGCTATGTTATCTCTGTACTATTGTGAATAAAATACTGACAGGTGTGATTTGAAAGTCATTGTGTTTTGATTTTATTCACAATTTACACTTTGTCTCAACTATTTCGGAATTGGGGTTGTCCCAAGCGCATCAACTTAAAGTAGAGGGGAGCTTGAACCCTCATGTAGAAGTTTGTTGGCCAGAAGGTAGGGGTGACTTAATGTTCCGGGGCTGTAACGTCCGTCACGGAAATTCTGAATTATTTTTATTGGAAGAAACTGAGATGGAATATTGACTTAACCTTTTCAATTCTCTTAGCTGTAGCCAAGGCTGAGTCAACAATGAACAAAGTCTGCCTGAAACATTGGCACGTAAGATTTAGCAGGGGATCAAAATCCGTAACGTCCGTCACATGTAATGTCCATCACAGGAAAAGGGGTCCTGTAACATCCGTCACGCCCCCAGAGAGTTGAGGAATGCTCAACTTATCTAGATAATAAAAGGGAAAGAGGGAATTTTTACCATGGATGTTTTTGAATTGGGGCTCAGATGTGTAATTGTGCTCATTTCTAAAGGAAGAAGTTTTACTCAGATTATCATTTGATTGTCAAAGATTGTCAAAAACTGTCTCAAGATTTCCAACATTAACTGGGTTTTATTATGTTCTTTCAGCTTTCTAGACTAAATGATAGTTCCTCTAATTATTCAAAGGTGGCAGCTGCAGCAGGGCAAAATTTACCCATGATGCAATTGCACTTTCATCATTTCCAAGGCCATGAAGGTTGGCTTTTTTGAAGTGCTCAATTTCAATTTTCATTAAGCAACATCATCTTAACTAAAAGTCTGTATCCAGTTATTCTGTGCTTTAAACCAGTGGTTCTCAACGTCAGTCCTGGGGACCCCATGCGTGTGCTGGCTTTTGTTCCAACCACAGTTGCAATCGTAGGATTTTAACAAGCTGCTGATTTGTCTTAATTATATGCATTTAATATTTAGAGCAGTTATTTGCCCTCTTAACCCACAACTTAACAGAAATATCTATTTGCCATCAAGAATTTCAAAAATACCATTCGCACACTGCAGTATATCAGAAATAACAGCATAAAATGAGAGAAAACAATGTAACCAATCAAATTAATGACGTAGTTGGCTCCTAATTAGTGAAAACTACTTGGCTCATCATGACAAATGTAGTCCACAAACAAACCAGTTTTGTGTTATGTTGATCTGATTAAGTTCACCTGAAGCTTTTTGAAAGAACTTGAAACAGTTGTGTCCAGCAGCCTAATCTGGGGTTTATTGATTTCCTCAGTGTATAATTTGATCTGTTTGACGTGTTATGTTACTTGACATTACTTGCAGTATTGCAATAAACACACTATCTTCAAGGGTGTTTTATTCTTCATTGCATGTATGGATGTTCCTATGTAACATTTGACTAAAGAGATATATTAACAACTCTGAACATGAAAAGCACCTAATTAAGACAGTCACAGCTTGTTAAAGTTCTACAATTGCAATTGTGGTAGGAACAAAAGCCAGCACACACATGGGGTCCCCAGGACCGACGTTGAGAACCACTGCTTTAAACAATAAGAATGGACAAAGACAAGGATTTTATAAATCACTTGGAAGGTGTCAATACAGGTTTTCTGTGAAAATGAGACGTGCACTGATTGGGAAGGCAGTGCACCATGCACGTATGGCGCTTAAGTAAAGAAAATGGCGTATAAAAAAAAACTACTTACAGGGCCCCAGAGGTGGCCGAGCAGCATAATAACGTTTATCCCATAAATTATTAAAAATGGGTGTGATACAACCCATTAGATACAGGTTTGGTATCACCCACGTGTAATACAACTTTCTCGTGTCACAGCTGTTCAGATTCCGTTCATTGGCAAACGTCTACTAATATTTTCACAAGGCCAATTCTTCTAGAAACTTTCACCATCGCTGGTGTTTGCATCTAGTCGACGGTCTATTGAATTAAATGGGATGAATAATTCCTTAGCTAGCATGCTAACCCTTTTGGCCAGTAATGAGTTACACATGTGACTTATTGTACACACTTGAATTTAATAATTTAGTGGCAAAGAGCATTAGCATGCTAGCTAGTGAATTATTCATCCCATTGACTTGAATAAACTGTAAACTAGAAGCCAAACACAATTTTTCCATTTTCCAAACAATACGATGCTGACATTTATGGGATAAATATAATCTCAAATTCATGAGAACGAGCTATCAAATTAATGAAATTCAAGCATGAATTTGATATCTCGTGCTCACTCATTGGAAATCCTCCATGTATTTTGCTGTAAGCATTTCTATTAGTGTAATTTTTACTGTTATGATAAAAAAGAAGAAATCTCGATCACAGCATCAACTTTTTCTTTGTTTTAGATTGGCAATCTGTCCTGTTAGTTTATTTTCATCCCCAGACCACTGCTAGTCAAAGTCAGAATACAGAATTTAACCTGTGTGATTTATCATTCGCTACAAGTTTTAATGCTAGTTTTTGACTTCTAATCTTACAGTCCAGAGCTAAGTTAGTGATTATCACTCAGAATTGTTTCTACAGTTCTCGTTTTGAGAAAGCAATGTATTAAGCAAGTGGATTGAGTCTGCAGTCTTCAGTTTACAGTTAAAGAAACAGGATTGTTTCAACAGAGTAGATATAAACACCTTCATAGGTATAGTGCATTGATTGCTCCACACCTGAAGTGGACAGCTATTGAGTTTGTTTGATTAAAGAGAAACCTGAATAAAACTATTTCATATTAATGTTAACTGCAAGATACCGTGTAATTGATGCACACTACCAAAACAAAGTCACAATGATCTTATAACCTACTACAGTCATGCACAGATGTGGTTATTTAATCATTCCACTGGACGATATTGACTTTTTTCGGCAGAAAGTTTCGTTTTACTTCAGTGGACAAAATGTAACATCCGTCACGTAATGTCCGTCACAGTGGATTTTGCACAATTCTATAAGTGCCTGCTAAGAGACTCTCATTTGGAGCTGTATTATAATTTGTGTATTAGGTGGCCTAGTTCTCGTACAATTCTGGGATAAACATTCATGTGTAACATTGTTGAGACCGAGAATTTTGAAATAAACATGGCTGAATTTTTTCCATGTCTTTTTCATGTAACATCCGTCACGTTCATACTTGTGGTTCATGTGAAACACACAGACATCACTGGATGGCTTTTCTTCCCCCATTAAACAGCTTCAGACCTAAGCTAGTAATACATATAAGGTTGGGTTCCTTGGAGTAAAACTTTAGCTGTGAGGGTAGTTGGAATGGCTAAAAATTCCTTCTGATGTAACGTCTGTAACGGTGGAATTGCCCTGGAGGTTGAATACAGAATTCTTCATTTTACCATCCGGACACAAAATGTATGCTGCACACCCTAGAATGTTCCTGAATGAAAATTCTTCCTGTTTATAGCCTGAATCCACACTGTTAGCTGCCTTTTACTATGGGGAAAGTGAAAGCACTTATAATTCCCCCCTTTTTCAATGCAATTTGGGCATCTTCTGCCATATGTAGTCTGCAAAGAGCATGGTGCAACCCAAATCTCGCTTAAGCCGATCTGGTCTATTCAAAACAAAGGATGACTAATTGACTACAAACAAGCAAATCAACAAAGAATCAAAATTGAAAAAGCCCCCAGTTTGTCATGGCTGGCTCAACAATCATGACAAATAAAGGGAGGTGACACAGGAAGTTCAAGCATTCATTTCTTTTAAAGAACTGAAAATGCCAAAGTACTATGGGGTGCGGCAGTCAGTAAGTCAGTGGTTTTAGCATGTAGGCATGAATGATAAATAGTGAGTGCAGGGTTGAATGGAAAAAGGAAACAAAAAAACAAGGATGTGGAGCATTAAGTATGGAGAGCAGAGTTTCACCTTTCTCGCTCCATCTCATCATGGAGCAAGTGGGGTGTGTCTCTTTATGGTATG
The DNA here is from genome assembly GCA_029692085.1 of Gymnothorax javanicus. Lineage (NCBI taxonomy): Eukaryota > Metazoa > Chordata > Actinopteri > Anguilliformes > Muraenidae > Gymnothorax > Gymnothorax javanicus. The sequence goes on from CM056203.1 coordinate 42,306,824, forward strand.
AGAACACCGGGCCCTATTGTTCCCAATAATCGACCCAACCACACTTACTGGGCACAGCAAGACAAAATGCAAAGACAAAGACAAAGACAAGCAGCTAGCCCAGTAGCCAATGGAGACTGGGTCATCAAACTTCAAACACACTAATATTGCTACCAATGACCAGCACTTTGAATAATAAATTATTAGTGATCAATAATTCACATGAATGGGCATGGAAAAGAAATATATATGTTTGTTGCATCCATGTAAGGCATCTCAATCACCTCAGTGATGTTGGATGCTTGCATCCATGACAGGTCAGGTTTCACTGGAAATGTGAAAACACTCTGTTGCTGATCACTTGCACATGGGCTGAATTTGTCTTAAATTGTCACTGTATAAGTAATTAAATAATTGGCTTCCAAATCAGGGCAACTAAGTAAATGTCACATGACACAAAGTTCTTGAACTTCAATGACTCTTGGCAGATTAATCATGGCTGCTTGCTAACCACTGTAAGAGAGCACTGTTAGCCTGGTCATCAGGGCAGTGGTGCCAGCAGGATTATATTTCATAGTTCGCACAAGAACCACCCACCCACTTGTAATTTTTTTTCTTTCCCAGACAACATATCAATCAGGAAAATTTAGAGGCTTCGGATTGGCTCTGCCATTTAGGTCAGTTTACGTAATCATCAGAAAAATTCAAACTACAGCAGCCATATCCAACTCTGTCTGCCCAATTTACTGAAGTCCTGAAAATTTTTCTGAAGTCCTCATGAAGTTCAGAGGAAAAATCTAAGCATTGCACCAATAAAAAAAAAAAAAAAATAAACAGTCTGGTAACTGGAAAAAATTCTGAGGAAGATTTCTACAAACCATTACCCTGGATTTTTCACCTCTGCGGCTATCAGCCCTCACTGTAATCAAACCAAATCATTCTGAATGGTTCAATTCTACACTAGTCAGTTAGTGAAGAAAGAAGTAATCCAAATGACATTTTGTTCCCTTGCCCAGTTCAGCAGTGGTAATCAAATGTTAGTCAAGCCGGATATATAGAAAATAAAAACTGAACATCTCTAACTCGGGACAGCGATACTGTAAGGCCACGTCCCTGCACTCCAACTCACCAGCCTATTAACACGTTGACTGCCAACTACGAGATAACTCGTAATGGCGGGTCAGGGCCAGCGCCAGCGCCAGACTTGAAAATTCGGGGGAAATTATCCATCTCTTTATTGACAACAATTGGTCCTGGCTAATTCTAGATGGTTTTCCTTTATAAGCACGTTTTCTAATTCAAGAATAATCAAGTGGCAATTGAAGACACGGCTTCTCTCCCCCATGCGATCTAACAGCAAATAATGGGCTACATTCAGTGCAGAAAAATAATTTAATTATAATTAGGTCAATGCACTGGCACTCAGCAATGGTAATTTTTTTTTCCAGCGAGAGCGGAATTTTAGAACTCTTCGCGAATGAAGGTAATTCTGGTGACAAGTATACGTGGTTTCCTCCGTTTTCATTTTCCAGTCTAACAGCTGGCTATTTTTTACAGCAAGTTGCGTGACCGTGCTGCAAAAACAGGTGTAGGTACTTGCCGTAATTACCTTCATTCGCAAATGAGTTCTGAAATGCCGCTCTTGCTGGAAAAAAAAATTAACGTTGCTGAGTGCCTGTGCATAGACCTAATTATAATTAAATTATTTTTCTGCACTGAATGTAGCCCATTATTTGCTGTTAGATCGCATGGGGGAGAGAGCCGTGTCTTCAATTGCCACTTGATTATTCTTGAATTAGAAAACGTGCTTATAAAGGAAAACCATCTAGAATTAGCCAGGACCAATTGTTGTCAATAAAGGGATGGATAATTTCCCCCGAATTTTCAATTCTGGCGCTGGCCCTGACCCGCCATTAGTTGGCAGTCAACGTGTTAAGACCCGGACCGCATTTCTCAGTCCGAGATCATTACCTGCATCTGTTTCCCATTGTCATTATGTGGTAGCCTTTCCTATTTAAGTCTAAGCTTCACACTCATTTGGCGGGAAGTCATAAGCCTCACAAGCCTGTGTTCACTCTCTAGTCTTGTCTAGACTTATCTCCCGCATTCGCGTGTATCACTAATTCTAACTTCCGCACTGTTGCTATTTATGATCAGTGCTGCAATTAATATTCCGGAACCTCTATTCCATGTTTCTTTCTATTTGTAATACATAGTCCCGTTGCTGTCCTCCCAGTTGTATGTATTAATAATATTATTATCCCAGAACCTCTATTCCGTGTTCTTTTGTATTGTGTTTTGCTGTGCCTTCCTGCTGTGCTGCGGAAGCATAATAAATACCAGATCCAACTTCGCACCTGAGTCCAGTCCACACTCCTTGATCTCTGTGCACAACATTGGTGCTCGGAGACGAACCCTTACAGATGACTTCGCCAGAAAATCAACTTAGCGAGGATTCCTCTGCCTCAGGAGGTGGGAGAGTTTGCTGCCCATCCTCTCGACCTCTACAACCTGGTGGAATATCAGCAGAGAGAGATTGCGCACAAGGGGGCTGTCCTGGACAAACTGGTTTGTGGATTCCGCAAGCTATCCATCTGCCTTGCTCCACCACCACCACCAACCTCTGTTTCTCCTGCTGGAGTGCAGGCTCCCTCAGCCATTCCCCGGGGTAAATTGCAATTGCTCCAGCCAGAGCGCTACGACGGATGACCCACTGTGAGCAAAGGCTTCCTTCTCCAGCGTGCACTCTACTTTACCTACCATCCCACCTTAAACGTTGTATCAGCGATTCTGAGCCAAAACATAATTTATCATGTACAGGAGATTTTTCCTCACGAACAGTTAGCAGCTCCTCTCATGAGTGGGCGGTGAAAAACTCCGGTCTCTGTAGGTCACCTACAGCCAGATAGACACTGAGAAAGATACACAAACTCGTGGGGACCTACCCGCTCTCCCAAACATCAACAAAAGTGTTCCAACAAATCGGAGGGCAGGGGTGGGTCTTCTGCGCCAGTTCCGTGCTCATGCATGACAAGTGGGTGGGACTGAGCAACAAAAGGCACTACCGAGGTGGCAGAGTGAACCAGGGTGGAAGCTAAACCGAAAAGAGACGCTTGCATGAGCGCATGTCGAGGAAAAAGGAACGCGATCGCAGCTATGCGAAGTCCCGAATAAACAGAGGGAAAGCATACCAACGTTGGAGAGAATTCCGGGAGTTGAATGGTTCTAATTCTGACGCCCAGGTCGCCTTGTTTCTGCTTGAGGTGAGTAGAGCTGGTGCTAACTCGGTTGGATGTGAATTGTAAATTGTCATCCCTAGCAAAATTGAGGGAAGCTCGTGTATTGTTTTTGTAAGGCTATCTTGCATAGATCATGCTGGTCCGAATGAATCAAACAGTAGAGAGATCGATATTTCCTCTTTGGAGCGAGTTAGCAACCTTTGCTAACTCTCAGTTGGCAAGCCTGTGAGTTTGCCAATTCTGTCTGATCAAACCAGAGTTTGTGTTCGTGTAATAAAATTTTTTCTCTGGTTAGTACTCAGAGTTGAAATTCGTCGATGAATGTATAACCGCGTGATAAGTTTAGGTAAAAGTGGTGATCTATGTGACGTTGTTAATACTCATTTTGTAATGCCGAGCTAAGGTACTTGTCAGATACCTTGTTGTAGCTAGCACTAATGGTGTAAATTTATCATTTGGCAATGGTCGTCATTGTTGCTACCGGGCATATATCAAAACGAGCTGTACACCGCCATTTGCCCAGCTGAGTGAGCCATTCTTAAGCTGCTTTCACACCGGACGTGAAACGAATTTTTCGCGTGACAGATTACTTTCAAGGTCAATGCAAAGACGCAAAGTTTCATTTAAAGAAAAGCGCGTTCATGTTCCAAGCTTCTGAAGGGGATGGGCGAGCGGCTCTGTTGTGTTTCAACTGTCAACAATAGTGATGTCATATCGCTGATACAGCCTTTAAGTGATGCCCAGAAGATTGCTGCAGTGCTTACCTGACTCTCTGGCAAGGCGCTCGACTGGGTAACTGCTGTCTGGGGGGAAGCGTCATTCACCACCTATGACAGCTTCCTCCAGCGGTTTCGGTCGGTCTTCGAAGGTACGATGACAGCGGCTGACTACGCGGTCCAGTTCCGTACCTTGGCCGCAGCCAGTGGCTGGAATGAGTCTGCCCTAATCACAACCTTCCGCAAAGGGCTGTGTCCAGAGCTGGGGGCAGAAATGGCCTGCAGGGACTTGGCGTCCTAGATCAACGCGGCCATCAGCCTGGACCAGCTCATGCGGAAGAGAGATGGCGGGTCCAGCCCAGAGGCCCCACTCAGCTGCCAAAGGGGGAGACGGAGCCTATGGAACCGGGGCTCTCCCATCCACTGAACCATCGCCCCTGGAGAAGAACTGGACCCTGCACCCACTGCAAAGAGGAAAACCCTGCGTCCGCTAAGATAAAGGTGTCATCTACAGCCATAACTGGCCAAAGATTCAAGATCCCTGTCAGAGTGGCCAATAACGATGTGACCCTTTGCACAGAGGCCTTGATTGACTCCGGTGCAGTGGGCAGTTTTGTCTCCTCCCAGTTGGTGCGATAACATCAAGCCCCAGTATGTACAAGAATCTCTACAGCAGGGCTTAATTCGTCCCTCCACTTCACCTGCATCTGCAACCTTCTTCTTCGTCCAGAAGAAGGATGGAAGTCTACGCCCCTGTATAGACCACAGAGGACTAAATGACGTCATGGAGAGATAAAGATATCTACTCCCCCTGGTCCCAGTGCTGTATAGCAACACTGAGATGCGAAGATCTTCACTAAGTTCGACCTCCGCAGTGCGTACAACTTAATCCGCATCAGGAAGGGAGCGAGTGGGAGATGGCCTTTAGCACCACCTCCGTCCACTACGAGTACTGCGTAATGCCTCATAGCCTTGTTAACGCTCCATCTGTGTTCGAGTCCTTCATCTATGATGTGCTACGAGAGATGCTGGGAAGATGAGTCATCGCCTACCTTGATGACAAACTCATCTACTCAGCCAGATGAAGAACATGTGGGTCACCAGGGTTTTCCCTGGGTTTTTAGAGGTCTTAGGGGGGTGGGCAGCTGAAGCAGCGAGGAGGGGGGGGGGTGAACAAAAAAAACTGACTAAATTTGCTTTAGTTACTTTTTTATTTACATAATTCATAGTCCCCTCTTGAACATTTGATTCTTCTTGCTGCATTTGTTTTGTAGAACCTCCTCATAAACTTTTGCATGGAAAAAGTCCCTGGCTGAGGGCCATCTATTGCCACACGGCAGCAGACATCTAGATCACAATCTGCCAGCCTGTTTTGTGTTATCAATGCTACAGATGGAAATAAATTCTCTGCTAAATCTAGTGCGTACATCTTCATTTCTTAAATTTTATTAAAAATGGCTCAGTGCACAAAATCCTAATCTTAATCATTATTGGCCATATTTTGGTTTTGATCAGTCAGTTTGCTGCATAAATGGCTTGATTGCAAGTTAGGCAAAGTACACGGGAATTGATTTAAGGTAAGCTAATTATGCCAAGGCGATGAAGGCTGTCCAACCTCGCTGGTAATTCAAACTTCAGACTTCAAAACGCAGTTTTCTTCCCGGAAGCATTTCAAATGACCGCATTAGGTATGTGTCATAGAAAAGGCAATAAGCAAGCTCGTCTGTCTGCCTCATAGTGGCAGTTACTTTTATTGCGCTTGCGATAACCGCGATTCCGTTTATCGTGCAGCCCTACTCTCACCACGGACCGACGCGCTGTAAATTAGAGCAGGATGATGCAAGAGGTGATTTCTATAGAAATGTCCTCCTCATTATTACAAAGACGCTGGAACTATGTTATCGATTTAATGTTTTTTTAAAATTAAACAAAGTTAGCGGATCTATTGCTGTGCCGCTGATGAAGCGGTATATACACACCATGCTTCAACATGTGCTGCGGATTAGTTTAGTCTGAAACATCACAGCAACTAGTTTTGTGGATTTCCACCGTACCTACTGTATGATGAACACACTTATCAGCGCCCGCCTGTAAACTCCTCTGCTTTTCTTTATTTGTCTCTCTTTTTATTTCATATTATAGCAGTAAAAGCTGAATAATAATTAATTATTATTTTTAGACACCGTATATTGACTGGGGAAAGCCAAGAAAGGGAGAAATAGCGTGTCAGCTTGACTAATGTTACTCACCGGGACTTCTTTGGCGGCGTTCAGATAACAGAGTGAGACGTCTTCTGACCTCCGGTACTTCGTTAAATGCTTTCTACCCCGTGTAGTTGTGGCTTGGAACCCCCTTAGCATTTTTAACAACGTAAGCTCCGTCGCTCTCTCATCCATGCTCCGGGTCACGTTCAGTGCGTCGGCGCAACATTACATCAATGGGACGTAATGTGGCTCTTGTTCATTTTTGCTCACCTGCTCTATTTTTTCTCCTAGGCGGGAGGCAAAAACGCTTAGGCGCCGCGCCTAAGCCATATAATGGCAGGGAAAACGCTGGTCACGTAAGGAGAGTGCTCAAATGCCTGGTGCAACATCAACTGTTCGTCAAAGCCGAGAAATGTGTCTTCCACCAGTCCACTGTCTCCTTCCTCGGATACATGACTGGACCAGAGGGAGTGGCTATGAAGGAAGAGAAGGTTAAAGCAGTAGCAGCAAGGCCAGTCCCACAAACCATAAAGGAGCTCTGATGCTTCATGGAGTTTGCTAACTTCTACCAACGCTTTATCAAAAACTTCAGCGTGGTTGTCCAGCCTCTAACGCGTCTGTTCACGGGAAAACCTTAAGACTTTGGGATGGAATCCTGAAGTTCAACACGCCTTTGACACGCTTAAAAGCCTATTTGTTACTGCTCCTACACTCAAATTACCAGACCCGGAAAAGCCCTTTGTGGTAGAAGTCGACGTCTCCAATGCGGGGGTGGGAGCAATCCTGTCTCAGAGACATGGGGTGCCTGAGAAGCTGTATCCTTGAGCTTTTTTCTCCCACAGACTTACACCCGCAGAGGCCAACTACAATGTGGGCAACCGGGAGCCATTAGCAGTAAAGTTAGCGCTTGAAGAGTGGAGACACTGGTTGGAGGGGGCCCATCATCCAATCCTCATGCTCACTGATCATCGCAACCTGGAATATCTCCAAAAGGCTAAACAGCTGAATCCATGTCAGGCTAGGTGGGCCATATTCTTTACACGTTTCAATTTTTCCACTACCTATCGCCCAGGCTCCAAGAACATTAAAGCAGACGCTCTATCCTGAAGATACAAGATGGAGAAAGATTCAGAGGCTGAGGAGCCGATCCTGCAATTCTACTGTATCCTTGCCCCGATGAAGTGACAGTTGGAGCGAGAAATAGCAAAGGAAACCAGGAAGAATCCTCCTCCCACCTCGGTGCCAGTGGATACGACATTCGTTCCCGCTACTCTTTGAGATCAAGTAATTCTGTGGGCACATACATCTCTGTCCTCAGGACACCCCGGAGCCAGAAGAACAACCCAGATCATAACTCGCAGATACTGATGGCCCCACCTGGCTTCTGATGTGGAGGCATAGTGATAGCCAGCCGCCCGTCTCCCCGTCTTTGAGACGGGCAATGTTTACCTGAGACGCTGAGACGGGTAAGTCTGATTTGAGACGGGTCCGGCTGTTTCCAGTATTAAATTGCCTGTATGTGAGACGGGCGAGCATTTGTATAGATAACAATGGTTGTCCCGAAAATCTGCTCAGTCGATTTGACTTTAATTCTTTAGTGAACTGAAGTGCCGTAGGCCGGGCGCGAAACTGGGCTCAATTATAAACTCATTAACATATGACCAATCCGCGCATTTCTGTCTTATTATACTATATGCAGCGCACAATGGCGCCATGGCCAAGTCACGTAGCGTGTGTGGGCAACTGAGCATTGTCCACTTATACAAGAGTTGAATAAAGTTGTTTTAGAGGTAGGTCAGAAATTGTGGATGTCCATGAGAATTTTATTCACTATAATGTGATTTAAAACGCTCTGCGTTGCACGGATTTGATAGATTCAATGCCTCTTTCAAAGCCCCTTCAAGTAGTTTATATTCGTAGTGGTGTGTGGGTGTCTAGGCAATAGAAAATTGGATACCAGAAATCGGGCATTTGACTAAATGTAGCCTGAAAGAAATACAGGAGCATATATCACAGTAATCGAGGCTCCGCTTATTTATTTTAGATTCATGTCGCCGGCTTTCCGCTCTTAGAAGTTCAACAGCCAGATTTCATCCCCAGCTGATCCACTTGTTGTAGCACAAGACCCACATCATTTCCTTCTTGGCTCTCCCTTGAAATCCGAGTCCACACATGAAATACAATTCTCACAGAGACATGTTTCATACAAGTGGTAGAATTGAGTGAATATAATTAATTTGAAATTACAATCTTAAAGCCAGATGATGTTCCATCTACTGCAGCTGAAATGAACTACGTGTAGAAAATAGCAGTTCTGCCACTTCGAAACCGGTTGTCTCTTGATCACGTAGATGGCGATTCCCTGCAAGTTTTTTTAATGATGTTTATGGTGTTCTGAAATTGCGAGGCGAGCTACGAAACGCTGATTTGTGCGATACAGCCAAAATATCAAAAAGGCTTCCAAGTGCAATTTTCGTCATTCCAAGCGTTATGCCAAAAGGCTCCCAATTGCTTACTGCGTTATTCCAAGTTTTTATGTATGTGGCTCTGAAACTAGAAATGATTGGTCATATTTTATATGTTATGTTTGAGCTCAAAACCGGAGCTGGGGGGAAAAAATTGCAAACCGGGCTATATTCTCGACTGAGAGATCGCCCCGGATACTGCTTCGCGCTGAGCTGGAGACTCACGGACAGACTGGACATGCTGGGAGCCCCAGTTGAGAGAAATCCCATCGGTTCGGTCAGTAACGTCGAAGACCAGCACTCCTAACAACACTGTTGTTTGCCAAATGAGATCTCTATAAAAATTTAGAATAACAAGATTTTGTTACTGATGTGCATTCTAATACTCATTTAGTTACTTTAGAAAAATGCTTGACACTGTAACACCGAGAAATGACCAGAAAACAAAACAAAAGGTAGACCGGCGGATGCAGCGCCAAACTCGATCTCCTTACATGATCTTATCACCGACTGAATAGGCCACTGATGTCGGGGAAATGGCCAGTCTGTCCACTAGAGCCCATTCTTGGAGAATCTGTTCCAAACAAGCTAAATAAACGTGCGGCATTACTGGTTGTAAAGAATGAAAGTTCGGTCTTCAGGCGTGTATGCAGTCTTAAAGGTGCACTATGCAAGTTTGTTCACTTTCACTTCTGTTGACATTCGAACTCAAACAAAACAGCGATAGCCCGCCCCTCCCTCCCATTTCCCTCCTTCCCATGCTTCCATAACTGTCAACTCTTGTCGGTGATTGGCCGGGACGGTTTGTTATGTTATGGGGCACAGCCTGTGCCCCTTGTGTTTATTTGCAGTTTGTGACACCTGTGCGGTTTCCAGAGCCCGGGTTTTTTTTTTACAGTGAATTTAGGGGCAGGCAGCTAGCGGATTGTGGAGAGATGTTGGTGAATTGAGACAAAAATATAATCGCGCAGAAAGTCAACAAACTTGAATAGTGCACCTTTAAGGCAGAGGTCTTCAATGTCGTTCCTGGGGACCCACTGTGCATGCTGGTTTTTGTTCCAACCACAATTGTAATCGCAGGATATTAATGAGCTGTTAATGTTTTAATTAGGTTTTTTCATGTTTAGAGTTATTACTCTCTTTAGCCAAATGTTACATAGAAACATCCATACGTGCCATGAAGAATAAAAAACCCTAGATGATGGTGTGTATATTTCTATAATGCAAGAAATTTCAAGTAATATATAACATTTTAACCAGTTTAAATTGGAAACTGAGGAAATTGGTAAACCCCAAATTGGGCTACTGGACGCAACCGTTTCAAGTTCTTTCAAAAAACTTCAGTTGAGCTTAATTAGATTAACATAACACAAAACTGGTTTGACTCTTTACCATTTGCTTGTTGAATAAATTTGTCATGATGTGCAAATTAGTTTTCCCCAATTAGGAGTCAATTTCATCTTTAATTTGATTGGTTACATGGTTTTCTCTCATTTTATGCTGTTATTTCTGATACATCGCAATGTGGGTATGGTATTTTTTATTCTTGTCTTTTATTCTTGATGGCAAACGTGGATGTTTCTGTTAACTTGCGAGTTAAGAGGGCAAACAACTGCTCTAAACATTAAATGCACTTATAACAAATTAGCAGCTTGTTAAAATCCTGCGTTTACAATTGTGGTTGGAACAAAAACCAGCATACACAGTGGGTCCCCAGGAAAGACGTTGAAGGCAACAGGTCTAAGGCATTCAGCATTTGAGACGTCCTTCGGCTGTTCCCAGTATTCTTCGGGATAGTCCAAATCGAGGCTGTCCGCACTCGGCACATGCGTATCGTCTAAGATCACTTTTGGTTTTCCCTGCGACATAGATATAGTACTCCACTGAATTCATTTAGGTTTGAGGTTTCACTAATGCCATGATTTTATTTTATACAGAAACCAGATACACTAATGCACTCATGTTTAGATGCAAATACAGCTGTATACTTTAAAAGATGAGTTTCTAGTATAATCAAATGTGGTGTTTTTAACTGAAGTGGTGTCTTTGACTCTTTCTTCTGTGTCAATGGCATGAAATACCCATCAGTTATTTCTTTTGTGTGCAACAAGCTGGTTCGATAGGATCAACCACTACTGTAGGTGGTTTCGTCTCGGCCTGGTTGGCCTGGTCGCAGGGGTGAGACACCCTGAGATTCCATTCTGGCTAAAACTATGTGTGGAGACAGCCATTCGGTCATGCGCAACATCACCAAATCCCCACGACAGTTGCCAGCAGGCAAACTGAACCTATTACCAGTCCCTCACCGTCCATGGTCACACATTGCCATGGATTTTGTTTCGTGACAGACCTTCCTTCCTCAGGAGGTAACTCTACAATACTGGTGATTATTGACCGGTTCTGAAAATTTTATAAATTTTTGCCTCTCGCCACTATGCACTCTGTCCTCCAAGCTGTAGAGGCATTGTTCACGCAGACAGAAACTTCGGCCTTCCGGGCATCCTCTCAGACCGTGGGCCGCAGTTTAATATTGTATACAATAGAACTAGTATCCCATTTATCAGCATTGGTTCCAAGAGAGGAGGCAATCAACAACCTCTGTATCAATTTTTTCACCCTGTGGTTCATATAAAAGAGAAGTTATGGGTCTTTATATATGGTTACAAATCAAGTGTAGGAAAAAAAATGGGCGTGGCACCCAAATTTCCCAGGGCCATAATGCCGAAATGACTAAAGGTATGAAGCTGAAATTTGGGATACCTTCATTTGGGGTCAAAAACTAATTTTAAAATTTTTTTCAGTCAAATCTGACAGATGTCACTGGGGAAGTTTCTGGAATCTGTGTAAATTTTACATGGAATGACCCATATGAAAAGATGATGTGAGAGTTGAAAAATTTACATTTTCAGATGGTAAAGATACTCAAGAAAGTGTTTCCATAACTGTCACACAAAAGAATGATTTTTTTTCTTCCTAAAATCCATGTTGCAGTTACTGCGAAATGGCCCTATGCTGTTTGACAATTCAGAATTTCTCTGAATACAAGCCACTTTTTTACCTTCTTTATTTTCTGGACCCACGGGATAAAACAGTTCTGATTTGGTTCAAGACATATAAATTTTATGCAAGTGCAGTAAGCGCAATAAAATCTGTTGAGAGTGGTGTGCCATGAAATTCTTCGCCCTGAAGAAGAATTCAAAACTACAATTACATGGAAAGTGACAAAACTCTCCATGAGAGTCGAAAGAAGCCAGTCTCCAATTATTTTCACATAAAGCAGAAACTATAAAACCGCCTTTTTTGAGTAGTTAGCTATCCTTTCAATTTAACAAATATCTGCATCAAAACAGTCTGGCCTTTTGATGATCTAATTGAATCTACTCACGCATGGAAAATCGCACTGGAGTGGAAAATTAGCCATCCCCTACTTTGAACATGGGCACGTCGAAGCTAGGATTGTTTTTCACAGACTGCCCTATTCTGCCCTTTGATACATGCTCAGCACGCCAGTGCAGCCATTTTCTATACTACTGTAATAGCTGCCCAGTGGGTAAGCCACCTATCAGAAGACTGCAACAAAACTAACAGATCAGTACCAATCTGCTCCTTTATTCAGTCACTTTGGTTTAGACTTGAGCAATATTGGCCTAAAGCACCAGTACATTTTATGCACAAACATGACGAAGAGTTTGCTTCTCTTGGAAGTGAACAAATGTAAACGTAAACGTATCATCGATGCATCACTACAATAAGTAGCCAAGTGTGGACACCGCTGAAACTTAAATTTCATACTCAGAAAGCAGACTTAAGAATTCAAAATTCCTCACGTTCTTATTTAATTTGTGATTAATTGGTCTGAATAACCTGATAGGACAAAGAGCTTTCATTCGAGGGTAACAAATACTGCAGTCAAACTCCTTTTGCCACCAGGATTTTGAAGCACGTCATATACCTTTCCTCCCCTTAGGCTCTATTGAAACTAATTTCAGCTTCGGGGGGGTTGCACGCACTAAAGGCAACAATTCCTAATTGCGGAGCAGAACTGTAACCTTGCCGTTAACTGACGTGCATACAATGTTTTCATCTTACTTCAAGTTTAAATACAAACCCAATTCCGAAATAGTTGGGACAAAGTACAAATTGTGAATAAAATCAAAACGCAATGACTTTCAAATCACACCAGCCAGTATTTTATTCACAACAGAACAGAGATAACACAGCAAATGTTGGAACTGAGAAATTTTACAATTTTATCCACAAAATGAGCTCAGTTCAAATTTGATGGCTGCAACAGGTCTCAAAAAAGTTGGGACAGGGGCCTGTTTACCATGGTGTAGCATCCCCTCTTCTTTTTAACACAGAGTGGAGGCGTCTGGGCATTGAGGAGACAAGTTTCTTGAGTTTAGCCATTAGAATTTGATCCCACTCGTTTAATACAGGCTTCCAGCTGCTGGAGAGTTTTGGGTCTCCTATGACGGGCTTTTCGTTTAATTATGCGCCAAATTTTCTCAATCGGTGAAAGATCAGGACTGCAGACAGGCCAGTCAGCACACGGACTCTTCTACTATGAAGCCATGCTGTCTGGTGGGGAGCATATGTTGCTCTAAAACCTTTATATACTTTTCATCATTCATGGTGCTTTTTAAAACATGCAAGTGTCCCACACCATATGCACTAATGCATCCCCATACCATCAGAGATGCTGGCTTTTGAACTGAACGCTGATAACAGGAGGGGTGGTCTTTCTCCTCTTTAGCCCGGAGGACATGACACCCCTGATTTCCAACAAGAATGTCAAATTTGGACTCGTCTGACCACAGGACACTTTGCTACAGTCCATTTTAAATGAGCCTTAGCCCACAGAACACGGCGGCGCTTCTGGATCATGCTCAACAATGGCTTCCTTTTTGCATGATAAAAGTTTTAGGTGGCATCCGTGGAAGGCACGGCATACTGTGTTTGCAGACAGTGGTTTCTTGAAGTATTCCTGGGCCCATTCAGTAAGGTCAATGACAGAATCATGCCGGTGAGTGATGCAGTGGTGTCTGATGGCCCGAAAATCACGGGCATCCAGTAAAGGTCTTCGGCCTTGTCCCTTATGCACAGAGATTTTTCCAGTTTCTCTGAGTCTTTTGATGATGTTGCGCACTGTCTATGATGAGACCTTCAAAGCCTTTGCAATTTGACATTGAGGAACATTGTTTTTAAAATATTCCACAATTTTTTTATGCAAAAAAAATTCACAGATTGGAGAGCCTTTGGCCATCTTTACTTCTGAGAGACTCAGCCTCTCTAAGACATCCCTCTTATAGCCAATCGTGTTACACACCTGATGCCAGTTAACTTAATTACTTGCTAAATGTTCTTTCAGCTGATTCTCTTATTTATTAATTGCTTTTTCAGCCCTTTTTTGCCTGTGTCCCAACTTTTTTGAGACCAGTTACAGCGAGAAAATTTGAAATAAGCTCATTTTGTGGATAAAAATGTAAAATGTCTCAGTTTCAACCTCTGAAATGTTATCTATGTTCTATTGTAAATAACATATTGGCTCATGTGATCTTAAAGTCATTGCATTTTGATTTTATTCACAATTTACACTTCGTCCCAACAATTTCAGAATTGGGCTTGTATATCAGGGAGAAAGCACAGAATTCCAGGGTTTCAACGCATGAATTCATCGTTTCATACAATCCAATGTTTAATGGTAAAGCACAAATACATAAAAAAACTGATGTGCGGCAGCGTTATTTAACTAGTTTTACTTAAATCAGCGTGTCACAAAAGGACCAATACTAGAAATCTGGAACTCAAGCCATGTCGCGGTAATGGACACATTCATGCTGCGTCTCGTATTTAATACTATATTATACCAGCTAACCGATTACAATTTTAAAAGCAGCCATATTAAACCGGGGGGGGGAGGAGATTCTAGAAGTACAACCGAAAGACCCCGATCTGCAAGCGCAAGGCTTTAAATTCATTGGCTTTCTTAAAGCACGCATAAAGGTTAAAAATAACGTCTCTGAAACAACGTGCATGACAAAACTACGCACAAGCGTTCATTAACGAACGAAAGACAGTTTTCTCCAGTCTTTTGAAGATGAGTTAGGCTACCTTTTGAAGCGAGTACCTTCCCAATGGTGATCTTTAATACTTCCACAATGAAGACGGACAGAATCCGCGAGAGGCAGCGCCCTCGTGTGTCAGGCAGTTTTGCACTGGCAATTCTTCTGCTCAAAGAAAGTGGTTATTTTTTTTCAATAACCGGTTTTATGAGTGGGCGGACGGATAATGTTAAATTGAAAATAAATCTTATTTCTAATTACGTGGCAAAGTACCTTTAGATTCACATTGTGTTCTTCACACGTCAATCATTTATGAGTGCCATCATTACCTTTAAGTAGAAGGCCATTTCACAGAGTAATTGTAAACAAATGCTGGAGGTGTTGGGTTTTAGAGATGGGGATAATAAATATCTTCATTTATAGTAGGCCTAATAATATTGTTGCTCATATTTAAGAAATCAAAACAAGACATAACTCCTTGATACAATTGATGTTAGGATTGTAAGTCATAATACATGAGACAAATTGCATATTTTATTTCCTTTTCCACTTGAGACAACCTTACTAAGATTTTTACAAAGCATAAGAAACAGAATGGAGGAGCAATATCAGAATATGGGCCTTTTTCTGCTATATATCACTTAATGCGGGAGGCATTTTATTATGATTGTACCTCAGTACATTAAAGCTTTGACCAGCATTGCGGAAGTTATGGCATTCCATTTTTCTCTTACAATTTATGGAAAACATCACTTTGGAGGACAACAGAAAAGAGAGAGATAGATAGAGATAGAGAGCAGTTAAGAAAAACTGGTACACTCTGCATAATCTGACACAGATTTATTTTTCTTTGGTGCAGATGCCAGTTGCCTCTTTGGAACTGAAATAAAGTTAGAGGCATTTCCGCCGCCCTGTTAGCACACAGGTCAGTCCATTAGCCAGGGTCTGTAAATCACATTTTGACAGCTCGTGTCCTTGCAGTTTTGTCAGTACAGTATAAGACAGTCCAGCAATTACTGCATCCTCTAAGTAGGCTGTGTGTGCAACAGATTCCACTGATGTCGAAGAAAAGGACTCGTGTTTTGTCTGCTGAATTTCCATAAAATCTGTTCTGAAAGTGTTATGTTTTCTATTTGTTCTCATGTTTGCACAAGTACAGTCATATAGCTGGGGTGAAAACACCGGGGGTGCACGGATGCTGTTGCATTGGGGCCAATGGGACATTAGTATGGTAGTTCGCAAGTACGTGCCTGCTGCATAATGTCCAAAAGAGCATACTAATGCACGAGTATTAAATCAATCAAGACTTGTCCTGTTGTAAGCAGATAACAAAGGTTCATCTGTGCACACAAAAAGCATTATCACATTATAAACAGAACCAAAGTCAAATAAATCTATGTCATGGTGACAAATATTTGAAAGTATTTAATCATTTTATGTCTAACACTCCTGCAAACATGTAGGGGCCTACGTTAGACCTGGGTAATGACATTTTTTTGAATTAACATTGACGGCGGTTAGGCTGCATATTTTCTGTTAACATGGACAATATTGTGGATATCGTGGAGATTTATGGGAAATATGGTGACCAATCAAATATCCACGTAAGCTATTTTGGTGAGCTAATCTTTCTCAGTGACCTGACGGAAGGACAATGCAGACTTCAAAGAACAAACACAAGAATAGGAGCAAAACAGAAAGATGAGAGGAAGAGGAGGCAAGAGTAAAACTGCTAAAATTGGATTCTTATTGTCTTCTCATGCGATGCGCAGCGGTAGAACAGCTGACGAACAATAGCGAGTGCCTGTTGGTAAGCTGATGTTTACCCTGGCCAGCCACGATGCTATCAAGCTAGCTAGCTAAGTTAGCTAATTAGCTAACTGGCCTCCCAGCTCAGAGCGACTGCCAGCATCAGACTGTTTTTTAGAGGCTGCTGATTGATTATTCCCAGTTCAATGATTTGCCTTTTCACAGTCGGCAGCTGTATGTAACATTACGTATCTAGCTAGTATCCAGATTTTGTGCTAGGTTCAAGTGAACACTGAATTGTAGATAATGATTTACAAAATTGTGATGAATAATGAAAAAATATCAAGAGTAACAAAACATTAGCCAACTTGGCAAGGGTCCGAAATCGTATAAAGAGTTCCTTTCGTACCCCCTTCTGATATGGATTGAAATGTCAGAAAGGGGCGCGCAAATTACTTTATGCTTCTATTTGACATAGTTTTGGTGGAAATTAAGATTTCCATTTTGGCATTGACAGCTGTGCTTTATTTTGTCATAAATATCAGGTTGTATGCTTTGTTTTAAAATTTTGATAGGTTGACGTCCTTAACTTTTTTGGGCCGCATCTGGGTTCTTCTTCAAGAAATTCTAAATGTTAAAATAGTTATCTATGTATAAACCATCTGGGTTCAAGCAACAGTAAACCAACTAAAAGATTTATTAATAATTCAACATTCTTAAGGTTCACAATAAACGTTAATTACATCAGCATAATTTGGATACTTGTATTTGTGTTTATTAGATGACTGGCCTGCTAGTCTGTTGTGCAAGATTTTGGGAAGCTATATTAAACTGGGCTATTTATCTTACATAAGGCAGAGACAGCAAATCAAAGACATTATGAACATAGTGCCTTTCCTAATCCACAATGTAATGCGATGCCTTTATACTCTGCCAGTGTACTGCTGTTGGTGTGTGCATTAATATGCAGAAGCTAACAGGATTGGATCAGGTACTTATTATGTGAATGAGTGGGCTTGGGGGGCCCTAAAATAATCCTTGTACCCGGGGATCATTGTTACAGGCTTCTGCCCCTGCATTACAATCAGTGTTAGTGAGCTGCTGTCAACCTGTTGGCAGTGAGATTCCTATGACCGCCTGCCAGGGGGAGCTGTAGTTTAGGAAGTATAAGGAACAATGCTGGTGTCTGTAACCTGACATGAGCTGTGGTTTAGGTGGTGTATGGAGAGATGCTAGTTTCTGTAACCTACCCTCCCAGGAGAGCTATAGTTTAGATGGTGTGGGACTTTCCCCATCCTCTAGGGGAGCTGCAGTTTAAGCTGTGTAAGGAGATGCTGGACTGTGTAACCAAACCCCCAGTCTTGGGAAGCAGTAGTTTAGCAGGTGAAAGGTGCGATACTGATGTCCATGACCCACCCTCCAGGGAAGCTGTAGTGTAGGCGATGCAGGTGTCAGAAACCTGCCCCACCCCCAGGGCAACTGTGGTTTAGGTTGTGAAAAAAACATTGTTGATGTCTGCAACCTTCCCCCCAGAGAAACCTGTAGTTTAGGCAGCATAAGGAGTGATGCTATTGTCTGTAATCTGCCTCTATGGGAGTTATGGTTTTGGCGGTGTAGGGAATGATGCTGGTGTGTGTGACCTGCCCCAGCCCCCCGGGGTTGCTATAGTTTAGGCTGAGTACGGAGCAATGCTCGTGTTTTTAACCTGCCTCCCCCCGGGAAGGATGCATTTTAGGAGATGTAGGGGGCAATGCTGGTGTCTGTAATCTGCCCCACTCGGGAGATGTAGTTTTGGAGGTGTAAGGAGAATGTTGGTTTCATTAACCTGCCTCTGTGAAAGCGGTAGTTTAGGCACTGTAAGGAGCCATTCTGGTGTCTATGTTATGATTCTGCTCTGTCTGTTCTGATTCTGCCATGTTTATTATGTTTCTGCCATTCCCTGTTATGTTTATGATCAGTTCTGTTAGGTTTTGCCATGTTCTGTTTAGTTTTTGTACTTTGCCATGTTTTCGTTTTTGCCATTCCCAATCCACTACTCTGTTAGATTCCGGTCCATGTCTTTGTTCATGCCCTGCATTGCACTTTGTCTCCCCTGTCTGGTCTCTTGTTAAGTTACAGCTTCTCCCCAGTCCTGCGTGTCACATGCTTAGGTGATTTCATGGTTTCTGGGTTTCAAACATTCCTTCCAATCTCGTTTACTTCCTTCGCCTCTCTTTTCTATACTACTAACAAATACTAACAGTTTGTTGTTTTTGTTAAGTTACTAACCCAAACTAACATTGTATATAATACTAACTTACTAACGAGCACTAGGGATTGTATAGCTGCACTTACTAATTGATTAACAAGCTCTCAGCACTCGCCCTGTTCTAGTCTCCGCCTCTTGCCTTCACTTTGTCTCTCCTGCAATTCAGCGGATCCTCCGCACCTGCTCCACTCGGTCCTCCCTCTCATTATCTGTGCACATTAGAACTCCCTAACCGGAGCTGTATGTTTTGTCATAGGTTGTCTCGTGTTCCCTGTCCGCGTTTTGGCTTTTGCCAATTTCATGTGATTAGGTTCTCCCTCATGTTCCCTCCTTTGTAATTAGTCTGATCCTCATCACCTGATCCTAATCATAGCATGTGACTTCCCTTGAGTGTATTTAAGCTGTCTTCTCACTGCAGTTCCCCGTCAGAACGTTTCCTCTTGTTTACCTGTGCTGTTTTCATTCGCCTTGTACTCATAGTGTTAATCTTCTGACTGGACCGCCCGACTTACGATTTTTGGCTCTGCTCTTTTGTACTTTTGTCTGCATCTGTTTTCGAACCCTTTTTGCCCGACTACGAGTTTTTGTGTTTGCTGCCCTGGTAACGGTTTGGATTTCGCCCTCTGGATTTTGGCTTTTGCTTCTCTGACAAATCTGTGCCTGTGTACCGAACCTATTTTTGTCTGACCACGAGTACTGTGTTTGCTGCCCTGGTTTTTGACTGTTTCTGCCCTCCTGGATTGTGATTTTTGGATTGTGGACTCTGTACCTTTGCCTTCTGCCCTGCGGGGGTTACCCCCCTCGCTCAATAAAGCCACTTTACCAGCAATCCTGTGTTCTCGCAACTGGTTCCTGAACGATATCTCAGTCTATAAACGACCTCTGGGAGAGCTGTATTTTAGGCAGTGTAGGGGGTGAGGATGGTGTCAGTAACCTACCTCTGGGGGAGCTGTATTTTGGGCAGTGTAAGGAAAGTGCTAGTGTAAGGAAAAATTAGTGCTAGTAACCTGCCTGTCGGGGAGTTGTAGTTTAGGCAGTATAAAGAGCAATGCAGGTGTTGCTAACATGCCTCCCCCAACAAAAGCAGCAGTTTAGGTGGTGTAAATAGTGGTGCTGATGTCTATGCCCTGCTTCTGCGGGAGCTATAGTTTAGCTGGTGTAAAGGCTAAAGGTAGTGTCTTTAACCTGCCCCTCCTCTTGGGAGAGCTGTAGTTTAGGTGATGCTAAAAGTGATGCTGATGTCAGTAACCTGGCCCACCCTCTGGGGGAACTGTAGTTTTGGCATTGTAAGGAGAAGTGCCATTGTCTGTAACCAGCCTTTGTGAGAGCTGCAGTTTAGATGATGTAAGGAATGATGCTGGCGGAGCTGTAGTTTCGGCCATGTAAGGTGTGACGCTGTGTTCAGTAACCTGCCTTTGGGAGAGCTGTATTTTAGGCAGTGTAAGGAATGAGGCTGGTATCAGTAACCTGCCTCTGCGGCAGCTGCGTTTTTGGTGGTGTAAGGGGCAATGCTTCTGTCTTTAAGCTGCACCTTTCTGGGGGAGCGGTAGTTTAGGCAGTAGAAGGAATGTTGCTGGTGACTGTAACCTGCCCCACCCTCGGGGGGAGTTGCAGTTTATGCAGTGTAAAGACCAATGCTGGTGTTGCTGAAGTGCTTCCCCCGCATAAGCTGTAGGGTAGGTGGTGTAAATAGTGATGCTGGCGACTGCGTCCTACATCGGGGGGAGCTATAGTTTAGCTGGTGCTAGGAGCGATGATAGTGCCTTTAAGCTGCCCCTCCTCTTGGGGGAGCTGCACTGTAGGTGGTTTACAGAGTGATACAGATGTCTTTAACCTGCCACTATAGGAGCTGTAGTTTAGGTATTGTAGAGAAGCCTTGATATCTGTAATGAGCCTCTGGAGGGCTGTAGTTTAGGTGGTGTAAGGGCCTATCCTGGTTTTTGTAACCTGCACCCCCCAGGGAGCTGTTTTTTAGGCAGTGTAAAGAGAGATGCTGATGTTTATAACCTGAAACTTTCGCTGACTTCGCAGCTATTATTTTTACCATCACTCAGCTGTGCATCGTACCTAACAACGCCCATTAGCTGTCACTACATTCAGACTACAGCACGGATTCTCATGGCTTATTGCTCAATGAGCCTCGCAAACTAATTTACGCAAATCTGTGCTATTTCACGAGCTACACGAGCGCAGATATTATAAAGACATATCGATATTTTTTTGTAGTCATTGATGTGCGGAAGAAAACGCCATATAATTTCGTAGTGCAATGTATAACAAGGCTTTCAAAAATAAATTAGACTCTCGTCGGCTCTACCAATTAGTCTGAGCAACTGTTGCTAAAAAGGAGAGGTAAACTGCGAGAGGTGTAGGTCATTAAGCAGTGAAAGGTGAGGTTATTGCTGGTCCTGTGTTTCTGCCGATGGACAGATGCTTGTGTCCGTAACCTGCCTCTGGGAGAGCGGTATTTAAGGCAGTGTCAGGAGTGAGGCTGGTGTCAGTAACCTGCCTCTGGAAGAGCTGTATTTTAGGTGGTGTAAGGAGCAAGGTTGATGTCAGTAACCTGCCTCTGGGAGACCTGTATTTTAGGCAGTGTAAGGAGAATGTTGGTGTCGTTAAAGGGGACCTATTATGCTGATCCTTCTTTTAATACATATAAGTAATGTTATTATGTTGGATGCCCATACTCAACCTCTGTAAAGTTTCTGAACATAAGTTACAGGGGTTTTGCCGTAATCCAAGAATGTGATTTCCTGAATGTGATTTCCTCTCTGAACAGCTCGTCCCGAGATCTTCACGAGATCTGGGCAAAACCTGACGTCAGGTTGTGCCGTCCAATTAGTACAGGCCTGGCCAGAGCCAATCACAGCACTGGACCTGCACACCCCTGAAACTATTCTAGCAGGCACAAACAACCGCAGATCATATTATGCCTTAGTAGCATCTACACTTCTGGAAATACAAAAGAAGAATCGCAGATCATTTGAGGTGCAGTTTTGTCAGTATCTCTCCCAAAGCTGCTCGTCCATTTATTTTTGGACGCGGAGAAAAGCACAACTATTTTTTCTTCGAAAAGACGATGCCACGAGAAATCAGTGGGTAGCTTTTTTTTGTTTTGCTGGTGCAAACAGCCACGGTCAAAGGGAACGTTAGCCGTTTGTGCTCGGCATTTCACCAAAGACAGCTTTGTCAATAAAGGATAATTCGACGCCGGATAAGTATTTCAGCTGCTTCTCAAACCTGAAGCAGTTGCATCGATCAAGCGCTTGGAGCCACAAGCTGTAAGTAATGATATAACAGCAAATAATGACATGTAAGTGAAGCCAACATGTTACGGGTGGCTAGCAGGACCGCTAACAATAGTTAGCACTAACAACTGGCCTCAAACGCAGGTTTTGTAAAATATCTGAAGATATAGCCTAGATCGGTCGCGACTGTCTGCGACTCACAGACGCGGAAGCAGTAGCTAAGTTGCTTTATTGCATAAGCCTACCTAACGTGATAGCCTGTTGAATGTGGCTGTAGCTCTGGAGCTAACGTAGCTAAGTTACCGCCGCTAATGTTTGTGTCCTAAATATGCAAGAGTAATATCAGGGGACATTCAACAGAAGGTGTGTAAACATAAACCTCATTTGAAGCTAACTTTTTATACTTGTTTGTAATTTGGATGCTTGGTACAACTGTTCACAGTAACGGAACAGACAGTCTGTAAAACCTATATTGCAGGGTTACGTTTGTCTCTGTTGTTGTTATGACCGCTCAGTTACTGACTACTGCATGTGAGTTCGCGTGCTGTGCTACTTAAAAATCCTCCTGGTTAACTTATATGCAGTCATTGATCGGTATGCTTGTGTTACTTCGGTAAGCATCAATGTGGCAGTTTCATCATAACATTGCCCGATTGTAGCCACAACAGTTGAAGCTAGCTGGAGAGGTGTTGTATGCGTCTCCAGAGTTGGTCTGAAAAGGCTGCAGTTAGACCAGACGTAGGTTTTGCAGCGCTAGGGCCGCGTATTTGGGTTTGTTCACTGCTACTGTGACACGATCGTTTTACTTATCCATGACCGGGGTCAGCCGGATACTTCAACAATATCTGGGCTAGCTCTCTGATGCTACTGCGGTGAAACCAATCGCGAAACGCATGTGTCTGGTATAACAAACGATTTCTCTGTATTACCGCTGCGGAATTTCATCCCCCTTTAAAATTGTTCTGACTAATAAAAAGCTGAAAAGGTGGAAACTGGATACAAAATTCTTTCCTGTAGAAGTTATTGATTCGCTAGCTCCACATTAGCAACTGTTCATGCTAACGGAACTTACGGTCTTTCAAACATGTATTGCACAGTAACCTTTGTCTCTGTCGTTGTTATGAACGTTTGGTTACTCCCGCATGTTAGTTCTCCTGCTGTGCTACTTAAAAATGCTCCTAGTGAACTTACCAGCAGTAACTCCGATCGGTATGTTTGTGTCATGTTGGTTAGCATCATGGTGGTAGTTTATCATAATGTTACTTGACCGTAGCCGCAGCAGTTAAAGCCAACCAGTATGCATGTGTCTGCAGAGTTGGTCCAAAAAGGCTGCAGTTAGACCAGACGTAGGTTTTGCAGAGCTTGGGGTACGCGTTTGGGTTTCTTCACTGGGTAGGGCTTATCTGCTGAAAACATTCTGCTGAAAAACTACAACCATCTATACTTTCCTTCATAATTTCTTTATTTCTTAATATATTGTGATAAAATTTTCACCCGTTATTCTTGAGATGTATCAATATCTAGTTGAGTTGATGAAAAAAAGAAGAATTAGTGATTGAATTTTCAGCAGAATGTTTTCAGCAGATTAGCCCTACCCTTGTTCGCTGCTACTGTGACACGATCGTTTTACTTATCCATGACCGGGGTCAGCTGGATACTTCACCAATATTTGGGCTAGATCTCTTATGCTGCTGCGGTGAAGGCAATCGTGAAACGCACAAGCTATAACGTGTCTGGTATAACAAACGATTTCTCTGCATTGCCACTGCGGAATTTCATTCCCCTTTAAAAATTGTTATGGCTAATAAAAGGCCGAGAAATATGTAGGTTGGATACAGAAATCTTTCTGGTACAAGTTATCGATTTGCTAGCTCCACGTAAGCAACGCTTACGCTGTTTGTGTGTGTTTTGCTAAAAGCTCATTCAGTAGCTTGGAGTCGGAATTGTGTTTTGTTTTGGTAGAAATGGTCATCAGGAGCTTTTAGCTAAGTTTATTCCGGATAAGCTTAACAGTACAGCTACAACCCCACGCATGCAAGGCGAGACAGTACAAGCAAAACACTAAAATTTCGACTTACCACTCATTGATATCCTGCTAAACGTTGCAACACCTCAATAAAATCCTCCTTCCGTTCGGGGTCGGATTCGGGGTCAAACATATACGGTCTTAAAGCAATAGATGAAGATGCAAGCTGTCCTGAAATACCTGCCATCTTGGCTTCCTGGTTTTTCGGGCCTGCACCCTCCCCCGGATTCGAAGTGGCCAGGCAGCCAATCAGAGCAGCGTCTCATTTGCATAGCCTCCCGCCCATTTCAGAACGGCTCGTGTTTCAGGGCGGGACAGACACAGAGGCCGGCAGGGAGGAAAGATGTCTCACTAAGCCTGGATGTGTGTGGTTTTTTTTTTGTAACTTAATTCTTAACATTATTTTAGAGACCCATTGGACATATTTTAAACGACTAAAAATAGCATAATAGGGGACCTTTAACCTGCCTCTGTGAAAGCTGTAGTTTAGGCAGTGTAAGGAGCAATTCTGGTGTCTATAAACAACCTCTGGTAGAGCTGTATTTTCGGCAGTGTGAGGAGCAAGACTAGTGTCAATAACCTGCCTCTGGATGAGCTGTATTTTAGGTGGTATAATGAGTGATGTTGGTGTCCGTAACCTGCATCTGGGGAAGCTGTAGCTTAGACGTTGTAAGAAGCAAGGCTGGTGTCTGTAACCTGCCTCAGAGGAAGCTGTATTTTAGCCAGAGTCAGGAGTGAGGCTGGTTTTCTCTTTCCTTCCTCTGGGAGTGCTGCTCTGGGGGTGCTGCAGTTTAGGCAGTGTAAAGAGTGAGGCTGGGTCGGTGATCAGCCCCTGGGAGAGCTGTATTTTCTGCAGTGAAAGGAGCAAGACTATTGTCAATAGCCTGCCTCTGGATGCGCTGCATTTTACGTGGTGTAAGGAATGATGCTGGTGTCTGTAACCTGCATCTGGGGAAGCTATAGCTCAGCCATTGTAAGGAGCAAGGTGGGTGTCTGTAACCTTCCTCTGTGGAAGCTGTATTTTAGCCAGAGCAAGGAGCAAGGCTGGTTTTCTGTTTCCTTCCTCTGGTGGGACCTGTAGTTTAGGCTGTGTAAGGAGTAAGGCTGGTGTCTGTAACCTGCCTCTGGAGCATGGACTGTAGAAAAATATGGACAAAGCCACCGTGACGTCAACCATTGGTTTCAGAATACCATTTATGAAGTTCAATTTTGGCATTTTGACCAGCGCCATCTTGTCATTTTGAAACCGGATGCGATTCTTATCAGACAAGAGAGTGGATCAAGATCCGGGGAGGGACGACGGATAGATTAACAAGGATCCAATGGTACACGCTCACATGACTCCTCCTGGTTCATGAAGTACATCTATGGTCCTAACTAAATTTCGCAGTACGTTTGGTGCTGGAATTCTACAAATCAAGGTAAACTGCATAGCTAGCAAAGTATTAAAGTTATGTTGGTACCTAATTCCTCATGTGAACATTTGGCAAACATTGCATAAACAATGAGTGACCTTGTTACGGTAAGTGAATGTGAGCAAACAGAGTATTGCCTCAAGTGACTAAGTGGACAGTGCGTAGCTTCATTCGGTAGCAGTAACACTTTAAAATAAGGGTACCTTAGTTAATGCAGTAATAAGCACCAATTAATTAACATTTAACTATTGCATCAGAGAGCTAAATAAGCATTAGGTAATCTTAATTTACCATTTATTAATCTTCTTTGACATTCTTATTATGAAGTTGAAAACATGCTGTCAGTATCCCTTAAGGAACACCTCAAACTATCAAACTATTAAATAATGTATGAATTAATACCTTAGTTAACATGAACAATATTAGTAAATGATTAGTGGACCCATTAGTTTACTGTTAATTAACTGATATTTAACGGTTCTCACTGCATTAGCTAATGTTAATTAATGTACCCTTATTGTAACATGTTACCCTGGTAGCTAGCTTGCTAGGTAAGTTGAAACATATTCTAGCTAAGATTACATTTTAAAATTTGTTCTGCAAACTGTAAGGCATTTTGGTGGATTAAAGTTTCCCCAATGTGCGAAGGTGTTGACTTGAACCAGGATTGGCTTCCTGGGGATGGGAACTTATCAAGAGGGGTGGTGGGTAATGGTGGTTGACTGCAACCAAATGGGATGCAGACAAACATACTTAGAGGTGACAATAACCAACAGGTTAGAACAATAGGCCTCAATATGTATGACTGTTGATGTCTTTAGTCCCACGGGAAACAAGGAAGCGCACGGGGGGGTCGGGTCTGACAGTTCATCAGGAAGGGTTAGCAGACCTGCATGCTGAGGTAACAATGACCATTTGGTTTCCTGCCACCTCATTGGTACAGTGACTTCAGGAGAAGTATAAAGCTGCTTCCTGACTAACAATAATTTGTAATTGATCTGCCTTGCTTTTACCCAGTATGTTGCATACTGTAAAGAAGACCATTTTTGTTCTGTTAATAAATTGTTCTTGACCTGAACTTTGGGACTACCAGTTTTCTTCACAAATGACCAAATTTCTACAAAATCTAAGGTCATGTTGCCGAGCTGGCTATCTTAGTGTTGTGACTGCAAAATGCAATGCGGAGTTTGTCAGTGTCGTTAATTGGCATTAGCTAACTAACGTTATTAGCAGGCTAGGTTATAACAAAATTTCTTGCAGGTTAGCTATGATTAATGAATCAAAATTGAAAAACAAAGTTATCATTGCAGTTTTGCTTACTATTGACGTCACAACATGCTGTTCTTACGACGGGCTGCGGATGGAAATTAGCTGATTACGATGGCTAACCAAGAAGTTGCGCCAGTGAATGCTGTTATTGATTAGCTAAGGTGTATTCTCCGTGTTAAATGAAAGAAGTACAGCGTTGTGCGAGTGAGCTTTAATAGTAACGTTCTTTGGTTAAGTGCTCAAAGGTTGCTTTTATGCTGGTCCTTTTCATTTCATTGATGATAAAGGGCTTCAAAAACATCCATAGGAATGATTCTTTTTCTCTTACAGGAAAATGTGAGGCTGCATGTTTGAAAACGTCATGGCATGTACAACCACACAATGCCCTAGAAGTGAGTAATAGATGCTGCTTTATCGCTGTGTAATGTACAACAGTACTGCCATAGTGTTAGCCAGAATGGAACCTCAGGGTGTCTCACCCCTACGACCAGGCCAACCTGACCAGGACAAAACCAGCTACAGAAGTGGTTCATCCCATCGAACAAGTTTGTTGCAAACAAAAGAAATAACTGATGGGTATTTCGTGCCATTGACACAGACCAAAGAGTCAAAGACACCACTTCAATTCTAAAGACCACATTTAATTATGCAAGAAACTCATCTTAAATGTACAGCTGTATTTGCATCTAAACATAAGTGCATTAGTGTATTTGGTTTCTGTATAAAAGAAAATCACGCCATTAGTGAAACCTCAAATCTAATGAATTCAGTATAGTACTATATCTATGTCGCAGGGAAAACTGAAAGTGATCTTAGACGATACGCATGCGCCAAGTGCGGACAGCCTCGATTTGAACTATCCCAAAGAATACTGGGAACAGCCGAAGGACGTCTCAAATGCTGAATGCCTTGGACCTGTGGTCTTCAATGTCGTTCCTGGGGACCCACTGTGTATGCTGGTTTTTGCTCCAACCACAATTGTAATCGCAGGATTTTAACATGCTGTTAATTTGTCTTAAGTGCATTTAATGTTTAGAGCAGTTATTTGCCCTCTTAACTCATAAGTTAACAGAAACATCTTTGTTTGCCATCAAGAATTAAAAACAAGAATAAATTATAGCTGCTGCGCAGCAATGGTCAGGGCTGGGCAATTTTAGGCAAAAATAGGCTATTCTGAGCAACAAGCAGAGTGTAGAAAGATAAAAAAAGGTGGCATTCTAATGTGCATTTTACATCAGTTGAGGCTTGAACTCACAATTTCTGGCACAAGAGACTATGTTCTATCTCACTGAGCAAATTTGCAAGAGACAACTCTGCGGTATACATGTTCAAAACAACTTCTAGCTCATTATAGAAATTCTACAGCTGCAATGACAGCGTGTAAAGGCAAATTTCAAACAGCTGTCAAAAATTCAGTTATTAAGACAAAAATCCGAAAATACACAAATTGCATGTAGACAGCATTGAGATGTTGGTAATTTGTTTTTAACCATGATTTATTGGCTCCATAAGTGAAAAACTGATGTTTAAAAATGCCATTTTTGCATTCACTCCAATTGTTCGCATGAGAGCGAAATTCAAAATGCTGTAAAAAATTCAGTTTTTTGCGATAAAATTCTGATATTTTCCAAACATCATCTACCATGACTCCAAAATTTTGTCATTTTTTTAATGAACATTGAAAATGTATTTAGCAAGAATTTGCAAGTATATGTTTACAATACCTTTTAAAGTCAAACATTTTGATGCGCTGTCGGCTCAATTTACGATAAATCATAAATCTGTGTGGATTGTTTTTGTAGGATAGTCTGAAGATGCTCTGCAGCAAGTTTGGTGTCAATTGAGCAAAAATTGTGGGAGGAGATAGGTTTAATAAGTTTTACAGTTTCTGAAAAAGAGTGATGGACTTCATCATTTGCAATAGGTTAAAATGTACAAATGTTTCTTCAGTATTGGGGCTACATTTTGGTGAAAGTTGCAAATCTGTAGCACACATGGTTGATTTGTTGTGAATTTTCAAAATTTTGATCTATAGAGGCTTGCTGTAGCGCCACTATCAAGACTATTGGCCTCCTTTTTGCAGCTGAAGCAATCTGGCATGGGACTGGACCTTTTTGCAAAGTTTGGTGATTTTTCGCACATGGGAAGTTGGATTTCCTCAAAAGAAGAAGAAGAAGAAAGAAGAACATGCAGGATAACAATTGGGTCCTGGCAGCTTAGGCTGCCCTGCCCCTAAAAAATACCATACCCACATTGCGATGTATGAGAAATAACAGCATAAAATGAGAGAAAACCATGCAACCAATCAAATTAAAGATGTAGTTGGCTCCTAATTGGTGAAAACTAATTTGCACATCATGACAAATTTATTCAACAAGCAAATGGTAGAGAGTCAAACCAGTTTTGTGTTATGTTAATCTAATTAAGTTCACCTGAAGTTTTTAGAAAGAAATTGAAACAGTTGTATCCAGCAGCCCAATTTGGGGTTTACGGATTTCCTCAGCGTCTAATTTAATCTGTTTGAAATGTTATATTACTTGAAATTTCTTGCAGAATAGAAATAAACACACCATCTTCAGGGTATTTTATTCTTCATAGCACGTATGGATGTTTCTATGTAACATTTGGCTAAAGAGAGTAATTAATAACTCTAAACATGAAAAAAACCTAATTAAGACATTAACAGCTCAATAATATCCTGCAATTACAATTGTGGTTGGAACAAAAACCAGCATACACAGTGGGTCCCCAGGAACGACGTTGAAGACCACTGCCTTAGACTCAATGCACACCTGAAGACCGAACTTTCATTTATTACAACCGGTAATGCCACACGTTTATTTAGCTTGTTCAGAACAGATTCTCCAAGAATGGGCTCTAGTGGAAAGACAGGCAATTTCCCTGACATCAGTAGCCTATTAAATCGGTGATAAGCTCATGTAAGGAGATTGAGTTCGGTGCTCCATACGTCGGTCTACCTTTCGGTTTTTTTTTTTTGTTTTTTGGTTATTTCTCGGTGTTACGGTGGATTTACACTGGTCCGGCGCGTCAACACCTGCAGACGCTTCGTTTCCCTTGGTTTGGCCACTTGTGGGCGGTTCAGCATTCCCAGTGGCGTCGCTGACCGTTAAATGCCGCCCAGAAATAAGTACTATCCAACGTAACGTTGACGAAAGTAAATTGACACCACAAACGATATTAATTCAACCTACTATTACTTTTTCCCGCCTGGATTTAGATTTTGGTTGGGACTGCAATTGTGTCTAAAAGCAAATACAATCAGAATGATGAGTTTTAATGCTTTCGAACGATGTGAAGTCTTCCTACCCAGCTGGCATTTTAATGTTTTTTCACTGTTGAATCAACGTCATGGATCGTAGTTGAATCACTGTTGAATTATGTTTTGATTTTGAAAGATGAATCAACGTTGATTTCGCAACGTTTTTTCAACGTTGGGCATGAGTACCATACACAACCTCCAATTTTGGGGTTTTTTTTTTTGGCCAGAACGATTTTAAAAGGGGGCACAAAAATTTCTGGGGGGTTTTTATGAATGAGAAGGGAGTTTAGAATGATGGGGGAAAAATTTTAAAAGGAAGGGGTAGATGCTGTTACGGCCGGCTCGTAGGCCGCAGCAAGTAAGGGAGATGTAGACAAGGCGGCTACAAAAGTTAGCAAAAGTTTATTATTAAGTTATACAATAAATACTAAATGGGGTGTGGAAGTAAATATCAGTAATGTATGAGGGTGCATGGATGCAATGAAAGATGTGTGGTGCATGTTGTGAATGCAAAACAAGAGACAAACACAAACAAGAAAAGGCAGCATGGCTTGAGGAGGGGACCAACAGCGACGCGACAGCAACCACGACCGCTCCAACTGCTACTGCGATTACGAAGCCACCAAACGACTGGGTAGGCAGGGTTAAGTAACCTGGGAACACTGGCCAGGTGTTCCCAGTTACTTGATGCCAACTCAGCTCTACCCAGCTGCACCTGCAAAACAGAGCACACACCAAGTACCATGGAAAGACCAAGGCCCTGGGGGCCACGCCCCCCTTAAAGTCAGGGTCCCAAAGGGAACCCTGGCACAAACCAATCCACATAATACTACTTCCTCAACTACAGATTCAACCATAGCAACTTTTAAATCAACCACACCATAACAAGATATTCAAATCTTAGACTCATACAATACAAAAAAAAAACCTCACCGTTTATGTCTCCCACAACCCCAAGATTCCACTACAACTCCAGCAACTGGATTCATGAAGTCTTTACGAAGAGGGAAACCTAGGAGGATGGGACACAAACATAAAGACAAAACTACTGACTAGGAGCACGGGACAAAGCATCCGCCACTACATTGTCCCGCCCCTTAACATGGCGAATATCCAGGCTGTAAGATTGGAGAAACAGAGCCCAATGAACGAGCCTCTGATTTGGACTCTGCAATGAACTAAGAAAGGTCAACGGGTTATGATCAGTAAAGACCACCACAGGCACAGAACTAACATACACACTAAAATGCTGCAAAGCCAAAATCAACGCAAGGGTTTCTTTTTCAATAACTGAGTAATTCAACTGATGTAAATTGAATTTCTTAAAGAAACACACTGGCTTATCCACTCCTAAATCATCAGACTGCAACAACATCGCCCCTGCGCCGACGTGACTAGCATCTACCTCAAGCTTAAACGCCTTATCCCACTGCGGCGCAGCCAAAACAGGAGCATTACAAATCAAGGCTTTAACACTTTCAAATGCCTTCTGACATTCTGAGGACCACACATACTTAACATGACCCTTCAACAAATCCGTAAGAGGAGCAACAACGGTGGGAAAATTTCTACAAAAACATCTATAATACGCTACTAGTCCCAAAAACCGCATAAGCGCTTTTTTAGTTGGAGGTGGCGCATACTCATCAATAGTCTGCACTTTTGCGCGCACCGGACACACTTTGCTTTGCCCCACCACACGACCCAAATATGTCACTGTGGCCTTTGCAAACTCGCATTTGGCAAGATTCACAGTCAAGCGAGCACGAGCCAAACGGTCAAACAACTGTTGAATACGGTCAAGATGGCTGTTGTGTTTTCTGTGAACTTCTATCATTTGTGTAGTTTTGTTATTTCCTTATTTATATTTTTCAATCAAATATTTATGTTAAACCAGAGCTAAACATGCTGCAAGTAACACTCAATAGCCAATTATGTAGTGCCTCTTTAAGAGAGGAGTGTACTGTGAGTCCATGTGACCGGTGTTTTACCCAGTGATAAGGAAGCGCAAAATTCGTTTTCATTGTACTCATTCTCAACTCGGTATGCAGCCACTTGGTAAGCTCT
Organism: Gymnothorax javanicus; assembly: GCA_029692085.1. Lineage (NCBI taxonomy): Eukaryota > Metazoa > Chordata > Actinopteri > Anguilliformes > Muraenidae > Gymnothorax > Gymnothorax javanicus. The sequence goes on from CM056203.1 coordinate 42,338,794, forward strand.
CGTAATTCCTTGTTTTCTTGTCTGCTTTCATGTTGTACGCTTCATGTTGTCTGCTATTGCTGTGCTGCATCGTTGCACTGTTTACGTCCGCTCCCTTGTTAGTTAACATAACGTGATAACACATTGCTCCGGTAGAATCCGAAACTGTGGAATGTAAAGCTAACATTTGGACTTGTAACTTTGCTGTCCCATCCGTGTCCATCATCGTTTGTTTTCCTAGTTTTACAAGTGATTGATTAAGTGAATCACAAGTGCCGGCATTTGATGTGCGTGCTGTACTTCCTGGTTTGCCGCCGGGCATCATGGGAGCTGTAGTTTCCTATCGCAGATAGACTAAATGCACCTTTTTTCATAGGCTTTCAGTAGGATTTCAATATGGTGCATAATGGGTCAGATATGAAACCTGTAAATGAAAAATGATTAATTTATGATGATGATTATTATTATATATTTGTATTTGATTAATGCATATGTCTACTGTGCTGCTAATAGTTGATTCATATTTTGATGCTATTTGTCATGGAATATGGGTTATTTATTATTGTTGCTTATTGTTATTGGGCAATTGTAATGAATGAGCTGTTTGCTTTGTGCACATGAGTGAAACATTGCATTCCCTAACTTTTCAGGTTTTTTACCTGAATCTGCTGTATCTACTTCTTCTGCTTTTGAAAAATAGAAAAATAAACAAACAAAAGTGGAATATACTGAGTAAAATCCTTTGCATGCCGGGTTGCCCTTTCCGTTGGAGTGAAAAACGGAACAATGGCTATCCCAGTCACTTGAAAAAATCACCACGTCATGTAAATACACCGAGCAACCTTCCAAACCCCCAACAACCAAATTCATCAGGCGTTGAAAGGTAGCTGGTGCATTTCTCAAACCAAAGGCCATCACAGTGTAAGAATAAAACCCAGTAGGAGTAGTGAACGCAGCTATTTCACGAGCCCTAGCTGACAACGGGACCTGCCAATAACCTTTCAACAGGTCGAACTTACAAATTTAGCTGACCCGACCTCATCAACGCAATCCTCCATCCGAGGAAGTGGAAACGAGTCTGCCTTTGTCACATTATTCACTTTACGAAAATCTGAGCAAAATCTAAACGTATTATTAGATTTGGGAACAAGCAAACATGGCGATGCCCAACTGGAACAAGATGGCTCAGCAATACCATTATCCAACATATACTTAACCTCAGCATCAAGATACTTGCGTTTCTCTGGATGAACACGATAAAACCTTTGTTTAATAGTTTACAGTCACCAACATCTATATCATGTTCAACCAGATGTGTGCGAGAAGGTGTATCACCAAACAGACACCACAGTAAACTGACCAGAAAATTTAACCTGAAATGGAGAAGTAACAATGGGCAACAAACCAAGCACCTGATCCCCTGTAAGAAAAACCCAATTCTCAACCTGGCGATCAAAAAGCCTCTTAATTTTGCCCTGTGCAGACTCCAAATTACATTTGGCCATCTCCTGGGCTTTATAAAGGCGATACCGAAAACCATTTACGTAGTCAATGAGGTTTTGTGGTGGTTGCGACTCCGTCCAATTATCCCGCAACAGCGCCAAAGGACCGCGCACAGTATGACCAAACACAAGGTTGTTCGGACTGAACCCAGTGCTCTCCTGGACTACCTCCCTAGCAGCTAACAACAGCCACGGTAAACCCTCTTCCCAATTGCTATTCATTCGTGTACAATAAGCACGCAACATAGATTTAAGTGTTTGATGAAACCGCTCTAGAGCGCCTTGGCTCTGTGCATGGTAGGCGAATGCCTGATTATGTTTAACATGCAGCTGCTTCAGCACTTGCGCAAATAAATGGGACGAGAAATTTGACCCCTGATCCGACTGAATGACTCTCGGAACACCAAAAATTGAAATAAATTGCTACAACGCACGAACCACAGACCTGGCTGTAATCGTGCGCAAAGGATACGCAGCGGGATACCTTGTACTCTGGCACATTACAGTTAAAAGGTAGTTCGCCCCCGATTTGGACGGAGGCAACGGGCCAACACAATCTATAATTAAATATTCAAAAGGCTGACTTATAGCTGGTATGGGGGACAATGGGGCAGGCTTTAAGCTCTGATTTGGTTTGCTGGTGAGTTGACACGTATGGCATGACTTGACGTAAGCAGAAATGTCCCTTTTAAGCCGTGGCCAAAAAAAATACCTCAGAATGCGGTCATACGTCTTCCTGACACCCAAGTGACCAGACTCATCATGGGAAATCTGCAACACTACCCTGCGAAACCTAAAAGGCACAACAACTTGATAAACAGGCTCACCAACAAATTTTGCCCCCTGAGGCACCCACTTCCTCATCAATACATAATTCCAAATGAAATAACAACGAGAATGACTTTTCACCTCACCAGACAGACAAGCCATCTCCATCAGATCCTTCAACGACTGGTCAGCTCGCTGCTCCTCCACCAATTCACTGTGAGGAACAGACCAGGGAACATCAGGACATATGTCATGCTGCATCAGAAGGTCATCATTTTTAGTGGAATTTGTCTCCCTCAATTGTGCTTGCTTCATTGGGCGCGTCACTGCACACGCCCTGAACACTTCAGGAAACTCTTTTTTTATTACTGTCAGGTTCACCGCTAACCAGGGGTGATGACACAACGACAGGAGGTGCAACATCAGCCCACAAACGACTCCCTGCTATACCATTACCCAAGATCATGGTAACACCGTCCACAGGCAAACCCGGGCGCACGCCGACCGCCACCTCACCCTGAAACAGATCACAAGACAGCATCACTTTATGCAGAGGTACACGCAAAACATTTAACCCCATCCCAAGCACAGGAATATAAGAACCCATATAGGAATCCTCTGAAAATGGCAAGGCTGATGCTAAAATGAACGAGTCAAAGGCGCCACTGTCACGCAGTATCTTTGCACAGATTTTTTTATTACTCCCCACTAAAGACACAAAACCTTCAGTAATGAAAGGCAAATAAGACTGCAGCTCTGAACTACACCCTTCCGCCTTTAACTCAACACCAGAGGACTGCAACACCTGCTCAGAACCTGGCGCAACAAACATGGTGGGTTTGGGGTTACCATTAACTCCATTTTGCTTAGACTTAGATCTTAATACATAAAAGTCTCTTTTCCAGTGCCCACGTTGATGACAATAATTACAAACGTCAAACTCACGCGCAGCGCGCTCACGTTTCCGCTCCAATCCAGCATTTGTCACAAAACCACCAAAACATGCACCGCCAAAAGAAGAATTTTCCCAACGATCGTCACTACCCCGCACACCAGGATTACCACAATCTCCATGTGTCAGCACATAATCATCGGCCAAGGCAGCAGCTTCAGCCGTGGTTTTCACCTTTTGCTCACTGATGTAAATTGCAATACGTTCCGGTACCGAATTTTTAAACTGCTCCAAAATCATCAAATCACGTAAAGTATCATAGGAGTCAACCTCCGCAGCCGCACACCAACGATCAAACTGAATACAAAAATCACGAGCAAACTCCAAATGTGACTTGTCGCCCCTTTTCCAACTTCTAAACCGCTGGCGATAAGCTTCAGGCACCAGCTCGTACGCCTTGAGAACAGCAGACTTCACCACCGCATAATTCAAACCATCCTTATCACTTAAAGCAGAGAAAGCCTCTTGAGCCCTGCCCGTCAAGACGCATTGTAACATTAATGTGCGGATAGAATCAGGCCACCCCCGCGCTTCAGCCAAACGCTCAAACATAGAAAAAAAAGTTTCAGGATCTCGCTCATTAAATTTTGGAACAAGCCTTAAATCACTCAAGTCATCTGCTCTGGCTGAAACAACGCCCGGAACAGGAGGAACGTCATTAAGGAAAACATCGGCAGTAACTTTACCCTCACTAATCAAAAATAATTTTTGCCTCTGCAGCTCCAATTTTGCCTGCTCTGTCTCCTGCCTCACCCTCTCTACCGCAACCTCCCTCTCAGTTTCCAAATTCATCCGCAACGAAAGCAACTCTTTTTGCTGCTCAAATGACAAACCAGGACCCGCCCCTGACGGCGGAGTCGAGCCCCCGGTACGCGCGGACCAAGACACAGCCTCAACAGTGCCCAACGCTCCCATTTTAAACAAATGAACTTTCAAATTTGCTTTTAAAATCTCCTTAACTTTTCTATCACCAACATCAACCTCATAATACTCGGCAATTTTAACCAGCTGGTCCCGAGTACAGTCATCCAAAAATTCTTCAGCCAGAGCTTTAACAAATGCTTTAACTACATCAGCCACAATTTACAAACAATCGCAGTCGCATACAAAAACGAAAATATACTACTCAAAATTTGATAGGGATCATAGGAATTTTTTTGTGAAATGATATGCAAATTTGGTAACTGCCACTGATGAACAATATATTGGATAAATGACATGCAGTCAGACACAAAACACATTTGCACGTGCATTTCATGACATTAAATGAGCGTGCAGCCTCACATTTTGGCTTTGACTAACACTTCACCATTTCAACTCAGACGTGTGTGTTGCTTGTTGGTGAAAATTTGGAAGTTCCCAAATTTTTTGCATTACATTTAGCAATAACAATGTCTCCTCAACGTCTTAGATGTCGATTGACTTCAGAGCAATTGGGAAGATGCATCGGAATGCTTGACTCTGGCTTCTCACAACGTCACGTTGCTAATGCACTTAATGTCAGCCAAAGCGTTGTGAACAGAGCGTGGAACCGGCATCAAACGTTTGGTACAGCAGCACACTGTCATGGGGGTGGTCGTCAGAGATCGCCTACACAACGACAAGACCACTTTCTCACACTTCAGGCACGACGTCATCCTTTCTGGACAGCCACCACCCTACGAAATGTCCTTCATAACGCCTCGGGGGTCAGGGTATCCACTCAGACGATACGGAATCATCTTCATACTGCCGGCCTCAACTCAAGAAGGCCATGTGTTCGAATCCCACTGACCGTGCGTCTTAGGCGTGACCGTTTGGATTGGGCTCACGATCATGTCACATGGACACATAACGATTGGGCTCCAGTTCTCTTTACTGATGAGTCCCGATATTGCTTGGACTTTACTGACAGGAGGCAACGGGTGTGGCGAAGACAACGTGAGCAATTTAATGATGCCTACATCAACGAACACGACTGTTATGGTGGCGGATCAATTATGGTCTGGGGAGGAATAAGCAGGAACGGCAGAACGGACCTGCATGTCATGGGGAGAGGGACGATGACAGGGGTACGGTACAGGGATGAGATCCTCAATGTGTACGTAAGACCATACACTGGTGCTGTTGGCCCTGATTTCATCTTGATGGATGATAACACCCGTCCCCATCGTGCTAGGGTGGTGAATCAATTCCTAGAGCAGGAGACAATTGTCCGCATGGACTGGCCCGCGCGTTCGCCGGACCTAAACCCTATCGAGCATGCGTGGAACATGCTGCAGGTCGCCGCTTCCGGTCGTAGGGCACAACCCACAACTCTAGAAGAGCTCGGAAATGCCCTTGTTGAAGAATGGAACAACATTCCAATTGCAAGCATCCGGGTTCTGACTGACAGTATGACCCGATGTTGTCAAGCCGTCATTCAAGCTAGGGGAGGCCATACCCGTTATTGACATTAACTGTGGTAATGAAACATCAAATGAACACTGTCTGTCTTCACTTTACATGTCAGAGGTGAAACCATGAAGTGTTCATGAAAGCCATAAGTGTGAGGCTGCACGCTCATTTAATGTCATTAAATGCACTTGCAAATGTGTTTTGTGTCTGACTGCATGTCATTTATCCAATATATTGTTCATCAGTGGCAGTTACCAAATTTGCATGTCATTTCACAAAAAAATTCCTATGATCCCTATCAAATTTTGAGTAGTATATACAACGCGTCAGACCCACCCGTGTGAACAGGCCAATGCAGCCTCTAGCTGGAGCAAGTCCCCCGCTATCCGACTACCTAACCAGGAATCTACCTAAATAACTCCCCCCTAGTCTTCATGAGGCGTAGCGGTGGGTATTTATGCACTAGTAGCCCGCTGGACCGAGGAAAGCGACCAGATAAACTGGCAACCACACCGGAACCAGGGATGTGCCCCCGAGCAAATTTAGGGAAAAGGGAAAGGGAAGCTCTAGCCACCCTGCCCCAGCACTACAAACCCCCGAAACCCAAAGGGGAGACGCCGCTGAAACCTACAAGGGGAACCACTCCTACAGGTAACAAACACCAACACACAGGTGGATCAACGCGAACCCCCTCAAACATCCATGTATAACGCCAATAAAACCGCAATAAAATCAAATAGTCTCCCTCACCACAACAATGCATTGCAAAGTCATACACAAGCTCACCTTTAGAACATCTCCCAGAGCGCGCAACAAACATTACCACGCAGGGTTAATTAAAGTGGACTACCAAAGGAAATCCCTATGACGTCAACTCTGCATGAGAGCTCAATCTCCCCATCAAAGACGTCCACCAACAAGCTGCCAATTAAACCAGACCGGCAAGCTCTCATACAAACCAAGCGCTCAACTAAACCAGGTGTAATCAATAGAACTTACCCGAAACTCATTTAGCGAAGAAAGAAAACATACCGAATATCCCTGGCTCTTCAAACGGACGAGCCCCCACCTTGTTACGGCCGGCTCGTAGGCCGCAGCAAGTAAGGGAGATGTAGACAAGGCGGCTACAAAAGTTAGCAAAAGTTTATTATTAAGTTATACAATAAATACTAAATGGGGTGTGGAAGTAAATATCAGTAATGTATGAGGGTGCATGGATGCAATGAAAGATATGTGGTGCACGTTGTGAATGCAAAACAAGAGACAAACACAAACAAGAAAAGGCAGCATGGCTTGAGGAGGGGACCAACAGCGACGCGACAGCAACCACGACCGCTCCAACTGCTACTGCGATTGCGAAGCCACCAAACGACTGGGTAGGCGGGGTTAAGTAACCTGGGAACACTGGCCAGGTGTTCCCAGTTACTTGATGCCAACTCAGCTCTACCTGCAAAACAGAGCACGCACCAAGTACCATGGAAAGACCAAGGTCCTGGGGCCGTCACAATGTGGCACGAGGAAAAATTTTTACAGTATTTCCAGTTTCCACCACCGTGCTCTTCCCTCGTGACATGCACTGTGTGTAAGATCTCTCCAACTTCTTCTGACCTTCTTTTTTATGTGTTTTCTTTTTTTTCCTCCATCGATGAGGCTGTGAACAAAGGTTTACATTACATTAGTGTCTGCAGCAGGAATCGAACCTGGGAGCCTGTGGACAAAGCAATTTCAAACACACCATACACTGTGGTCTTAACCACTACACCAACGGAGCTTGTTGTTAGCTCAGCGCATCAGTTTCCATTCATCGCTGAAGGGGAAAAGACAACCAAAGGTATAATTATATTCTTTCTTTCATTTATTGTTGTCAATGAGGAGACGTCATGTGAATATCCATTTTGATGTGTTTCATGCTGGTGAGTTGGCTGGTCCATTGACCCTGGGCAGAATAATTTGAGCAGAACAAACCATTGTTTGTGGCTGAGTTGGGTTAAGGTTAGGGTTAGGCACAGGGATAGGGATAGCATTCCTTATGAGTTGGGTTAAGGTTAGGTATAGGGATAGGGATAGCATTCCCTATGAGTTGGGTTAGGGTTAGGGTTAGGGATAGGGATAGGGATAGCATTCCCTATGAGTTGGGTTAAGGTTAGGGTTAGAGATAGGGATAGCACTCCCTATGAGTTGGGTTAAGGTTAGGTCAACAGTGTCATAGCTGCCACCTTTATAAGCTTGCCGCATGTATAGACGCTCTAGGAATTAAAGTGTAAATTCTCTTAACTGGATGTGCGCTCGACATTTTCCCACACCTGAATATTTCACTTGGTATCTAAACATAAAGGTAAGCCAAAAAAGTTGTGATTTTCTTCGATTTTGCTGGAGGTTGCGTGCGGTACTCTTACCCAACGTTGTTTCAATGTTATTTCAACGTTGAAACAAATCTTGTTCAAATTTCAGTGTTGATTTGAGATCATTTTGTTAGCCTTTTTACAACCATCAGAGTTAAACGTTGTTTCAATAGCGTTTCAACGTTGAAATGACAACTGAAATAATTTCAACCATATTTCAATGTTGAAGGTCAGTCATGTGCCGGCTGGGTTACAACCATTAGATTTAAACGTTGTTTCAATAGCGTTTCAACGTTGAAACGACAACTGTCATAATTTCAGCCATATTTCTACACTGAAGGTCGGTCGTGTGCCGGCTGGGTACGCAGCGCATATCTCACTAAATATAAACGCAATTATGCGGCCCTCCCCTGGCAGCATTGAGCTGCTTATTACAGGATTTATTTAATTCTCAGCTAAAACGATAAACTTACCGGAGACACCAACAATCACTGCCACCCAGGCGCGTAGCCAGTAATGGGCCTGGGCGGCACCGGCCTGCCAAGTTTGTTCACTGGCCCACCCAGGCTCCCACCCGGTCTTGATGTTTTTTTTTTTTTTTTTAAATTGTATAATGATTGAGTGGTTGGTTGAGTGAGTAATTTCCTATGAACATGGACTGTATTTTTGCATGTGCAGTAATGTAATTTGTGTTTTGGATAACTGACGTTTAGAAAATACGCTGAACGTAGGCTATGTAGTTTTCCGGGTCTGACCCCCACAGTCCTTCTTGTCATAACGTTGTGATCAATGAACAATGCTTTCGAAAATACATCCCCCCATCAATTAGTCTTAGCAATTGTTGCAATCAGGCACAGAAAACTACGAGAGGAGGATTCGGTAATTCCTAAACAGAACTCCTTTGCTTCATTAACAAAATTCCCCCTTGTCAGAAACCATTAAAATAATTCCTCCTCGTAAAAATTAATCCTTGGCTACCATATGCACCCCCTTTTAGAAGCTACAACTAGACCACTGGCTGTCTGTGTAAACTGTTAAGATGGAGTAAGGGCTGATATAGGCCAGGATTTTTCTGTTTAATCAGCACATAATAGCCAGTGGGTGCACTTACTTTGCTTTTGAAGAGTTAGGGTACAGATCTACAGCTCTGCATCATGAGTAAAAAAAGCTTATCAAAGGGAAAATCTTAAAGACTCACGGCAGCTACCTCAATTTCAAGGCCGATTAAGTGTCATTTGTCCAGGCTTGCTTGTTCTACGGATTGAAAACGTTGACCGGCTTTTAGCTCTGGGTGACTACCAAGGTAAAATCATCAATTTCAACATATCTTGACAAACCTGAACAATGCTATACAACTGAACTTATGGGACTCCATTGACAGGCGGTGGGTCGTTATGATTTTCGCTATCGTATTTGCATCATAACGCGGCTAACACAGTTCTATTGCTGAGGCAACAAACTTTCAAACACAATATAGCTAGTTCTCCAATGTGGCAGAGTGTCTGTCGGCAGGCTATAAAAACACAAATAGGCGGCCCACCCTGGGACCGATGCTCGTGAAAAGTGTTAGCCAGCTTTTCTTTACTTCAACTTAGCTAGTAAAAATAAAATTTCTTCATACAAAACTTTCTTGAATTTCTTGTCATAAAATTTATGATGGCATAGTTACCTCTGCACTATACTACCTCTATATCTGTGTAAGTGTTGCCATTAGGGCGTATATTTACTCAATGGATACTAGACTTTCTGTTCGCTTGGTTTATTTTTTCACTACTGAGAATATGATGTGAATGAAGTGACGATTCCAATAGCTATCAGGCGAATGAGCTAACGATGGTTCTGAAATAACAGTGTAAGTGTAGGTGTGAAGGACATTGTAGCCTTTAAATGGTCATTTGGGCTCAGGCATTTTTCAAAGTTTTCTATTTGTCTGTTTGCGAGGCCATGTCCTCGCGTGGTGGATGTATAGGCTATACGTACACTTGTGTTTTAAAGGGTTTTTGACTGTTGGTTTTATCTTCTGGGACATAATTAACATAAAAATGTCTTGCCTGCCAATATTTTTATTTGTTTGGTCCCCATTTCTCCGTTTTTGTAAGCCTAATGAAAGCATGATATATTTTTCATTTTAATCTGCATTCTAAGCCAACATTTTTGGGGAAAAAATAGTCCACCCGCATTTGTTCAGGCCCATCCAAAAAAAAAATATTCTGCCTACGCCACTGCTGCCACCTTCCTCCTTCTGCTGTTTCTTTTGTCATTGTCCCCGTAATTTGGCAGGGAACCCTCTAATACAATCGGAAAGGATGAAACTGTACAGTTTTTTTTTTCATATCTTTAGGGGGAACATGCAAGAAGCGGAACTATTATTTCGGAGGCCACGTGGTCTTGAGTACACACGGTCTGCTATCCCTTGATTGGATACTCGCTTTGCGTTTGCCGGATTCATTACCATAAACCTGGGCTTCCCCAGCTTCTTCGACGCGCCGCAAGCATCTAATTTGACGCGCCGCTCCCATCATGCATTGTGCCACTGCTTCGGACGCCCTCGCCGTTCTCCATAGAAAATGAAAGGGAGGCGTAGGCATCAGTTGACGCGCCGGACCAGTGTAACGGTGGATTTACACTGGTCCAGCGCGTCAACGCCTGCAGGCGCTTCGTTTCCCTTGATTTGGTCGCTTATGGGCAGTTCAGCATTCCCAGTGACGTCGCTGTCTGTCAAATGCTGCCCTGGAATAAGTACTGTCCGATGTAATGTCGGCAAAATTAAATTGACACCACTAACGATATTAATTCAACCTACTATTGCTTTTTTGCGCCTGGATTTTGATTTTAGTAGGGACTGCAATCGTTTTTTAAAAGCAAATACAATCAGAATGATGAGTTTTAATGCTTCCGAACGATATGAAGCCTTCCTACGCAGCGCATATCTTGCCAAATATAAACGCAATTATGTGGCCCTCCCCTGGCAGCATTGAGCTGCGTATGACGGGATTTATTTAATTTTTAGCGCAAACGACACTTACCAGAGACGCCAACAATCTCTGCCACCTTCCTCCTCGTGCCGTTTCTTTGTCATAGTCCGCGTAATTTGAAAGGGAACCCTCTAATAAAATCGGAAAAGACGAAACTACACAGTCCCTCCTTTACATCTGCGCAAGGTACTTGCGAGAAGCGGAACTATTATTTCGGAGGCCATGAAGACAATGTACACACCATCTGCTATCTCTTGATTGGATATTCACTTCGCGTTTGCCGGATTCATTACCATAAACCTGAGCTATCCCAGCTTCTTCGAGGCGCTGCAAGCACCAAATTTGACGCGCCGCTCCCATCATGCATTGCGCCACTGCTTCGGACGCCCTCGCTGCTCTCCATAGAAAATGAACGGGAGGCCTAGGCGTCAGTTTACGCGCCGGACCAGTGTAAATCCACCATAAATCCACCGTTACAGCGTCAAGCATTTTTATAAAGTAACTAAATGAGTATGAGAATGCAAATCAGTAACAATATCTTGTTTTTCTTACATTTTTAGAGAGATCTCATTTGGCAAACAAGTGTTGTGACAAGGCTGTTTATGGTCATGCCTGTTTCTTTTGGGTGGTCCATCTGGGGGCGCTAGCAAACGCACTGTCACAAGTTCTGTCTCCCTGTGGAAAACATGCAGTTTTGCAGATTTAAATGCATATTACTCCACTGTAATTTTTCGTTGGATTTTCTTTGCAGCATACAGTGTTGAGGATTTTACATTAGTTTGTAACTAATAATGTGAGGGTATCTGTATTGTATGTGTGATGTTATCTGTGATTTTGTATGTAAAAATAAGGGCGAGAAAACACAGCTCATTGAAAGCCTTTAGCGGACCTAAAAGAGAACAGTTTAATTGGATACATTTGGGTATAAATGCCCTGGCCGCGAAAAAGTTGTGGTTGTTACATCTGTATGCAAGTATCAGCAAAGAAGATGGGCCTCGTTTGGACAGCAGGAATTTGCTGGGGTTTTTACTGAAAGTAAGGCGTCTCGGGCCGGCAAGCAGCTGTGTATTCTCGTTAGCTACTATGGCTAATGTCCGTGTTTTTATTCGTGTTTATTTTGCATACCATTTAAATGCATCCGGTAAAGAGTTGGTAGAGGTCATCGATGATCCACATTCCATTCTACAATAAGGAATGTTTCATTCTCATCCATGGGCTCAAGAGTGCTTCTATCTGTGCCAACCTAGCAAACATGAGACGTTTGCCCGACGTGCAGATCATGTCTATATCGTGTTATATACGTCATCTGCACGTCGGGCAGACGTCTCATGTTTGCTGGGAACTAACAAAGAATGTGTGTACACTACTGGAAAGCTCACAACAAGTGCAAAAACGGCTTGTTACAAATTGGTGGCAGCAGTGGGATCAGCATGTTCACAGCTGGCATTGTAGAGTTTAAAACCGAGCGCTATGGAAGGGGAGGCCAAAATCACTGCTGCGACAGTACCAGGACCATCACAGTTTGGCGAGGGGCGGAGGGTTGAATGCCCCATATTTCTAACCGAGCCGTTCACCGGAAAAAGTGGAGAACGGACGGCGTGGACCGAGCAGTTCGAATTGGCAGCAGAAATAAATGCTTGGAGCCAAAGGGACCGTTTGCATTTTCTTATTTTGCTTATGAAAGGCCAAGCGCGGGACATTTGCAGTGGTTTACGACCAGAGAAAAAGGGGGTTTCCCTATTTAAAACCACCAAGGTGCATAATGCAACGCGCTGAATCGGAATTTTGAGATCTATGCGAGCAGGTATGTTACGATATTACCAGTCTGAAAGCTGACCAGCGGGGGGTAGAGGGGAGGGGGGGACAATCGTACTGTGGCACTGTACGGAACAATCGTACCAAGTGTGAAAGTGCCCTCGAGCACCCACGAGCAGTCTGCTCTTTGCACACGGCAAGTCACCTACCCTTATATGGTGTTTAGTGGGTGTCATATTATGCTAATTTGAAACAACCGGGCACGCGCTTCCGATTTACGATCAAGTGGGATTCAACATTCTGCACATCTGGGTAAGAGCAGATTTGGACGGTAAGAGCGTTTGGTGCATACGGAGTATATTTCTCTTATTTTTTCTCTTTGCAAAAAAATAAGAGAAAATATAAGAGAAATTTAAGAGTATGTTGCTGCATGAGGCCCATTTTGCTTACCTTAATCGTGCATGAACCTGCCTCGTGCAGCCTCCGTATGTTGCATTCCTGTTACATTTTCTTCTGAAACGGTTTTGATAAAGACTAGAGGTGCTTGCATGGGCTGCTGGCCATTACATCGCCTGCGTTTAAAAATTTGCTTCGCCGTTTAACCGAGGATACGAAATGGCTGAACTCCAAAGTAAAAAAACTAAAAACCACCACAGTAGTTTCTTCAAAAAGAAAGGTAGCTAAAGATTTATTATTTCTCGCAAACATACCTAAAAAGTACCATCATTTAATGTTGAACGTTTTGATTACCATCAGTTAACGGAGCTGCTTCCTGAGTGGGACACTTTTTTGCGGACATTCAATTAAAATTTTGCTTACAGTGCCTGACAAAAGTCTTGTCACTTATCCAAGTTGTAGGAAAAACAAATAATAACCTGACTTGTAGTTGATCAATTGGAATCAAAAATGGCTTATGAAAGGCAAAGCCCTCTAGATTATGCAAAATATACCAAAATATGGTTTTGTGTCATTGATTGAGTTTTATAATTTAATTTGTACAGAAAGGTCAGATTTTGCTTGGACAAAAGTCTTGTCGCATTGAAAAAAAATGTGGAAATTATGCATACACTTTATTTTGAATACACAAGTATGCCACTATAATATCAGAACATAAAGCCATGGTGCCTTGGAAAAAAGAATTAATATTGCGTATGACTCCCATGAGCTTGGAGGACGGCATCCATACGTCTTGGCAATGACTGAGATAAGTTGATGATGAAATCATCTGGAATGGCATAGAAAGCAGTCTTGCAGGACTCCCAGAGTTCATCAAGATTCTATGGTTTCATCTTCCAAGCCTCCTCCTTCATCTTACCCCTGAAATGCTCGATAATGTTCATGTCAGGTGACTGGGTTGGCCAATCCTGGAGTACCTTCACCTTCTTCGCTTTCAGGAACTGTGACATGGAGGCAGAAGAATGAGAAGGAGCAGCAGTATAAGTAGGGCAGCAAGAACTACTTGATATTTCAGGCTGTTGATGTTGCCATCCACTCTGCAGATCTTTCTCACACCCCCATGCTGGATGTAACAACAAACCATGATTTTTCCTCCACCAAACATGATTGTTTTCTGGGAGAATCTTGGGTCCATGAGGGTTCCAACAGGTCTTGTACGGCGACTGGCATGCAGTTCAATGGATGATTCACCAGAAAAATAAACTTTCAGCCACTTTTCCAGTATCAATCCTTTCTGCGAGCTGTGGGCCTTGGCAAATGCAATGCAGGTTTTTGTTTTCTGTTTAATGCAGACTTCTGTGTACTAATTTGGCTATGAAAACCACTTTGAGAGAGAATTTGACAAACTCTTCTTGTAGATACCGGGATTTTTGGTGACATTTCCTCATGAAGCCAAGAGTAGTTGAAGAAGGGCTAGCCTTGTACAGTTGAAGCAACAAACGGTCCTTTCAAACAGTTGTCATACCGGGGTCTGTCTGACCTGCGCTTGCCATGAACGTCACCAGTTTCTTCAAATCTTTTTCTCATCCCCTCCACTTGACATTTGGATACATTAAAGATGTCTGCCACCTCAGCAGCAGACTCAGTCTTCAGGCTCTTGATGATCAGCACTTTGGTCTATGGTTGAATCTTTGGTATGTTGTCGGAGGTCTAGTCGCACCTCATATGAAAGTCTGGTGTGCTGGGGTTATTTCTATACACATTTGGGAATGTGTTAATTACAGTATTTGTCATAGGTTAAACTCTAATCTGCGATTTGTTGCATCATCTGAAGAGACGAGAAGACTTTTGTCCTAGCAAAAACAGATGTTATGGGCTTAGCCAAGCTGTGAACATCAGAACACTTTTTGGCGGTTTCATTTTGCACCAAATTATTAATGTGAAAGCCCTTGACATTAAAATGGACCATTTATTGTAACAATTGATTGGTTAGAAATAAAGTTATATGCTATTTTTAGTTACTATGTCCTTATGCGACAAGACTTTTGTCAGGCACTGTACAAATATAAAATTATGGCGTAATGTTTTCAGTCAATATAATGGAGTGAAAGTAGAGTTTAATGTCTTACCTTTATAACCAGACATAGTTTTAATCATTTACTGGAGGTTTATCTCTACATTTTGCATTTTGTCATGTCCGTAAGGATTTGATAAACTAAACTACTAAAACAATTATACTTTTGTATTATATACTGTATCAAACTATGGTATGTACCAATTGTAGGACTACTGTTGTCTTTGCATTTGATGGATTACTCTATATTTCTGATAGGACCACTTCGTCAAAAAAGAAAATATTTATTGCAACATACAGGCATACAATCATACATTGAGTTTGGCGACATGGATCTGTTATGAGAGATCCCTGCCCGTCCGAACGAGGAACCGAAGGCAGGGAGCTGCTAGTAATCCTCCAACAGAACCATGCCAGCAAGGCCAGCTGAAATGCAGTAATGTTAAGCAGTAGATGCATAGTGGTCACCCGGCGGCTGACAATTTCTCTTGAAGCAGATACAAGAGAAATATACTATATGAGAGTACGATGTGTTGTGACAGCCCGCGGCTGGCACAATTTCTCTTGATGCCGATACAAGAGAAATATTCTATACGAATGTTCTAAGAGTGACAGCCTGGCGGCTGGTACTCATTTCTCCTGATGCCGATACAAGAGAAATATTCTATATGAATTGAATTATGTGTAGTGACAACCCGGCGGTTGGCACGATTTCTCTTGATGCCGATACAAGAGAAATATACTATATGAAGCGTATTATTTGTCGTGACAGCCCAGCGGCTGGCACAATTTCTCTTGATGCCGATACAAGAGAAATATACTATATCAAGTATATCATGTGTCGAGATAGCCCGACGGCTACCTTAATTTCTCTTGAGCCATTTCAGGAGAAATATGCTACAATGCAATCTGGAGTGACATGAAGGTGAGAGTGGTGATGATTGAGATGGCGAGAACAGTGTTGTGACGCTGATACCCTGACTATGTGAATGCGAGACGCGCGCATGAGCAGGAGTGTGTTTAGGAGTGAGATTAGTGCGTTGTGTTTGGACATGCAAACATCGTAACAGTTAAATACACACAAATCTTGCATCATTTTGCTCGCCAACTGAAATGCAGGAAGTTAAGAAGCAGTAGATGCATAGTAGCAGCCTGGCGGCTGACAATTTCTCTTGAAGCCAATACAGGAGAAATACACTATATGAGTGTGCTATGTGTCGTGACAGCCCGGCGGATGCCACAATTTCTCTTGATGCCAATACAAGAGAAATATATGAGTACAATGTGTCGTGACAGCCCGGCGGTTGCCACGATTTCTCTTGATGCCGATACAAGAGAAATATACTATATGAGAATACGATGTGTCGTGACAGCCCGGCGGCTGGCACAATTTCTCTTGATGCCGATACAAGAGAAATATTCTATACGGATGTTCTACGAGTGACAGCCCGGCGGCTGGTACTCATTTCTCTTGATGCCGATACAAGAGAAATATTCTATATGAGTTGAATTATGTGTAGTGACAACCCGGCGGTTGGCACAATTTCTCTTGATGCCGATACAAGAGAAATATTCTATACGAATGTTCTAAGAGTGACAGCCTGGCGGCTGGTACTCATTTCTCCTGATGCCGATACAAGAGAAATATTCTATATGAATTGAATTATGTGTAGTGACAACCCGGCGGTTGGCACGATTTCTCTTGATGCCGATACAAGAGAAATATACTATATGAAGCGTATTATTTGTCGTGACAGCCCAGCGGCTGGCACAATTTCTCTTGATGCCGATACAAGAGAAATATACTATATCAAGTATATCATGTGTCGAGATAGCCCGACGGCTACCTTAATTTCTCTTGAGCCATTTCAGGAGAAATATGCTACAATGCAATCTGGAGTGACATGAAGGTGAGAGTGGTGATGATTGAGATGGCGTAGAACAGTGTTGTGACGCTGATACCCTGACTATGTGAATGCGAGACGACGCATGAGCAGGAGTGTGTTTAGGAGTGAGATTAGTGCGTTGTGTTTGGACATGCAAACATCGTAACAGTTAAATACACACAAATCTTGCATCATTTTGCTCGCCAACTGAAATGCAGGAAGTTAAGAAGCAGTAGATGCATAGTAGCAGCCTGGCGGCTGACAATTTCTCTTGAAGCCAATACAGGAGAAATACACTATATGAGTGTGCTATGTGTCGTGACAGCCCGGCGGATGCCACAATTTCTCTTGATGCCAATACAAGAGAAATATATGAGTACAATGTGTCGTGACAGCCCGGCGGTTGCCACGATTTCTCTTGATGCCGATACAAGAGAAATATACTATATGAGAATACGATGTGTCGTGACAGCCCGGCGGCTGGCACAATTTCTCTTGATGCCGATACAAGAGAAATATTCTATACGGATGTTCTACGAGTGACAGCCCGGCGGCTGGTACTCATTTCTCTTGATGCCGATACAAGAGAAATATTCTATATGAGTTGAATTATGTGTAGTGACAACCCGGCGGTTGGCACGATTTCTCTTGATGCCGATACAAGAGAAATATACTATATGAAGTGTATTATGAGTCGTGACAGCCCGGCGGCTAGCACAATTTCTCTTGATGCCGATACAAGAGAAATATTCTATATGAAGTGTATTATGTGTCGTGACCGCCCGGCAGCTGGCATGATTTCTCTTGATGCCGATACAAGAGAAATATACTATATGAGGTATACTATGTGTAGAGATAGCCCGACAGCTACCTCAATTTCTCTTGAAACCATTTCAAGAGAAATATGCTACAATATGATCTAGCGTGTCAGCAAACTGGTACAAGTATGATGAAACGAGATGAGATTTTTTATATATTAATGAAGGTGAGAGTGGTGATGGATGAGATGGCGTAGAATAGTGTTGTGACGCTGATACCCTGACTATGTGACTGGAAGAAGGCTAGACGACGCGTGAACAGAAATGTGTGTAGGAGTGGAGATTAGTGTGTAGTCTTTAGGGCATGCAAACATTGCAACAGTTAATTATCAGACATATCTTACAACATTTGCTCATTAATTTTGCGGCTCCATAATGTCCTTGAATCCAGGGTGAAGGTATCGATTATACGCCAAAGACGACCAACGTCCCATGGCCTTCAGTGTCGGGACAGACACAACGGAAGCGGCGGTTGTGCTGCTCCAATACGGAAGGAGTGTGGAGTTGAGGGGAGAGGCCACAGCTAGCAAACTAGGCGAAGTCGTGCTGCAAACCAGGACCCATCTCGGCTTCCATGAGGAACAGATGTAGTTCACTGGATATACTCCATGGACCAGACTGTTCCGATGATGGACACTGGGCAGCACTTGGCAGAGGGTCAGATGGCGATGATGGCAAAGACCAGCAGCAGCATACTCAGGGCAGGGCCCCACCGTAAACATGGAGGGAACATAAAACCAGGCAATTAGTGGAGAGCAGGAGGTGGAAGCAGTGCTAGGAATATACCATGAAATAATGTTGTGTACTCAAAGTTGATATAAAAATAAATTACCAGGATTGCAAAATATGAAGATCATTCATGAATCTGAAAAAAAAACCAATGATGCCAGCAAAAAACAAAGACCAGAAGCTAATAACGGGCATAACTCAAAGACCAGATTCTAATAACAGCATGCCTTTACAGTCAGAGACCATGTGGTCTTTATGGCTTTTGGTTAACTAGCAAACTTAAAGGCTATAGTACATTCTGAGCAGACAAAAACAAAGCCATTTCGAATGAAATGATGGGCAAGATGACCAAAGCGCAAGCTAGCTGGCTGACATAGGAAAAATATTGGCGAGGTATCAGCAAAATATCGCTGCACCATGGCATTGCTCAGCGTGCGCAAGATCAGCCATATCTGAGGAAGTGAGCTTGATATTGTCAAGCAACCAAAGGCTTACTTCCCAAGCAAGTGATAACTTGCACAGCAATCATAATTCTACCCACTAGGGTACAAGTGCATGTACAAAGATGCAAATTAAAAAGATTACTGCCAAATTATAGGGAAAACACAGAGCTTTGGCAATAAGAAAGGTAATGCAAATATGATAGCAATTCATTTACAAACAAGGATGAGTATGACCTGCTTGATAACAGAAATTCCAGTGCCAACTGGAATGACTACTCCGAGTCCTGATCATTCCACAGCATTAGGTGGAATTTTTGGTTGGAGCCACATCCACTTTATTTATTTATTTATTTATTTATTTATTTATTTTGTTTAACAATTGCTGAACACTTCAGTTGCTAGCATTTGTTGTAGGTTCGTCACGCGGTGTATGCGATGCAATTTGCAAACTGTTACCTTAACTGAACTCTGCTACCAATGGCAGCACCTGCTAGGGATAGACAATAACTAACAAAAGTGTAGTTACGGCATGACTATTGGAAACAAGGAGAATTCAAGCAGCATAGCAGCAATCGATTTAAGCATTCATGGCGATCACAATTGGTCCAGTCATTTAACAGCAGTAAGGCAACCATCATCTGAATAATGCTTAATCCATTTCAGCCACGGCTATTCAAATGATGAATATTACATCATGAACACTTTCCTGTGCCAAACATACCGTAGCTGATATTTAAAAGCATGAGGTAAATCAAAGCCATGCAAAAATATATAAAACAACGCACAAAGTAAATCCATTGAATATATCAATGGGAATAATAGGCATAAACGCGACTCGATATTAGCATTCCGATAGAAGCCATAAGCAGGTTCAGCACCGCGGTAAGATAACGTTCATGATGCATTTTGTTAGGCCTGCAACTCGTATACACTGACCGTGCGAAGAAACTAGTGAGCAACCTGTACATAAAGAAAATCGAAGGGACATTCGTTAACTCCTCGATAAGCCGTTGCGAATTAGGCACCGGTCATCTGTGCCAAGATCATATTTATCTTACCAGCCGTGGTCGTGATAACAGCAAATTGATTGGTGCATGACACTCGAGTCTCATCACAAAAACTCTTTCCTAAGCTTCACTTATCCAGCAGTAAAAACGAAGAGAACTAGCAGCTCGGGTAACTTCACAAAATGCGATATTACTGCACTGAAGTGCAAGCACTGCCATGACTTCCATGAAATGTTCTTCTTCTTCTTCTTTTTGACGTTTTTTGGCAGGTTATTTTTATTGAGCCAGTTAATTGAGACCCTGCTTGCTACTAATGAGAGAAAAAACTAGCAAAATTGACCTAAAATTGTTTTTGCAAAAGTCAGGACAGTTTCGTGAGAATCACCCACATGCATGAGCAGCTCACACACACAAGCAGCAGGCTTCTGTAGCTTTGATTAGTAAGCAGGCTTCTGTTTAGTTGGTTCGAAAACATAAGCAGGTGATGTATTTGATTTCTGTCGCTTTGATCAATATTGAAACATAATCAGTTGAATCATTTATGTATCCATGTGTATCCTATACCTTTGGCTGTATTTTTCCTCTCTTGACTGTAATTTTCCTCTCCTTTTTAGTGATGTGCATGCTTATCTTTTGGTTGTAGTTCTCAAGGGAAATTGGCAGTGTTTTTGTTTGCCCGTCCTGTTGTAGCGTGAGAATGAGAAGGTGGAAAGACCATATTTGGAGGATATTTCCTGTGATGAGGGTATAAAATCTGGCTGTGAAAAGAAAAATGTCAGTTCTTCTTGCGCAAAAAGAACTCGGCTTTATATTTATCAATATGCCTCAATAAAGCCTAATTGAGGAATCTGTCTCTCTCCAATTTTTTGAGGATGGGGGAACCTCATAATATGAAAATGTGTCTTAATGAAAACCACGACAAATTCAATCACAAAACTTACACCAAACAGGTCTTACTTATACAACCCCAATTCCGAAATAGTTGGGACGAAGTGTAAATTGTGAATAAAATCAAAATGCAATGACTTTAGGATCACATGAGCCAATATGTTATTTACAATAGAACATAGGTAACATTTCAAATGTTGAAACTGAGACATTTTACATTTTTATCCACAAAATGAGCTTATTTCAAATTTTCTGGCTGCAACAGGTCTCAAAAAAGTTGGGACACAGGCAAAAAAGGGCTGAAAAAGCAATTAATATATAAGAGAATCAGCTGAAAGAACATTTAGCAAGTAAATAAGTTAACTGGCATCAGGTTTGTAACATGATTGGCTATAAAAGGGATGTCTTAGAGAGGCTGAGTCTCTCAGAAGTAAAGATGGCCAGAGGCTCTCCAACCTGTGAAGGCTTGGGTAAAAAAATTGTGGAATACTTTTAAAATAATGTTCCTCAACATCAAATTGCAAAGGCTTTGAAGGTCTCATCATAGACAGTGCGCAACATCATCAAAAGATTCAGAGAAACTGGAAAAATCTCTGTGCGTAAGGGACAAGGCCGAAGACCTTTACTGGATACCCGTAATCTTTGGGCCCTCAGACGCCACTGCATCACTCACCGGCATGATTCTGTCATTGACATTACTAAATGGGCCCAGGAATACTTCAAGAAACCACTGTCTGTAAACACAGTCTGTCGTGCCATCTACAGATGCCACCTAAAACTCTATCATGCAAAAAGGAAGCCATTGTTGAGCATGATCCAGAAGCGCCGCCGTGTTCTCTGGGCCAAGGCTCATTTAAAATGGACTGTAGCAAAGTGGCAAAGTATCCTGTGGTCAGACGAGTCCAAATTTGACATTATTGTTAGAAATCATGGGCTTTATGTCCTCCCGGCTAAAGAGGAGAAAGACCACCCCTCCTGTTATCAGCATTCAGTTCAAAAGCCAGCATCTCTGATGGTATGGGGATGCATTAGTGCATATGGTGTGGGACACTTGCATGTTTTAAAAAGCACCATGAATGCTGAAAGGTATATAAAGGTTTTAGAGCAACATATGCTCCCCTCTAGACGACATCTATTCCAGGGAAGGCCTTGTGTATTTCAGCAGGACAATGGAAGACCACATACTGCAGCTATTACAACAGCATGGCTTCATAGTAGAAGAGTCTGTGTGCTGAACTGGCCTGCCTGCAGTCTTGATCTTTCACCGATTGAGAACATTTGGCGCATAATTCAACGAAAAGTCCGTCAAAGGAGACCCAAAACTCTTCAGCAGCTGGAAGCCTGTATTAAACAAGAGTGGGATCAAATTCCAATGGCTAAACTTAAGAAACTAGTCTCCTCAATGCCCAGACGCCTCCACTCTGTGTTAAAAAGAAGAGGGGATGCTACACCATGGTAAACAGGCCCCTGTCCCAACTTTTTTGAGACCTGTAGCAGCCATCAAATTTGAAATGAGCTCATTTTGTGGATAAAATTGTAAAATTTCTCAGTTTCAACATTTGCCATGTCATCCCTATTCTATTGTGTTGTGAATAAAATACTGGCTGGTGTGATTTAAAAGTCATTGCTTTTTGATTTTATTCAAAATTTACACTTTGTCCCAACTATTTCAGAATTGGGGTTATAATTTTGTCTTTGAAATCTTAATGACCTAATAAATGGTTAGTTTTTGTGACCCCATGTCCGTAGTTTCAACAATTAAAAGTCAATCAATTCTACAATTTTAAGGGTCACAATTTTCCTCTCTTTTTATGCAGTAATTTGTTATATAGTTCAATCTTATAATGCAGCTCTTCAGCAACAACTCAAATAGCTATTTCTGACGATGTGGCTTTACAGTGTAAACAATCCATATGAGTATGGATAGTAAAGTTGAGAAAATTAGCAACTCAGTAAAGAGCTGGGATTGCAATTGTACCTGGAACAAAAACCAGCAGACACAGTGGGTCCCCATGACCAAGTTTGGGAACCCCTGATTTAAGCCATTTTCTCCCTCTCTGTGAAACTCAAATCTTGAATTTTAAAGCCTTAAACAGAGCAACACATACATTTCCAGATGTGGCTTTTGCTCAGTGGGGTTTTTTGCATGCATCTAACTGATAATCAGAAGTGACAATGCACATATATACAGGAACTCAACAGGAGCAAATTATGACAAGTATCCTCAAAAATATACAAAAGTTAAAACAAAAAAAAATTAAAGTCACATCACCAAATGACTGGGAAATTAGATACTAGAAGCCACCAGAATACATCATAGAGCTTCAAAGTTTCAAAATTTCCTTGGGGGTCATGCCCCCTGGAGGGCTTTGCGCCCTCAATGCTCAAATTCTCGGCACCTCCACTACCAGCTATAGCCGCCTACTGTATTCTGCCAGCTGCCCACTCTAAAAACTTTTGAGTGCCCTGGACATTGCACACAGGCCAGGGAAGCTACATAAAAATGCAGATGCTTTGTCAAGGCGCTATGCACAAAGGGAGTGCTTGGGGGTAACCAGTCAGCCAGAGCCTTCTGGTGTTAGCTTGCAGCCCGCTGTAGCAGAGTGCTTGGTTGCCTCAAATGAGGATCCATGTGACTCCATGTCTGCTCGCACTAGCTCAGTATCATCTGATTGTACAAAATCCATTGGCTTAGAGCAAGATAAGGATCTTGCTGTGAATAAACTGAAAACTTGGAAAAGAGAGGGGAAGACTGATGCGCCAAGTGAACTGGAAACAAATCCTGACCTTAAGCCAAAGAAACAGGTGTGGGGAGCACTTCAATTAAGGGAGGGGGTCTTATACTTGCGGAGCACAGAATATGACATAATGAAGTGATTTGGAGACGTGTCGTACCATCCTATTTGACACATGAAATACTTAGTTTCTTGCATAATGACAAAACAGGTGGGCATTTAGGGGTTGACAAACCCACAGCTAAAGTGAGGAACAGATTTTACTGGCCTGGCTGGCTAAGGTCTGTTAAACAGTGGTGCAGAAACTGTGAAGCATGTGCAGCACACAAGGTTTCAGCGCAAATTCCTAGAGCACCATTGGTAAGTTCTAGTGCGAGCCGCCCCTTTGAAAGGATTGCTGTAGATGTGTTGGGGCCACTTCCTACCACTGCATCAGGAAATAAATACATTCTGGTGGTAGCAGATTATTTTTCATGCTGGGCAGAGTGCTATGCATTGCCCAGCCAAGAAGCAGTGACCATTGCTAAGAAAATTGTGGAGGAGTTTGTTCTGCGGTTTGGTGTCCCTCGGTCTATTCATTCCGAACAGGGCTGAAATTTTGAGTCCACTGTTTGTAAAGAAATGTGTGAATTACTGCAAATGAATAAAACTAGGACAACCCCCTATCACCTCCAATCAGACGAATTAGTGGAACGAATGAACCGCACACTGATTGGCATGCTAGCTGTATTTGTAGAGGAACACCAAACTAATTGGGATGGCTTGCTCCCTTTCGTAATGATGGCCTACAGAAGCAGCGTCTATGCTTCAACTGGGTTTACACCATACAAGGTCTTGTTTGGTACTGAAATCACCTTACCAGTTGATGTTGTGATGGGTACAAAATCTGGTGAAGACAGTCAATACCTGTCTGAATATGTGCAAAAAAGTAGAAGAATATCTCAGTACTGTGCGAAAAGCTGTGAAGAGAAACCATGATAAAGCAGCTGGCAGGCAGAAGCAGTATTATGATTTTAAAGTCACCCCTCAGGGATATGATGTCAATGAACTGGTTTGGTTAAGGGACTTTCAGAAAAAGAAGGGTTTGTCACCAAAACTACAAAAGAAGTTCAAGGGTCCTTTCCAAATTATTAGGAAGTTGTGAGGAATTCTATATGAAATTTCACAGAGTAACGGAAATGGTAGAGCTATTGTACATTATAACAGGTTGAAACCATATTTTGGAACTCCTGGAGCAGAAACTGCTCATGAGGAGAGGGAGGCCCCCCTCTCAGGGCAGTGATAAACCAGTTGAGGTCCTGTATGATGTTGATCCAGAAAGGCACCCACCCAGGTACAAAAAGAGAAAAAGATGTTTCACCAAAGATGGTTATAGGTTCCCCAGTTTCCAGGTTATGAGATCTGCGAATACGGGAAATAGCTTGCCTGGAGTAAGGGTACATCCATCAGTTACCACTGAACTTGAAACTGCTACTGCAGAAAACCCAGCTGTGACTGGGAAACAGTTACAAAGCAACGTTCATGCAGAATTGCACAGTAGCGATGGTAATGCTGGGTTTAATTCAGACAATGTCACTGAATCTCCTGCCCCAGTAGATGCACATTGCCCTCCACACAAAGAAGGGGGTACTCTGTTAAGACCTCAGAGGGTCTGTAGACGGCCACTGTGGCAGTCTGACTATGTAATTGATGTTATTGATGCAACTTGTTAGGTGTGGAAACAGCGAGGATGTGTTTATTAACCTGTTAAGGGAATAGTGTGACAGGGCTGTTTATGGTCATGCCTGTTTCTTTTGGGTGATCCATCTGGGGGCGCTAGCAAATGCACTGTCACAAGAGTTGGTCGAGGTCATCGATGACCCATATTCCATTCTACAATAAAGAACGTTTCATTCTCATCCATGGTTTCAAAAGTGCTTCTATCTTTGCCAACTTACAAAGAACGTATGTACACTACTGGAAAGTTCACAACAAGTGCAGAAAGGGCTTGTTACAGTGTTGTTAGTAGTGCTGTCCTTCGACATTACTGACCGAAGCCATGGTATTTCTCTCAACTGGGGCTCCCAGCAGCAGTGTCCAGGGCGATCTCTCAATTGAGAATATAGCCCGGCCCGCATTTTTTCCCCCCCCCAAACTCCGGTTTTGAGCTCAAATATATAAAATATGACCAATCATTTCTAGTTTCAGAGCCACATACATAAAAACTTCAATCAATCAATCAATATCCTTTATTTAATCAGGTAAAAAACTCATTGAGATTTAAAACTCTTTTTCAAGAGTGACCTGGTCAAGACGGCAGCACAAAAAACAGAACGGTTACAACAAACAAACAAGACACAAATAAAATACGGTCACACACTACAGGAAAACAAGAGTGGGATTACATGATTATACAGTGCAATCACAAGATCCAATAGAGCTCATTTCTCTGTCTTTTAAAATGGTCTTGAATTCCCCCAGAGTTACAAGATGTGTCAATTTCAAGTCCTTCTGCACATCATTCCAGGTAGACGGGGCAGAAAATTTAAAAGCCTTTTTGCCCAGTTCAGTTCTGACTCTCGGGACCTGCATCTGTATGATGTCTTGAGAGCGCAGGCCATATTGACTGAGGTTTCTGCACATGTGTAGACACAAATATGTAGGCAAAAGTCCAAGAATAGATTTATAAATAAAAGTCAGCCAGTGAGAGAGTCTACGATCATACAAAGATGGACAATGTGCAACGGCATATAAGGAACAGTGATGTACACGATAGCTGCAACCAGTAATAAAACGCAAAGCACAGTGGTATACTGTATCCAATTTCTTTAAAAACTGATCAGGAGCGTTCATAAAAAGCAGGTCTCCATAGTCCAAAAAGGGTAAAAAAGTTGTGGAGATCAAATGTTTTCTGACTTGCAAAGAAAAACATGATTTATTTCTAAAAAAGAAACCCAATTTCAGTTTGAGCTTAGAAACAAGTTTATCTATGTGCAGTTTAAAAGACAGGTTCTCATCAATCAGAATGCCTAAGTATTTATAAGATGTGACCATTTCGATTTCAACCCCATGAACAGTTGACAACCTAGGAAGGTGAGATGGAAGCTGCTTGCCATTTGAAAATAGCATGGTCTTTGATTTATCTGCATTCAGCACTAACTTGAGCTGAGTCAAACGGGTCTGAACAGTGTCAAAGGCTGACTGCAACAACTCAAGGGATTTTAAAGCTGAAGAAGATGAACAATAAATTACTGTATCATCAGCATAAAAATGGGACACAGCATCAGACAAATTATCACAAAGATTATTCACATAAATTGTGAACAACAGTGGCCCTAATATGGAACCTTGAGGCACGCCCTTTAGAACTGGGAGGAAAGAAGAAAAAGACCCGGCGGCCTGGACACACTGTGTTCTATCTGATAAATAATTAGAGAACCAGTTTACAGCCTGGTTAGATAAGCCGATCTTGTGGAGTCTATCTGCCAGGATGACACGGTCGACTGTGTCAAATGCCTTTGACAAGTCTATAAAAAGAGCTGCACAATATTTTTGGCCATCTAGTGCCTCTATAATGTCATTTACCACTTTAACAGCAGCAGTTATTGTACTGTGCTGTTTACGAAAACCTGACTGATGTTGTGAGAGGAGACCATATGCATCTAAAAAACATTTAAGTTGTTCACCAACCAACCTTTCTAAAATTTTGGAGAGAACACACAATTTAGAGATCGGCCTATAGTTGTTAACTACGGAGGGATCACCGCCTTTCAGCAGGGGAAGAACATAAGCAGACTTCCACATTCTCGGAATCTTATTTTCAGAAAGAGTAAGATTAAAAATATGACACAGAGGTTCTGCAATAAAGTCTGCAGCTGACCTCAAAAAGAAAGGCTCGAGATTGTCAGGTCCGGCAGATTTACTTAGATCCAATTGCTGTAAAGCTCTATGGACCTCGACTACATCAAAGGGTGTCAGATAAAATCCTGGAGCCATAGCATTAATAGGTGGTGATTGAAGGCAAACCCCTGCACATTGGATTGATGTGGATGTGAGGACTCAAATAGAGATCCTGAAGAGACAAAGTGTTAATTAAAATAATTAAGAATGGCTGATTTGTCAGCTAGAATATGTGCATCTTTTACAATGCAAGCAGGCGATTCGTCTGTGGTTTCATCCCCAAATGAAGATTTGACTACTTTCCAAAACTTCTTAGGATCATATAGGTTACGGGTAGTTTTATTAACATAAAAATCAGACTTAGCCTTTTTAACAAGGGAAGTAAAGCGATTTCTGAGCTGTTTGAATATCAGCCAGTCACCCTGGGATTTAGAATTTCTGGCCTTAGCCCAGGCATCATCCCTTGCTTTAAGGAGACTGGACAACTGTAAAATGCGGGCTGTGGTCAAAAAAGAGCTGAGGAATGCTAGAAGACTATATGAAAGACAAATTGCAGAGGGGGCAAAAACTAACCCTAAGCGCTTCTTTCAGTACTGTAGCAGAAAAAGGAAAGTCAAAGAGCAGGTTAAGTGCATAAAGAATAAAAATGGATCGCTGCTATATGATACCAAGGATATTGCGGATGCCTTAAACAGTTACTTTGTTGAGAATTTTACCTCAGAGTGGGTCTTTATTCGGCCAGAGGGCATGTTAAATGCTTAAGATTATTTATCAGAAATTGAGGTTAGGGATAAAAAAGTATTAGACAAGTTGCATAATCTAAAGGCAGATAAGGCGGCGGGTCCTGATGGCTTATATCCTAGAGTGCTCAGAGAAGTTGGTGAGATCATCTTTAAGCCGCAATCTGCCATCTTCAGACGGTCTTTAGAAACTGGAGAAATACCAAATGATTGGAAACAGGGCAATATAATACCAATATATAAGAAAGGGGACCGTATTGAGCCAGGAAATTACAGGCCAGTCAGTTTAACTTGCATTGCGTGCAAAATATTGGAATCTATCATAAAAGATGAGCTGGACTTATTTCTTGAACGTAACAGTATCTTGAGGGATAGCCAACATGGTTTCCGAAAGGGAAAGTTATGCCTGACAAACCTTCTGGAATTTTTTGAAGAGGCCACCAAGACTTATGACCAGAGCAGGGCTTATGACATCATATACTTGGATTTTCAGAAAGCATTTGATACAGTACCGCATAAGAGACTAATTTTTAAAATGAGCTCCATTGGAGTTACAGGAGGTATTCTGGAGTGGATTCAGAACTGGTTACAGGACAGAACACAAAGAGTTGTGGTCAATGGTATCTCATCTGAGCTAGGTATGGTGGGGAGTGGTGTCCCCCAGGGATCGGTGTTGGGACCCCTGCTGTTCCTCATCTACATTAATGACCTTGATAGGAATAGTGAGAGCAGATTAGTTAAATTTGCAGATGATACTAAATTGGGGGGTTTGGCAAATAGTTTAGAGTCCACTAAAGTGATTCAGGATGATTTGGATAGAATCCAGAATTGGGCAGAAATGTGGCAAATGAAATTTAATGTAGCGAAATGTAAAGTTGTACATGTGTATAATAAAAACATTAGACGGGATTACTTCATGGGAGGTTTAAAACTGGCATGTGCTCCACACGAGAAAGATGTGGGAGTGATTGTTGACCAAACCCTCACAGGCTCTAGCCATTGTGCCGTAGCAGTTAAAAAAGCCAATCGGATGCTGGGATACATTGCCAAAAGTATTGAGTACAAATCTGAGGAGGTGATGCTTCTTTTGTACAACACATTTGTCAGACCACATCTGGAGTATTGTGTGCAGTTCTGTGGACCATACTTTAAGAAAGATATAGAGGCTCTAGAGAAAGTTCAGAGAAGACCCACTAAGCTAATTCCAGGTATAAAACATGAAAGCTATGAGAAGAGGTTGAAGATCCTTAATCTCTTTAGTCTTAGGAAAAGGAGACTAAGGGGTGATTTGATTGAGGTCTTTAAATATGTTAAAGGGATTAACAAAGTGAATTATGTAGGATTCCTTTGACCAAGTGTTGTTAGTAGAACTCGGGGTCACAAATGGAAGTTGACCAAAGGTAAATTTAGCACTGATATTCGGAAATATTTCTTCACCCAAAGAGTAATTTCGATGTGGAATAGCTTGCCTGACCATATTGTTGAGGCAGAGACCTTGGGGGTTTTCAAGAGTAGGCTTGACTTAAAGCTAGATACCATTGAGTCATTGAGTATCTGAAGGGATATCTTCACAATAGTATAAAAAACTGGCGAGCGTAGTTGGGCTGAACAGCCTGTTCTCGCCATTCATGTTATGTTATGTTATGTTATGTTATGTTAACTCAGGGGAGAACCAAGGACTGTTTCGACCCTTCACTCTAAATTTGCGGAGAGGGGCATGTTTATTTATAATAATACTAAAAGCATCATAAAAGTATTTCCAGGCCAGCTCTACATCATTAAAAAGTGAGATCCTGGACCAATCAAAGTGCCATAAATCATGATGAAAACCCTGCTCACAGAAATGTTTATAATCACGTTTAAGAATAATACGTGGCCTTGCTTTTGGGAGCTTAGCTCGTCTGATAGTGGCTATAACACAATGATCGCTCATATCATTTGCAAAAATACCAAAATCTGAATATTTATGAGGAGAATTAGTTAAGAACAAATCAAGAAGAGAAGATTTCTCTGGACATTTAAGGTTTGGGCGTGTTGACCCATTAACTATTTGTGTTAAGTTAAAAGAATCACACATAGATTTAAAACTATCAGAAACAGAAGATAACCAATCCCAGTTCAGATCTCCTGTGAGAAGAATCTCATTGAAGTGTAAAGTCGAAAGCTGCTTATTCAATGATGATAAAGTCTCACTACTAGCAGAGGGCGGTCTATAGCAGCCTACGATGGTGAGAAAGTGGCCATTTAGAAGCTCCAACTTCAGAGCAAGAAACTCAAATTGACGGCTGAGGGAAAGAGATGATTGAACAGTAACATGAAATTTCTGTCTGACATATATTTCTATGCCACCACCTTTTCTGGGACGGTCACAACGAAAAACATTGTAACCTTTAATAGCAATGTCTTTGTCTGTGATGGATTTCTTTAGCCAAGTTTCAGATAAGACAAGAATGTCTGTATCAGTCGATTTAACCCAGATTTTAACTAGGTCACCCTTTGGCAATAGACTTCTAACATTTAGGTATATAATGCCAAGCCCTGATCTGGATTTAAAATCAGTTGGAGTACTCAGACAGTTTATATCTGGGCCGGGGTTGAGTTCAATGTTACCAGACAGTAAAAGCAAAAGAAAAATTAAATATTTCTTTCTCACTGAGTGTGTAGGTACTGGTTGAATGGAACTATGCCTATACCTTGGACTACTAGGACTTGGGGAATAAGAATAAAATGATAACAACCAGTCATATGCACTAAATAACACAACAAAGTGGGGCAAAATGGCATCATCAGTACAATGCATGGTCCAGGAGGGACAGAACTTGAAGAAGATGGTATCCCAGCCGGTGCTTTTTCTGGGAAACAAATAATGATTAAGAACAGTACAGTCTTCCCCGTATTCCAATGGGATGCCAACTGTTCCCAACCACTTCAAGTTCGCTGATGGTAGGCAGAGAAAAAAGAACCAGAAGAGCAAGCACTACATTTGCCATGATGAAAATCAATAGCTGAGAGCAGCTAGTTGTAGAAGGGCTGCTGGAGGCTAGCTGCGGCAGGGCTAGTAGAGGCCAGCTGCTGCAGGGCTAGCTGCGGCAAGGCTGCGGCAAGGCTGGAGAAGGCTAGCTGCTTCAGGGCTGGTGGAGGCTAGCTGCTGCAAGGCTGCTGGAAGGTAGCTGCTGCAGGGCTGGTGGAAGCTAGCTGCTGCAAGGCTGGTGGAGGCTAGCTGCTGCAGGGCTAGTGGAGGCTACCTGCTGCAAGGCTGGTGAAAGGTAGCTGCTGCAGGGCTGGTGGAGGCTAGCTGCTGCAAGGCTGCTGGAAGCTAGCTGCTGCAGGGCTGGTGGAGGCTAGCTGCTGCATGGCTGGTGGAGGCTAGCTGCTGCAGGGCTAGTGGAGGCTAGCTGCTGCAAGGCTGGTGAAGGCTAGCTGCTGCAGGGCTAGTGGAGGCTAGCTGCTGCAAGGCTGGTGGAGGCTAGCTGCTGCAAGGCTGGTGGAGGCTAGCTGCTGCAGGGCTGGTGGAGGCTAGCTGCTGCAGGGCTGGAGGAGGCTAGCTGCTGCAGGGCTGGTGGAGGCTAGCTGCTGCAAGGCTGGTGGAGGCTAGCTGCTGCAGGGCTAGTGGAGGCTAGCTGCTGCAAGGCTGGTGGAGCCTAGCTGCTGCAGGGCTGCTGGAGGCTAGCTGCTACAGGGCTGGTGGAGGCTAGCTGCTACAAGGCTGATGGAGGCTAGCTGCTGCAGGGCTGCTGGAGGCTAGCTGCTGCAGGGCTGGTGGAGGCAAGCTGCTGCAGGGCTGGTGGAAGCTAGCTGTTGCAGGGCTGCTGCAGGCTAGCTGCTGCAGTGCTGGCGGAAGCTAGCTGCTGCAGGGCTAGTGAAGGCTAGCTGCTGCAGGGCTAATGGAGGCTAGCTGCTGCAGGGCTAGTGCCAGCTGCTGCAGGGCTGGTGGAGGATAGCTGCTGCAGGCTAGCTGCTGCAGGGCAGGTGGAAGCTAGCTGCTGCTAGCACACACCACCAGGTAAATTCCAGAAAGGCTCAAGGGTCAAGACTTAAAACAGTCCAAACAGTTCAAACTTGCAAAACATCCCACATTCAAACAGTCCAGTGCTGGGCCATGCACCACCAGTTTGATTCCAGAAAAAACTCCAGGCTTCAAACAGCCCATAAACAAGACCAGGCCTCAAACAGACTCAAAGCAAATTAATACTAAAGTGTCCAAAAAATAAGCTCCAGAGATCTCAGAGTGGAAAAATAAAGAAGAGCTTGCAAAACATCCCACATTCAAACCCAAATTTCATAAAATAGAAGACATATGATGACTTAAAACATTAAAATTCAGACCTCACAAAGAAAGAGTTGGGTTGGCTGCCATCTTGGATTCTGCTTCCTTGAGTTTAGTGAGTATGGAATAATGCAGCTGGCAATAGATACAGTCGGCAACAATGGGAACGCCCACAAACATCACATCTGGTTCAAGCCGAGGGGGAAAACAATTCTTCCCCCCCGTCCGCTTGGGGAGACCGGGTCTAGTTGCTACACGTCCATGTTGTTGCATTCTAAATAGTTCCGATAATAAAACACCGATGGCGCTCTAATTTTTCCTGCTGCTCCGCAAAGGTCACCCGCGTCTTTACGTGACAGAAAGATGTACGTCGAAAGTCGCAGGTTAGTGTTTCAGAAAAATGCTCGAAAAAGTAACTTTCTTGGTGTTTGGGAGATTTCAATTCACATCAATTGGCATTGATACATACCCGAGATTTTCTGGATTATGAGAGAGAAAGACATTAGCCACTGTGTCATGACACACCCATCTAAAGATTGCACTGGAACATTTCAAAATGTCGGGACAATGGCGAAGGGTTGCTGATGTACTAGTTGATACACCCAAGTTGTTACAGTCAGAACTTGCCCCAAAACCTGTAACAACTAGGGCAAGATCAAATTACCTCACTGAATGACTTTCTACCTTTCTGTATTTCAGAAAGATGCCTTGAAATTACAAAGGAATAATGAAACGTGGCAATGCCATTAGAGAATGACTCAAGAGCTTCCTTACTGTGGCTTCGTGGGATAATAGTTGTAAGGCATCCCCCTTAACTGGCCTACTTAAGTGGGAAACACGTCTCACTTAAGCAAATTCTTAGTGTAACAAAATGCCCCACAACCTGCAACAAACTAGCCCTCGTGTAACAAACTACCCCCGGGTAGTTTGTTACAGGTGACAGGGGTCTATTTTTTCCTCACCAGCATTACGCATGCGCAGAATATAGGGGTTGCTGCAGATCAGTCACGTAGTCAAATAAACTTTCTATCTTTACAGTGCATATTGATAACAAAAACCTGATAATGTCAATTCTACAGCCGTTAAAAAAAAGTGTAACAACTAGACCCGGCCTCCCCGATACTGTAAAAACGCGGAATTTAAACTTGTCTTGCTAACGCTAAGAAGTTGTCATGACGTACTTTGAGTTGCTATTGCCTGCTGACAAGGATCGATATATTAAAAAATTAAATATACAGGGGTTTGATTGTTGTCCATACGTTTTAAAAGACTGGGCGAATGATCCGACTCGGCGTCCTGCAGACATAAACGTTCTGTTGTGGGGTCCCGCCATAATCTGCCTAACTCGTCCTCTCTTCTGATAGCTTAAAGCCATTTTGTCCTCCTTTGTGGTTCCATTTTATTATTTGGTAAAATGTAAAACTTTAATTGGTGATTTTTTTTTTGTTTATATGCGGTGCAAAAGGGCACACAGCAACTCTTCGGCATTTTGGCTAATGGCAGAGACCAATTTGTTTTCCCCCTCGGCTCTACTTTTGTGGCCGTTCCCTTTGTTGCTGACTGTATCTATTGGGAGCCTTTTGGCATAACGCTTGGAATGATGAAAATCGTACTTGGAAGCCTTTCTGCGTTTTGTAGCTCGCCTCGCAATTTCAGAGCACCATACCATAAACATGATTAAAATAACTTGGAGGGAATCGCCATCTGCGTGATCAAGAGACAGCCGCGTTTCGAACATGGAGGTAATATAATAGAACTGGAGAGAGCGAGGAAGTACCACCCCTATTACTTTCAATGGGAGATGCTAGGCTAGCTACTTCAGCCCAGGAAGTACGGAATTGACCGACGCCATCTATAAAAATGGCGTTCCATGGGTGCTTATTCTGCATTCAGTAACGCGTCCCACGAGCCGTGTTTTCGAGACACGACTGGTGAATTTCGTTCTTTTGACCTCACGAACTCACTGTCCGAATGATCCTTCCTCGTAGCTTCGACTTTATTCACGACACGACTCGTGTTTACGAGTGTTACCGAATGCAGCATTATTTCTGGCACCATTTCATAAGATTGCCAATCTGATTACACAGCACAAATGGCCAAGAAAATGTGTTTGTCTGTGCGGATTGGCGAATGTGTTCGAGGGGAAATGACCAGCAACGCTTTAAATCCGGAACGCGCACGCACTATACACTCATTGGCTGAACTGCTGCAGTCAGAGCAACAGCTGGACAACCTAACTCGTGCAGGAGCTGTCATCAAGCTCAAAATATCAGTTCTTATTTTACAGGCCCTCTTGAAAACATCGAACAGTTGCGTCAGACAAAGAGCAAAATAATGAAGGATTACCGAATACATTTTCTTTTGTTTTCGCTTTATTTGGCAAAAAAGCGCACTTTTCAATTGGTGTCTATGGAGCTTCAGCGTCTTCGGCCACAAAATTGCATCCTTGGGAAACACGGAAGCAGGAAGCTAACATGCTAACTGGCTGAAGCAAAGGTACTTCCTCGTTCTCTCTGGTTCTATTATATATTTCTATGTTTTCGAAGTGGCAGAACTGTTAGCTTCTACACATAGTTAATATGAGCTGCAGTAGATGGAACATCATCTCGCTTTAAGATTGTCATTTCAAATTAATTACTCGGGCCGGTAGGCCACAAGTCTAAGTTTCGGCTCCGGATCTTCTTTTTTTTTTTTTTCGGGGTCGCGACTGTCCTG
Source organism: Gymnothorax javanicus (assembly GCA_029692085.1). Classification (NCBI taxonomy): domain Eukaryota; kingdom Metazoa; phylum Chordata; class Actinopteri; order Anguilliformes; family Muraenidae; genus Gymnothorax; species Gymnothorax javanicus. Next base: position 42,374,020 of record CM056203.1, read on the forward strand.
CTCACGCGTGCGCGCGGTTTCGCGATTGGCCCAACACTACATTGCTGATAGGGCACGCTCAAGTGAAGCATCTGTTCCGGGAGCGTATACACCGGGAAGTTAAATCCGCACGTACACTTCCATTCATTTTCACCTACTGTAAAATTATATTTTCAAAAACACTTGCGTGCGACTCGGGATGATTTTGGTATCGCTGTGCAGAGCAACATTTTCTTTCCCTAAATATGTGGTTTTTTGGAGGATGGAAAGCGGCACACTTACTCAAGGGAAGATCGAAATGTTTCTCGGTGTCAACGTTCAAGTGCGAGCAGAAAAGTTCACTTACGGTGACCGACTTTTAATGACCCTCTGATAAGATAATTGCTTCAAAGTTTTCGCCGTTATAAGCAACGTCGATGAATGTCCGTATACGTTATCAAATTACTCTCTGGTTTCCTCACTTCACTGTACCCTGATTGAGCATATTTGCCGTTGACCGAATTGTTCATACTGAATCTTATGGCTAATGCCAACGTTGTTAAAAGGAAGCGCTAGTTAACTCTGGCTACTCCTTCACTATGCGTCATCTTTGCCCCTGTCCCATTCTAACACTGCTCTCAAAAAATAATCACTGCACAGCACGGATCGAGGGGGTAGAGAGAGGTTTTTTTTTTCTCCTGATTTCTAACAGCTAAGCCTTTCTCTCACCCCCCCCCCCCTTGTCTTTTGGAACTCTGTATAAACAAACAAAGCGACTTGTCCATTGTTTTAAATATTATGCAGGTAAGAAATATTGTCTTTGAATGTCAATTACAAGTAGCTAGCTAGTTAGCCATCTTGTTCATTTTATAGACTGCTTAGTCAATGCAGTCCCCGTGACGGTAAGGGTACCAAGGTACCTCGCTGGAGACCGTTATCGATCGTTATCTAGTGTTTGCTTTAGTCAGCGGTCTATTTAAGTCAATTGGACGGCTAATTAGCTAGCTAGCAAGCGAACGCGATTTTTTCTATTAAAGTGACAAATTTGCGTTTGTACGTTAACTTACACATGAAACGTTTTATTACAGCCCTTCAAATGACTATTGCTGCAAAAGGCAGCCGCACATCTCGGCATTTTAATGCTTATATTGACTTATTTGCAATTGGCCTCATAGGAAACCATTCATTTTTATGAAGACTTTGGGTGTATCAATATGGCGGCCGGGTGCTTCACTTTAATGTAAACATGACATCATCAGCAATCTAGTGTTCTAAATATATATACGTATATGGATTGGCCCAGGCCTTGACCTAGCTCGAGATCAGGCTCTGAGGAGCCTCTTGTTATTAATAGGAATATTGACTCAATTCCACCACTTGTATGAAACGTGTCCCCGTGAGAATTGTATTTTATGTCCTGTGGGCTCGGATTTCAACAGAGAGCCAACAAGAAAATGATGTGGGTCTTGCGCCACAACAAGTGAATCAGCAGGGGATGAAATCTGGTGACTGTTGAACTTCTAAGAGCGGAAAGCCGGCGACATGAAAATAAGCAGAGCCACGATTACCGTGATATAAGGGAGACCGGGTCTAGTTGTTACACTTTTTCTTTTAACGGCTGTAGAATTGACATTATCAGGTTTTTGTTATCAATATGCACTGTAAAGATAAAAAGTTTATTAGACTACATGACTGATCTGCAGCAACCCCTATATTCTGCGCATGCGTAATGCTGGTGAGGAAAAAATAGACCTCTGTCACCTGTAACAAACTACCCCATATATGGGGTTGTTTGTTACAGGAGGGGCAGTTTGTTGCAGGTTGTGGGGCATTTTGTTACACTAAGAATTTGCTTAAGTGAGACATGTTTCCCACTTAAGTAGGCCAGTTAAGGGGGATGCCTTACTACTATTATCCCACGAAGCCACAGTAAGGAAGCTCTTGAGTCATTCTCTAATGGCATTGCCACGTTTCATTATTCCTTTGTAATTTCAAGGCATCTTTCTGACATACAGAAAGGTAGAAAGTCATTCAGTGAGGTAATTTGATCTTGCCTAAGTTGTTACAGGTTTTGGGGCAAGTTCTGACTGTATAGCAGATGAAACTGGTATTTGCCGTTCTCAAGCAGGTTGCAAGGACAAGCTTACATGTGATGCTTACGAATGGACAGGTAGCCCAACTAACACTAACGCTACTCAGGCTTCAAAATGTATTCCCTTGCCTTAGAACGTACATTCTTTCAATTGCCGATTAAATGTGCGTATTTTTTGGTACTTTTATTTTCAGAAATAATCGTTGTGCTGATGGCTACGCGTGTGTAAATATATACTGACCAAAAAAAAAACCGCAATTTTCTATTTCTTGATTTTATCGAGTGTAACTGTTATTAAACAACACTTCATTGGTATCAAATGAAAGAGGGAGTCTCAGACAATAGATATAACAGAAAATCGGGTTGGAATATTGCCATGTGGGCTTTTATTTAACAAGGTGAAGTTTGACATTACGAAACACAAATGACACTATCAGTATCTCGTATGTCTCCCGTTAGGGTCGCAAGACGGGCGGCACACCTGCGTCTCATAGACATCACCAGATGTCTGATTGTTGCTTGTGGAATGCTGTTCCACTCTTCAGTCAGTGCTTGTCTTAGCTGACGTACTGTAGCTGGCGGAGGTTGATGTCTCCGGATCGCTCTATCCAGAATGTCCCACAAGTGTTCTATAGGTGAAAGATCTGGAGAAAACGCTGGCCAGGGAAGGATTTGCATGTTTTTGGCCCGGCGGAACTCCATACAGATACGACAAAGCGGAAGGGCGACGGAGGCGGACGCGTTGTCCTCATTGGAAAATCAGTCGGTGACGCGGTCAGTGACAAACGGAAGGACGACTGGACGGAGAATTTCATCGCGGTAACGGACAGCGAATTGAGGTTTCATTCAACAAAATGAAGGTTGATTCCGTTAGTGTGTAGCAGATCGGTCAGTGGTGATCCGGTGGTCAGACGCTGGAGTTGTAAAACAAATGGCCTACTGGATCTTCCAGGCGATGGTGACCGGTGTCCAGTGGCATTAAACTTGGTTTGAGGCGTTTCTTTTAATTTGTCGCGAGAGAATGCCTTATTGACGATTTAATGCAATTACGGGCAAGCATATCTACCCGACTTTTGGCCTGTAGCATCCCAATCGCTGCGTTCTCGTTGAACTTCCGTTTTGGGCATTATAACCCGTCTGATCTTTACTCATTTTCGGTCGGACTTTTGTAGACTCCGGTGTCTACGAGAAACTCAAAACAAAAATTGGAGTGTGAAGCAAATGGTAACTCTCGAACCCGAGCACTGCTGATTGTTTGGTTTTGGACGAATGGCGGCTCCAGAATACGTGCTGTGACCACGAAAATTTGTGTGGTAGAAGTACTCCCCTCCAAAAATAACTCAGAGCAAAAGCATCTTCCTCAATGGGTTTGTCGAAATTTGGCACCGGATTACGTAATTGCGTTTCTTTTTTTGGTCAGTATAGTTTGACATCGCAAAACACTACGATAAATGACTTATCCATTGATTTAATATTAAAGATATTAAATTGTTTTCTTATCCTTTTGTTGTATAGTTCGTGATGTCATGTCAAATACATGCAAGACTCGATGGAGTGGACAAAAATGTATGGTAGGGTTAGTCCGGGCAATTCTTGAAGGCTGCGACTTCAGCTGCAAATTTCCTTTCCTTCAGGATAGTGAAGTATTATTGTTGTTGTTATTGCTTCTTGAAATGAAAATGATCAAAAACGTATTCTGTACTTAGGTGAAAAGACGCAGAGCTATTTTCAGATAATGCCTCACAAAAGGTTGGGTTTTATACTTCAGGCTGACTGGTATCCAACTGTACGGATGATTTTTCTTTAGCTCTGCCTTTTACTGATCTGCTACCGAATGTGCAGGATGACCTCGGTGGTCACATTATTTGGTACACTTGTGCACCTTCTCCTGAAAGCAAATATTTCAGTCAATCGCAAGGCTAAAACTCATGCAATGCATGTGAACATGTTCCCAACAAGAAAACTGTGGGGGACAAGATTTGCTGAATTGTAAACTACAAAGTTCAATGAAAAAGCTTATTTGCATGGGTATTATTTATGTAAAGGAGACAAATTAAAATTGTACATTGTAGCTAAGCTTTTCCCACCCAAAAATTTGGCTTGCACAGCGCCCCTGCCCACACACCGATACGAATAAAACTACTTGAAGGGGCTTTGAAAGAGGCATTGAATCTAACAAATCCATGCAACGCAGAACATTTTAAATCACATTGCAGTGAATAAAATTATCTTGGACATCCACGTTATCAATAGAATTTCTGACCTACCTCAAAAACAACTTTATTCAACTGTTGTATAAATGGACAATGCCCAGTTTCCCACACATGCTACGTGACTTGGCCATGGCGCCATTGTGCGCTGCATATAGTATAGGCATGGGCAACGCTCTGCATAAACTCTAATGGAATGCGTAACAGCTGAACTGGGGCGGTAAACAAGCCTCAGAAAACTTATTAAAAAAAATGATGTAAATACCATTTTCATACAAAAAGAACACCATGGTTTGATTAAAAGCAACCTTTTCAATAGGATACCCGCATTTCATACATGAACTCTGCGTATTACGGCCAATAACGCGATTTGAACAGAGCTATTATTCGCCCGTTGGATGAATGCGTGACCTCAATTTGCACCGTGTTTACAAACTTTCAAGTGCACGGCGCGGGCAAAAAATATCCATTTTGGAGCTAGATTTCAAACAGCCCGCGCTGACGTGATATCCCAGCTACGGCCCTTATTGACTTACAGCCATCTAATTTGAGAAATTAAGAGTCTATTCGTCCAAACTAGACCTCCAGGGGATGTGAAATAAGTTCGACAGAAGTTGTTGAAGTTCGTCATGAAGTTCGCTTTGACTTCTTCTCAACAATAGCAAGAAAGGTGAGTGTATTTTTTACTATTACCTACATAGTTAGTTGACAGAATATCCTGTGACCCTATTTGTGAAGTTTCAGTAAAATATACCAAGGAATAAACCAGCGCCAGGCGTTCAAAACCTACCAGTGTTCTGACAAATTTTGCTACCTATCGAAATATGCCATCTCGCGAACACCGGTCACAAGATTCATTCACTTATACCCTTCAATTCGAGACTGCGAGGATGGAAATCTGAATAATCAATTAGGAAAAATTCTCGGCTCTCGGTAATTCTGTATATCGTTTAAACATTTTGTTAATCGGATTATGAAAGAAGACTGAAAATAAGCGCCCGCTTTTTGTTTGGGTGTAACAGCGCGTATTTAAAGGAGAATACATTGTATATTGATTAAGCATTGAACTCTGCATTAGTCGAACTGTTTTAATATTTGTTGATGACATTGCTTCGCTTCCTGGAAGCAAGTACGCGCAAATCTGCTGTCTAGTGAGCATTTCAGGTTCGATGTACTGAGTAATAACGCCATGAAACTTAAACTGGCCCGTCATTCTGCCGAATAGTCTTACTAAACTAGTTAATCGCCTGATTGCTAATCTAGCAAAAGGGAGGTTTCTGCCTCGCCAAACTAACCTCCGACTGCACGTCACTGTGTTTTACTATGAATTATTCGCAGTAGCTCATTGAAACTATCATGGGAGGAGGGTATATGGACATTGTATAAAAAACAATGCAAAGGTTTTTTTTTTTTTTTTTTTATCACCACGGGTTATTGAAGGGGAACGTTTGATTCATTTTTCAGTAGCAGTGGGAGGGCAAACAACTGCCGCATCAGCGATTTCACTGCATTTTATATAGTAATGGGCGAGTAGCGTTAATGTTTGCCCTCCCACCGATAATTTTGACATTTTTGCAGGCCATTGATCCAAAAAAAAAGCTTCACAGGCAACCCATTCATACCATTTTTTAATATCAACGCAAAACCTAATGTTTGTTCAACATAATTGGGTGAAATTCAATGCATTTTCCATTAAAAAGGGCCTAGGGGGTGCTGCTGTACTTCAGAAAAGGGGTTGATGACTTTAGCATCAATTATTTCTGTTAGGGTACCCTAATGGATAATTTGGCCAGGTTTATTTCTGAGTAGACTTCATTTTCGAAAATGCCCTCAGGCTTCACCCCCCAATTTTCACAATGGGTTTTGATGATAAATGCCGAAATCAGCCATTTTTGGGACCCTGTGGCTCTGAGACCCTTTCCTGTAAAGGCGTTGGACTTGTGGCAAACTCTTCGTGTGTGTCTTCTGTACTTACCTGCAAAAAATCATTAGAAAATAAGAAAAACTTTTTTCTCAGCAATTCAAGAAATGTTGCCATTTTATTCATTTGTATTGCCCATGCCTATATAGTATAATAAGACAGAAGTGCGCGGATTGGTCATACATTAATGAGTTTATTTAAGCCTAATTTCCCGCCTGGCCTTCAGAAATTCAGTTCACTTAAGCATTAAAGTCAAATTGACTGCGCAGATTTTCGGGACAACCATTGTTATCTATACAAATGCTCGCCCGTCTCACATATTGGCAATTTAATACTGGAAACAGCCGGACCCGTCTCAAATCAGACTTACCCATCTCAGCGTCTCAGGTAAACATTGCCAGTCTCAAAGACAGGGAGACGGGTGGCTGGCTAACACTATGAGTACTGCAGACTTTTTTTCCCCCTCCAACCAAGACTCAGGAATTCTTTCCAAATAATTGTGTGGAGGTCTCATAATGACTTTAGTTCCTATTTGCCTTTTTCTGTAACCTACAATATGATATACAGTGGGGAAAATGGGTACTGAACTCGTCAAAATTTAACGCCTCAGTATATTTCTAATGGGGCTACTGACGTGAAATTTTCATCAGATGTCGGTAACAACCCAAGTAATCCACACATACAAAGAAATCAAACCAAATAAGTCCATAGTTAAGTTATGTGTAATAAAGTGGAATGACACAGGGAATAGGTATTGAACACATGAAGAAGAGGTGGTCTTGAGAGAGCTCTTTGCTTTTACCCACCATGAGATGCTTCTTGTGCGACACCTTGGTAAAGAGAAACTGCTTTATTGGCCATCAATTTGGACTAAAGCAGCTGATATTAATTTGCACTGATGGGGGGCAGGATTGCTTTCTAAATACTGACAGATTTCAGCTGGTTTCTTGGCTTTTCATGCCTTTTTGCACCTCCTTCTCTTCATGTGTTCAATACTTATTCCCTGTGTCATTTCACTTTATTACATATCATTTATGGTCTTATTGGTTTTGAAATCTTTATATGTGTTGATTACTAGGGCTGTTACCAAAATCTGGTGAAAATTTCATGTCAGTAGCCCCATTAGATATATATTTACTGGGAAAAATGTTGACACCTTCAATACTTATTTTCCCTGGTGTATATGTCTGACATTATTGATGGAGAATAAAATTGTTATACTCAATGCAGTTTTAGTATGCAATGAAAACATTTATGAAATCTTGTCCCAAGGTTTTAAGATGCATATCTGATATGCATTTTAACAATTGTAGCCTGTTCCATATTGCAATCATACAAGAATGAATTACATGAGGTTTTGCCAGAATGTGTAAATAATTACACGGCAGTTTCTGTCTTAGTTTTAATTGCTAACATAAATTGAAAAGTTTATCAAAAATTGCCACCCTTAGCTGCCGGGTTAGCTCACTCGGTTAAGGCGCCGCATTTGTGGAGCAGTAGTGACTACTACGGCGCGGGTTCGATCCCCGGTCGTTCCAACCAGCAGTGGTCGGCAGCTTTTTCAGAACAGTGCACGTTTGGCTAAAGTGCTGTTGGGATGCAAATTGGGAAGGGACTGCTGGGAAGTGACATTAAAAATGATTGCCTTGTTCGTTGCTCAAGCGCCTCCTGTTGGCCAGCCGGGTGCTCCTTAGTGAGATTCTAAGCTTGCTCATTGCTGAAGATCCTTGATCTTCAGGGCCAGTTGGCGGCACGACATAGTTCACAATCAGTAGAGTTCCTAGAGGAACTAAGTAGTATGTCGTTTAGAGAAATGGTGTGTACGCCAAAGCAGGGTGGTGCAGGGATCCCAGAGCAGGCAGGGAGAGAAAGTTGGGTGACTGTAGGTCGACAGCACAGGAAAGGGCGTGCACGCCGTACAGCGACAGCTCCTCCAGTGGTTGAGGTATCCAACCGATTCCGGCCCTTACAGGAACTGGAATTGGCCCCTGACCCTGAGAGTGAGGGGACTGATGAGCAGCAGGGCACCCTGTTGGCCTCTACCCCTCAGAAAAGAGAGTTAGTGATAGTGGGGGACTCAATACTTAGAGGACTAGATAGCTTAGTCTGTTCGCGTGACAAGGAGTCTCGTACGGTGTGTTGCCTGCCTGGTGCCCAGGTAGGAGACCTCCTGGAGCGTGCGGACAAGCTCCTGGCCAGAACGGGGAGGGATCCAGTTGTCATGGTCCATGTTGGGACAAATGACATAGGTAAGGGTAGGTTTGAGGTTCTGCAAGGCAAATTTGTGGAATTAGCTGAGAAGCTTAGGAGCAGATCCTCAACGGTAGTGTTCTCCAGGATTCTACCGGTACCACGTGCAAGCAGAGGAAAGCAAAATTTTATCTGGAGGTTTAACACGTGGCTACAAACCTGGTGTAGGAAAGAGGGGTACAGGTTTATGGGGCACTGGAACTTTTTCTGGGACAGGGGTGACCTGTTCAAGCCTGACGGGCTGCACCTGAACTGGAGGGGTACCTTTGCAGTGGGTCAGCGTATGTTGAGGGTAGCACAGGATTATTTAAACTTGGGACTTGGGGGGGCAGGGAGGTTAGTGAGTGTTACACATAGGGAAATGCAGACTGTCCTGATGGGAGCTGACGGCGTTACATGCACTATTGATGATATTCTTTTAAAGCAACAAAGCGTAGTGCGGGGCTTGAAGCAGCGGCCGCATGGGAAATCAAGGGGGAAGAGCATTAGTAATAACCTGAAATGTTTTTATTTAAATGCAAGAAGCATAAAAAATAAATTTCCAGAGCTCGAGGCCATTATGATTAGTGAGGGCTATGACATAGTTGGGATTACAGAGACATGGCTTAGTGAAGAGGATGGAGATGAATATAATATAGAAGGTTATAAACTCTTTAGGAAGGATAGATGTAATAGGCGAGGAGGGGGCGTAGCAGTCTACGTGAACAGAAACATAAATGTACAGGAAATTCCTGAAATTGAACATTCCTTGCCCTGTGAAGATGTCTGGGTCAGGCTCATTGGCAAGCACGAGACAGGTTTAAACATAGGAGTATGCTATCGGCCACCAGCTTTGGACAGTACAGTCAATGAAATGCTTTTTAAGAGGATTACGCAAGCTTGTAGAGGTGGAGGGACTATTATTATGGGAGACTTAAATTATCCTGGTATTGATTGTGAAATGGTGAAAGGACAGGGTAGGGGGGAGGAAGAATTTCTAGATGTTATAAATTATAATTTTTTGGTGCAGTATGTTAATAAACCGATAAGGGAGAAGGCAATTTTAGACTTAGTGCTTTGTAATGACCCAGATAGAATTAGCAATGTTGAGGTACTGGAGCCACTTGGGACAAGTGATCACTCTGCTGTTAATTTTGATGTTTCATGGGAAGTTAAAAAGGTGTACTCAAAAACAAAAATTTTCAATTTTAGGCGAGCAAACTTTGACAGGATGCGCTCATATCTAAGTGAAATAAAATGGGAGACACTCCTCGACTGTGAGTCTGTAAATGAGATGTGGGAAAGATGTAAGGGGGTTTTACTTGATTCACAATGCAAATTCATTCCAAAGGTGTCCAAAAGTAAGCTGAAAAAGCAGAATCCTCAGTGGATGACCAAAAGTATTCGCAGGATTTTGAGGGAAAAGAGGAATCTTTATAAAATGTACATGAAGGATAACAATGAGAACACTAAGGCTGAATACTGTAAAATGCGGGCTGTGGTCAAAAAAAAGCTGAGGAATGCTAGAAAACTGTATGAAAGACAAATTGCAGAGGGGGCAAAAACTAACCCTAAGCGCTTCTTTCAGTACTGTAGCAGAAAAAGGAAAGTCAAAGAGCAGGTTAAGTGCATAAAGAATAAAAATGGATTGCTGCTATATGATAACAAGGATATTGCGGATGCCTTAAACAGTTACTTTGTTGAGAATTTTACCTCAGAGTGGGTCTTTATTCGGCCAGAGGGCATGTTAAATGCTCAAGATTATTCAGTGGAAATTGAGGTTAGGGATAACGAAGTATTAGACAAGTTGCATAAACTAAAGGCAGATAAGGCGGCGGGTCCTGATGGCTTATATCCTAGAGTGCTCAGGGAAGTTGGTGAGATCATCTTTAAGATGCTATCCGCCATCTTCAGACGGTCTTTAGAAACTGGAGAAATACTAAATGATTGGAAACAGGGCAATATAATACCAATATATAAGAAAGGGGTCCGTACTGAGCCAGGAAATTACAGGCCAGTCAGTTTAACTTGCATTGCGTGCAAAATATTGGAATCTATCATAAAAGATGAGCTGGACTTATTTCTTGAACGTAACAGTATCTTGAGGGATAGCCAACATGGTTTCCGTAAGGGAAGGTCATGCCTGACAAACCTTCTGGAATTTTTTGAAGAGGCCACCAAGACTTATGACCAGAGCAGGGCTTATGACATCATATACTTGGATTTTTAGAAAGCATTTGATACAGTACCGCATAAGAGACTAATTTTTAAAATGAGCTCCATTGGAGTTACAGGAGGTATTCTGGAGTGGATTCATAACTGGTTACAGGACAGAACACAAAGAGTGGTGGTCAATGGTATCTCATCTGAGCTAGGTATGGTGGGGAGTGGCGTCCCCAAGGGATCGGTGTTGGGACCCCTGCTGTTCCTCATCTACATTAATGACCTTGATAGGAATAGTGAGAGCAGGTTAGTTAAATTTGCAGATGATACTAAATTGGGAGGTTTGGCAAATAGTTTAGAGTCCACTAAAGTGATTCAGGATGATTTGGATAGAATCCAGAATTGGGCAGAAATGTGGCAAATGAAATTTAATGTAGCGAAATGTAAAGTTGTGCATGTAGGTAATAAAAACATTAGACGGGATTACTTCATGGGAGGTTTAAAACTGGAATGTGCTCCACATGAGAAAGATCTGGGAGTGATTGTTGACCAAACCCTCACAGGAACTAGCCATTGTGCCGTAGCAGTTAAAAAAGCCAATCGGATGCTGGGATACATTGCCAAAAGTATTGAGTACAAATCTAAGGAGGTGATGCTTCTTTTGTACAACACATTTGTCAGACCACATCTGGAGTATTGTGTACAGTTCTGGGGACCATACTTTAAGAAAGATATAGAGGCTTTAGAGAAAGTTCAGAGAAGAGCCACTAAGCTAATTCCAGGTATAAAACATGAAAGCTATGAGAAGAGGCTGAAGATCCTTAATCTTTTTAGTCTTAGGAAAAGGAGACTAAGGGGTGATTTGATTGAGGTCTTTAAATATGTTAAAGGGATTAACAAAGTGAATTATGTAGGATTCCTTCGACCAAGTGTTGTTAGTAGAACTCGGGGTCACAAATGGAAGTTGACCAAAGGTAAATTTAGCACTGATATTCGGAAATATTTCTTCACCCAAAGAGTAATTTCGATGTGGAATAGCTTGCCTGACCATATTGTTGAGGCAGAGACCTTGGGGGTTTTCAAGAGCAGGCTTGACTTAAAGCTAGATACCATTGAGTCATTGAGTATCTGAAGGGATATATTCATAATAGTATAAAGAAACTGGCAAGCGTAGTTGGGCTGAACGACCTGTTCTCGCCATTCATGTTATGTTATGTTATGTGGTTATCCTCCGCCCTCGTTCTGAACTTGTGATAGTTTCGACCAATGAGTGTAAAGATGCAGTGCCTGACAGACGCGTGCTTCAGACGAGAGCCGCAAACTGTCTCTCTCCTGAGCTGGCAACAGGGGGTTGCATACGAGCAAGCCTTGTACGTAGTTCTCAGATTGGGCATTCCAAATTCGGGTGGGATTGGAGATGCCAAATTTTCTTAAAAATAAATAAATAAATAAAAAATTGCCACCCTTTAACACAGACTATGAGGGACCAAAATAATGGCTTCATCCTAATACCTACACATGCAGTCTTTGTACCAAGTTAAGTGGCCACTAGAGTGACGTTTTTCCGGCATCTGGCCAAAGTGTATAAGTAGGTGTAAGGACTGCAAGTTCTATTAGGTTTTGCGTTGAGGTTGCAGTTAGAGGAGTTTTTAAGCCGAGGCTGAGAAGGAGAATAAATATTTTGAATAAATTTATGAATAAAGACCCATTTAGCAATACAAACATTAAAACAACAAATATTGAAACATCATGCAAAATCATAAATACAGTAATAAATTGGGTAATTAATGCATCAATAAATAAGTAATCAAGAGAATCAGTTGCTTAATCTACACCAACAATATTGCTCAATAACAGAAGCTTCAGTAACCCGATAACTTCATTTACACTGCAATATTTTCTTGGCTGTCATCTTTATATCTGCTCATTCCTCGCTGCGTACAAAATCCTGACGCATATTCGGATACACTTAGCCATGAATACCACTCCAAAGCAATAGTAGGATTTAGGATGTGGCCTCTTAAAATGTAGATTAAGTGCTTCTGAGCTTGGACATTTTCAGAAATGGGACCTTCTTCATCATGTACTCTGTGGCACGTGACACGCACTCAAGACTGCAAGAGTGCAAGTGTCGGCACTGGGATGAAGACATGGATATTCAAATTTTTTCTCTTTGTATCATATGTTCTTGCCAATTTTAATGACATCGATAACACCAGTTCAAAATATCCAGTTAGGTACAAGGCATGGTAAATTGGGGAAAACAGGCAAGAGTTGGTATGTTTATTTATAATTCAATATAAAAGAACTAAGATCACAAATTGCAAAAGTACACTTTTTTAAATGAATACAACTAATGCAAATGAGCTGTACTACACTTACATTTTAGAAGTCTCCATCAAATGAAAAACCATACAAGGACATGTAATATCAACTGCTGTTTTGAAATGCCAGAAAAGGATGCATGGTGTCCAAGTCATCTGTTGTCAGTGCCTGTAAGCAAGGCATACAGGTAATGTTCTGCTTCATGTTTTTCACAATGTAGCTGAAGGCTGCCTCAGACTGAGAGGTCGTCAAAACCTGGGAAGTCCATCCATCCGGCGTCCAACGTTTACCAAATTGTCAAACAGTCAATACACATTACTACACATTCAAAGCAACGCCCCATCGCGAACGCCTAAAATCGCGATGACAAAATCACTCCGTTAGATCATATCTGATTGTTGTCACAACAATTGGGTCAATTAAAAAGGACAAAACCAATAAGAAAAAGTTACAGCTTATATTTTCTGTCTGCCTGAGCCACTTGTAAACTGAGGACCAGTTCATAAAATGTTGCAAGCAAGTAAACTTAAGCCCCTTTCATACTAGGCTGCATAGGAGCAGCGCGGATGGCCGTACGCGTTAATGCGCATGGAGAACGCAAAGACATTCGCGGGGATGTGCAGGGGTACGCAGTAATGTGCAGTGGTGCGCAGACATCGAATGCAAAAATTAAATATGTTTAATTTTCTGCGCGGACTGCTGCGGAGGCCTCCCACACGCAATGAAACGTGTTACAAACGCAGTCAGAATGCACCTGTACTTATTGCACACGTGATCTGAACGTTGTACGAACGCACCCATATGTGTTCTGCACGTGATCCACACGCGCTTTCATTCTGGGAGAGTCATCCATGCTCAGTTTCCTGCGGATCTGTCATTTGGTTGCGTATGGCCATCCACGCTGCTCCGTGCCCCTACGCAGCCTGGGGTGAAAGGGGCTTTAGTGCTTTATGTTATTCCTACCCAGCCAGCATAATTTGACATCTTTAGTGGCCAGCCAGCTAACTTCACAGTGGCATGAAAACGGGGCTTTTAACGCCATTTAAGTGGAGCAGATCAATGGATCGTATTATGGACTTCTGTGCCAGTTTTTGGGGCTGAACATGTTTACTCATCTTTTTTTTGTGGAATGATTCTCCTTTATTACTGAGAAATCGAGAAAAGTAGTTTTGAGCTTAGCTACTTTTCATGACAAAATGGCTGGACTTAGGCACTTTTTGTGGAAAAATGATGGACTTGAGTACTTTTAACACCAAAAACCATTTATTGCTTTGTTTTAAATAGAAACAGGTTATTTTAGCTAAGCTTCCTTGCTTTTGTGCCTTTATGGTAGGCAGAACTGTTTGTACTTTTTTAACAGTAATATAACTTGGTAAAATCCGAAGTCACTTAGACAAATCAGAAACGTACATTCAAAATGCAGAAACCATTTGTAATGGCCGGTAGTATACAGAGGCCAAGTGCAACGACAGAGAGAAAGAGAGTAGCACGAACACAGTACAAACACAGAGAATAATATAGACCAAACGCAAGTACTCGCGCTTCCAAAGGACGTATAATGGTCTGAACCACGGAAGCAAAGCGAGATAGAAAAAGGGAGAAGAAACTCCAACAATAAGAAGATAGAAAGTCTTACCAAACCTGACTAAAGATATCTTCGGCTATAGTGCGAATCTTAACACAGACACTCTAGCGAAGGAGGCGTGCCGGACATCTTGCTTATATAGATTCTGGGGAAGCGCCGCCCCAGCTCAATCAACCAGCTGAGTAAAGAATTCGATGGCCCAGGAATTCGATATCGTCCCCGGACAAGAGCCGAAAAGAAAGGTCCAAACAACACGCACACCTCACAAACCATGACAGGACCCCCCCCTCTAAGGAACAGCCCCAGAAGTTCCCAGGGGAGCCCCTGACGAATTCAGAAATAAGGGTAGGATCTAGGATATCGAGAAGGGACCCAGCACCGCTCCTCAGGACCATAACCCTCCCAATCTACTAAAAACTGAGCTCCACGACCCACGCACCTCTCGGCTAAAATACGACGCACAGTGTAAACCGGCCCTCCTTCAATCATCCGCGGTGGCGGCGGGGTTTGTCGACCGGAGCCAGGGACGCAAGTGCTAACCGGTTTGCGCCTGGAGACATGAAAAGAGGGTGGATCCGTAGGATCTAGGGAGCTTCAACCGGACTGTGACCGGATTGATCCTTTGCACAATCTTAAAAGGACCAATAAAGCGGGGAGCCAATTTCCGTGACTCCACTCTCAAGGGCAGGTCCCGCGAGGAAAGCCAGACCCTTTGGCCAACCTGATAAGATGGGGCTGAACGGCGCCTTCTATCTGCGGCAGTCTTTTGTTTCCGTCCAGAGCGCAACAAGGAGGAACGGACCCTGGCCCAAAGTGACCGACAACGCCGAACAAAGTAATTAACCGAAGGAACCTCTGAATCGCTGTCAGTCTCAGGAAACAGTGGAGGCTGATAACCCAACTTAGCCTCAAACGGGGAAAGACCTGTGGAGGAGTTACCCAGTGAACTGGGGGAGTATTCGGCCCATGGTAAAAATCGACTCCACGAAGATGTGTTGTCAGCCGCCAAACATCGAAGAGTATTCTTCAAAGACTGGTTGGTTCGCTCAGTCTGCCCGTTAGTCTCTGGGTGGAAACCCGAAGAAAGGCTCACGGTGGCCCCCAACCGGTTGCAAAACGCACGCCAGAATATGGCCGTAAATTGAGGGCCCCGGTCAGAAACCACATCTTGAGGGATGCCATGCAGCCTGAAAACATGGTCCACAACAAGAAGGGCAGTCTCCCGTGCCGAAGGCAGCTTGGGCAGCGTGATAAAGTGGGCGGCCTTAGAAAAACGGTCAACCACGACCAGGATGACCGTGTTGCCTTCCGAAACAGGCAGTCCTGTAGCAAAGTTAAGAGTGATATGGCTTCACAGGCGCTTAGGGATGGGCAATGACCACAGCAGACCAGAGGGGGGGAGGTGGGAAGTCTTGTTCCTAGCGCAAATACAGCACGCCACTACTAACTCCCGGATGTCCTCCATTATGCTGGGCCACCAAAAACGTTGGGCCAAGAACTGCTTGGTCCGATGAACCCCCGGCTGACCAGCCAGACGGGAAGAGTGCCCCCACTGGAGAACTTGAGACCGCACTGCTAAAGGAACAAATAAACAGCCAGGCGGCTCCCCACCATGACCGGGATCATTTTTCAACGCCTCCTGCACAACAGACTCAACATCCCACTGAATGGGAGCCACAATCTGAGCTGCCAGGTTAACCGGCTCAGGAATAGGGTCGCGACCAGAGCGGTCGTGAATCCGTGACAAAGCGTCGGGCTTGATGTTTTTAGACCCCGGGCGATAGGTTAACGTAAAGTTAAAGCGGTTGAAAAACAACGACCACCGCGCCTGCTGAGAATTACGTTTTTTAGTCTGCTGGATGTATTGGAGATTTTTATGATCCGTCCAAACCACAAACGGATGGTCAGCGCCCTCCAACCAATGGCGCCGCTGTTCTTACGCCAACTTGACGGCCAACAACTCCCAGTCACCAATGCTGTAATTCCGTTGGGCCGCCGACAACGACCGGGAGAAGTAGGCGTATGGGTGCAACTTATTGTCCCGAAAGGGGCGCTGGGACAAAATGGCATCTACCCCGACTTCCGACGCATCCACCTCCACAACAAATGGGAGGGGTCGGGCAAAACGAGAATGGGTTCTGAGCTAAATCGTTTCTTTAACTCTTGAAAAGCAGCCTCGGCTGCCGGAGACCAAGCAAACGACGAGGAGGTATTCTTCTTAGTGAGCGCGATAATGGGGGCAACTACACTAAAATTACGGATAAACCTCCTATAAAAATTAGCAAACCCCAAAAACCGTTGTACCTCCTTAAAGTTTTGAGGGGGCAGGCCAATCCCTGACCGCTGACACTTGGTCAGGATCCATGCGGACCGACCCTTCCGAAATAATGAAGCCAAGAAACGAAACTGTCTTGGCATGAAAAACTAATTTCTCAGCCTTGACAAAAAGCTTGGCTTTGAGGAGGGCCTCAAGCACTTGTCTGACGTGTTGTTTATGTTCCGAGAGAGTTGAAGAGAAAATCAGAATATTGTCAAGGTAGACAAAGACGAATCTCTCCAACATCTCTCGGAGGACGTCATTAACGAGTGCCTGGAACACAGAGGGGGCGTTAACCAATCCAAACGGCATGACCAAAAATTCGTAGTGCCTGTCATGCATATTAAAGCCTCTGGAAACTTGTCTTGACATAGTGAGAATTCACGTATAATATCAAAGTTGGGTGTCTCATAAAGCAGCTACAAGAAACTGAGTGAAAATTAACATTCATAATATTAGAAAACCTAGTTCAAAAACAGCTCATTTTGCTATTCAGTCCATTTCTCAAGACAGTGTGGGCATGGCGCATCGCGGTGTGACTGGCCACTCCCTCGATTTGATTGACATCTCACTGGCTCTGCGAGCGTTAGTCACAGAAATGGCGCAAGGGTCAGTCCAATGCTATATGTTTGAGCCGTCTGACTCAAGCTGCTTGCACACTGGACGCGAAACGAATTTTTCGCACGACAGAGTACATTCAAAGTCAATGCGAAGGCTTGAATACACGCGTGTATTCGCGTTGTCGCATTGACTTTGAACGTAATCAGTCGTGCAAAAAATTTGTTTCGCGTCCAGTGTGCAAGCAGCTTCAGAATCAGTCCACTGTATACTTAGCTCCATTAAAAATGCACCGGTGAGACATGGACTGTACTTACAGCTAATTTTTATTGCTTTTGTCCAGTTAGATACGAGTGGGATTATAGAAACCGTGAACGCTCCGAGCACTTCAGTCATGACCAACGGTGCGCTTTTTTTCTGACGTGTACAATGATGCTGGATTTGTTCTTTTGAGTGTGTACACTAGCCGACATACAGCCAACCAAGAAATAAAAAATGCTACTGTATCAGCAAAATGGCGTGGCTAATGACACGAAAGAAAAAAAAGCATGATTTGTACTGTCACTGGTCAACAATTGGCTGTCTGTCCGATTATGGAAAACAGGCCCTGTTGCTCACCGACCCCGCTTGCAGCAGCCGCGAATGACAACTGTTCCTCAAGGGCGCGATATCCGGTCTCAGCATGCCCAGGACAGATCCTAGACAGCCACCCAAACTCGTTGTGAGATAAGGGTCATATGCTGCGTTCATACCGCTATGTTGAATATGGTGAAATTACCACTTACCGGTTGCGAAAAAGACACGCATTGAGAGCTTTCATTTGCTGCCAGTCTGTCACGGGCGACAAGGGCGATAATAAAGGTATCAAAATATTAAGTTTATTTCCCAATGACAAAACGACAGAAATATTGTGATATGGAAATACAACAAACTCTGGGACATAAAGGTTAATAATAAGTTTCTCCTTTTAATATTTGATAAAAACAAACATGAAAATAAACGTACTTTTCTGTTTAGCTCGCAATGTGTTGATCTGGTCTCATTTTGCTCACGAGTGGTGACGATTGATCCGCTAAATTAATCACCAGTTCACTACTTGTGATCACAGGTCGTAAGGTGATTTGAACGCAAGTCACCGCTTATGTTCTGAGAAACACCATTTTTACGAGCTAGTTTGAATGCAGCATAAGACTTTCGAGCTAGAGCGGAAGTACCATTCCATGCAAGTACCATTCCCAAGTGAGAAACGCATGCGAGCACACGTCCCGTTCAGAAAATCATTTACTGGTGCGTTTTGAATGGAGCTAATACAAACGTACATGATAGGGGAAATAGCGGGGGACAGACAAATAAGCGGACAGACGGATGGACAGATGGATAAAAGGAACCGAATGTAGTTGGGTAATCAATCACAAGACAGGCTACTTCGGGTCGATGTTTCTCGGGCTCAAAAGAAGCTAACCTGGGCGGTCGCGGAGCAGCGAGCTTTTATAATTTCAGTTAGGGGTGGGATAAATGACAGTTTTTTTTTCATTGGTTTGGCTTATTACGTAATAACCCACTTAGAAAACCACACCTAGTTGAACCGCAGTAAGAGGATAGGTGCTGAAAATTAAATGACAAAATCTCGGATTTGAATTGGACATAATTTCTAATATTTTACTATGTTTACTATTATGCACATGCAACCCCAAATAACGTAGTTCAAAGGTTTTTGTGGAATTGGGTTTTCAGAGGCTTTAAATGCCGTTTTCCACTCGTCCCCCTCACGGATTCGAACCAAGTTATAAGCATTCCGGAGGTCTAGCTTGGTAAAAAAAACGATGCCTGCTGCAGCCGTTCAAATGTGGAGTTCATCAACGGAAGTGGGTATCGGTTTTTAATAGTGATATTATTCAAGCCCCTGTAATCAATACAGGATCTCAGACCGCCATCTTTTTTGCCCACAAAAAAGAACCCCGCTCTGGGAGGAGACGTGGCGGGCCGAAAAAATTCATTAGCCAGAGTCTCCTGAGTATATTCTCGCATGGCCTTTCGCTCAGGCCCTGACAGTGAGTATAATGAACCCCTGGGGGGAGTGGTACCCGGGTAGAGATTGATCTCGCAATCGTACGTGCAATGAGGAAGTAAAGTAGAGGCCTGTTGCTTGCTAAAAACCTCCGCGAGATCAGCATAATCGTCAGGAACATTAGGAGGCAGACAAAAGTTCAGAGCAAATTCTCATCCTGTACAGAACCTGCCATCTCTATGTCTGATTCCGAGTCAGAGAAGTCCTCCGATTTGCAATCCTCCTCTGGCTGCCACCAGTCAAATTTAGGATCCCGCTCCAACCCCTCCTCCCCCCCTTTCTGTAGATTAGGAGGGTTGTGTGAGGCAAACTCCTCAGAATCACTCCAGGTGTCAGCCTCCCCCATAGGTCGATGCCCGGGATGACACGCCAAACTATCCCTACAGTGGGACCTACAGTCAGTCCCCCACTGGACAATCGGGTTATCCTGACTCCCCAAATGATATGAGGCCTATGTTCCCGTAGCCGCGAGTGTCCTAAGACGACAGGGAAAACAGGAGAACTGATAATAAAAAACCGGACCTCCTCAGAATGGCCACGAAAAGAGATGAACATAGTCAGTGATTCAGAAACTTCAGTTATAAATCCAGTTACCAGCGGGTGACCGTCCAAAGATCTAACAGACCGTGAATGTGAAAGAGGGCGGATAGGAATGGAATGTCTCCTAGCCCACTCTGCATCCTTAAAACAATCCACGGCGCCAGAGTCCACAATTGCTTCGATAAATATTCGCTGTCTCCCCACAGTCAATTCTACAGGGATTAAAGTTCGGAAGGAAAATTGGGTCTGTCCCTCTAGTGCCCCCCATACCTCTAGTGACTTCCCGTTTCCCTGAAGCTCAGGGCAGCGTGGACGGATATGTCCCGGTTTGTTACAATTATAGCAGATTATACGTTTCCGAACGGGCTTACGAGCCCGGCTCTCATATGAGCAATCAACCTGCATAGGCTCACCAGGAGTGGAATTTTCAGTGGGCGGAATGGGAACTTTATGCATGCTGCTAGTAGCATCAGCCCCGTTGCCAGCAAGAGCCAATGCGGTACATTTCTCCCTGTTACGTTCGCGGATGCGATTATCAATTCGCACCGCAGTGCGAACCAACAAATCTAGAGACAAACTAGGCTCCAATGTAGCCAGAGCGTCCTTAACTTCCTCTGCCAAAGCGTGAACGAAAACGGTCATATGAGGCGCTTCTGGCCAGCTTTTCTCTGTAGCTGTACTGTTCTATCTAACGTGTTTGCCCTCAAGACGTGAACGCAGACGACACAGCCAGCCAAACTCCTTTTTCAAGAGCCAGGGGTAAATGAGCGCACTTGCTCCTTTATTGACTTCATTGAAAACGGTGTGAAGCTACAAACAAAAGAAAATACAAAAAAGTGCTTAGACATCTCATTCGGCTTACTCATTTCTTCACAGCAACGCTAACATGCTCTCAGCGCGATAGCACATTTACAGCGATAAAGATATTAACGCCATTAACATTTTCAATGTTAATAAAACACATAACGTCAAGTAGCAAACATATCAAGGAATCATCCGATACTTACAGTTAATGATTTCTGAAGGCTTGCGCAACAGATTATTTTGGAAAAGCACTTGGCAAAAAGGGAAAGACTAGTACATACTTATTTACATTCCTGCGCTACATGTGAGTGTTTCCTGCTTGTGCGTGCTGGCGTCATTCCTGTTCTTTAATGGAAAGACCGCACTGCCAAAATAAACGAGTATCACCATTGCAAACGCATACTAGTGGTGCGCAAACTCATCTGAACTTACGTTTAACATTTTAGAAAACAATAAATCCATACATGAAACTGATGTGGGCATGACACTCCCCGTCTGGCATTTAAAGCCACTAAAGATTCAACAGTCCTTGCTTGACCTTTCACCTTCCTTTGGCAGGAGTAGGACAACATCAGTAATGGGTCTAAAGAATGTCTTTACTTTGTCTTGTGATGCAGTCTTTATTTCTATCTTTCTGACCTTTCCATCACTGCTTGGAAAGGTGGCAGTGACCAAACCCATGGGCCACTCATTGCGGGGAGACTGGCTTTCTTTCAGCAACACATCTCCGGCTTGAAGATCTCGTGTTGCAACGCACCATTTGCGCCTTGGCTGCAGAGTATGGAGATATTCCTTTCTCCATCGTGTCCAGAACTCGTTCGCCAGGGCCTGTACTTGTCTCCACTGACACTTGAACAGGTCCTTCTCAGTGAAAGTGCCAGCTGGAGCCAACACCCCGGGCTTTTGAGTTATCAGCATAGCCGGAGTCAGCAACGCTGGTGACGAGGGGTCAGAGGAGATCGGGACTAATGGCCTTGCATTGATTATGGCACTCACCTCAGTCATCAACGTGCGCAGCACTTTGTGAGTCAGGTGATTTTTTTTTTTTCTTTGCAGGAGCATGGAGTCAAGTATTCTGCGGGCAACACCAATCATGCACTCCCACACGCCCCCCATGTGAGATGCATGCGGCGGGTTGAACTCCCACGTACAACCATTCTTGTGAAGGTATTTCAACGAGCTAACCTGGTTTGGATCATCTGGTCTCAGGCCTAGTTCGACACTGGCCCCAACAAAGTTAGTACCTCGATCTGACCTCATCAGCTTTGCCGGCCCCCTCAAAGCGAAAAACCTTCTCAAGGCATTGATGCAGCTGGATGAGTCCATGCTTTCAATGAGCTCTATATGCACCGCCCTGGTGCACATGCATGTGAAGAGTATGGCCCACCTCTTACTATGACCTGTGCCACCTCTGGTGCGTCGAGTGAGCACATTCCAGGGGCCAAACACATCCAGCCCCACGTATGTGAATGGCGGGGACAAGCTCAGACGCTCGGGAGGGAGGTCAGCCATTTTCTGGAACTCAAGCTTCCCTCTCAGCTTGTGGCAGGTGACGCAGTGGTGGATGACTGAGCTTATCAGCCTCTTGCCTGCAACAACCCATAGGCCAGCATCTCTCACAGCCCCCTCTGTGAAGTGCCGCCCTTGGTGTTGCACTTTTCCATGGTAGAAGTTCGCCATTAAAATTGTGACATGACATTTAGGGAGAATGATTGGGTTTTTACCTCAGGTTCAACGGGTGCATGTTTCAGGCGCCCGCACGATCCGAACAGGCCATCACACATGACGGGGTCGAGGCTCAAAATTGCGCTTGACTTTGGGATAGCTCTTTTCCCTTGCAGGGCTGCATACTCATCAGGGTAAGTGTCTCTCTGGACACACTAAAGTATGACTCGCTTTGCTGCTTCCAGCTCCTCTGGAGTTCGCAATTTCTCACACAGGTGCCATCCTCTGCATATACTCGCAGCTTGTGCTTTGAATGAAGAGGCCTGATGGATTAAGAAAGAGACAGCTCTCAGCAACGACTCCCACGTGGAGAAGCGCTGGAACCGCTTGGAGGTGAGTCTACCTTCACTTAGGTGAGTGGCGAGTGTAGTCACCTGAGGCCTCACTTCTATATGCAAAAGTACTTCTATGTCTGTTTCAGGGTCCACCAACTGGAAAGCCACACCGATTTCAGGCTGCTGTGGCTTGTAGAGGAACTCTGGGCCAGTAAACCACATAGTGTTGTTGAGCTGCGACGCAGGTACAGACCTTGTGGCCAGATCAGCTGGGTTTTGATCTGTGGGCACGTAGCGCCACTGCTGCGGGGAGGTTGTCTGTCGTATGCGGTGGACACGGTTGTGCACATACACATAAAACCTCTTAGACTCATTGTTTATATATCCAAGAACCACCTTACTGTCACAGTGGAATGTCACAGCATCTGGCTTGTGGTCAAGCTCCTCCAGGATCAGATCAGCCATCTCGACTGCCAGCACCACACCACACAGTTCGAGGCGAGGGATGGTTGGTTGTGGCTGAGGAGCTAGTTTTGCTTTCCCAAGCCCAAAGCCCACTCTACACTGGCCATCTGTGGTGATGACTTTCAGGTATGCCACTGCACCAATGGCCCAGTTAGAAGCATCTGAAAAAAGACACAGCTCAGTGTATGTGGCGTCAGACAGTGACTGCTGTATGTATGAGCGGGGGAGATGAAGGCTGCTCAAGTCTTGCAATGATTTTTTCCATGTTTCCCACTTACTCCGTTTCTCTTCAGGCAGTTCAGTGTCCCAGTCGTGGACCTCTGTGGCGAGTTCTCTCAGCAGCGCACGTCCACGAATAGTCACTGGCACAGCGAAGCCCAGCGGGTCGAAGAGACTGTTGACTGTGGATAAGACTCCACGGCGTGTGAAAGGTTTGTCGCTGGTGACAACTGTGAATGTAAAAGTGTCAGAGTCAATGTCCCAGCACAGACCGAGACTTCTTTGCACTGGCAATGACTCATCATCAAGGCCCAAGTCCTTTAGGCCTGCTGCTAGGTCCTCTGGCGGAAAAGCTTGCATTAAAGCGACACTGTTTGACGCAATTTTGTGCAGTTTGAGATTTGACTCTGCGAGTGATGCTTGTGTGCGCTGGAGTAGGTCGATGGCCCCAGACTCGGTCGGCAGCGAGATCAGCCCATCATCTACATAAAAGTGTCTCTCAAAGTGGCGTGAGTCGGATCCATACCTTTTCTCACCCTCTTGAGCGGCTCTTCGGAGACTGTATGTGGCTACAGCAGGCGAAGGGCTGTTGCCAAATACGTGCACACACATGCGGTATTCAGCTACTTCCTTCGTCAGATCATTATCTTTGTGCCAGAGAAATCTTAAGAAGTCTCTGTGGTCTTCTCTCACTAGGAAGCCATAGAACATTTGTTGAATGTCAGCTGTCAGCGCGATGAGCTCTTTCCTAAATCTAAACAACACTCCCAGCAGAGAGTTGTTCAAGTCGGGGCCCGACAGCAAGACACTGTTAAGTGAGACACCACTCTCTTTTGCACTCGAGTCAAACACTATCCTAATCTGACCCGGCTTTTTGGGGGGGTGGTACACCCGAAGATGGGTAGGTACCAGCACTCTGCATTCTCATGGAGGGGGGTGCATTTTCAGCATGTCCATTTTCAAAAAAGTTTTCCCATAAAGCTGACAAACTGTTCCCTCATTTCAGGGTTTTTTATTGAGCAAAGCCGCAAAAGAGTGGAGACGAGAGAGGGCCTGCGTGCGGTTGTTAGGGAGGCGTGGTCTGGGTGACCTGAATGGCAGGGGGGCAGTCCAGCTGTTTTGTTCATTTCTTTTAAAGTCTCTGTGCATAGTTTTTAGGAATGTCTCATCCTCAAAGGACAGAGTAGGTTTGTTGTCATTTACCGTTCTCTTGAACACATCATGTCCCAGTGTGTCCTCGACTGGAGAAGGGCTTGAGACATCATACTTTGGCTCCCCGCCGTAGCTTGCCTTGTCTTTGATGTGGATGTGATTCCGACATGGTGTCAGGAAAGATGGACGTCCATTCTGCAGGACGTTGGTCTTGAAGACAGCTACTGTGGGCTTGTGGGCGCTGTCAATGCAGACTTCTCCAACTATGACCCACCCCAAGTCCAGGCGCTGGGCGAAAGGTGCATCGTTAGGGCCATTAATCTGTTGTCTCACTTTATGTACTTGAATAATGTCTCTCCCTAATAAAATGAGAATCTGTGCTTCGGGATGAAGCTCTGGGATGTGAGGGGCTACAGGTTTCAAATGAGCATGGGAAAGAGCAACCTCTGGTGAGGGAATTTCTGACCTGTTACTCAATATCTCATTACACTCAATGAGCGGGGGCAAATCCAGGCACACTTGGCTGTTGATTGCTTCTATCTGGAAGTCGACTGCTTTCCTGCCTACCATTTCAGTGGTGCCAGCGCAGGTCCTCATAAGGTATGGCGTGGGGCTGCCGTGGAGGCCGAAAAGCTGAAAAAACTCTGACCTGGCCAGCGAGCGGTTGCTCTGGTCATCAAGAAGGGCGTACATTTTCACAGCACGCGCTCTCTCTCACCTCGAGGGAGAACTTGCACCAGGCATATCTTCGCACAAGATCGAGGCGGGACGCCGTCTCCACGGACCTCAGTGCACCTTGAAGTTATCTCTGGAGGGAACTGGGTTTGCTGTTCTGTGTGTGGCTCCGCCATGGGAGACGCAGCAGGTGAGCGCGTTGTGTTTGGATGCATGGCTGTGCAGTGTTCCTCACTCTCACACTCATTGCATTTCAGGGTTGCAGAACACTCTTTCACTATGTGAGAAGAAGAGCAGCACCTAAAACATCTTCTATGTTCTTTTAGCAGTTTTTTGCGCTCTGTAAGTGGCTTCATTTTAAAACCTCTGCATTTTTCTAGAGGGTGTGGCTTGTTATGAAGTGGACAGTACTTGGCTGAGTCACTCACTTCTTTCTCTGCTTTGTGAGCCTGGTTCGAATCAGTTGTCGGTGAAACGTCAGTCTTGTGGACAGATATGGCGGTCCTCACATCCTCGGGCCTCGCTGCGGTCCTATCATTTCGGTGATAACTATGTCCATTGTTGGTGAGGATGAAGTTGGGGTCGTTTCTGGCCTTTGCTTCACAATGGACAAAGTCCACGAAGAAAGCGAATGGGGGAAAGAACACTCCGTGTTGCTCTTTATATCGTGAACCAGCAGGCAGCCATTTTTCTTGTAGATTCTGTGGCAGCTTTTCGACAATTGGATTTATGCCCCGTGGTGCATCAAGGTAACTCAGGCCAGGTAAGTACCCGTCTGCTTTCGCCGAGAGAAGTTCCAAGAGTAAATCGCTTAATTCTCTCAGCTTAACATTCTCTTTTGAACTCAGGCGCGGGAAATTGTCTAGCCGCTTGAACAAAGCACGCTCAATCACTTTGGGGGTGGCATAACACTCTTGAAGTCTAGCCCAGGATAAGTGGAGTGCAGCTTGGGTATCGGAGACACACACTGCCCGAATTCTCTTTACTTGGTTGGAAGACTCTTTCCCTTGCTATTTGATGAGCAGATCTAACTCTTCACTGGCAGTTAAATCTAGGCCTCTTGTAGCATTAAAGAAAGAGGACTCCCATGCTCTAAAGCTCTCGGGCTGATCGTCAAATTTAGTTAGCCCCGTGGTCACTAACTCTCTGCGGGCCAAATACCTTGCAAAGTCCATCATGTAGGGAGCCTTAGGGACAGGAGGGGGCTGAGAAGCAGGAGTGGCCTGTGTGTCACCTCTGGGTGAGTAGTCAGGATAGCTTGCGCGCTTGCATGGGAAGTAGCGTTGCTGTTGATGGGCTTTATGGGGCGAGTGAGAGTGCAAGTTGGGGTGCCGGGGCACTGGGGGCTGGTGCTCAGCTGCAGGTAAGTACTCACTGTGTTGCGTGGCTGAATACATGGATTGGGCATCATGAGGTGTCATAGGGTTTAGCACAGGCGCTGCTGGTCTCACTGAGGGCGAGTCTTTGATCCGAGGAGGCGGGTCTGGAAGAGGTGCGTTGGAATCGAAGGTGACTTGTGCCTGTTGTTCCACATATGCCTCTGTTCGCCGCTGTACGTCCAGAGGTGGTATGCTGCTCCTGCGACTGTGCCTATCCTCGCACTCCACTCCTGCTGCCGCCTCTAAAACTTCAGCCTCTGCATTGGCAGCGGCTGCTGCTTTTTCCAGTTCAAGGGCTTGCAGAGTAGCTTCCAGTGTAGCTTTTTCCTAGTCCAGTCGTGCTTTCAGCTTCTTTAGCTCGAGTTCTTTCTGTGCAAACTTGGCTCTGGCACGTGCGGCTTCAGCTACGGCTTTGGCACGCGCGGCTTCCGCCACTGAGCCAGAAGACGATTGTTTCGATCCAGATACAGACGGAGCACTTCCGTCTTTGTTTTCGGCGTTGTTTTCCATGACTGCACGCTGCGAAGCCTTCTGATGCGTAACTTTTCACTGTACTGTTCTATCTAACGTGTTTGCCCTCAAGACGTGAACGCAGACGACACAGCCAGCCAAACTCCTTTTTCAAGAGCCAGGGGTAAACGAGCGCACTTGCTCCTTTATTGACTTCATTGAAAACGGTGTGAAAATACGAACAAAAGAAAATACAGAAAAGTGCTTAGACATCTCATTCGGCTTACTCATTTCTTCACAGCAACGCTAACATGCTCTCAGCGCGATAGCACATTTACAGCGACCGCATATTAACGCCATTAACATTTTCAATGTTAATAAAACACATAACGTCAAGTAGCAAACATATCAAGGAATCATCCGATACTTACAGTTAATGATTTCTGAAGGCTTGCGCAACAGATTATTTTGGAAAAGCACTTAGCAAAAAGGGAAAGACTAGTACATGCTTATTTACATTCCTGCGCTACATGTGAGTGTTTCCTGCGTGTGCGTGCTGGCGTCATTCCTGTTCTTTAATGGAAAGACCGCACTGCCAAAATAAACGAGTATCACCATTGCAAACGCATACTAGTGATGCGCAAACTCATTTGAACTCACGTTTAACATTTTAGAAAACTATAAATCCATACATAAAACTGATGTGGGCATGACAGTAGCCAAGGAGCGAAATGTGATTGAAAATGCAGCGACACTCAGAGCCCTGCCTTAGATGCATTAAACGCATAGCCGCGTCCTGGCCACAAACATCCTGATCAAACACCGATACCATTTTTTCTAACAAGAGTCTCCACAGTATTCACTACCGGTGAATTAGATCGAATAAGTGGGCCGACCCAAGTGAGTGCTGTGTCGGTTAAAAGGGATAAAATAAATGAAACCCGAGCCTCCTCATTAACGAACCGCGAAGGCTGCGCTTTAAAAAATATCTCACATTGGGCAATGAAATCTTTACATCTTCATGCCTCGCCTCCATATCTTGGGGGTAATTGAAGCTTTGGCTCTCGGGGAGAATGTACGGGCTGTGCTTGTGGAACATTTTGTGTGATTTGCGTGGACAGGGCTCTAATACTCTCAGTGAGAGTTAACAGAACGTTCTCCTGTCTCTCCATGGCATTCGCCTGATGGACTCTTTCCGCCAACTCTGCCTGTTGTTTGTTCAGGCTAACAAGACCCTTGCCATAACTGGAGAGAGCAGCTTGTTGGTTAGCCACAACTTTCTCTAACGCAGCCGTTGCTGACGACTCCATGCTGGCTAGAGTGTTCTGTAATGGCTGGTAGTATACGGAGGCCAAGCGCAACGACAGAGAAAGAGAGTAGCACGAACACAGTACAAACACAGAGAATAATATAGACCGAATAGTCCGAACCACGGAAGCAAAGCGAGATAGAAAAAGGGAGAAGAAACTCCAACAATAAGAAGATAGGAAGTCATACCAAACCTGACTAAAGATATCTTCAGCTATAGTGCGAATCTAAGCACAGACACTCTAGCGAAGGAGGCGTGCCGGACATCCTACTTATATAGATTCTGGGGAACACCGCCCCACTTCAATCAACCAGCTGGGTAAAGTATTCGATGGCTCAGGAATTCGATATCGTCCCCGGACGAGAGCCGAAAAGAAAGGTCCAAACAACACGCACACCTCACAAACCATGACACCATTCAAACCATTCTGGATTGCCTCCATGGTCAGTCACTATTTTCTGGGCATGTCATGTGACTCATTCTGGCATTTTTGATTGGCCAGTCATGGACTTGGGCAGTCATTGTACAAATTTTATTGACTTGAGTACTCTTTGCAGAAAATTGTAGTGGATTCCGAAAACACCATATAATAACAAGACCACTCAGAGAGCGCAGCATCTCCGCCACACCAAGGCAACTCTTTGCATTAGTTATTTTCGTTGGCTGAGGTAGGTATTGTTGCATTCCACTGCTAGGTGGCAGCAAAACCCAAAAGCACGCCGATTGGAAATCCGGCCCATTGGAAAGATGCTGTATACGAACTTTGGCCTATATCTCAGCTGTACTTTGGCCTAGATGTGCCAAAATTTAATCACTTGTTCCTCTTGTGCTACTCTAACATCCTGCAAAGTTTGATACTTAAAATCGATGTGGCCGTTTTTGAGATATCCTGCTAACAGACAGACAAACCAACCAACGCCGGCAAGAACATACACCTCCTTGGCGGAGGTGAATAAACAGTGGTGAAGTACTTCTTTTTTCCCAACTTAGGTCTTAAATGATTCTTTTATCTGTACAGATTCCAGAACTTGGCGCCAGCTTGATTTTTTCAAAATTTGACATGGGTACTTCTTGCACGCAGGTCTTCAATTGTGACGACTGACCTAATTAATGCAGCAAATTAAGGTATAACTATGTTTGTATTATTCCTGCATTACAGTTTGTGCCAGACTCACAAAACAAACATCGTTTGCACAACTATTGGCAAAATCCAGCCATTATCAGGCTTTAAATGAATTGCTAGCCATTTCATTAATGTACTGACAAGCTGGTGGGCAAAATGCATTGGTAATTCATGTTGGCTCACAGATATAATTAGGATGCCAATGTTGGCATGTGAAACGCATTCTTAAAACAAATTGTAGCTATTTACCGGAAAAAATGACCAGCTGAAACCTTGAAGTGTCTCTCCATATCACCAAAGTCTGTACGCAACATTTTCAAGCGAGCAAGTATTACAAAATGATCAAATTTCCAAGAAAATATGCCACGCACAGCTAT
The DNA here is from genome assembly GCA_029692085.1 of Gymnothorax javanicus. NCBI lineage: Eukaryota > Metazoa > Chordata > Actinopteri > Anguilliformes > Muraenidae > Gymnothorax > Gymnothorax javanicus. The sequence continues at coordinate 42,403,939 of CM056203.1, forward strand.
TGAATGTACTCAGCAAAAAATGTCATAATGCCCTTTCAGCAGTCAGTAATTCAAGTGGTCTGGGAGTAAATTTGGATCTCTGTGAGGCTGACCCAGACAGGGAAATCCAGAATCATCAAAACCTCTTTGTAAACACTTCCAACTCCTAATTCCTCTGTTGTCAACAACTGCAGAAGTGTGTATATAAGTGTATATGTACACTTAAGTGTATATAAGCAGATTAAAAAAAAAAAAAACCTCAAGGACACAAACAGAGAAGCAGTCAACCAAGAGGGAGGTGGAGTTTGGTTGTAATCATTGCAACCCACATAAACTAGCTATAATTGTTAAGAAGATCTGCTGGCATTGTGTCAGTCAGTAGCTTGTGAGCATACTTCATTAGCACTGATCTGCATGTTTATTAATTGTGAGTGGACTCCAGTGGTCAATATGTTAAAGCAATCTGTCTGTGACAGAATTGTCGATGATGTGTAATACTTAGAAACTGTAGCTGTAATAACAGTGCCTACATGTGTGGGATAGCCTAGTATAACGTTGTAGCTTAGCATAACCTAGCCCAGTGAGGTGGTGAAAATAATAGTCCACATGAACCCAGATCAGTAGTTAGATAGCTTGCAGCTGGGAAGTGGCCTTCGTTGTAGTTTTCATGAATACAAAGCAACTTGTGTTTTTGGAGTTTATTTGGTTCACTCATCCAGTTCTTATGCCTGAAGTATATTATTACCAGAGCCAAGGCTCTCATCTCATCATCAATAATGAAAAAAGTTTAATGTTATTCATTGTTATGAAACTTTCTTAAGCTGTGTGGCTAGTTACTAAAGCTAATGCAAATTTTGTGCCGGCAACATTCGTTCACTCACTTGCTTGTCTGATATACTACATCCTCATTTTCTTACCAACTTTCAATTACCAAGCACAATTAGAAAGATATTGAGATGGCATGGAATGTCTGTGAGTAATATGTAAATGCTTAATGTTCATTTTTTTGTTATTACCAGTGTTTCATACTTTGCAATAAGACATACTGGAGCTCCCCATATGTCTCTGTACACCGCTTGGTGAACAGGCCAACCAGGCAATAGACCTGTTCGCCTTAAGCGAGATTTGGGTCGCGCGCATGCTCTTTGCAGACTATGTATGGCAGAAGATGCGCAAGTCGCATTAAAAAAGGGGGGAATATTAAGTTTTTTCGCTTTCCCGCGGTGAAAGGCAGCGAATAGCGTGGATTCGGGCTAAAAAGAGGAAGAATTTTGTTCCTAAGGAACATTGTAGGGCGTGCAGCATACATTTTGTGTCTGGATGGCCGGATTTTGTAGACCCTGATGAGGAAAGAATTCTGTATTCAACGTCCACCAACATTGAATTACCTTGACGTTTGGGTACTAAGAGAAACATTCAGGTGTGTAAAAACGTCAAGCGTTCATCCAGTCAAGAAAATTTAGAGTTTAATTTCTAGTGCTGTTACAAGTGATAATAGAATGTAACGGCAACAGCCATGTTACTGATGACACACCGGGTAGCTAGGGCATGCGCAGCAAATGCATTTGCGATATTAAATATTAATATTAAACTCTACACCCCCTTCTTGCAAATAACCCCCCCCCAAAATATATTGGCGCCCCTTTATAAAATCGTTCTGGCAAATATTGATATTTGTCAAGGAATGTCCTGTATGTTTTTGTTTTCAGCACAAACAAGAATCCGAAATCAAATCTGTTGCATTCAGTCAAGTAGTAATGATGTTGTTAATGATGTTGTTGTTTCAGTATGTCTATGCCATGTATTTTACAAGTGTACCGGCGCACTTTTGCATGTTGAGAAGAGGTTAGGATCATGCGCTTGCCAGTTGTTCTGAACAGTGCAAATTTATCGCAGGAACACCGTAGCTATTAGCTGACTTATGGCATGGGACCCATTTATTGTGGTGTTAATGACATTAATTTAGGTCCACATTACTGACTGGCAAGCAAATTCAACTTTTTTTGGCTATATATAACAAGTAATTATGTATGCGAAATCACAAACAAACCAAATGATTATTGCAAGAAACCTGTGCTGAAACGGCTGCAATGAAAACCATGTCAACCGAATTTTTCGGATGTTTTAAGTGACCCAATTATCGTGGAAGTTAAGAAAGAGCAGACAGTAAATAGGGATGGTGAGCCTGTCATATGCAAATATTTGTTTTGACAGCAGACATTTTTCAAGTATTGCTTCAACTAATTCTCCTTTTTTTTTTTTTTTTTTTTTTTGGCTTTGAGGTTGGTACATCCAAATCTTTGCATATCTGTCTCAATTCACGAAGCTTGAGTCGAGAGATTGCTCTCCTCTCGCTGACTGCAGATTTGTTAAGGTTCTCCGGTTTTTCTTCCGCCATACACAATGTCCAGTGCTCATGCGCTCTCCAAATCTCGCTTTTTAACGCCCTTAAACCGAAAGGGTCTATTGCAGGAGATCCATTTTTCGCAAGTCTTCCTGCCGCTGGGGAAGATATACCACGCAAGACATTTTTACTTGCAAATTATCTTTGCACCACCAGGTGTCATAATTTCGTCACAAATAATTCCAGCATTTTCCTGGTAAGGACAATAATAAGGTATGAGGTGCTGCTCATCCTCTTAAGTCATGCGACCCCTGGGAAAAATTCTGCAATCACCACACTTAGAGGATGATTATCTAGCTTATTTTTTATCTTCATATCACATAACCAATCGCAGATATGACGCAAAACAATCTCTGTTTATTAACTTAACATTCAGGCTTCGTGAAACATACCTCAAACTAGTTAAATGCTATTCTATCTAACAGGATATTTGTTTGCAGATCAAGTAGTGGAAAAAAATTATGGAATAACTCAGTGTTGAGGAAAAAATTATGGGATCATCAACAAAAAACCAGAATTAGAGCTTTGTTGTTCCTGTTTGTGCTTTTATGACGGCCTGGATTTTTTGAGGCACGAACTTCACTAATGAAAGACAATACTCTATCAAGACAATTCTCTATCAAGTTGGTTTCAACTTTCTTGAATAGTGGTTGACAGATCAGCTTTGCAGGATGGGCCTTGTGGTGGACCATTTTTAGCTTACCGGCCCTATGGGCCGAGAAGCTATTGTCGTGGCGTGGCGTCCATCGTCTGTCGTCCATCGTCGGGAACATTTTTTTATCTTTTTTTTTTTTTTTTTTTTTTTTGGTCAGATGAATTTTTTTGTAAATTTGCCATAACATACTACTAGACCATATCTCCAAACATTTTTTTCGGATTTTTGATTGAATCATTTTTGTCCGTTTTATGGGCCCTTGAAATTTTGGCCCCAATGTTAAAGATAGGACTAAGAAATTTTTAAAAATTATTTCTCAAAAACCGCGTGATAAATTTTTTTTTTCTAAATCAGGCAATCAACTTCCCTTGGTACTGTCAATGTACAGTGCGAGCGCCATTTTGATTGAATGGACGGAAGGGGGTCTAGTGGGGGCGCTGTCCTTTAACAGTGGGTCTTACGGAGAATGGGCAAAATGGCCAGTGGAAGCAAAATGGTTGCAGATAGAGATTAAGTTTGTATTATCAACATGGAAGAAGTCATACATGACCTATATATTGGTTGTGTTAAAGTTGACCTCAGATGACCTTGAAAGGTCAAACCTGAGGTCAAAGCAAAACGTTACAATTTTCAAATGCTTCTAGGCTTGAAAATATTGAAGATTGGGAACATATGTGTATTAAAAACTTCAAGGAAGTCATGTATGAAATTTCTTTTGGTGGCCTTGAACTTGACCTTGGGTGACCTTTGAAGGTCAAACTTCACATAGAAAAATTTCAATGACTTTTATCAGCAAAATCATTACAGATAGAGTGTAGGTTTGTATTGGAGACATATAGGAAGTCAAATATGAACTTTCATTTGGTGACCCTCATATTGACCTTTGAAGATCAGACTTGACCGAGTGAAAATTCTGTGGCTTCTATCACTAAAAAGGTCACCGATAGTTTGTATCATGGACTTAAAGGAAGTCACACATGAACTTTCATTTGGTGACATTCAACTTGACTGTTGGTGACCTTTGAATGTCAAACTCGACATAATACAATTACAATGACTTGTATTGCCAAAACGGTCACAGATGGAGCCTAAGTTTGTATTAGAAATGTATAGGAAGTCATATATGAGCTTTCATTTGGTGTCCTTCATATTGACCTTCGAAGGTCAAATGTGACCTAGGGAAGATTCAGTGACTTGTATCACTAAAATGGTCGCAGATGGAGCCTAGGTTTATGTTACTGACATCTAGGAAGTCACATATGAACTTTCATTTGGTGACATTCAACTTCACTTTCAGTTACCTTTGAGGGTCAAACTCGACAGTGAAATTACAATGACTTCTATCACCAAAATGGTCACAGATTGAGCGAAAGTTTGTGTTTAGAAAGTCGTATATTATGAAGTCTATGTACTGACCTATACCTTACCTTCTGTGAACTTTTAAGTTCACAATTGACATATTGAATTTTCAATTACTTGTATCACCAAAACTGATTCAGAGCTTAGGATTATATAAAAGGAGGTCTTATAAATGTATGTGAACTTTTATTTAGTGACCTTGGCATTGACTTTCAATGATTTGAATGTCAAACGTCTCATGAAATTTTCATAACTTGTATCATCACTATAAGATTACTTGCTGGTAAGCTACAGGACCCTTGGTCCCAGTGGCGTAGCAAGTGGGGGGGCAAAGACACGTCCCTTTATGACAAAAATTAGTCCTGGCTAGTTCTCAATCATTTTCCTTTATTGACGCGTTTTCCAATTATTGTAACTAGCCAGGACTAATTGTTGTCATAAAGTTGTTGTCTGTGCCCCCCCACTAACTACGCCACTGCTTGGTCCTATTTTTTAATATATCTACCACAAATATTCTATTGGATTGAGATCCGGACTGTTTGCTGGCCAGGTCATTGAGTTGGTATGCCTTTCCTAAAGAAAAGCTTTTGTACTCTCTGCTCTGTGGCAAGATGTATTGACATCCTGAAAAAGGACTATTATCACCAACAAACCTATTTTCTATTGATGGGACCGGAAAATGGTCCAACATTCCAGTGCACAATTGAGCTTTGAATAATGATTGTAATAATAATAATTATTGCCGTCTTCCCTGGTCCTTTACCTGACATGCAAACCCATATCATAAATGAATGGGGAAATGGCTTGTTTTCTACAATCATCTTTATATGTGTCATTGGGTCAAGACTAGACAAAAGTTCCAGCATCCTCCCCTTGGCCAACGCAGATTCGTGATTCATCACTGAATATCACTTTCATCTGATCTGTAGCCCTCTGTAAACCTTACTTTCTTCCATTTAGGTGTTAGTGCTGGTTTTTATGTGGCTTTTCTGTATGTAAATCCCATTTCATTCAGACGATTTCTTACAGTTGTGTCACATACATTGACTGTTGTTTCTGCCCATTTGTTTTTCATTTGTTTTGTGGTGCATTTTCCATTTTCAAGGCCTTTTGCTTTGAGTTTTCTGTCCTGACACTTTGACGTCTCCCATGATCCACCCATATGTTTTCCTTTAATAAACTTCCCATTTTGCTAATACTTGCACCAAATTTTAAACTGCTAACTACTTTGCCACTTTCAGTGGTGAATTTCCCTCATGGAGCAGTTATATAACCCTCTCCATTGTTTCAATTGCCAGTTCTCTTGTTAGCGCCATGCTTCCTCTCATTCAGTAAGGTCCAAAACCTTGTTAAGATCTGCGAGTATTTCTTTAATTGCAGACTAATTTGCATGTTCAGATTTGCTCTGGTATTTCTTTTAAAATTGCCAATTAGGGGATTCCATAATTTTTTCCTCAACTTGATTATCAAAAAATATGCCATCAAACAAACTAATTTAATCTAGTTGTTTGGGATGTGTTTCATAAAGCCTGAATGGTCAGCTAATTAACAAAAATTGTTTTGTGCCATATCTGAAATTTGTTGGGGTTAGGGTTAGATTTACACAAGACAGTCACAATGCAATCAGACACAGATCCACAATACAGTAACACAAAAAATTCCACAAACACACAATTATGTTATAGTGAACCAGTCCAACTACACTAAACAGTCACAATGCAATCAGCTATAAATGCACAATACGGTTACACAAAACAATGACACATTTCAACCTGCCACCTAATCATCCCCTGATCTAATTGGCGATGCAACTTGTCCTCTCCACCTCGACCCCCAGGGCTCCCTTGAAAAAGAGATTTCAATCTCAATGGGACTTCCCTGGTTAAATTAAATAAAATAAAAAATGCAATGCAATCAGATACAAATGCACCATATAGTCACACAATAAAATAACACGAAACACACAACTCTGCAACAAAGAACCAGTCCTGGTACGCAAACAGACTGTCACAATAGCGTCATATGGACAAATGGCAGAGTTATCAGAGCTTAAAATCAGACAGAAACTAGATAACTTAGTCGCCACATGGACCGAGTCGTGTATCTTCCTGATCCCCAAATTTCGGAAAAAATGGCCGCCGGCAGCCATAATGGACGTCCGAAATTGCCGAAAATCGGTCTTGAGCATTGTTGAGTAAATATCTTCGCCTGTGTAAAATTTGAAAAAATTTCTATAATAATTGTGGCTTCCAGAGCCTGGAACAGAAAATCTCTGCGGGTGCGGTGGCCGTGGCCCCGGAACTAAACCATAGTATCTCCCGACTATTTTCGTTGGGTAGATACAAATACATGTTAAGGCACTGGAGTTTTTTTTTATTGAGGATCTATAACTGCACCTGAATTAACTGGATACCTTGCTGCAAAACCAAACCAACCCAAATATTCATAAAAATTTTGATAGTATTCCAGTCTTCTACAGTGCCTGACAAAAGTCTTGTCACTTATCCAAGTTGTAGGAACGACAAATAATAACCTGACTTGTAGTTGATCAATTGGAATCAAAAATGGCTTATATGAAAGGCAAAGCCCTCTAGATTATGCGAAATATACCAAAATAGAGTTTTGTGTCATTGATTGAGTTTTATAATTTAATTTGTACAGAAAGGTCAGATTTTGCTTGGACAAATGTCTTGTCGCATTGAAAAAAAATGTGGAAATTATACATACACTTTATTTTGAATACACAAATATGCCACTATAATATCAGAACATAAAGCCATGGTGCCTTGGAAAAAAAAAAGAATTAATATTGCGTATGACTCCCATGAGCTTGGAGGACTGCATCCATACGTCTTGGCAATGACTGAGATAAGTTGATGATGAAATCATCTGGAATGGCATAGAAAGCAGTCTTGCAGGACTCCCAGAGTTCATCAAGATTCTATGGTTTCATCTTCCAAGCCTCCTCCTTCATCTTACCCCTGAAATGCTCAATAATGTTCATGTCAGGTGACTGGGTTGGCCAATCCTGGAGTACCTTCACCTTCTTCGCTTTCAGGAACTGTGACATGGAGGCAGAAGAATGAGAAGGAGCAGCAGTATAAGTAGGACAGCAAGAACTTCTTGATATTTCAGGCCGTTGATGTTGCCATCCACTCTGCAGATCTTTCTCACACCCCCATGCTGGATGTAACAACAAACCATGATTTTTCCTCCACCAAACATGATTGTTTTCTGGGAGAATCTTGGGTCCACGAGGGTTCCAACAGGTCTTGTAATGGCGACTGGCATGCAGTTCAATGGATGATTCACCAGAAAAAATAAACTTTCAGCCACTTTTCCAGTATCAATCCTTTCTGCAAGCTGTGGGCCTTGGCAAATGCAATGCAGGTTTTTTGTTTTCTGTTTAATGCAGACTTCTGTGTACTAATTTGGCTATGAAAACCACTTTGAGAGAGAATTTGACAAACTCTTCTTGTAGATACCGGGATTTTTGGTGACATTTCCTCATGTAGCCGCTGTAGTTGAAGAAGGGCTAGCCTTGTACAGTTGAAGCAACAAACGGTCCTTTCAAACAGTTGTCATACCGGGGTCTGTCTGACCTGGCGCTTGCCATGAACGTCACCAGTTTCTTCAAATCTTTTTCTCATCCCTCCACTTGACATTTGGATACATTAAAGATGTCTGCCACCTCAGCAGCAGACTCAGTCTTCAGGCTTTTGATGATCAGCACTTTGGTCTGTGGTTGAATCTTTGGTATGTTGTCAGAGGTCTAGTCGCACCTCATATGAAAGTCTGGTGTGCTGGGGTTATTTCTATACACATTTGGGAATGTGTTAATTACAGTATTTGTCATAGGTTAAACTCTAATCTGCGATTTGTTGCATCATCTGAAGAGACGAGAAGACTTTTGTCCTAGCAAAAACAGATGTTATGGGCTTAGCCAAGCTGTGAACATCAGAACACTTTTTGACTGTTTCATTTTGCACCAAATTATTAATGTGGAAGCCCTTGACATTAAAATGGACCATTTACTGTAACAATTGATTGGTTAGAAATAAAGTTATATGCTATTTTTAGTTACTATGTCCTTATGCGACAAGACTTTTGTCAGGCACTGTATAAAGTAACATTAAGTACCATGTCAACCCAACAGCATAGGTCTCTATGGCACTGATTAGCAAATAACACTTAATTAATGAATTTTGGACCACTCCCAAAGTGGAGGAGAGTATTCGGTGGAATGACTGATAGGAGATCGGGGCGAATGAGATGTTGTATGGACTTGGTCTGTGATTGTGCGAACATTGGGAGCCCCAGGTGACGAGACTCAGGGTGGGGCTCGTGTCTCTAGTCGGGGTCCGTGTAGGCTCCTAGGCCCTCCGGGGTCCCAGATGGTGGCTGTTTGTTGCTTCCTTCTTGGAGAGGGGAAGGGTGGGAGAAACGTAGAGACGAGACAAGCGGGGAGTGTGGGAATATATAGGCGTAAGGACGAATAGGAAGATGCATTGGGAGTGGTCCTGTTCATTAACCTACGTTATCGGGAACTCCCTTTAATGAATTCGGGACCACTCCCAAAGTGGAGGAGAGTATTCGGTGGAACGACGGATAGGAGATCGGGGAGAATGAGATGTTGTGTGGACTTAGTCTATGATTGTGCGAACATTGGGAGCCCCAGGTGGCGAGACTCAGGGTGGGGCTCGCGTCTCTTTTTGGAGTCCGTGTAGGCTCCTAAGCCCCCGAAAGCGTTAATGAATCAGCGAGAGATGGGCTTTACGTACGTCCTCAATATTATTGCGAATATAGCTTGCGTAAGAGTTTGATGTCCAGCGGCCGAGAATTTTAATTAGGTGGCCCGGAACTTCTTGCTTGGATGCTGTAGGCGGCGCCGATGCGAAAGGAATGCCTGGAGAAGTATTTGGGCGGAATATTGGATCTAATTAGCACATGGCCGAAATGGTAGGGGAACCTGTGGCGAGTGGTGACGGCCCCGTGTCGGTCGTGAATAATGGGTCTTGAGGAGAAGCGTGGTTATTGTACCTTGAGGTGACGTAGTTTGATATTGGCTCGAATGGACAGAGGGCAGAGTCTAGGTGAAATATGAAATATGCTGAGAAATGCCGAACTGATCCGTTTTACTTCTCTTTATCTTGAACAGAAGTAGAATGAGATGTCGTTTAGGCTGGCACAACGAGAAGAATTGTAATTAGCGGAGAGCGGAGTGAACATCTCGAGAGACCTAAGTAGGCCAATAGGAACACAGCTTCTAGAGTGGAATCCGTGGATGGAGAATGGTACCTTGAGCACAGCGTCGGGACGCAGCGAGAGAGGAGGTCTGCCATCAGAAGTAAACGTTTGGTCAGAGCAGGAGGTTCTTGTTTACATAAACCTTTCAGTAATGTTTGCACGTGAGAATGGGAAATTGAGGAGCACGGATATCTAGTGACCAGTTCGACGAAGAGGTTGATGCCGCTGAGGTAGACTTGTATCGAGGCTGGTCAAACGTGGTGTACAGAGTGAATGTACGAAATAAAGCTTGTGATGGAAACGATGTCGAAGGCTGGGAATGGCAGTAGGAGGGCTGAGTGGAATTTCTTGGATTGCTTCCGTCTTGGGAGGGATGAGGAAAGTGGGCGTGGAGTGAACCCGTTTAGAATGGCCTCTCGGGATAAAGCGGCGGATGGCTCGAGTTGTGGAGTCAGGGGTAGATGGTCGCAGAACATGGTGGAATCGGAGTGGGGTGAATGTCCGAGTGCGGTGATAAGCGTCTGAATCTCTGCCAGGAGAAATGAGAAAGGGCGTCAGCAATGGCATTTTACGGTCGGGAATATGTGCAGCTTTGAGCATGGACTGGTGTTTTTCGGAAACTAGGGTTAGTTTACTGAGGAATGGCATGAACGAGAAGAAGCAGGAACGGCCTTTGTTTACGATTTCTACTGTGGTTGAGTTGTCATAATGTACGGTTATACATTTGGCAGTCCGTTCGTGACCCCAAATGAGGGAGGAAACGATGATGGTATACGATGAGGCGAACAGCGAAGTAATAGCGCACCTTCCAGGAAACACCAAAGGATACCCCAAAAACGTGGGTCAAGTGGGATGGCCCTAAGCGTTTGCAAGATCAGCTTTAGCCAACCAGGCGCCGCGACCGGCGAGGCAGATGAGAATGGTGAGATGAAGGACAGTCAGTAAAGGGTTAACCACTGTTGGGCAAGCGGCCAATCGGATTGCAGGGAGCAACGTGCTTGAGCATGGAGACGGCAGATTGACAGTGTGCAGGCGAGGCGGAATGGTGGATTGCAAGACTGAAAGTCGGCAGAGAGCGTGAACTTCGCGTGAACTGCGAGTGGCCGTGAGGTGGAGACGCGAAGTTATTGTGAATGTTTGCCGACGAGGCAAAGTGCACCAGTAACCGAAGCGCTAGCAAAGCGCTAGTGGGTTGTGCCACTGCGAGTGGCCGTGAGGAGGATACGCGTAGTATCCGTGAATATTTGCCGGCGAGACAAAGTGCACCAATAAACAAAGCGCTAGCGAAGCGCTAGTGAGCTGTGCCACTGCGAGTGGCTGTAAGGTGGATACGCGTGCAGTATCCGTTAATGTTTGCCGACGAGGCAAAGAGCACCCATAGCCGAAGCACTAGCAAAGTGCTAGAGAGCTGCGCCACTGCGAGTGGTCGTGAGGTAGATCCACGTAGTATCCGTGAATGTCCTGCCACTTTGCTTCCGAGTTCCTACAGCTACTGGACTGTTTAAACCTCAGGCAACATGTTGCCGTTCTCACACACATCAAGGGGAACATTCTAGATCTGGTTATCACTGACTCTGCCCCTGTAAGTGCACCATCTGTGTATGATATGTCTGACCATAAAGTAATCTCCATGGAGCTACATTTTTTGTCACCATATACCAAGCCTAAACATGAAATACGTTTCAGAAACCTCAAAAACATTGACACAAAAAATTTGGCTTCTTACCTCCAATACCACCTTGTGCACACGTCATCAGTCACTGAATCTGTGGACTTCTAAAATACAACCCTAAGCAATATTCTGGATCTCCATGCACCCATCAAAGTCAGGACAGCATCATTTTCCAGCTCTGCTCCCAGGTACACAAGCGAAATGCGGAAAATGAAGGCAGCTGGACGTGCCCTTGAGCGCCGATACATGGCTTCTGGACTTATTGTCCACAAGCTGGCCTGTCGGGACCACCAAAAGACTTATTCCAAGTCTCTCAAAAACGCTCAGTCACTGTTCTACTCTAACATCATCCAAAGCAGTCCTGGAAATTCCAAGCAGGTGTTCTCGACTATAAGTCATCTCCTTCAACCTCAAACCCCTCCACTTACAGGAATTACAGAAGATCACTGCAATGACTTCATGGACTTTTTCACAACCAAAATTGATACAATTCGCTCCTCCCTCTCTGTTCCCTCCTGCTCGTCTGTGCCAGCTGCCAACCCTCAGATTGGTATGATGAAGCCCCTCTGCTGCTTCCCAGAAATCACTCAGCTTGAGGTGCAAGACATCATCAAAGGAATGAAACCCTCCACTTGTGCCCTCGACCCCTTTCCTACTGCCCTGGTGAAAGCACACAGCTCTGCCCTCAGTCCTCTGAATACCACGGTCATAAACCAATCTCTTCAGACTGGCTATATACCATCTGCACTAAAAACAGCCATTATCAAACCACTTCTCAAGAAACCCTCCCTTGACCCTCAGATACTTGCAAACTACAGGCCCATATCTAACCTGCCATTTCTCTCAAGTTTTAGAGAAAGTAGTTGCCAGCCACCTTCTGGACCACCTCCAACACAACAACATCTTTGAAAAGTTTCAATCTGGCTTCCGCTCCGCCCACAGCACGGAAACAGCTCCAGTGAGAGTAACAAATGATCTGCTGATGACAGCTGATTCTGGTTCACCATCCCTCTTCATCCTCCTCGACCTATCTCAGCATTTGACACGGTCGTCCACCACATACTCCTCCAGCGTCTGCACAACTCTGTTGGCCTTAAAGGCACAGTTTTGAGCTGCCCCTCGACTGTGGAACACCCCCCCAGAACATCTGAGGGCTCCACAGACGATTGACTGTTTTAAAAATACTATTAAAACTTACCTTTTTAAAAAATCTTTTAATCTGTAATTGATTCCTGTTTTACTCCTGATAACTGTTTTTAACTCCTGTTAAACTGTGTTTTTTTGTTTGCTTTTTGTAGCACTTTGAGATTTTTTGTTAAATGTAAAGTGCGTTATAAATAAAATTTATTATTATTATTATTATTATGTTTGCCGACGAGGCAAAGCGCACCAATAACTGAAGCGCTAGCGAAGCGCTTAGTGAGCTGGGCCACTGCGAGTGGCCGTGGGGTGGATACGCGTAGTATCCGTGAATGTTTGCCGGCGAGGCAAAGTTCACCGATAACCAAAGCGCTAGTGAGCTGTGCCACTGTGAGTGGCCGTGAGGTGGATACGCGTGCAGTATCTGTGAATGTTTGCCGGCGAGGCGAAGAACATTAGCATTTGTAATGATTTGACAATTTTGGAATAAACATTGCAATCAGTCAACAGCCCATTAATGTATGAAATTTAATTTGCGAAGAACACGACGTGCATATATAGCAAGAGTTGCTCAGACTAATTGGTAGAACCGACGAAAGTCTTTTTTGAAAGCCTTGTAATACATTGCACTGCGAAATTATGTGGCATTTTCTTCCGCACATCGATGACTACGAAAAATATCAATAAGTCTTTATAATTTCTGTGCTCTTGTAGCTCGTGAAACAACATAGATTTGCATAAATTAGTTTGCGAGGCTCATAGAGCAATAAGCCATGAGAATCTGTTCTACAATCTGAATGAAGTGACAGCTAAATGGCGTTGTTAGGTACGATGCAAAGCTGAGTGATGGCGAATACAATTGCTGCAAAGTCAGCGAAAGTTTCAGATTTTCCAGATTGTCATCCTTGCGGAGTCACATCAATTATATCAACATAGCCAACAGGCAATCATTTACCGTACAGAATAGAATGAGTGCAAGGTAATCGTCCAGTTCTTGCCTCCGATGAGGAAAGGACGGGGGGATTGTGTCTCGGTAGAGTCGGACGGTGAATGGCGAACTCAGTTCGCGTGAGCCCCCTGGAACGAGCGGGGGTCAGGTGTTTGAGCTGTGCGGGGTTGATGACAGTTTGGATTTCTTTTTTTACGACTAAAATATGAATGCGGAAATAGGGGCAAAAGGTATGTGGTATGGTAAAAAGCCCGTACCGCCGAAGCTTACAGCGAGATCGAGAACGACTGTAAGGTAATCGTCTTGTTCTTGCCTCTGATGAGGAAAGGATTGGCGGATCGTGTCTCAGTAGAGTGGGACGGCGAATGGCAAACTCGGTTTGTGTGAGCTCCCCGGAACAAGCGGGGGTCGAGTGTTTGAGCTGTGTGGGGTCGATGACGATTTGGATTTTTTTTTTTCACGACTAAAATATGAATGCGGAAATAGGATGGCTGAATGAGCTGGGACAGGTCGACTTGCATACCCGATAAAATCTGTTGTCTAAGTGTGGGGGATAATGGCGAAGGGTTTGGAATAGGCTACAAGGGGCGTATGGGAGGTAGGGCGGTGGCTGGTGTGTGCTGAAACTGTGGTGAGGGGAAACTGCGAGGGGCCAGCGAAGTAGTAGATGGGAGGGGTGGATCTGTAGGAGGAAGCACAGAATTAGTAACATGGGAAACAGGGAAGGGGAAGGGGAAAGATAGTGTGGTAGGGAAGAGACGAGCGGAGGAAGCAACAGCGGGTGCTTCTTCGGTTGTAGGTGGGCTAACACTGGAACTGCTGGAGATTTGGAGAATTCGGTTGTGGGCTGCAGGAGCGCAGAAGCCAGGTTTTGTCCGTTGGAAGTGATGGGGGGGGGGGGGACGGGACGCATGTGCGCGGGGCAAAAGTGCAGCCTGCGAACACAGGAACGAAATAGGGGACAAAAAGAAACTAAGGAGGTCGTAAATGGAGGGAGCAGGCACGGGGGGGGGGGGACTGGCTGGTTTGTGGAAGGAGTGACTTCCGCCGAATCTGGAGCAGGGAGGATGTCGCCGAGCGTGATGACGTTGGCGCTGGGGACGTCGATGGCGGAACCCGATAGTGCTGTGTGGTCTGCATACATCTGGTCTGCACATGGAGAGGATCAGCTGCGTTGCCGAGGGAGTCAGTGAATAATTTTTTGTAGTCTGGCCTTGTTGTCGGAGCGGTGGAAGGGGATTTTCTTCTGCTTGAGTGCCCGATGGAGTCTGGCAACGGTCCAACGTGGAGCCTCAGATGAGCATGGAGTGTGAACCGCGGTTAGCCTTGCTGGGGAGCCGCGGGTTCTCACTTCTGAGTGCCGTGGTTGACGAGGGGCGTAGCTGCTGCAAGACGGCGGTCTAGAATTCCTGCGGCATGGAGCCCGAACAGGGAAACTGCCTCGGTCGTCATCGCGGGGGTAGCATGGTACGGAATATGAGCACCCCGGTTGGGGCGAGCGGGTGATGCTTCATGGTGGAGGTATGAAGATGGCGGAGCGCAGGCGGGTGCGCGGAGGAGAAACGGGAGTTGCGGGAACGGATTGAGAAGATTCCTCTGGAGCATCAGAGTCTTGGAATTATTCTGCGTCCGAGGGACTCAGTAGGATTTCGGATTTCGTGCTTCGGGTAAGCGAACTCTTGCTGTGCGCTGGGCTATCTGGTTTGCAAGTAAACAACGTAGAAACGAGGAAACGAGGATTGTGGGAATGTAAGTGGTATATATAGGCGTAAGGACGAATAGGAAGGTGCATTGGGAGTGGTCCTGTTCATTAACCTATGTTATCGGGAACTCCCTATACATCAACCCATAAAGCCCTAAACAGGCAGATATAATGATGTCAAAGAGAACTATCGGCTTCGGTCAAAATTTTTAAATGCTGAAGTGAACCAACCATTCCATTCTACATTGAGACGCAGATTTCTTGCTTCAGAAACCTCATATCTTGGTATCTGCCGCATAATCTGTATATTAAATCTGCCATCTTTTTGAAGTTCATGACTTGGATCAAAAAGATAGTTCTGACTAACTGTTATAACATTGATGGCTTCTTTCTTCAAAATAGACTGTGAAATAGTACTGGGATGGGTTTCATCAGCATTTTCGCTTTACGATATACAAACCCAATTCCCAAATAGTTGGGACCAAGTGTAAATTGTGAATAAAATCAAAACGCAATGACTTTCAAATCACACCAGCCAGTATTTTATTCACAATAGAATAGAGATAACATAGCAAATGTTGAAACTGGGAAACTTTACAATTTTATCCACAAAATGAGCTCATTTCAAATTTGATGGCTGCTGCAGGTCTCAAAAAAGTTGGGACAGGGGCCTGTTTACCATGGTGTAACATCCCCTCTTCTTTTTAACACAGAGGTCTTGGCATTGAGGAGACAAGTTTCTTGAGTTTAGCCATTGGAATTTGATCCCACTCTTGTTTAATACAGGCTTCCAGCTGCTGGAGAGTTTTGGGTCTCCTTCAACGGACTTTTCCTTTAATTATGCACCAAATGTTCTCAATCGGTGAAAGATCAGGACTGCAGGCAGGCCAGTTCAGCACAGGGACTCTTCTACTATGAATCCATGCTGTTGTTATAGCTGCAATATGGGTTTTGCATTGTCCTGCTGAAATACACAAGGCCTTCCCTGGAATAGATGTCATCTGGAGGGGAGCATATGTTGCTCTAAAACCTTTATATACCTTTTAGCATTCATGGTGCTTTTTAAAACATGCAAGTGTCCCACACCATATATACTAATGCATCCCCATACCATCAGAGATGCTGGCTTTTGAACTGAACGCTGATAACAGGAGGGGTGGTGTTTTTCTTCTTTAGCCTGGAGGACACAACGCCCATGATTTCCAACAAGAAAGTCAAATTTGGACTGGTCTGACCACAGGACACTTTGCCACTTTGCTACTGTCCATTTTAAATGAGCCTTGGCCCACAGAACATGGCGGCACTTCTGGATCATGCTCAACAATGGCTTCCTTTTTGCATGATAGAGTTTTAGGTGGCGTCTGTGGGTGGCACGGCAGACTGTGTTTATAGACACTGGTTTCTTGAAGTATTCCGGGGCCTATTTGGTAATGTCAATGACAGAATCATGCCGGTGAATGAGGCAGCGGCATCTGAGGGCCCACGATCACGGGCATCCCGTAAAGGTCTTCGGCCTTGTCCCTTAAGCACAGAGATTTTCCCAGTTTCTCTGAATCTTTTGATGATGTTATGCACTGTCGATGATGAGACCTTCAAAGCCTTTGCAATTTGACGTTGAGGAACATTGTTTTTAAAGTATTCCACAATTTTTTTTACATAAGTCTTCACAGGTTGGAGAGCCTCTGGCCATCTTTACTTCTGAGAGACTCAGCCTCTCTAAGACATCCCTTTTAAAGCCAATCATGTTACACACCTGATGCCAGTTAACTTAATGACTTGCTAAATGTTCTTTCAGCTGATTCTCTTATATATTAATTGCTTTTTCAGCCCTTTTTTGCCTGTGTCCCAACTTTATTGAGACCTGTCGCAGCCATAAAATTTGAAATAAGCTCATTTTGTGGATAAAAATGTAAAATGTCTCAGTTTCAACATTTGAAATGTTATCTATGTTCTATTGCAAATAACATATTGGCTCATGTGATCTGAAAGTCATTGCATTTTGATTTTATTCACAATTTACACTTCGTCCCAACTATTACGGAATTGGGGTTGTACTATGTATCATGAGTCATAATGAATCAACCATTCAAAGTAGTTTTTTTTTTTTTTAACTTTTCTTCCCAAAGCGAATATAAGGTAATGATACAGCTTATTGAGCTGCATCAAAGTGGGGCCTGTGATTTTACATGACCTCTTTCAAACTTGTTCATTCAGATCATTAAGTTACGAAGTTAAAATGGCCAATATCTCAAAATGTCTTCCGTGCGTGGGTTCAGTCTGGCTGCAAGGTATCCCATTAGGGACTCGTCAAATTCAACCTACAGAGAAGAGTATCTGCAAAGTAAAAAGCAACATTTTTTAGGTAATTAACTCATCCCTTGTTTTTCATCAATTGTATGCGTATCAATCATATAAATTAACCTTGTTGAGGTTTTCCAATGAAATTGTAATCTGTGGGGGGAAAAAGCGTAATGCGATATTCAACCTCCTTTCATTGATTTTGCCTTTGAACAGTACGCAATAGGCCAGTAAGCACAAACTTTAACATATATCGACAGTCTCCATTTAAAGCAGAATTTAGTGAAAGACTGTGTTGAATTGGAGTCTGAATTTCTTTAAGTGTCTCAGAAATTGTGGGCAGTGTTGAGGCTATCTATGGTACAGTTTGGGCAATGCTTTCTTGATTGTGCAGAACCGCATCGGAGATCAAGCAGCTGAGCGGGACCTGGGTGAATATATGAAGGCACTCCTGCAAGGTAGGTACTGACTGTGAGGTGCCAAGCCGTACCTTGGAGGGTGGATGCCACAGCGGGAATTCGTCTGTAAACAAATGACAAGACTCAAACCATTGTCGTGACCTTTTATTTTTGGTAGTTTAAATGATATATTAAATGTTCCGATTTTGAATGCAAACTAGGTGACTCTTTTTAAGCACACGGACATGACGAGCTGGAATGCAAAACCCACAAAGTCCGCTCAACCTCTTTTGTTTTAAATTGAGTTTTTTTTTACTCAGCATAAAAGATGTTGAGTGGACTTTGTGGGTTTTGCATCTCAACTCTTCACATGTTAAATAAGAGAACATTTATTCACACATTACATGCCTTTGGGATATATGCACTGGTATTAACACCAATCATATAGGATTTAAAAACTGGAGTTTACATGTTAAATGTGTCACGTTCCATGCTTTGACAGCTCCAGCTTAGATGAAATGAGTCATCAAACTGTATTTATTCTGAAAAACCAGCTCACCCTCTGATTCTGAGAACGGAGATGGCCCAGTCGGAGATGAAAGCACTGACACGAGGCAAAGGTCTGAGTCCAAATATAGGCACAGCAGAGAGAGCCATCTCTCCAATAATAGACCCAATTCACTGATCCTGCCCTGATAGCTCTAAGCAAACCTACCGGCTTCCAGTAATCAGCATAACTCACCTACATTAGGGCTATACACTGATTAGCTACAATCTTATGACCCTGTCGAGGCATGGGCTCCTCTAGACCTCTTAAAGCGTGCTGTGGTATCTGGCACCAAGACGTAGGCAACAGATCCTTTTAGTCCTGTAAGTGGCAAGGTGAGGCCTCTATGGATCAGACACACCCCACAGATGCTTGATTGGATTGAAATCTGAGGAATTTGGAAGCCAAGTCAAAACTTTTAACTCATTGTTTTCCTCAAACGATTCCTGAGCCATTTTTTTGTGTGGCAGGGTGCATTATCCTGCTGTAAGAGGCCACTGCCATAAGGGAATACCATTTCCATGAAGGGGTTTCTTTGGTGTGCAACAATGTTTAGGTAGGTGGTACGTGTCAAAGTAGCATCCAAGTGAATGGCAGAACCCAAGGTCTCCAAGCATAACGCTGCACAGAGCATCACACTGCCTCCGCCGGCTTGCCTTCTTCTCTCAGTGCATTTTGGTGCCATGTCTTCTCCAGGTAAGTGGAACACATGCACCCAGCCATCCACATGATATAAAATAAAATGTGATTCATCAGACTTGACCACCATCTTCCATTGCTCCGTGGTCCAATTCTGATGCTCCTGTGCCAATAGACCTTTCCGACTACCTCCGACCAGCTCTGCCCCCCTTAGTTACTGTTGCTAAGGCCCACATCTATGCAGCTCAGTTCCCACAGCACAGCAGAAGTTTGAGCAGAACTCTCGTGGGAGTATTCCCAGAAGTATTGTGGTTTATTTTGTACCAAATGCGTCCAACTTGTCCGGCAAAGTCTTCCAGAGAGGCCTTAACTATTTAATGCAAGGATATACCCATGGCATCAATTTTTAACGGAATGGGTAGAGATACAAGAGTACGAGAGTAACCTTGAAGTGCTGGCGATCAATGCAGAAAAGCCGAGCACCCAATAAACTGCGCATTTACAAGTAGATCAAACCAGGCAAAATTGAGGAATTGTACTGAATGTGTAAAGCAGGGTAAGTAGTTTTCATTCGTTTGTTACCATCACTGAGCTATAAATAACACTGGATGCAGAATATTGTCTAACTTCACTTTGCCATGAGTCAGGCAATACGCAAGCCAGACTTTGCAATAAATCATATTACGCAACGCAGACGAGCTACATTAGACATAATAGAGGTATTAGTCTAACGTTTGTTATATCAGCGTTTTCCTCCAAACCAATTGCTATGACAAGCTAACTTTACTCATTTCGGCTAAGGGACTGATATTCTGAGTCAGCTGGCTAGCTACCTAGCCAACTTTTCCCATGTTAAAGTTTCTAAGCAGATTACTTCATGCTATTACAAAATCCTTCACCATCTGGCTATACTTTTAATATTATCCTGTTTTGCGAATGCCTGTGCTGGGTGGCACAAAGGAGTCATGCTCTCAGCAGAATAATTACTGGTTTGTAGCATGCAGAAGTCCACTGTGTTTGTTGATCCTACTCACATTCAGTTGCTTGTTAGGTCTTCCACATGTCTTAATCCATCGCAAACACTTCTCCAACTGCATTTTTGGCTTGTGAAAACGGATTAATTGAGCTCCCTGTAGCCTAGCAGGGTAGCTTTCGTCAGTATTACGTATGTTCCCCAAGCGTATCTAAGAATCATTTTTGGAAAAAATCTGACACCTGGCCTATTACAAACAGCTAAAGATTGCACTGAGTGTGGGACAATATGGCGGTGCTATCTGGGTAGGCTGGACCTTAGTAAGATAAGGCAATGTGATTGGTTGTTTAGCTACACATGATTGACAGGTCGGAAAGGTCAATTGTAGGCGCTTTCAGCGGTGGGCAGGGGTCAGCATCGGCACCCTGACTGGTCCACAGCTACGCAGCCCTGTGCACGACAAACTGCGATGCACCAACACCTTTCTATCAGAACCAACATTAACTTTTTCAGCAATAGGAGCTACAGTTCGATAAGACCACATGGACTAGTTCTCCCTCTCCGAGTGCATCAGTGAGCTTTGGCCGCCCATGACCCTGTCGCCAGTTCACCGGTTTCCATCCTTGGCCCACTTTTGATCGGTACTGACCACTGCAGACTGGGGACATCCCACAAGAGCAGCAGCTTTGGAGTTGCTCTAGTCCAGTTATCTGACCATCACAATTTAGCCCTTCTGAAAGTAGCTCATACCCCGAAGCTTGTCCATTTTTCCTGCTTCCAGCACATCAACTTTGAGGACAAAATGTTCACTTGTGGAACCAGAGGAGATAATACAACAAATTGAATGATTATTTGAGCTTGTAGATGATAATTATAATAAAGAAACATTAAACTCCCCCAAACAAAAAGGAAAAGAATTCCAACTTCTATATGAGGAAAAATCTAACCAAAATTACTATAGCTATGTTCTATATTCTTCATGAACCTATGTCATAGAAATGCGGGAAAAAAAATCACAAAGCTCATAATAAATAACACAACATTTATTGAGCCCAACAATATTATCAGAGAAGAAAATTAACTTTTTTTCTGATAGTTTCTCATTTCATAATCCCTCAGCTTCACTGTTAAGTCCCAGCACAGCACATTTTTTCCTAACAGTCAAATCACAGTTGAAGACCTGTGTGCAAGAAGTCA
Source organism: Gymnothorax javanicus (assembly GCA_029692085.1). NCBI lineage: Eukaryota > Metazoa > Chordata > Actinopteri > Anguilliformes > Muraenidae > Gymnothorax > Gymnothorax javanicus. The sequence goes on from CM056203.1 coordinate 42,425,098, forward strand.
CTAAACAAAACTTTTGTGATTCTGGGGGTCAAAGTTTTCAAAACATGTTGCATATATATATATATATATATATATATATATATATATATATATATATAATTGCCGAGTGGCCTCTGTGTGTGTGCGTGTGTGCGTGTGTCCGGCCACTCCGTGCAAAATTCTGCCGGGCGCGTGCTAGATTCCACGGGGCGCTTATCAGCAGCATAGCGGGAGCGACGCTGTTTGGCTACGCCTTGCAGGCGACTGTGTCCGGCCAATCAGTGCTAGACTCCGCCGGGCGCGTATCTACAGCATAACGTGAGCGACGCTATTATACTATAGAACATACAGGGGGAATCCCCCGGTATCTCCCTCTCCTGGGGATTCCCCCTTTTGAACCCTCTCCTGTGGAGTCCCGAATCCTGAGTGTCACTATTATAATATAGACATACAGGGGATTCCCCTTTGTCCTCTCCTGAGGATTCCCCCTTTTGAACCCAAGCCAATTCATCCACAGGAGTCCCGAATCCCGAAAAACAGACGCCAGACCGCAAGAGAAAGTAGCGCGTAATCTGCAGCATAACGTGAGCGACGCTATTATGCTCCGTTTTGCAGGCGACTTTGTGTTCCACTGAGCGCGACTTGTCAGCGCAACGTATTCCCCTTGATAGTTACTTAGTTTTGGTTATTATAAAAACATCGGTCGCGTGACAGCCACCTTGGTGTTTATGGAAACACCATAGCCACGTGATGACATCATAGAGGTGCACGTTATGGCATCGTCTTTCCCTCGATAGTTGATTGCATAGGCGTCAGTTTAGGGGGGGAGGACGGGGGGGGACGTGTCCCCACCACTTTTTGTCAGAAGTCATTTTGTCCCCCCACCCCTCACTTTATCTCGCAGTTTTTATTTATTTATTTATTTTTTATTCAATGAAAAAAAATCGTCATAAATATCATTTTATGGGAGAGACCGCAAACGGTCACTAAATGTGCCTGCATAGAAACAGGACTGGCTGCGTGCATATCGCAACATCGTAACAACTTCAGCCAGAATAACACAGTTGCATAGACCCGGACAGACTAGAGTCAAGAGTTCAGACTAGAATTTCAGCAACAAAGTACCGTATTGATCCGAATATAAGACGATATTGTTTCCCTTGAAAAATGCCTGAAAATGACGCCTCGTCTTATATTCGGGGTCTAAAGAGTTACCCATGTAAAACAATACGTGGCGCCAAATGAGCGCTTTTCTCTCTGTCAGTGTTTAGAGCAGTGTGACCCTAGCATGATCCTGTAAACAAGTCGGCTGGAGTGGGTGTGTTAGCCTATATTTGCATAAGCTACTGAATGACAGAAGGATGCAGCCAGAGCACAGAGATCCACTTGAAAAAAGTGCTGTGGTGGGAAAATAATCTTAAATACTGTACAAATGAAAGTGTTACTATAACCACAGTTCAACAGAACATAACCAGATTCATATGGCCCTTTAAAAATACTGAGAGGGAGTTTGGAGCTGAGAAAGAGGCAAAAACTCATAAATCTGTCAAAAAAACCTGATAAAGACGCGTCTGCAGAACCCTCAAGGCCGGCCTAGTAAGCTAACCCTCCGGAATGACCATATCGGTCAGCCTGGTCCCACTACCTGAGCATGCGCACCTGAGTGTTCTGGAACCATCCATGTCCTCAGCTAACTTGCTAAACTTTAGGAGAACCCAAGGTTTGGGAGACTTAGGTGTGGTCTTCAAGCGTCCCTCGCGGCTGAAAATGAAGGTACATTATGATGTAATGGCAAACCTGTTGCTAAGGGAGGAGGGTCGCCATGGGACAATTTACCAATCAGAATTAGTAATATTAGGGAAGGTGGAGAGAGTCACGTTTAATCCCACCTAAAGAAACGTGAAAAAAGGGTAAATAAAAATGAGGGTTCGGACAGCTGAAGGGCACTCTGTGTCGGGTGATTGAAGAAGAATGAATGCTATGTGGTTTGCGCAGACCAGCCTGGGTTTTGTACTTCACTTTGAGCGACTTGCAATAAACCCAATTACATCAGACTCTGGAGAATGGATCTATTTTTTGGAGATAGATTTGCATGAGTCAGTGGAACACTTTGTCCACTTGCTCGGACAAAGAATTTTCCCACAACAGTGCTTCCAAAGTCGGTCAGGTGAATAAAAATCAGGAGAAGTTATGATGCGAATTTTAAACTTATGGTTGTAAACGAAGCTGAGAGAACGAATAACGTGAGGGCAGGAAAAAGATATGATGTGACAGAGTGCAACGTAATTATCGTAATCGGCAACCGAAGACACGGTTTCTCTCCATATGCGATCTAACAGCGATTAAATCATGGGCTAAATTCAGTACAGTTGCGGAACAAGAACAGAGTTGGGTTGCGCAAAACTTCCGTTTAAAACAATTCTTAGTCCTGACCTGTTCTCGGTCATTTTCATAATTAACAGAAGGTTCACTCCGAGAGCACTCCACACTTAACAGGTGTTGCTTGTTCTCCCCGATTAGGTAAGAAGACCATCATTCATCTGGACGCGTATTTGCTGTATTTAAATCAACGTCATTCGAAATGAATGTGGAAACAACTGTTCGTGGTGTTTTTTGGATGTTAATGCTCTTACATTTTGCAGACTGTTCTAACACTGTTTGTCAAGCAAATGTGCGCGTTTATTGCACAAGTTAGGCCAGTAGGCCTATGCCCGTTTTATTGCACTGTTTTCATGGCATAGAACCGTGAAGTGCGTTCTGCGCTTTGCCTATTTGCGGGGCTATAGACGATTTTATGATTTTTTTCCCCCCCCCATGATAAACACCAAAGATGTTGAAATGTACAAGGAAAACAATGAAATGTTTTTATGCGAATGAGATTTTGTTAAAATAAAAACTATTTTTCCGAATAAGGGTCTTGAAAAAGAGGGGTCGTCTTATATTCAGGGTCGTCGTATATTCGGGTCAATACGGTAACTGCGAGGATGAGGGCAAGAAAGAGCTGAGTCGCCAATAGGCATGTTCTCATCAGACCGAAGTTTTAAACTAGCGCGCTATTTTGCGGTTTTGAAATTAGCCCGATGTCAAATTAGCCAGCTATTCTTGCTGTTTGAAGACACGAATAGCGTGCTGATTGATCGGGAAAATTTCCCCCTAAATCTTGGTCTAGTTCCCGAAATAGTCTGCGAATTCGGGAACTCGCCAATCAGCCAGTTAGCCTATTTGTGTTCCGACTTCATAAGAACGAAGATATCTCCCTACCAATCATGCTCCATACTGAACATAAATCCTAATGCTAAATATTCCAGAATTTCTCCGTTTAATAAACCGATTCCCCATTTACCCGCGAGCGACCTTGTAATGATTTAACTTAAATCTTGACTTTACACAGCATTAAAATATAAACCCTCATAAATCCAAGACTATCTCTATCATGGGTTTCTTACGAACAATAATTCATTGCATTTTATGACAAAGTTACATGCTTAATCTACACACGTTTGAAAAAATATTAAATTAACCATTTTCTTATTTTATTTGATTTTATTTTTTTTTCTTTCACACTGATTTGCAAATATATCAAGGGTGATTGCTGGGTAATGTGTTGTCCAATGTCAAGTCTGTTTTTGATTTGATCATGTGACCAGGGTGACAGCTGATAGTTCGAGCGCAAAATGTGAAGATCAGACTTACTAGCAAATTTTCAAACTTCCATTCAAACATAAAGCAGTAGTCTATAAAGAAAAGCAAATAAAGAACAGGAGGAGAGGGTAGCAAAACTGCCAAAACTAAGTTCATTCGGCTTTCTTACTAGCAGTTGCCGCACCACGGACGACCCTCCGTCAAGCAACGATGCAGCCAGCTGGTAACAGATCAAGCTAAGATAGCGGTTGAACTAAATAATGATAACTTTCATAGTTATTGTATAAATTTCAAGACAAGTCGAGGAATTTGCTCAACGCAAAGCTTGCCAAATGCCATTTAAGTAGGTAAGAAGGCCCATAAGTGACTTTTGTTTTAGTCCAGAGTCGATTTTATATATAGGATATATGGCAGAAATAAGGCTGTCTGTGCAGTAAATTGATCATTTTACGGGGTTTATACCAACGGTGTTCAGCTGGGCCATTTGGGGGACATGGTGGCATTGTTTCAAATATATTTAAATATTGTCAAATATTGCAGCTTTCGTCCATCTCGTCGTGTGCTTTTTCAAGTCACTGTCATATCCTGCCTTAATGTCAAATAATGCTCTAGTGAGGTAGCTGCACAAAAATGCAAGTTTTCGAATGTTTTAAGCGACCCAATTATCGCGGCAGAGGAGAAAGTTGCGCATGCCCTAGCAACCTGATATGTCATCTGTTACATGGCTGTTTAGCATTTAATTAGACCCTGCGTGTCACTGTGGATGGGTATTTATAAATCTGACTTTCAACGTACACCCACAGAGATACTGCTTGTTCCATTGAATTCAGGCATACTTTTTAGCTCTACGTCTATAACATTTCCCCAACTCTTCGGATCGAAACAAATCAAACGCACATACCTTCCTAGCTAAGACAGCTAGACTCAGCCGCGAGTACACGCCGGTAGATGCCTTCCGTGCGGAGATATGAGCAAAAACTTCCACCGAAGCGACGCGGTTCAAACGGTTTGGAAACCGAATATGTGTGTGTGTATACTTAGTAATAATAATAATAATAATAATAGTTTCTTTATATTACACTTTACATTTGAAACAAACATCAAAGTGCTACAGTACATAATAAAATCATTTGCAAATAAACCATTTAAAAGTCATGTTTATGTTTATTACAATAATACTGTAGTATCACCACTTTTAGGAGAAATAAAACGTCCTGAGAGTGGATATATGAGAATAATTTAAATGAATAGTGCTGCAGAGTAAATAATATAATTGATCCAGGAATGTTTCTTTACTCTTTTAATATTTTTTTAATAAACGCCATTCAACCGTTTTCATTCAGAATGACCCAGTGGGATCCGGTCTTAAGCCCGCTCTCCATATCCGGTCAATTTCACATTCACACGCGCACCGATTCCGTATCCTCTATGGACCGGATCTTTTAGCAATCTGAAAAGCGTCTAGCCTGGCGGTCACACCCCTCCCCCACTCAGGCCCACTGAAAGCGCTGCCGTTGTTCGTCGTCTCTCATTCAACCCTAATTCTAACTATAAATAAGTTAAAAGAGGTTCTTTAATATAGACTACATTTTGGGTAGGGGATTAAAAAAAATAATAAATAACCAACTTTGGTAATATTGACTACAATCCTGGGTCAATAAAACCCAACTTTTGGGTTGAGTGGGCTAAATGAATATGACCTATAAGTTGGGTTATATTGACTACAGTCCTGGGTCGATAAAAACCCAACTTTTGGGTTGAGTGGGCTAAATGAATATGACCTATAAGTTGGGTTATATTCACTACAATCCTGGGTCAATAAAACCCAACTTTTGGGTTGAGTGGGCTAAATGAATATGACCTATAAGTTGGGTTATATTGACTACAATCCTGGGTCATGTTAAATGAAAAATTGGGTTACTTATTTAACCCAGACTATGGGTCAAAATGAGTAACCCAGTTTCTTGAGTCAAAATAACGAAGCAAGTAGTTGGACCCTTTTTGACCCGGGGTTTGGGTTAAAAATAACCCAAGTTGAGTTATTTTTAACCCAGCAGTTTTTAGTGTGCAGGGGTATGCCGCCCCGCATTAGGCTTTTCCTACCCCAGGGCTCGTTAACTCCGATATGTGTTCCCATTATTACTCATTACTCCGGTGTTCGGTTGACGCCTTGCGATTTCCCATTTATGCTATGTTCATTGATAAACGCCAATTTCTGCAAATTACTTCATCAGTTTTGCTGGTAACCGTTCACCATCGCTGGCGTTTGCTTTATCGACAGTTTATTTAAACAATGGAATGAAATGTAATTTCCAGGTATCAATCCTGCGATCGAATTCCCCGCGGTTGAAAAAAACAAAACTAGGTTTATCTTCTAATTCAGTACATGACAGTAGTCGGGTTTCCATCGCACTATTTTTATGTGCATTTTTTTTTTTTTTTTTTTTTTTTTTGGATCAAATTGCGACCTCCTCTTCTACTGTTGTACTGTAGGGCCTATAAATGGTACACAGGTTGCAAGTGATTTATTGCTATCGTGTGGAAAACCTGGCTTAATACATTGGAGTTTTTTTTGCTCCAAGCCGGTTGATGGAAACGCCGGTCATTCGCATTTCCTTTGAAGCGAATTGTCTAAAATTCAACAAAAAAATCGCTTGATATGATATGGAAACTCGACTATTGACTTAAAACATGAAATACGCTCATGCATGTGATGGTAGCGTTTCACCAAAAGTGAAAACATCAATTAATGTCATTGTCGTCACCACTTCTCAAAACGCACTCATTCTGATAGTTATCGTCCCCGCCACTTTTCAAAACAAACTGACGCCCATGGTTGATTGGAAGCTTATCCCTGCTATGTTCAGATCTGCGCAGCGTCCTGCCAGATTTCGCTTATTTCGTCATTTTTACCGGCACATTTGTGGAACGAACCTTTCTGCGCAGCGTCCTGCCAGCTGATAGAATCGACCTGCTCAGATTTCCCTTATTTCGGCATTTTCACCGGCACATCTGTGGAACGAACCTTTCTGCGCAGCGTTCTGCCAGCTGATAGAATCGACCTGCTCAGATTTTGCTTATTTCGTCATTTTCACCGGCATATTGGTGGAACGAACTTTTCCGCTTTGATTGCATTTAATGTAATATCCGTCTTTGTTGTGCTGTAGCGCCGTGAACGCCATAGATAGTTTAAAAATAAAAAAAAAAAAAAAAAAAAAATGTGACCGTGTTTTAGTTAAAACAAAATCCAAATTACGAATTCCAAATTAATGATCCCAATAACAGATGCCAGACCGCAAGAGAAAGCGTCTCAGCGACTACTGCTACTGTGGTTGTATTTTGCCCAATGTGGCTTTTTGTTTTTGAATTTATACCATATGCAACAAAATCGAATGCCAATGCTTTGGCTTGTTTATTATGCAAACAGCTCGAAGACTTCTGTTGACTCCTAGTATGTTCATTGCACCATTCTATTCAATCTAGGATAGAATATCGCTTGATTTTTCCTGATAGTGGAATGTCTGTTCTGTTATTGTAAGGTATATTTCAGATAATACTGAGTTAGTGAGTTATACTTGCTCCTTATAAGGTGTGGAAAGTGTTTATATAAGGTTGCGAGCTCAGAAGTGGGAACCACTGGCTTTTCATTGCAGGGTGAATGTTCTGACCGTTAAATAAGCAGTTCCTTCAATGAATATGTGTGCTGGCTTGTGGGACTCTGAAGAAAAATGGACAAAACTAAACTTTATCATGGAGAAAAGGCATGTTCTGTGTTTGGAGAGGTTACTGGTGACCACTGATGTCCAACTGCACCTATATTGATAAACTCATGCTAAATTCAACCAAACAATCATTAATTCATATTGAATTTCATGCGTCAAAAGTTGATTTGTGTTAAATATATGATTATTTTATGATTTGACAGTGCACCATTTTGAGGGATCTTGGAGTTCGGGGAGCCATCTGGGTAGCTGTCTTATTTGGCTCCTAGAGAGAAGGTAATTAACAATGTAACTAGCACTCTGCCCGTGGGGATCCACGGGTTCTATTTTATGTAACTTTAACACATAAGAGAATCTGTGGGGGTCTCATTTTCTGTACTGTTTCTGTGATTCTGCCGCTTGTCGCTGAAGTCTCGCTGTGGGGGTTTCAATTTCTCTTAGGGTTCTGTTTCACATGACTGTAGGCTGCCCACGTGGGGCCCAATTTTCACCCCAAGTTTAAATTTTATTTAAATTTTAGGACTCTTGTGGATCTGCGTGTGTGTCAGGCCACCAAAGTACCTTTATACTATAGTAAACAGTGCACCATTATGATGTCATCACATGCCCCATTATGATGTCATCACGGTGCTGTGGCCCTTCCATAAAAACATCACGTGACCAAGCCAATTCATCGCCAGAGGGAAGACTCAGCATCTGGCGAAAGGTGGCTGTCGCTGAGATGCTTTCTCTTGCGGTCTGGCATCTGTTTATTGGGATCATTAATTTGGAATTCGCAATTTGGATTTTGTTTTAACTAAAACAGGGTCACTTTTTTTTTTTTTTTTTTTTTTTTAGATTTTTAATGTATCTATCTATGGCGTTCACGGCTGGACTGTAGTAGGCTACAGCACAACAAAGACGGATATTACAGGCCTTTTTATGAAAGGCGCGCAATTGCGCGTACGCGCCTTTGCGCGCCGAAAATTGCATTTTAGGTGCGCAAATAAATGCGCGCATATGCATCAAAAAAGTTCAATTTCTGCGCGCCTAGCTATCCGAACTGCAGCGCCATCTAGACAGCATTTCCAAACTCTTTCGCATAACGCGCAAAGGCCCATGAAAAACAGTGTGTGGACACGCGAGACTTCAACCAATGGAACTGCGCGTTGCATCAACCTCTTAAGATTAAAAAAAAAAACCCCACCAAAGATGGCGAAGCGGGTTGGGCATATCGACCAGCAGCTTTCCACGTGCAGAGCGTGGGATGTCGAAACCAAGGGCATAAAACTCGCTAAAATTGTCAGAACGGAGTGGGTAATGGAAGTAAGTTTTCTCTTATCTATCCTGCGAAAGTTCTCATTGCCGCAATCGTTCGAAATGATAAAACCCTTCGGAGCCTCCTATTCATGCTACCCTTTGTGATTCCGCTATTACACTTGAGAAGTTGAAGGACGACTACACAATAGACTGATGCCTGTATTTGACCCCACCATAAAACTTCGTAGGTTGGTTTATTTAATAGACCTGGTTCATCGCATTTCTGCTAATGAGAATTTAAGTCCCAGTATCGTTTTATTTTTAGCTGTAACAATTATGAAGTCGAAAATTCTCATGGACTCCGACAGTGTCTCTCAAATGGACACAAAATGGAAATGACATAAAATAACGAACTGGGCTGAATACGAGTTATTTTGTTTTCATTTCTGCTATTGTTTACGATTTAATTTTTTGGGTTTTTAATTCGAGCTTGCGGAGAACAGCTACGTTACAGACCATTCCAACAGACTACCGCAAGGGATACCTTGTTTTTCCTCATTCATGAAACCGCAATACCAAATAAACCAGTAGAAGTTCACTTTGAGTCGGAACAGTCGTAAGTATATATTATTAATAACTAAATGACTAATCTAAGAAGTTACTGAAGAATTAAATTGGATAAAGCAAATTCACATAATGGCTTAAATCGCAACTTGCAAACTGTAATGCTGAGTGAACGGAAACGGCGTTCAGAGAAAACCGTGCAGAACATGCCATTCATGCCTGGTCAATGATCCGCGACCTGAAGTTTGTTATGGTGTAATACATTCTGCTAAGTAACGAAATAAGCTAAAAAGCAGTTTTACTGGGTTCGTTTCCCTATGGTTTAGGCTTGTCAGATTGGCTTCGGAGACAAGAGCATCAGTTATCGCGCTCTCTTTTTCGGTGATATTTGCAGGCCGTGTTTGCGTTAAATCTGCAAGTTGCAATATCGTACTGCTCGCGATGCAGTGGAGATGCACCTCTTCATTCAGTTTCAAATTAAAAAGCCTAACTAACTTGTGGTTCAAATTACCATATAACACACAACAACTTAACATTAATGTTCACCTGTAAAGCACATTTAACAGGTTAATGCGCGGAGAGAATACTAAGTAAGCTGATTTATTGTTCCCAAGTGATAGCCCCGTTCGTAGTTGAGCTGGGTAAGCGAAATGTTGCTTGCAAATTCATTCCATTTTTTCAACAATCTGCGACTTACAGGAAATTCTCCCAAACTCCTGATTTTTTTCTTTAACATTATGTTCCAAGACTATATCGAAGTCAGCTACTAATGCCTATATCACTAATCTTAACTGTAGTTAGGGCGGATCTTAGGACACAATTGAAACGCACACTTGCGTGCCTATGTAAGAAGGATATTATGTAGGAAAAGAAAGGTAGTGTTGCACATGGTAGATTTACATATTTTAAAGATCGCCATAATATATTGCTTTCATTAGTTTAGATTAATTATGTACAACATTAATATCACCTTCACTTTTCATGAAAGGCGCGGTTTGCGCGCCTAAAATGGCATTTGAGCTGCATAAAAAAATGCGCACCTAAGGCTGAAAAATTAAGTTTACGCGCGTAAATGTTTGCGCACCTAAAGATTTTTTCAGGAAAAGGCCTGATATTACATTAAATGCAATCAAAGCGGAAAAGTTCGTTCCACCAATATGCCGGTGAAAATGTCGAAATAAGCGAAATCTGAGCAGGTCGATTCTATCAGCTGGCAGGGCGCTGCGCAGAAAGGTTCGTTCCACAAATGTGCCGGTGAAAATGACGAAATAAGCGAAATCTGAGCAGGTCGATTCTATCAGCTGGCAGGACGCTGCGCAGAAAGGTTCGTTCCACAAATGTGCCGGTAAAAATGATGAAATAAGCAAAATCTGGCAGGACGTTGCACAGATCTGAATATAGCAGGGATAAGCTTCCAATCAACTATCAAGGGAAAGACGATGCCATAACGTGCACCTCTATGATGTCATCACGTGGCTATGGTGTTTCCATAAACACCAAGGTGGCTGTCACACGACCGATGTTTTTATAATAACTAAAACTAAGTAACTATAAAGGGGAATACGCTGCACTGACATGTCGCGCTCAGTGCAACACGAAGTCGCCTGCAAGGTGGAGCCAAACAGCGTCGCTCCCGCTATGCTGCAGATACGCGCCCGGTGGAATCTAGCACGGAGTGGCCGGACACACACACACATGCACGCACACACACACACAGAGGCCACTCGGCTATTATAATAATGATGCTCAGATGAACTATACTTGCGGTCAAGGAGTTTATGATCCCAGATATGTATAGTTTCAACCCCCAGCCATTTTTCAATTCTCAGTATTAATATTTTTTACAATCTCAGTGCTGATATTTCATGAAGATTTTTATGTTTGCAGCCCTTTTTCTCCACTAAAATCATGGAAATAAGCTGAAATACGATGGAATTCAAAATGCTTCAAGTGTCTTGAATCAGTTGAGCCATTCCCTTCCTCTCTGTGAAGCAGCAATCTTGAATTATAAAGTCTTAAATAAGGTAACACATAAAAGGCCAGATTTGGCTTCCGCGCAAAGGGGTTCAATCCCTCCTCCAGAGACCGATGTATCCAGTGGAAGGAACCCTCCGGTCCTGTTTTTTTTTCAAAATAATTCCCGTTGACCATCTCCTTACCTCATTTAAATCCTGTAAATGTAACTGAACACTGACTGAACTGAACTGAACAGACGAGCCTAAGTATATAATTGAGTAATTGGCTATCAACACCAGTACTTGGGTGGATATAAGGGAGCGCTAAATTTGTCAATGGAGGAATCTACGCGTAAATCCATGGCAGGGAACTACGCATTTTTTGTATGTGATGACTGTACTTGACAGTAGAATGTGAGAGAATCAACACCATGTTGAATTTTTTGCTTCTTTTGGAATACCGTTGGCTCACTGTAGCTAAAGTGGTTGCTACAGAGGAAAACGATTTTTTCTGTGGCAAGAGATCATTTTTTTTAAACTGCTGGATCGATACTATGGGCAAGGATATTGACCAGTTTGCGCAGCAGGCTTAGCTGAGGAGTTTAATTCATGCAACGCCTGAAAAACAGGGATTTGAATGAACTTCATATTCTATACCATCTTCGGACTCGGCTTGCTGGTGAATATTCTATAACTGATCTGGGGGTGCCATCTAGTGATCTAGTACTGTAACTGCGTGCATAAATAGAACACCTCTGTGTCCGTGGACGTCTACACCTGCACAAAGGGGTTAAGGAAGCAAGGTTAGGCTGCTACTTTTGCTTTTGTTTTGGAATGTATACAGTCTTCAACAAAATTGAATGCCAAGGTTTTTTTTCCTATTTAAAACGTTAACTGGTCATGCATTTCAGTGGACCCCCTGGTACGTTCATTGCACCATTCTGTTGAATCTCGGGAGGCATATATTGTTTGATTTTTCCTGAAAGTGGAATGTCTTTTCTGTTAAAATAAGGTTTATTTCAGATATTACTGAGTTGGTGAGTTTTACTTGTTCCTCATAAGGTGTAGAAAGTGTTGAAATAAGGTTGTGAGCTCGGAAGTGGGCAGTGCTAGCGTTTCATTGCAGGGTGAATGTTCTGACCGTTTAATCAACAATTTATTTAATGAGTATGTGTGCTGGCTTGGGGGATGTCGAAGAAAAATGGACAAAACTCTAAATTTTATCACGGAGAAAAGGCATGTTTTGTGTTTGGAGAGGTTACTGGTGACCACTGATGTTCAACTGCACTGATATTGATAAATTCTTGCTAAATTTAACCTTTTTAGACTTCGGGGAGCCACCTGGATAGATGTCTTATTTGGGTCCTCGAGAGTACGTAATGTAGAATTCAATGCTCAGATGACTTGCACTTGTGGTCAAGGAGTTTATGATGCCAGAAATGTACAGTTTTATGCCCCAGCAATTTTTCAATTATCAGTATTATTTTTTTACAATTCCAATGCTGAATTTTCATGAAGATTTTTTTTGTTTGCAGCCCTTTTTCTCTACCAAAATCATGAAAATAAACTGAAATACGATGGAATTCTCAATGATTCAAGTGTCCTTACTCAGTTCAGCCATCCCTTCCTGTCTGTGAAGCTGCAATCTTGAATTATAAAGCCTTAAATAAGGTAACACATAAATAGCCAGATTTGGCTTCTGCGCAAAGGGGTTAAGGAAAAGTGGTAAGGACTTAAGAGTGACTTTTTCAAAGATCAGCCCAAAACAGACACAAGTGGACTTTTCACCCTCTCCAAATGTTTTCATACTTCATGATTATTGAGTTTGGGACCAGAAATAGGGAAAACAGTCATTGTCACGGTAATTAACCCCTTCCCTGCCAAGCAGGCCACAACCTTTTTTGGGGCCTTGATGAGTCATACCACTTTTGACTGCTCCTAACCTTAACCTGCATGGAGGTCCCAGGTTTGTGTCAGTTGCATATGAAACTACCGTTGGTGGACAACAACTTAAAATGGAAAAAATCATGGGACCTCCATGCAGGCTGACACCAGCGCCACCTGAAGTTGTGACCAAGTCAATATCTGGCAGTTGGAAACTGGGTCCTAGTTCTACCCTACTCAAAAATTCCAAATTACAACTGTTTTCCAATCTTTGCATGTCTCTTATCATTAATCAGTAAAAGAAAGTTAGGGTCCTTTGCATAGAGGGGTTCAGGGGTTCAGGTTTATTCAGTATATAGGCCACATGGCCAAAAGTACAACTATATTATACATTTATACAACTTCCGGTCTGTGACAATTCAAGATGAAAAAAGAAAAAAGAGAAAACTGCGAGAGGAATACAATCATTGCATAGTCATTACTTAAATACGTATTTTATAAATGGGGCTAATGATGTAAGTTGACTTAAGGGGGCATCGGGGGTAAGTGACAACTTTTTAAAGCATTTATAGTAATAGACACAATTCATTTACCAGTCAGGTGGATACATTCTCTGGATAAAAATGGAAATTAGATCACTTTTGTAAATTTGCCGTTGCCATGGAAACGGCGGCCATGTTGAATTTTTGCAAGTTTTAGTTTTTCCCAGATTTCTTGGTAAATATACATGTTAGCACGGTGGAATTTGTTTTATTTGAAGCTTTTGACATAGCCAAACAGCTTGACATAGCGAAACAGCTTAACATCTCTGGATTTAATTTCTTTCAGGGTAGAAAAAAAATTTGGGCCCTTTTTCACCCGGGATGTGAAAAAGGGATTTTTTTTTGTTGGATTTGACGCCACATATCATAGGCTATACACTTAAGTTGAAAAATCTCTCTGTTAAACTGTTATACTAATTACACAGAAAAACTGGTGAAAATTTCATGAGGTGATGATTAGTTACGGAGAAATCTGGGTTCAATGGGGCAAAAATGTCATTTTTCAGGAATGGTCGCCAAAGACAAAGGAACCATTTGTCATATTTCAAACCATTTTTACAACCATTTAGAGGGTAAATGGTTGTCAATATGTATTTACCATAGCTTCAAGTACTCAAATTTCATAAAATGAGAAAAATGCAAAAATTGTAATTTTTTCATATTATTTACCCCCAATGCCCCCTTAACCGGGTTGACTGTACAATTTTGATGAAATCTTTTTTTCAAACAAATGATTTACAGACTTTTGGTAATAGTTTACGATGCAACTCTGAGTATTTTTCACATTTAAATTAGAACATGGAATTCATCTTCACCCTCTTGATGATTACAGTTAGTACAAATTGTTGCTGTTGCTGACCTCTTGGCTGTGCTGCAGCGCTGTTCGTTGGTGTGCATTCTGCTTGAGTTGAGACAGAGGAAGACGTGTGGGATTGAAGCTGAAGTTTTACTCTTGTTTAAACGGGGTTTTCTGAAAATAATTTGTGTGTTAAGGCTCAAACAGTAATAGAGATTAGACGATTTGCTCCCGAGGTATAACCTTGTCGCTTTAGGGGCAGGGAGAATCTTCCTCCTTCTTTTCCCCTTTTTCCCCCTGTAACAACTCGGTGAGCAAACAGCCAAATTAAGTCGCTAATCTGGTCAAACAAAGGCGACGGGGGTTTTTTGGGGTTTTTTTTGGGGGGTTTCTGTCTCCCGGGAGCAAAGCAAAGTAAGGTAAAGTAAAATAAATTTAAACGCTAAATTTAGAGAATAAATTAAATGCTAAATAATTGTCTAACTGAGTTAATTGTGCGAAATACAAAGTAAAACAGTTGTTTTCAAGGACTGAGGTACTGTCGCCTGGTTTTTCTGTAGCTGATTTAGCTAACGAACCCCAGCAAGCTCTCAACGCCAAGAATATTATCGAATTACCTGGATATCTAACTATAACCCGGCTTGGTTTCATACTTGGTCGCTTGCCTTTCATACAGTCTTCTAGCCAATAAATATTGACGTTCACCAGGGTTTTTTAGTCCTCTTCGTTCTCTATCCTGACCGCATTTCCGCATAAACGCATTGCCAAGTTCGAATATTAACGCGAACCGGGGTTTTTGTCTTTTTCGCATTTTATTATTACGGAAGGGCTCTTCTGATTAAACACATTGTAAATTACCCTATCTTTGTATTTTCCTCCGGTTGCTGTGCCTTGATCAGCTGATTAAAGTTTAACTGCTTGTTTGAGTGCTTAGGACAGCTTGTTGGGGGAGGTACCGTGTTTAGTTCGATCACATAGGAAACGACTTGTTTATTCGGTCCGTTTTAATTAAAGGGAATCGGGGCTTTACTATCTTCTCGGTTACCCTTGATTGTATTAGTGGCTAGCTAGCTAGATCAGTACTGTTTGCATTTTTGGCTGGGGATCTGAGATTTAGTATTAAGTTAGTAGGGCAGCCGTCACTTGAGTCGTCCATTCGGTCAGGTTGGAATTTAAACGGTAAGTTTTACCGGAGTGCTCCGCCTCCTCCCTCCTCCAGTTTCTCCTGGGCGTTGTAGCCAGTCTGTTTTATCTGGGTTCTCAGCTAAGCCCTATTTTTAGGTTAGTATATTAGTAGTACTGGGACTAGATAAACTCAAGTCGGCTTATTAGGAGTGCTTATTACGTATAGAGTTTGGCTCAATTTGGTATTTCATTTCTGTTAACTGAAACTAAGCCCCTGTTAAAAGAGGCTTATAATGCATATACATAGTTTCCCCACGGTTTCTATTGTGACTGCTGCTTAGGGCTTCTTAGGTTAATAAATTAATAAATTGTGGTTCCTCAGCTTCTGTCTCGGCATTAGTAATTTTCTTTTATCTAGGGTGAGGGAGGTCATTAGGTAGGGGGTTCAAAATGTGGCCAAAACTATGTGACGGTTGCAGGATGATCGCGCTTTTGGAAAGAGATTTCCAGGGTGGGTTTGTCTGTCTTCGGTGCCAGCTAATTGAGCATCTGGAGAGCAAGATCCTTGATCTTCAGGGCCAGTTGGCGGCACGACATAGTTCACAATCAGTAGAGCTCCTAGAGGAACTAAGTAGTATGTCGTTTAGAGAAATGGTGTGTACGCCAAAGCAGGATGGTACAGGGATCCCAGAGCAGGCAGGGAGAGAAAGTTGGGTGACTGTAGGTCGACAGCGCAGGAAAGGGCGTGCACGCCGTACAGCGACAGCTCCTCCAGTGGTTGAGGTGTCCAACCGATTCCGGCCCTTGCAGGAACTCGAATTGGCCCCTGACCCTGAGAGTGAGGGGACTGATGAGCAGCAGGGCACCCTGTTGGCCTCTACCCCTCAGAAAAGAGAGTTAGTGATAGTGGGGGACTCAATACTTAGAGGATTAGATAGCTCAGTCTGTTTGCGCGACAAGGAGTCTCGTACGGTGTGTTGCCTGCCTGGTGCCCAGGTAGGAGACCTCCTGGAGCGTGCGGACAAGCTCCTGGCCAGAGCGGGGAGGGATCCAGTTGTCATGGTCCATGTTGGGACAAATGACATAGGTAAGGGTAGGTTTGAGGTTCTGCAAGGCAAATTTGTGGAATTAGCTGAGAAGCTTAGGGCCAGATCCTCAACGGTAGTGTTCTCCGGGATTCTAACGGTACCACGTGCAAGCAGAGGAAAGCAGAATTGTATCTGGAGGTTTAACACGTGGCTACGAACCTGGTGGAGGAAAGAGGGGTACATGTTTATGGGGCTTTTTCTGGGACAGGGGTGACCTGTTCAAGCCTGACGGGCTGCACCTGAACCGGAGGGGTACCTTTGCAGTGGGTCAGCGTATGTTGAGGGTAGCACAGGATTATTTAAACTAGGGACTTGGGGGCGAGGGAGGTTAGTGAGTGTTACACATAGGGAAATGCAGACTGCCCTGATGGAAGCTGACGGCGTTACATGCACTATTGATGATATACTTTTAAAGCAACAAAGCGTAGGGCGGGGCTTGAAGCAGCGGCCACATGGGAAATCAAGGGGAAAGAGCATTAGTAATAACCTGAAATGTTTTTATTTGAATGCAAGAAGCATAAAAAATAAATTTCCAGAGCTTGAGGCCGTTATGATTAGTGAGGGCTATGACATAGTTGGGATTACAGAGACATGGCTTAGTGAAGAGGATGGAGATGAATATAATATAGAAGGTTATAAGCTCTTTAGGAAGGCTAGATGTAATAGGCGAGGAGGGGGCGTAGCAATCTATGTGAACGAAAACATAAATGTACAGGAAATTCCTGAAATTGAACATTCCTTGCTCTGTGAAGATATCTGGGTCAGGCTCATTGGCAAACACGAGACAGGTTTAAACATAGGAGTATGCTATCGGCCACCAGCTTTGGACAGTACAGTCAATGAAATGCTTTTTAAGAGGATTACGCAAGCTTGTACAGGTGGAGGGACTATTATTATGGGAGACTTAAATTATCCTGGTATTGATTGGGAAATGGTGAAAGGACAGGGTAGGGGGGAGGAAGAATTTCTAGATGTTATAAATGATCATTTTTGGTGCAGTATGTTAATAAACCGACAAGAGAGAAGGCAATTTTAGACTTAGTGCTCTGTAATGACCCAGATAGAATTAGCAGTGTTGAGGTACTGGAGCCACTTGGGACAAGTGATCACTCTGCTGTTAATTTTAATGTTTCATGGGAAGTTAAAAAGGTGTATTCAAAAACAAAAATGTTCAATTTTAGGCGAGCAAACTTTGACAGGATGCGCTCATATCTAAGTGAAATAAAATGGGGGATACTCCTGGACTGTGAGTCTGTAAATGAGATGTGGGAAAGATTTAAGGGGGTTTTAGTTGATTCACAATGCAAATTCATTCCAAAGGTGTCCAAAAGTAAGCTGAAAAAGCAGAATCCTCAGTGGATGACCAAAAGTATTCTTAGGATTTTGAGGGAAAAGAGGAATCTTTATAACATGTACATAAAGGATAACAATGAGAACACTAAGGCTGAATTCTGTAAAATGCGGGCTGTGGTCAAAAAAGAGCTGAGGAATGCTAGAAGACTGTATGAAAGACAAATTGCAGAGGGGGCAAAAACTAATCCTAAGCGCTTCTTTCAGTACTGTAGCAGATAAAGGAAAGTCAAAGAGCAGGTTAAGTGCATAAAGAATAAAAATGGATCGCTGCTATATGATAACAAGGATATTGCGGATGCCTTAAACAGTTACTTTGTTGAGAATTTTACCTCAGAGTGGGTCTTTATTCGGCCAGAGGGCATGTTAAATGCTCAAGATTATTTAGCAGAAATTGAGGTTAGGGATAACGAAGTATTAGACAAGTTGCATAAACTAAAGGCAGATAAGGCGGTGGGTACTGATGGCTTAATATCCTAGAGTGCTCAGGGAAGTTGGTGAGATCATCTTTAAGCCGCTATCCGCCATCTTCAGATGGTCTTTAGAAACTGGAGAAATATCAAATGATTGGAAACAGGGCAATATAATACCAATATATAAGAAAGGGGACCGTACTGAGCCAGGAAATTACAGGCCAGTCAGTTTAACTTGCATTGCGTGCAAAATATTGGAATCTATCATAAAAGATGAGCTGGACTTATTTCTTGAACGTTACAGTATCTTGAGGGATAGCCAACATGGTTTCCGTAAGGGAAGGTCATGCCTGACAAACCCTCTGGAATTTTTTGAAGAGGCCACCAATACTTATGACCAGAGCAGGGCTTATGACATCATATACTTGGATTTTCAGAGAGCATTTGATACAGTACTGCATAAGAGACAAATTTTTAAAATGAGCTCCATTGGAGTTACAGGAGGCATTCTGGAGTGGATTCAAAACTGGTTACAGGACAGAACACAAAGAGTGGTGGTCAATGGTATCTCATCTGACCTAGGTATGGTGGGGAGTGGCGTCCCCTAGGGATCGGTGTTGGGACCCCTGCTGTTCCTCATCTAGATTAATGACCTTGATAGGAATATTGAGAGCAGATTAGTTAAATTTGCAGATGATACTAAATTGGGGGGTTTGGCAAATAGTTTAGAGTCCACTAAAGTGATTCAGGATGATTTGGATAGAATCCAGAATTGGGCAGAAATGTGGCAAATGAAATTTAATGTAGCGAAATGTAAAGTTGTACATGTAGGTAATAAAAACATTAGACGGGATTACTTCATGGGAGGTTTAAAACTGGAATGTGCTCCACACGAGAAAGATCTGGGAGTGATTGTTGACCAAACCCTCACAGGCTCTAGCCATTGTGCCGTAGCAGTTAAAAAAGCCAATCGGATGCTGGGATACATTGCCAGAAGTACTGAGTACAAATCTAAGGAGGTAATGCTTCTTTTGTGCAACACATTTGTCAGACCACAACTGGAGTATTGTGTACAGTTCTAGGGACCATACTTTAAGAAAGATATAGAGGCTCTAGAGAAAGTTCAGAGAAGAGCCACTAAGCTAATTCCAGGTATAAAACATGAAAGCTATGAGAAGAGGCTGAAGATCCTTAATCTCTTTAGTCTTAGGAAAAGGAGACTAAGGGGTGATTTGATTGAGGTCTTTAAATATGTTAAAGGGATTAACAAAGTGAATTATGTAGGATTCCTTCGACCAAGTGTTGTTAGTAGAACTCGGGGTCACAAATGGAAGTTGACCAAAGGTAAATTTAGCACTGATATTCAGAAATATTTCTTCACCCAAAGAGTAATTTCGATGTGGAATAGCTTGCCTGACCATATTGTTGAGGCAGAGACCTTGGGGGTTTTCAAGAGCAGGCTTGACTTAAAACTAGATACCATTGAGTCATTGAGTATCTGAAGGGATATATTCACAATAGTATAAAGAAACTGGCGAGTGTAGTTGGGCTGAACGGCCTGTTCTCGCCATTCATGTTATGTTATGTTATGTTATGTTAAATACAGTCAGGTTGCAACACTTCATTATTTCTCTGAAACATATTAATATTTAACTTATGAAAAGATATTCTTAGTTTACATAGTGCTCTAATTAAAGATATATCTTGAAGCTGGATAATGTACATTTCTGGATATAAATATGATTTAACCTCCACATAATTGCTTAAAATCTTTTATGAATAAATAGATTCATACCATGACTGTGAGAACATATCAATTAATCTTTGTTTGAAATAGTGTAAGAATCACTTTGCATGACCAACATTTTGTGATAACCATACAAAAGAGAGTCCAGTTGAAAAAAGCATATGTCTGACATCACCCAGTTTTGTTTACCATTTTCATCATAAGTTTTTAACATTAAATAACATTGGTAGGGGAATCTTGAAGCTTCCATATGTATCAATCTTATCCAATATTTAACATTTCTATATTGACACTCAACATACATACTGTATCTACCCGTTTCCCCAAGTATGGCTTTATTAGGAGCAAATTTACCCACTCCTAAGAATCTTTTCAGAAAGGAAGTGTGAATCTTATCTATAAAAATAAAATACTTATTACCCCAAATTTCTGATTGATACAGCAGAATGGGTGCAATTTTTCTATCAAATAATGTTTCTGCTGTTTTGAAAGATACGTAGTTATTACGCTTAAAAAGACCGAAAATTGGAACTAGAGCTTTAGATGCTTGATTTGCAAGTGTTTTGCAAGCCACTGACAAATTTAGCCTTGATGAAAACATTATTCCTAGGTATTTGTAGTAGGTAGTTACTTCTATTTCTTTATTATTAAAGGTCCAATTTTCACTCTTTTTCTAAACACAATAATTTTGGTTTTATCCAGATTAACTTCCAGAACCCATTCAATACAGAACTTCTCCAAGATGTTTAACTATTTCTGCAAAAAGAATACAGTAAATGAGAACATTACAATATTTGCATAGAAAGGGGAAAGGGTGTCCCGAAATGTGGTTAACAGGGGTGGTCACCCAACTTTGGGCCACGTCCATTTGAACCTACATGCCCCCTCAGGTGGATCATAACCATAACATGTTACATCCACATGTGGTCTTTCACTTTAACCAATAAAAAGTATGGGACCTTCTGATTCCTTGCAGATATTTTACCCCTTTCTTTCATACACTTGTACATTTCATCAGTTACCCATGCACACAAAGATATGTACACATGTATATGTCAAACATTTGTTCTGTATCCTTTCAGTTATAATATGTCCTGTGTGACATTTCTGTCATAAATTAGGGCCATCTTTTCTCCTGATAAGCTCTTTTTGTGTGCCAACATGAAGCCAATTGACTTAATCAGTCCATTTGCACCCATCCCATTCATGCCCATCCCTTTGGTTTGGTTAGTGGGCCTTCCTCTTTGTTACAGACATTACCTGGAGACATTACACACAACAGTCAACACACCCTGGGTGTTCAGCACACAAAAATATGGCTCTCCATGGTATTTGATTGCATCTTAGTGCGTTCTAAGTCTTAGGGGTCATTGACAAACTATCCGAGACATTTCTGAGTGATGCCCTTTGCTGTTACTGAGTGACAAGGATGGCACTTTATGGAAACTGTATCATCCGCCACATGGGACTTGGAAATTGTGGCCCGTCCTCTCTATATCCGAAGGAAACTGTGGCTGAGTTGAGAAACTTGAATAAGTCTGTGAAATCACATGCGTCAGATTTAAAAATCTCTTTGGGAGAAATCGCTGAACTCAAACTAGTAATGCACAGAGCAAATCTAGCCATTTATAAACTAGATGATGTTATCTGCCTAAGCCATAAATATAAATTAGGGGTCGGTTGGAGGCCAGGAAAACTATGTAAGTACCCCAACCATCCAAGAGGAAGAAAGCCAAAAGGATCCTCCTTACGGTGTTGTGCGGCTGAAACATGTGGGGACCTCAAAATTCCACTTGGATCTCCGTTGTGCACCTGATGTCAAAAATGAAGCAATAAGATGACACCAGTAGACGACAGCACAATGTGAAAACTTCAAAGCAAAAACTGCGTCCTACTGGCATGAGTACACCTTTAGCTGGTCAATCAGAATCTGAAATGGATGATACTCCCTTGGCTGATCTGTCAGTGATCCTGGCAGAGGAAAAGGACGACAATGAGAAGTCCATGGGGTCAGATGATTCCCCATACCGTTTCAAATCTAATATGTCTATGAATGACATTTTGCCAATGCTGAATCCTCTTTTGGCACCAGTGAAATCACATGTAATGATTCCTCTGGAGGTGATGATGAAGAGCAGCA
Source organism: Gymnothorax javanicus (assembly GCA_029692085.1). Taxonomy (NCBI): domain Eukaryota; kingdom Metazoa; phylum Chordata; class Actinopteri; order Anguilliformes; family Muraenidae; genus Gymnothorax; species Gymnothorax javanicus. Next base: position 42,447,284 of record CM056203.1, read on the forward strand.
AGAAGGTTGTCATGAGGAAATACAAGAAATGTGGATGGGTGCTAATGGACTGAGTAAGTGAATTGGCTTCTTGTTGGCACACAAAGAAGCTTATCAGGAGAAAAACATGGCCCTAATTAAAGTCAGAAATGTCACATAGGACTTGTTTTAACTGAAAGAATACAAAACAAATGTTTGACTTATACATGTGTACATATCTATTTGTACATTGGTAACTGATGAAATGGACAAGTGTAAGAAAGAAACGGGTAAAATATCTGCAAGGAATCAGAAGGTCCCAAACTTTTTATCAGCGAAAGACCACATGTGGATGTAACATGTTATGGTTATGATCCACCTGAGGGGGCATGTAGGTTCAAATGGGGGTGGCCCAAAGGTGAAGTGTTCAACCCGAGAAACACTGTCCCAACGTCAAACAAGGTAGCGGGAGTATCATGCTCTGAGGATGCTTTTCAGCGAATGGGCCTGGAAAACTTATTAAAGTTAATGGCATTATGAAACAGGACCAGTATATCCAGATCCTCAGTGAAAACATTAAGCAATCCGCCGAAAAACTTGGTCTTGGGCAGGAATGGATCTTCCAACAGGATAATGATCCTAAACACACGGCCAAATCTGTCAAGAAATGGTAAGTGGACAACAAAGTGAACATTTTGGAGTGGCCAAGCCAGAGCCCCGACCTCAATCCTATCAAAAATCTGTGGAGGGAACTGAAGACCAAGGTCATGGCAAGGAAACCCTTAAACCTCAAGGATCTGGAGAAGTTCACCAAAGAGGAGTGGGCCAAAATCCTTGTGAAGACGTGTAGAATCCTTGTGATCAACCACAGGAAGCATTTGGAGGCTGTAATCGTGAATAAAGGCTTTGCAATCAATTACAGAGAAATGGGTATGAATAATTCTGGATATGGCATTTTTTGTAAACCTATCAAATAAAATACCAAAAAGTATTGTATTTCTTGAAAATTGTTTACTGTACTTCTTACAGCCTTATGCCAACTTACTGTGTCATTTGTGCAAGAATAAATTTGATTTGTCAAAAAATATCTCGAAAAAAAACAAAAATTGGTAGGGGTATGAATAATTTTTGGCGCGACTGTATATAAATGTGTCTAACCCTTTATCCTGTCTTTTTCTCCCCCTCTCTCTCTCTCTCAGCTGAAGAGCTGCAGGCGATTCAATAAGAGCCAGAGAACTCCCTGCAATGAGACCGACAACACTCACCCTACACCCTGAGTCTTCACTCCCTAAGCTGTGCAAGCCTTTCCCTGTTCCTTACTTTTAATAAACTGGACAATAAGCTTCCAAATCATGTAGTTTTTGGTTGTGAAAAAGTGCAAGTGCAGTGTTTGAATATGATCACCTCTCATTTTTGTTGTTGTAGTAATTTTTAATGTTTGTTAGATTTCTCCCTCTGAATTGAGCCTACAGTTCTTTTTCTCTTCTCCATGTCACTGGACAAACCGAACATTTGTATTCAACCCCCCAGCGATTGGAGCATCCCCACGAAGCACAGCAAACCATGGTCGAGATTATATGCAAGAACAACATGGAGGAGAGGGCACAGACAAACTGCTTCACATGCTATTCATGTACCTGAGTTTATTCAAGATTTCTTTTTTCATGAAGTAATTGCAGTACATAAGTGCAAAATGAAAAGATATACATAAAATGTATGTGTATAATCATGAGATAAATTTGTGTTTTAATGTGTCTTGTTCTGTCTTGAAGGATATTGTTTAATGAGCCCTTCCTAAAAATATTACTGCACATGTAAGCCCAGATAAATGTATACCTTCTGCATGCAAGAAGTCAATGAAAAAAGTTGTTTTGAACTTATCACTAAACTCCAATACATAAGTGTAGATGTACATAAAAATTATGAACAGATAAATTGTAATTATTTCCAGTGGATTTCCTAAGATGCCACACTGAACATTATGCTGCTTTTAATAATGCAGGGACTAATTGTGCTGTCAGTTGATACTCATTGATAGTCACCTGTCACCTCTGTCCTTTCTGAAAGTCATGAAGATTACATTAGTCGTTATTGAATGGATATCTTAGATCCTCCATTTTCATGGGATTATTAAAACCCCAAACAAATAAAGAAATGGTGGAAAATTAAACAATTTTGAAACGTTCCTTCCCCTTCCTCTGCATAATAAACATCAGGATGGAATCAAACAAGTATTGTAGTCAAAAGCAAAAACAACCAAGAATTCAAATTAATCGACAACAGGAACACGCTCATTAAAATGACAAAAACTCATTTTAGTCATTTTAATAATTCTAAGGCACGAAAACCGCTCGAATACTGCATATATTGAGTGCAAATGATCAACATTCTGCCGTTAAATGTAGCTTTTTCGCGGTTGTTTAACGTTGGGGTCACTTTAGTGAGACGGCAAACGTTCACTCAAGCCTAAAATATGTCAACAAGGCGGAAATAACGCTATTTATTGACTAGAAATTACTGAGAATCGCAGGTATGTCTCTCTGCAGCCTATTTGACAGGCGCATTTGCCCGCCAGCAACTTCCTGGAACTATTCGCAATCTCCATGAACCACAGGACGATCGAGAATTTTGGACTTCCATTGAAGCGACTTTTTGGGTGCATCTCAAAGCATAGGCTACATCCTTCGTAGGCTGCATTTTTAGGGGTCATCACTTAATTTCATCCACCAAACTGACATGATGTATTTTCATCTCTGCTAAACAGCCGTGGTTTAAGCGAGTCTTCACTAGTTTCCCTAACCCTAACCTTGATTCTAACACCTAGCCCTAAACCTAACCGTAAATTTCTTCTTATTCCTAACCCTAAATGTTAGTTTGGCGAATGGTAGTAAGTGACGATCCCTAAAAATGCAGCCTTCAAAGGATGCAACCTATGCTTTGAGATGCACCCTTTCTCTACATGGCTCTGGTATTGACATGCGTCTCCGGCATCCACATTACGGCTGCGTCCAAGAGATATATAATAGAACCAGAGAGACCGAGGAAGCACCTTTGCTTCAGCCAGTTAGCATGTTAGCTTCCTGCTTCCGCTCTTCCCACTGGAGGCAATTTTGTGGCCAAAGACGCGGCAGCTCCATAGACACCAATTGAAAAGTGCGCATTTTTTTCTTGCCAAATAAAGCTAAAACAAAAGCAAGTGTATTCAGTAATCCTTCATTATTTTGCTCTTTGTCTGACGCAACTGTTCGATGTTTTCAAGAGGGCCTGTAAAATAAGAACTGATACTTAGAGCTTGATGACAGCTCATGCACGAGTTTGGTTGTCCAGCTGTTGCTCTGACTGCAGCAGTTCAACGAAGAGTGAAAAGTGGGTGCGTGTTCCGGATTAACAGCATTGCTCATCATTTCCCCTCAAAAACATTCACCAATCCGCACAGATGACACCATACACTTTCAAGTCTACCGCTTTTGGCGGTAGACTACCACTTTCGGGTCGTTTCATTCTGAAAAAAACGCCCCAAAAGTTGGCATGTATGTGACACACTTTCTTGGCAATTTGCCAATCTGATTACATGGAACAATCTTATGAAATGGCGCCGGAAATAAGCACCCATGGAACGTCAGAAGGCGGAGCAAGATGGCGGGTTGAGCGGCTGCTTTTGTTAGAGGCTTGTGTGCGAAGGTCCCAATATCTACACTTAAAGTTGTTGAATATCCACTTATACGGGAAAATTAGTAAATCTAAGTTAATTAAACCTGCCACGCTGAAAGCGGACCTGAAAATTCTGGCAATGTCGCAGCCCTTGGAAGGAAAAGGAGATATTACAGACGAACACGACTATGCAATGGATGTCACCATGAAAAACAAACGAGACCGAGGAGAGATTTCCGCGCCAACAACTCCAAATAAGCAACCAGTAGAAAAGAAAACAAAAGCTTTAGAAGGAGCTGAAAGTGCTGAAGTCACAAATACTGTTATCCTTAATGCTATACAAGGCTTAGAAAAAAGAGTGAACGACCAGCTAACTGAGCTAAAAGAGCAGGCAAAACAAACTAGTACCATGATTGCTAGCTTGGCGAAAGCGGTGCAGTTTAATGCGGAAGAGATGAAAGAATGCAAAAAGATAGTGAAAGACCTGGAGAAACAAAATGATGAACTATATAAAGAGACTATAGAACTTAGGGAAAGAGTCAAAGAACAGGAGAGATATAAAATGAGATGGTGTCTCTGGGTCAAAGGATTGGATGAGAGGAAGGATGAAGACATCAGAAAACAAATCATTGAAATCTTGGGAAAGATCGTTCCTGACACGGAGGCAAAGATGGAAGAAGCGGTGGATGTGGTGCACAGGGTCGGGAAAAAGATGGACAACAAGTCAAGACATGTAATGATCCTTTTTGCTCAAAGGACAGTGAAAGAGGAGGTGTGGCGGAGAAGCAAGGGGTCAGCTGTATGCAGAGATAAAGGTATTCGATTTGCAGAGGTGCTACCCAGAGAGGATTGGGAGGAGAGAAGAAGGCTGTGGCCCCAAATAGAGGAAGCAAGGAGGGCTGGTAAGCTAGCTTTTTTTTGTGGTCCTCATGGATACATTGATGGATGTCAGATTGAAGATTGAAACTGACAGGTGACTTAACATGACTATGATGTAGTGGAAAATGTGGAGGGACCAGCGAGCTCCTAATCTCAGTTATTAATCACTCAGTTTTTGAGTGGGCTGATCTAAAAACTTTAAAGTGATATTTTGTTCAAAGGATAATGTTGAATGTTAAGATTTCTTTTGGTTCATTGAATGTTAGGGGCTTGAAGGACATTGTTAAATGAAAAGCACTTTTTTTATTCCTCAAAGGGCAAAAATCTCATATTTTATTTTTACAAGAGGAGCATTCTTCTGATATGGACACTTCTTTTTGGTCTAACCAGTGGGGCGATAAAATGTTATTCAGCCATGGATCCGACCATTCGGGGGGTGTGGCAATATGTTTCAACAACTGTCCTGGAGAGATTGTAACCCATAGTACTGATGGAGAAGGTCACTGGCTGGCTGTAGTAATGAAAATAGAAAGTCTGTTTCTTATAATAACTAACATTTATGGGTATAGCAATGAGGGTCGAAACAGGAAATTTATGGATGATGTAATCAATGTGATTACAGAATTGAAAGGTCATTATCTGACAGACTACATTCTTATAGGAGGTGACTGGAATGTGACACAAGATGAGTGGAGAGATCGATGGCCCCATAGATTAGGGAAGCCTCAGTTGTCATGGTTTAGGCGTGCGTTTGTTTGTCGGACCTTTCTTTGTTCTATCGTCCGGGACGATATCGGATTTCTTTTGCATCGAATTCCAGGCCCAGCTGGCTGATTGAGCTGGGGCAGTTTTCCGGACTCTATATATGGCCGGGGGTTCGACACGCCTATCGCTAGAGTGTCTGTTTGTTTCTAGCACTTCGGCCGAAGATATCTCTAGTCAGTTTTCCTAGTGACTTGTTATCTTCCATTTATTGTTAGGAATTGCTTCTTTTATAAGTTTTTTCTCTTCTCTTTTTGTTTATTCTCTCTCGCATTGCTTCCGTGTTGCGGACTTTTATTCGTCCTTGGAAGCGCAAGCTTTTACCGGAGGTGTGTACCTCCTTCTGTGTTTGTCTCTTATCTGGGCTGCTCTTTGTTCTTTCTCTCACTGGTCACTGCACCTGGCGTCCTATCACCGCCCATTACAGCACACTCTAGCCAACATGGAGTCGTCAGCCGCGGCTACGTTAGAGAAAGTTTTGGCTGATCAGCAAGCCATACTCTCGGGCTATGGCAAGGGCTTGTTTACCCTGAGCAGTGGACAGGCTGAGTTGGCGGAGCGAGTTCGCCATCAGGACGAGACTTTAAAAAAACAGGAGAGCATCCTGTTAAGTCTCACTGAGAGTATTTGAGCCTTGTCCACTCAAATTACACAGAATGTTGCACAAGCGCAATCTCTACACTCTCCCCGTGAGCCTAAACTCCAGCTACCCCCAAGATATGGAGGCGAGGCAGGGAAATGTAAAGACTTCATCGCTCAATGTGAAATATTTTTCAAAGCTCAGCCTTCGCGTTTTGTAAATGAAGGGTCTCGGGTTTCATTTATTTTATCTCTGTTGACTGCCACAGCCCTTACTTGGGTCGGGCCACTTATTCAATCTAATTCACAGGTCGTGAGTTCAGTGGAGACTCTCGTTAGGGAGATGGTGTCAGTGTTTGATCAAGATGTGTGTGGGCAAGATGTGGCTACGCGTCTAATGCATCTTAGGCAGGGTTCCAAGAGTGTTGCTGAGTTTCCTATAGCCTTTCACTCTCTAGCTACAGAGACGGGCTGGCCAGGGGCGCCTCTAATGACTGTTTTTATTCTTGCCTTGGCAGAAGAGGTTAAGGACGCTCTGGCTACATTAGAACCCTGTACTTCTCTGGATTCATTGGTTCGAACTGCTGTGCGAATTGATAATCAAATTTGTGAGTGCAACAGAGAAAAACGTATTGCTTTAGCTCTCGCTGACAACGGGGCTAATCTTCCTCGTAGTATGCATATAGCTCCTATTCCGCCCACTGAAATTTCCACTCCTGGGGAACCTATGCAGGTCAATGGCTCATATGTGAGCCGGGTTCGTAAGCCCGTTCGTAAACCAGTTATCTGCTATAACTGCTACAAACCGGGACATATTCGCCCACACTGCCCTGAACTTAAGGGAAACGGGAAGTCCCTCTAGATGTATGGGGGAGGGGGGCTAGAGGGACAGACCCAAATTCCCTTCCGAACCTTAATTCCCATAGAATTAACTGTGGGTAGACAGATAATTCCTGTGGAGGTTTTTTTGGACTCGGGGGCCGTGGATTGTTTTATGGATGCGGAGTGGGCTGAGAGGCATTCTATTCCTATATGCCCTCTGCTGCACTCACGCACTGTTAAATCTTTGGACGGTCGCCCGCTAGGTTCTGGAATTATAACTGAGGTCTCTGAAGCACTAACCATGTTCATTCCTTTTGGTGGCCATTCTGAGGAGGTCCGATTTTTTATTATTTGCTCCCGTTTTTCCTGTTGTTTTAGGACACTCGTGGCTATGGACACATAAGCCTCACATCCGTTGGGGTAGTCAGACTAGCCCTATTGTCCAGTGGGGCGCTAATTGTAGGTCCCACTGTAGGCAGAGTTTGACGTGTAGTCCCGGGCATCAACCTAGGGGGGAGGCTGATGTCGTGAGTGATTCTGAGGAGTTTGTCTCATACAGCCCTCCTAGTCGGGAAGAGGAGGCGGAGGAAGGGTTAGAGTGGGATCCTCAATTTGACTGGCGGCAGCCAGAGGATGATTGTGATTTGGAGGATCTCTCTGACTGTGATTCGGTCATGGAGATGGCGGGTCCCGAACAGGTGGAGAGTTTGGGGGCCGCTTTGAATTTTTATCTGCCTCTTAACGTTCCTAGTGATTATGCTGATCTCGCGGAGGTTTTTAGCAAACAACGAGCCTCGACTTTACCTCCTCATCGCCCGTACGATTGCGAGATCAAACTTCACCCCGGTACTACTCCTCCTAGGGGTTCGCTATACTCACTGTCAGGGCCTGAGCGTAAGGCCATGCGAGAATATATTCAGGAGGCTCTTGCTAATGGTTTTATTCGGCCATCCATTTCTCATGCCGGAGCGGGGGTTTTTTTTGTGGGAAAAAAATATGGCGGTCTGAGACCCTGTGTTGATTATAGGGGTTTGAATAAGATCACCATTAAAAACCAATACCCCCTTCCATTGATGAATTCCGCATTTGAACGTCTGCAGGAGGCGCCATGTTTTACCAAGCTAGATCTCCGGAATGCTTATAACTTAGTTCGCATTCGGGAGGGGGACGAATGGAAAACGGCATTTAATACGCATGACAGGCACTGGGAATATTTGGTCATGCCGTTTGGTTTGGTTATTGCCCCCTCGGTGTTTCAGGCACTCGTTAATGACGTTCTCCGAGAGATGTTGGAGAAATTCATCTTCGTTTATCTTGACGACATTCTGATTTTTTCCTCAACTCTCTCGGAGCATAAACAACACGTCAGACAAGTGCTTTAGGCCCTCCTTAAAGCCAAGCTTTTTGTCAAGGCTGAGAAATGTGTTTTTCATGCCAAGACTGTCTCGTTTCTTGGTTTCATTGTGTCGGAGGGGTTGGTCCGCTTGGACCCTGACAAGGTGGCAGCTGTTAGGAATTGGCCTGCCCCTCAAAACGTTAAGGAGGTGCAACGGTTTTTGGGGTTTGCCAATTTTTATAGGAGGTTTATCCGTAATTTTAGCGCAGTAGCTGCCCCCATTATTGCGCTCACCAAGAAGAAAGCCACCTCGCCGTTTGATTGGTCCCCAGCAGCTGAGGCTGCTTTTCAGGAGTGAAAGAAATGTTTTAGCTCAGAGCCCATTCTCGTTTTGCCTGATCCCTCCCTCCCGTTCGTTGTGGAGGTAGATGCCTCTGAAGTTGGGGTGGGTGCCATTTCGTCCCAGCGCCTCCTTCGGGACAATAAGTTGCACCCGTGCGCCTACTTCTCCCGGTCATTGTCGGCGGCTGAACGGAATTACAGTATTGGTGATCGAGAGTTGCTAGCCGTTAAGCCCGCGTTAGAGGAATGGTGCCATTGGTTGGAAGGGGCTGAGCATCCGTTTGTGGTTTGGACGGATCATTAAAATCTCCAATACATTCAACAGACTAAGCGACGTAATTTCCGGCAGGCGCGGTGGTCGTTGTTTTTTAATCGCTTTAACTTTACGTTAACTTATCGCCCGGGGTCTAAAAACACCAAGCCTGATGCCTTGTCGCGGATTTACGACCGCTCTGGTCACAACCCCATTCCGGAGCCTGTTATCCCGACTGATCAGATTGTGGCTCCCATTCAGTGGTACGTTGAGTCTGATGTGCGGGGGGCCTTAAGGTCCGATCCCGGTCCTGGTGGGGAGCCACCTGGCTGTTTGTTTGTTCCGCCTTCTGTACGCGCCCAGGTTCTCTAGTGGGGGCACTCTTCCCATCTGGCGGGTCACCCGGGGGTTCATCGAACCAAACAGTTCTTGGCCCGACGTTTTTGGTGGCCCAGCATGATTGAAGATATCCAGGAGTTTGTAGCAGCGTGCGGAGTCTGCGCTAGGAATAAGACTTCCCACCTCCCTCCCTCTGGTTTCTTGCGGCCGTTACCCATCCCTAAACGCCCGTGGAGCCATATCGCTCTTGATTTTATTACGGGTCTGCCTAATTCTGAAGGCAACACTGTCATCTTGGTCGTGGTTGACCGTTTTTTCTAAGGCCGCCCATTTTATCGCTCTGCTGAAGTTGCCTTTGGCGCGGGAGACGGCCCTTCTTGTTCTGGACCATGTTTTCCACCTGCATGGCCTCCCGCTAGATGTGGTTTCTGACAGGGGCCCTCAATTCATGGCTAAGTTCTGGCGGGCCTTTTGCAGTCTGTTGGGGGCCACTGTGAGCCTTTCTTCTGGCTTTCATCCAGAGACTAATGGACAGACAGAGCGGACCAACCAGTCTTTGGAGAACACCCTTCGATATTTGGCGGCTGATAATCCATCATCGTGGAGTCGTTTTTTGGCTTGGACTGAATATTCCCATAATTCTCTGGACAACTCCACCACAGGCCTTTCACCATTTGATGCTCAGTTGGGCTACCAACCCCCCCTTTTTCCTGAGACTGGAAGGGATTCTGAAGTCCCCTCTGTCAATTATTTTATTCGACGCTGTCGCTCTGTCTGGGCCAGGGTCCGGTCCTCTTTGTTGCGATCTAGGCAGAGACAGAAGACCACTACCGATAGAGGGTGCCAGTTGGCCCCATGTTATCAGGTTGGCCAAAGAGTTTGGCTGTCTACTCAGGACCTTCCCTTAATGGTGGAGTCACGAAAGTTGGCTCCTCGCTTCATTGGCCCTTTTAAAATAGTGCGGAGGATCAACCCTATTACTGTCCGGTTAAAACTCCCCAAGTCCTTGCGTATCCACCCCTCGTTTCATGTCTCAAGGCTAAAACCGGTTAGCACTAGCGTCCTGGCTCCAGTTGACAAACCTTCGCCGCCTCTACGGATAATTGAGGGGGGCCCGGTTTATACCGTGCGTCGCACTTTGGCCGAGAGGCGCGTAGGTCGCGGAGCCCAATTTTTAGTGGACTGGGAAGGATATGGGCCTGAGGAGTGGTGCTGGGTCCCTTCTCGGGATATCCTCGATCCCAGCCTCATCTCTGAGTTCCGTGCACGGGGTTCTCAGGGAACTTCTGGTGCCGTTCCTTAGAGGGGGGGTCCTGTCATGGTTTAGGCATGCGTTTGTTTGTTGGACCTTTCTTTGTTCTATCGTCCGGGACGATATCAGATTTCTTTTGCTTCAAATTCCTGGCCCAGCTGGCTGATTGAGCGGGGGCGGAGTTTTCCAGACTCTGTGTATATGGCCGGGGGTTCACCACGCCTATCGCTAGAGTATCTGTTTATTTCTAGCACTTCGACCGAAGATATCTCTAGTCAGTTTTCCTAGTGACTTGTTATCTTCCATTTATTGTTAGGAATTGCTTCTTTTAGAAGTTTTTTTCTCTTCTCTCTTTGTTTATTCTCTCTCACATTGCTTCCGTTTTGCGGACTTTTATTTGTCCTTGAAAGCGCGAGCTTTTACCGGAGGGGTGTACTTCCTTTTGTGTTTGTCTCTTATCTGGGCTGCTCTTTGTTCTTTCTCTCACTGGTCGCTGCACCGCCCATTACATCAATTTAATGACATTATTAATAACTTCATGACAGACAATAATTTAATAGATGCATGGAGAAATTTCTATCCAGATGTTAAAAATTATTCCTGAATAAAACCTAATGGTGAAAACCTAATGGTAGTAGCATGTCTAGACTTGACTTTTGGTTAGTGAGCGATGACATCTTAAGTTATACTACAGGTACCTCAATTTCTAAAGCACCTCAGACTGATCATTGTTTTATTGATCTGATTTTAGAACCAACAGTTAGAAAAACTACAAACAAAGGATTCTGGAAATTCAATGCTAACCTGTTACATAATGGAGATTATGGTAGTAAGATTTGGGAAATGATAAAAGATTATGAAAATAATGAGGCAATTGATAGTGATATCTCCAGATGGGAATTCTTTAAATTCAAAGTCAGAGAATTTACCATAAAATTTAGTTAAGAAGTTGTACAAAAGAAAAGGAAATATGAAGGTAATTTGGTATGGGAAATAAATCAGCGTTGTAATAAACCTCATTTAACTGAGCCAGAAAAAACTAGGTTGATGGAATTACAGACTAAATTAGATGATCTTTATCTGGAGAGAGCCCAAGGTGCCTTTATAAGGTCACGTGCAAAATGGATAGAGTCTGGGGAGAAGAATTCTTCTTATTTTTATAACCTTAAAAATTAGACAAAAGAGAAATTCAATCACTAGTTTGATGATTAATGGGATAGAGTGTGAAGATCCTAGGTTATTAGAAAGAGAAGTTTATGTTCTACTCTAATTTGTATTCTTCCAATTATTCACAAGCAGATTCAGATCTCCTTTTTGACAGAATTAAAAATGCTATCCCCCAGATTGAGGATTCTTTTAAAGAAGTATGTGAGGCTGATTTCAAAATTGAAGAATTAGATGCGATAATCTTAAAGATGTCATCAAACAAATCTCCAGGGACCGATGGGCTCACTGCCAACTTTTATAAATTCTTTTGGAAGGATTTAAGACAATTTTTATTTAAAGCCCTGAAGGGATGTATTCACAGAAAAGAACTAATGACAAGTATGAAACAAGGATTAATCACTTTGATTCCCAAATCAGGCGAGGACAAAAGAAAATTAGACAAATTGAGACCTATCACATTGCTTAATACAGATTATAAAATTTTCTCTGGAGCTGTTGCTGCCAGACTAAAGGAAGGCATCTCAACTATAATTAGTGAAACCCAATCAGGCTTATTATAAAATCCCCACACAACTTTGGCTTTGGAGAGAAATTTCTAAGTATTATTGGAATGCTTAACAATGGAATTAATAGTTCTGTATCGCGAAGTCATGGAACTTGCTCAAGATTTGACATTAAGAGGGGCATAAGACAAGGATGTGGTAGTTCACCTTTGCTGTTTATAATGGTTGCAGAAATGTTATCGCTTCTGATCAAAAATAGTGATGTTGAAGGGTTGGAAGTGATGGGGAGACAAATAATAATAAGTCAGTTGGCAGATGACACCACTTTATTTCTAAAGTATGATAATCAGTTCCCATTAGCTTTACAAGCCATTAATCAATTCTTGAAGTCTTCTGGATTATGATTGAATTTAGATAAATGTGAAATTCTAACTTTACACGATCACCCTATGCAACCATTATATAACATAAAAGTGAAAGAGGAAGTTAAATATCTGGGAATTGTTATCTCTAAAGATGAAACCATATCTGACAATGTTGTGTATGAGTGTTTTATGTAAAGCACTGTATATCATTTGTAAATCGAGATTTGTTACATACTATTTGTGCTGCCTTACTGGTCAGCTATTTGTTTATTTTGTTCATCATTTAGCACCCTCTGGTGGTATGTCTGTAGCAAAACATGATCTGATGCAATACCACTTGTTTGTGAGGAAATAGACTAGTGCTTTCCAGAAGTTTCTGGCGTCTTCTTGCCTGGAGGGGGCCGGATCACTCAGGACTCCTGTAGATCTTTCCAGAATGTTCCTAGTCTATATAAATGCTGTGAATTTGGTCAGTTGAGAGAGGGTTTTTGTTTTTGCATCAGAGTTACATAGTGGCACTAGAGTGTTATTATAAGAGTACACGGTGGATTATTTGTAGAAATTTTTGGACCTAATCAGTGAAGAATAAATTTGTTTAAGTTGTCATTGCTGGTTTTCTTTGTTGTGATTTTCAAGTCATAACAACAAAAAGAATGTGTGGGAGAATATTGATAAATGTCAATTGATTTTAGATAGATGGCTACAGAAAGATATAACCATTTTTGGAAGAATTTTACTAACCAAAATGGATAGTCTGTCCAGACTCATTTACCCTGCCTTTTCTTTATCTCTAACAGAGAAAATGATTAATAGTGTCAATTTCAAGTTCATTTGGAGAAAAAAGTGCCAGTACATTAGAAAAGATGACATGGTGAAAACTTATGAGTATGGTGGCGGAAATGTGATTGATTTTGATACCATGAATGGAGTTTTAAAACTGAAATGGTTGAAATCTTATATCCAGAATAGACACTCTATATGGTATATTATCCCCTACTTGATATTCCAGAAGACGGGAGGAATAGACTTTCTACTATGTTGTGATTTTTAATGCAGTAGACTTCCTGTTAAACTTTCTGCCTTCCATCAACAGGTCCTGCTCTATTGGAAGTTGATTTATAAACATAATTTCACTCCACATAACACCCCTATATGGAATAATAGATATGTGCTCCTAAAGAACGAATCTGTATATTTAGATGAGTGGTATTCCAAAGGAGTTTGGGCTGTTGCTCATTGTATGGATGAGGAAGGGAACTTATTAAGTTTTGAACAATTCTGTTGAAAATTTTAACTAACATGTACATTAAATTTCTTTAACAAGATGATAAAAGCCAGCCCAACCTCCTTGAGATCAATGGTTAAGGGGAGGAGAAACCCAAAAATCACTTCAATCTGCTCAAGAACAGGACAATCAATCAGAGGGAGCAGGAGGGAGAAGTTTATGCTTCAGGGGCATTTTAATGTTCTAAGTTGACTGTTACAATGATTTGTAGGTGTACTTTGACTTTAACCTGGATTTTCTCAAAACCTGATTTTTGCCCCGATTGCTATCATTTAAGGCACTATATCTCACTTATTTGTGGAGCTTTTCTCATGAAATTTTGACAGAAGTCTGTGTACATATCAGGAAGTCTACTGAACTAAAAGTTTTGGTTTAGCACTTTGGGTCTGTGAGTTATGGTGATTTATATTTCATATCGAGGGGGCGAAAAATGGCAAAATCCTCTTTTACCCCACTAAATCTCTAGTATTATGTGTAAATGCTTTATTCTAGTTCAGAAGAAGATGTAAACATAACTAAATCTAATAAAAAAAAACCTGATTCAAATATCTTGCTTCAGTCCTGAGATATAAGGCAGAGAAATAATGGTGAAATCGGGGTGGCGGCCATCTTGAATCACATGACCGATTTATGCAAATTAGGTCAAATTCATATTTTGTGTATTTCAGGTCATATACTGTCAATACGCCAAGTATGAATGATTTCTATCCAAAAATGACAATTTTTTTCCAAAAGGTTTCTCCTCCCCTTAAGGAAGATATTATCCACTCTAAGGTTTCACCTGGACTGAGACAGCCCTGCATTCAAGGTACTGACTTGTGGGACGATAAATGCACCAACAAATTTATTAGACAGCTTTTGTTACAGCAGCTTTACCCCAATCCAATTAAAAGAAGATATATCCTCCAAGAATATGAGGAGGAGGAAATCCAAAAGATAAGGAGGAGATATATTTCATATCCACTGCCTCCAAAAGTAAGGAACTAAATTTTAAAATCTTGAATGAAATTTATCCCACAAACCAGTTCTTAAGGATGAGATTTAATATTGAGGTGAATAACTGCACTTTTTGTGAAAAAAAATATGGAAAGTTTGGATCATTTATTTTTTTAATGAGATGTGACATGTGCATTCTGGGATAATATGTGGAGCTGGCTACAGTCTAAGGAGATAAAAATGTTGCCAATGTCAGTGAAAGATCTGAAATTTGGTATCTTTCCTCCAGATGGAAACTTGGAGCTTGTCCTTAATACTTTGATTTTACTTGGAAAATTTTTTTATTCACAAGTGCAGGTACTTTAAAACTAAGCCCACTCTGAATTATTGGAAGAATGAGTTTAAACTTTTAAGTAAATCTTTGAAACTTGTTAAAGACAAAAAAGCCATGAAATTACACTCATTGCTGAATAACTTTAATTTATTATGAGATAGCCCAAGGTTGTTGTTTTGTTTATGTCTATAGTTTACCTTTTCAATCTTATTGTCAGATGTGTTACGTTATTTTAATATTGCTATCTACGTACACTTATGGTTGAATTTTTCCATTATTCATGTTTACATATGCTCAACCTGAGAATTGTATTTGTATATTTTGATGTTGGAGTATGCCCGTTTTGTTTGTATTTTTATAAAGTTCGTTAAAAAAAAAAAGCCCCCCATGGAACGCCATTTTTAAGGATGGCGTCGGTCAATTCCGTACTTCCAGCTAACACACGACGAACTGGCGACGTAACTATTCGTGCTCTTTTGGTAAGTTAGTGACCGACCATCTGGCGACGTTGTGACAACGTTGTCAGTTGGAGATTCAGTTACGTTACTTGAAGACCTTTTCAATACTTCGAGGGCAAGTCGCTTGTTGGTCATTTGGTTAGGTCGCCTGTTGGTAATTAAGTTACGAATGCTGGCAAGCTGAGGTTAATCAGTTTATCAATCGTGAAGCAGCAGCGGCGGGAACTTAACTCTCGAGGACACTGATTCCATAACGTATTCATAGGGACCATGTGACGTCACTGTGCTTTCGCGCCACCATACTTGTGTCCGAAATGGTCACAGCTGCATCCCACAGCCATTGACTGCAGTTAGCAGACGAGACATGAAGATGTACAAAATACTGCGATTAAGTGAATCCAATATGCCCGGGATATGTCGCACAGTTTGCTGTAACAACAGTTGTCAGAGAAACTCCAAACTACAGTTTCATTCCATCGCAAAAGACTTAGCTAAACTGGCAGAATAAATGGTTGGCTTCCAGAGGGGACCACTGGCAGCTTGCATCTAACTCCCAGTTATCCTGCTGACAGTGCTTTGTTTTCGGCAATTTGCGTTTGTCCTCAACTTAGCTAGGTATTATTTTTTAATCCTTTAGCACCCATTGCCAGGAAAAGTCAAGGGAAACACTTCGAACGCTCAAATACAGTTAATTAACTTATAGGAAAACCGTCATTGAGTCGCGCTATTAATCGTTCAGTTTTTCAAACCAGTTCTTATAATATCTCAGGAGATTAAGCAGTAATTAACACTTGCTAGCTAGGTAGCGTAACATTACAGAACTTGAATGGGTTAGCTACAAACGGTAACTTAGGCGTGCTTACCTGCGAGATATGATCGCATGCATTTGTTCCTGTGATAGCGCTGAAGTTAGCTGCGCGAACATTCCTCGGAGGTTTCGCTTATCTGAATGGTAACGTTGGTAAACAGATGCTGTTGACTTAGCGAGCCTGTATTGTAATGAGTGAAGACATAACTTTTGGTAATATACTTTGCGTTAGACAAAAACTAGTTTTGCTAAGCAGTGCTTTCATTTAAGGTGGACTGCAAACAGTGGCATATTGCATTCATGAACATACGTTTTTCTTTTTAACGTTTCGTTTCTAACGAACGTTTCGTTGAGTTTGATGATTTGACACAGAAAGCAACGTTTCAAAATAGTGGCGAATTAGCTTAGACCTGCCAGTTAAAAATAAACGGCCTGGAGAATTAGCTAGGTTACCTTTTTAAAATTGGGAAACAGAATAGCTACAGAAGAAAACATGAAACTGCCTAAACCTGCAACTGGTAACAAAATCGTTCAAGTAAATACTGATATGCAAATCGAAAAACGTGTGGTAGTCCGTTGTTTTTAAGATCAGAATAGGCAAATGACCATGTCCAGATGCCATAGTATTGCTCACGAATCCTGCAACTGCATATTGATTGGCATCCATACTTTTGAAAGCCTTCAGGCTTTCAAGGTATACATAAATATCAGGAAATGTTAGTTGGGGTGGACACTTCGCAAATTTTAACGGACAAAAGAAAATAAGGGGTACGAAACATGGATCACAACCGATTATTGATGTTTTGTTCTGAATAACGCTGACTCTCTTCCTCATTTAAATGTAGACTACCGCGTTCCCTGTCATGTGCGAGGGAGAAAAGTGGAATCGGACACAAATATGGCTGCGGGAACATTGGAAGTGACGTTTTTGGTACCTATAAATATTTTCCTCAACCGTAAAGGACCTTCAACATTTCAGTCAGCCGAAGGTTAGTTTCCTTCATCATTATATTCACCGATATTAACCGTTTCATTGGATATAAATAGTACAGCAGCTAAAATAACTGATAATTTAAGAATCTTTTTGATTTTTTTTTTTATTTGTTACCTGCTGTAAATATGAGGAAAATGGGGGGGGGGGACTTGGCTAGCTTGTTAGCTTGTAGCTAACATTGGCAAACGATTGAAACTTCCATTGAAATTGTTGCCCAGGTGAAACGTGGTACCAGCGATCGTTTTCGGAAAATTAATTTTTACGACACTATCACTACAAATTAAATAAGAAAGCTAACGTTAACTATAACTCGCTTAACTGTAAGAAAAATTTAAATCGCGCAACTCAGTTGTACAAACAACACTGAGCTGTCATTTCAGTTATAGTCACATGTAGCCAACGTCGAAGTGTTAAGTCCTTATGGGGGTTGTAGCCAGTTTGCTGTGCCTGTTTAGAAATTTGCGGTAAACATTGTGAATTAGGCATTACACGGATACATCATCTGCGAAAGCCAGTATAATTAGCCAACTGAAATGAAGTTGAGTCTCTAGTTTTATTGAAATTCATTGACACTGAGGACACAAGGGGCCTGACTCATTAAGACCTTTGGGATAGAATTTACCTTGCAAAACCAGTAACATCAGCTAGTTAAATGCATGCGTTATTTTGATTCACTTTTAGTACCTGGCTTTGTTGCACAGTTTTATACTTATTTTAAATAAAACTCTTGTTGAGATATCTGTCCTATGCATTGCACAGACTGTCTTGAGATGCAAGCAAGGGCTGGCAGAGAAAGATGTGAAGAGCCTGATCAGTGAAATGCTCCACAGCGATGCTAAGAAAAAAGGCGACTGGAAACCTGATAAAGTATTTGCATACTTTTCCCACAACACTTACGGTTCCTTGATGATTATGTACACAGAAGTCCTTAATTTTATATGACTAAGGTGACACAAATTTTTCTTGGGCCTAATAATTAATTGGATCAACTGTGCGAGAGTTGACCTGAAATAGAACTAACAGGGTAGAGGCTTTGAGGTCAGGGTTGAATCAACAGGTAAAATGGGAGTATTCAATGGGAGTGTGTAATTTCATACAGGCAGATGAAGCAGTATATCCAGGCTCCTAGTTGGTAGAATAATCGTACGCCTCTTTCTGGGATGAATGTTTTGAGAAGTTTTGAAATGCGTGTCACAAGGTCACCGGAGGGGGCTTTGAAGTAGCCTGAAGCTGCACCCCAAACAGAAGTCTTCGTATTTTCTGCTTAAAAATATTGAGGAAAAAGTTAAATAATTTAATGTACTCACCTCTTTCGCTGTGTTCATGTTGTTCCTTGCAGAAGACGCAATCTACAGAGCGCTCGGTGAAAGAAGAGGAGGACGACGTGTTAATGTGTAAAAAACTGACTGAAGAAATAGTGATTTTAGACTTTTTATTGGGATGCTTAAGCACCCCTAAATTTCATCTGAGCACCCCAGAAAGATAATATTAATAATTATAATGAACTGTTATTATTTTCTGAACGCGTTTTTAAGCCCTCTAACATTATATTTTGAGAACTTGAGAGACTTGACAAACAATGACAGATTCAAAGCGATTTATTTGAATAATTTTTAAAAACAGCAGTAAACCAGTTTGTAGTTAAGTTGGTTTGTGCAACCCCTGGAAAAAATTATGGAATCACCTCACAGATGATGTGCATTCAGCTATTTTACTCCATAGCAAATAAATAAATCACATATGTGACACAGAACTATTTTTGTTCATTAGCTTAACATTCAGGCTTCATGAAACAAACCTCAAACAAGTTAAATTACACTGCTCAAAAAAAGAAGGGACCATTTAATCATCATAGTATAACACCAAGTCAGTTAAACTTATGGGATATCAATCTGTATATAAGATTTACAAGCGATTATGAATCAGTTTCACCTGTTTTGGTGCAAATGAAATTGACATCAGATGCAATGGGGAGGCTAAATCAAGGCAACCTCCAAATAGGGAATGGTTGTGCATGTGGTGGCCACAGTTGTGCTCTCCTTATCCTTCCTGACAGAGTATTCTCTATTTTTATGTTCTGCTAGTGTCCTTGTCACAACTGGTAGCAGGAGGCAGTACTTGCAGCCTGTTCAGGTTGCACAGGTAGTCCAGCTTTTTCCAGGACAGCACTTCCACGGCAGCACCGTCTCAAGAGCATGGAGGACGGGAGAGGAGAGCTGGACTGGACTGTAGAAGGGCATCAACCCAGCAGCAGGACTGTACCTGCTCCGTTGTGCAAGAAGGAATAGGAGGAGCACTGCTAGAGCCCTACAAAATGACTTCCAGCAGGCCACTGGTGTGCATGTTTCTGACCAAACTGTCAGAAACCAACTCCATGAGGGTGGCATGAAGGCTCGACGTCCTGTGTGGGTCCTGTGCTCACAGCCGAGCTCCATGCAGCCTGATTGGCATTTGCCAGAGAACACCAGAATTGGCAGGTCCGCCATTAGTGGCCCATTCTCTTCACAGATGAGAGCAGGTTCACACTGAGCATGTGTGGCAGGCGTGAAACAGTCTGGTGATGCCGTGGTAAAGGTTATGCTGCCTGTGACATCATCCAGCATGACTGATTTGGCAGTGGATCAGTGATGATCTGGGGAGCCATATCCTTAGGGGGTTGCATAGCCCTTCATGTGATAGCCAACAGTACCCTGACTGCTGTTGGGGATGAAATCCTTAAAGTGATTGTCTGACCTTATGCTGGTTGTTACGACCCGATCTAGGTAGTGCGGCCACTGGTAGGTAAATGAGGGAAGTACGGGAAGGGAAAACTGTGGCAAACCCAAAAGAACCTGAGCGCCGAACAGAACTCCGGTCCCTATACTGCCTAACCAGAGCTAACTAAGACCTACCGCTAGTCTTCGAAGGCTTACCAGGCACGGGGCGGCTTTTAAACACGTAACTCCAGAACACTCAGTCCAAAAGCGTGGACTGAGCTTAAGCTAATCGTGTGTACCCCCCTTCGAAACAAGTTTCCACCCAGAGTCACCTCCAAAAATAACAAAGGGAAAATAACAAAAGCAAAACAAGAAAGAGGTACCCCGATGAAAGGATAGTAAAATCTAGCTGGGAATACCCTAACTAACCAGAGTAACCGAACAGCGTACAGAAAGGGCGAGACGAGCGAGGTAGTCAGACAAGCGAATCAAAGTCAAAAACCGGGCATCTATTGCGAACAACCAGATAGAAGGGCAAAGGCAAAAATCAAAGTCACAAAAGCGACAAGCCAAGGGTCAACCACAGGAATCCAAACAAACCAAAAGAAGGGCAAGGCAAGAATCGTAGGTCAAAACAAACCGGTCCAACACAGAAGGCAATCGAGATACTCACAGTACAGAAACGCTAGTTACAAAAGGTCGAAGAGCTAGTCTCCCCAGGAGCGCACGTGACGCCCTTATAAAAGCACCGCCCCACCCCCGGAAGTGGAACATTCAATTCAGGCCCAAGCAGAACTAATACTAGGGCAGAGGTCATAACACCCCCATCCTTAAGAGCAAACCTGTGCTTCCAGGTTTTCTACTAAGAGTAGCAGCGTGATAGTGCATCAGCTACAATGTTTTCGGACCCTCTTTTGTGGACAACTCTCAGGTTGAATCCTTGAATGATTAAGGACCAACGCATGAGGCGCTGATTAGCATTGCACATGCGTTGGAGGAAAACAATTGGGTTATGGTCAGTATAGACTAGGATGGGTTCTGGACTAGACCCTAGATACACTTCAAAATGCTGTAAAGCTAATAAGAGTGCCAGGGCTTCCTTTTCAATGGTGCTGTAGTTGAACTGATATCGGTTAAATTTCTTTGAGAAGAAACAAAATGGGTGAACGATTCCAAGCTTGTCCTCCTGAAATAGTACTGCTCCCGCTCCAGTGCCACTGGCATCCACCTCCAACATAAATGGCCTGGTGTAATCAGGAGCAGACAACACTGGGGCATTACATAGCAGACTTTTGACAGAATCAAAAGCACGCTGACAGTTAGGGGACCATGTAAATTTTGAGAGGGCGTAGGAGGTTGGTGAGTGGTGAAACGACAGACGAAAAATTTCTACAGAAACTTCGGTAATACCCAGCCATTCCCAGAAAACGCCTGAGTTCCCTTCTGGTCTTGGGAATAGGGAAGTCATTAATAGCTTCAACCTTAGCGTCCACCGGACAAACAAACCCTTGACCCACCTTTTTCCCGAAATATGTAATGGTTCCATGGCCGAACTCACATTTCTCAAGGTTCAGAGTTAAAGAAGCTTCTTGGAGGTGTAAAAAGACAGACTCTAAGGTGCTGAGATGATGTTCCCAGGTAGCAGAATAAACTACGACATCATCGAGGTAAGCTTCACAATTATCAATACCAGCCAGAACTTTGCTCATTAGCCTTTGAAATGTGGCTGGCGCGTTCTTCATTCCAAATGGCATTACCGTGTACTGCAGAAAGGCATCTGGAGCGGCAAATGCTGACAACTCTGAGGCACGTTCAGTCAAAGGAACCTGCCAGTAGCCTTTTAATAAATCAAGTTTTGTGACAAACTTAGCTGTTCCTATCCTATCAATGCAATCCTCCACTCGTGGAAGAGGGAAGGAATCAGATTTTGTCACACCGTTAAGTTTGCGATAGTCGGTACAAAAGCGAGAGGTGCCATCGGACTTGGGCACCAACACACAAGGAGAACACCAAGGACTCGAACTGGGAACAGCAAGACCATTTTCTAGAAGATACTCAACTTCCTTTTTCATAATAGACCGCTTTGTAGGGTTAACACGATATGCATTCTGTTTGATAGGTTTATGACCACTCACATCAATGTCATGCTCCAGTATTGTGGTTCTCGAGGGGATATCTGAAAACAATGACAAATGTTTTTCAATAAGCCGTGTTACATCAGCCTGTGCATTCTCTGGTAAATGAGACAGCTTCAATGCGAGCGCTTGAAGAGCTTCTGAATTGAGTAACCGAGCAGGGGACAGACAGGCACAAGACTGGCCTAATCCATCCACTTCAGGAGAGTAATCAGACATCGGTACATCAACATGAGGAGTTGAAATAAGGACGACTGGTGAGGGTGCGGAAGGCTTTGCATCTTCCGAGCGCGATACATAGACCTTCAACATGTTGATGTGGCAGACCCGGGATTTGCGTTTCCTGTCGTGAGTTTTGACAATGTAGTCGGTATCACTTAATTTTTTTTGTATTATATAGGGCCCGGAGAACCTTGCCTGGAGGGTGGACCCAGGACTTGGAAGAAGCACCAAGACTGAATCCCCAACCTTAAACGAAGCGTTGAACCGATTTTTGGTCAAAGCGGGACTTCATTTGGGCCTGTGAAGAACTCAAGGAATGCTTAGCCAATTCCCAAGCCGCATGTAATCGTTCTCTGAAAGTGCTGACGTAATCCAAAATGCTGCAGGAAGGAGATGGGCTTTGATTAGTCCCCAACCACTGTTCCTGCAGGACCTTTAGCGACCCCCGTACCGTGTGCCCGAAAACTAACTCAGAGGGGCTAAAATCAAGGGATTCCTGCACTGTGTTACGGATGGCAAATAATAAAAAGGGAACTGCCTCATCCCAGTCTTTCCCTTGGTCAAGGCAGTATGTCCGGAGCATCGTTTTTTTAGAGTTTGGTGGAACCTTTCCAAAGCTCCTTGAGACTCTGGATGATATGCACTAGATGTTTGATCGCAAATATTACACTGTTTCATCACCTTTGCAAATAATCTAGATGTGAAGTTTGACCCTTGATCTGTCTGTACATACTTTGGTAGACCAAATGTAGTGCAGAACTTAACAAGAGCTTTTACAATAGCCTGAGCTTTAAGGGTGCGGAGAGGAATGGCTTCGGGAAATCTAGTTGCAGTGCACATGAGCGTAACTAAATAGCTATTTCCAGATCTGGTTCTCGGGAGCGGTCCAACACAATCAATCAAGATCCTTTCAAATGGTTCATCCATAATTGGAATTAGCTTACGCGGTGCAGGTGGAATTACCTGATTAGGCTTTCCCACACATTGACAGATATGACAGGAACGACAGTACTGAGATACGTCAGACTTCATGGCAGGCCAAAAGAAATGTTTCAAAATGCGTTCATAGGTTTTCCTGACCCCAAGATGACCAGAGAGTTCATGGTCGTGAGCAACCTTCAGCACTTGCTGTCTATAGGGAGTAGGAACCACTACTTGAACAACTGAGTTCCACTCTTCATCAGAGTCTAAAGGGGTCCATTTGCGCATGAGTACATCATTTTCAATGAAATAGGAAACTAAGTTGGATGGCAACACAGAATCATCCTCAGCTGCAGCAAAATATTTATTCAACGAACCATCTGCCCGCTGAGCATCAGCCAATTTCAATCTCCCGAATGTCTGCGACAATTCAGAGTTATTCTGAGTGGGCGTCGTCTCTGAGCAGACCTCAGCCAAACCAGTCAAGTCAGAATCCCCTTTAGTACCCACATTCTGGGACAAGTCAGCCTCTAGCAACGTTTCGGACAAATCAATTGTATTCCCATACTTTCGAGCCTGTGCCCGTGTGACCACACATGCAGGGAAAACTGAAGGGAACTCCAAAGCCGCATAATCCTCACTGCTGTACACGTTGGGTTCGTGAGTAACCTCAGGGAGGGAGAACACATTTCCCCCCGCTAAATCATTGCCCAGAATGAACGAAATGCCTTTAACCGGTAATTGGGAGCAAATAGCAACTTTCACCACGCCAGAAACGATATCAGATTGCAACACAACATTGTGCAAAGGCGCTCTCATTACACCCAGCTCAATGACCTGAATTAATACGTCCGCACCACAACTGGAACGTTCGGAAAATGGTAACACACCCTCCAATATAAAAGATTGAGCAGCCCCAGTATCGCGCAGTATCCTTACCGGCACGTCTCCGGACTCACAATCTGACAAAGACACCTTTCCATCGATAATAAATGGTTGGAAAGAACAATCAACAGACGTGTCGGAGTGTTTCTCGTCATCTGGCCAAGACGATGATTTAATAAGCCCAACACTTTTAGGCACCGATTGTGATGAATTCTGATTTTTACGTCTCAGCGCTGGACAGAGGGCAATAAAGTGTCCAGTTTCATGACAATAAAAACACGCCGGTTGTTCACTGGAATTGCTTGCGGGTTTAGACGCTTTCACTGAACTTTCATTCTGTGAACTGCGATTCTCGTCAACACTCTTTGAGAACGAAAATACAGCTTTATGTGTGAGAACGAATTCGTCAGCACAAACGGCTGCTTCCTCAATGGTAGATACTTTCCGCTCATTTAAATAAACAGCGATTTTATCGGGAATACAATTTTTAAATTCCTCGAGCAGAATCAAGTCTTTCAGTTGCTCCACTGAAACTACATCACTCGCCGAACACCACTTGTTGAAAAGCACGGATTTTTCCCGAGCAAACTCAACGAACGTCTGATTGCTGGCCTTGACATGCCTCCGGAATCTTTGTCGGTACGCTTCAGGGACTAGTTCATACGCTCGCAACACAGCAGTTTTCACTCTTTCATAGTTCATGCTATCCTCTAGGGATAACGATGAACAAACTTCCTGAGCTTTCCCGACAAACTTACATTGTAACAATAGTGTCCAAGTACTTTCCGGCCACCCTATAGTGGTTGAAATTCTTTCAAAAATAGGGAAGTACTTATCAACTTCACTCTCTCTAAACGGGGGTACCAAATGAATTAGCCGACTCAGATCGAAATCTACTGAAGCTACTGCCGAAGTATTTTGTGAAACCGTTCCCTGACCACGAGAGGGAGATACACTGGCAGGCAATGGAGAGGCGACAGCAGGAGAATCGGCTCGAGATTTTAGAGACATTGGAGCTGGTTGCAATTCCCGAGCCCGCAATTCAAGCTCTTTTAGCTTTACCTGACGGTCAGTTTCCATCTCGTAAGCTCGGAGTTGGAGCAACCGATTCTGATACTCCTGTTTGCTAAGCTCCAGCTCTAGTTCTTTCAAACGTAGCTGGAGCATAGGGTTTTCTACAGAAGAATATGATTTACCGTGATCTATAAAACACGGAGTGCCGTTCCCAGCTTTATCCTCCGCAGATTTATCCGCCACTGCTGGATTCTCCACTGCTGCCAATTCCGGTATAACAGGCGGAAGTACATCCTCCTCAGGTAAATATCCCTGATCCACCAACTCATTATTTAGAATTGCCTTTATTTCCCGCTTCGTTTTACTCCGCGGCACCGAAATATTATAGAAGTCGGCAATCGTCAACAAATAGTTTTTCCTACATCGGTCGAATTTCTCCTTAGTAGGAAAAATAGTAAATTCCTCCAAGTTGAATTCGGCCATAATGAATTCGGACGAGCCCCCACTTGTTACGACCCGATCTAGGTAGTGCGGCCACTGGTAGGTAAATGAGGGAAGTACAGGAGGGGAAAACTGTGGCAAACCCAAAAGAACCTGAACGCCGAACAGAACTCCGGTCCCTATACTGCCTAACCAGAGCTAACTAAGACCTACCGCTAGTCTTCGAAGGCTTACCAGGCACGGGGCGGCTTTTAAACACGTAACTCTAGAACACTCAGTCCAAAAGCGTGGACTGAGCGAACGAATCGTGTACCCCCTTCGGAAACAAGTTTCCACCCAGAGTCACCTCCAAAAATAACAAAGGGAAAATAACAAAGCAAAACAAGAAAGAGGTACCCCGATGAAAGGATAGTAAAATCTAGCTGGGAATACCCTAACTAACCAGAGTAACCGAACAGCGTACAGAAAGGGCGAGACGAGCGAGGTAGTCAGACAAGCGAATCAAAGTCAAAAACCGGGCATCTATTACCGAACAACCAGATAGAAGGGCAAAGGCAAAAGTCAAAGTCACAGTGCGACAAGCCAAGGGTCAACCACAGGAATCCAAACAAACCAAAAGAAGGGCAAGGCAAGAATCGTAGGTCAAAACAAACCGGTCCAACACAGAAGGCAATCGAGATACTCACAGTACAGAAACGCTAGTTACAAAAGGTCGAAGAGCTAGTCTCCCCAGGAGCGCACGTGGCGCCCTTATAAAAGCACCGCCCCACCCCCGGAAGTGGAACATTCAATTCAGGCCCAAGCAGAACTAATACTAGGGCAGAGGTCATAACATGGTGCAGTGGGTCCTGAGTTCCTCCTGGTGCAGGACAATGCCTGGGCTCATATAGCCGGAGTGTGTAGGCAGTTCCTGGATGACAAAAGCATTGATGCCATTGACTGGCCCTCTCGTTCCTCTGACCTAAATCCAGCTGAGCATCTGTGGGACGTTATGTATCAGTGCATCCAACGCCGCCAAGTACCGCCACAAACTGCAGGAGCTCACTGATGCCCTGATCCAGGTCTGGGAGGAGATCCCACAGGATACCATCTGCCAGCTCATCAGGATGATGCCCGGATGTTGTCTGGAGTGTTTTTTTTTTATTATCGAAGTCTGTGCCTCTAAGTATTCAGGCCAGAAGAAGAACCGGAGGTGGAGCACCAAAGTATTAATTTTGAATTTTTGTTGATGATTCCATAATTTTCCCCGAATTTTAGTAATGCCATATTTTTCCTCTACTTGTTTACGAAAAAAAAAATGCCATTAATGAGAATAATCTAATCTGTTTGAGGTGTGTTTCGTTGGTGGAGAAACGTACCTGAAATTAATGGTCCGTTTCAAAACTCCTGGTTATACTCTTTCTGACAAAACGACAGCTTCACACTAAACCACACCAGGGGCCTTATTTATAAAAATTTGCCTGGATTTTATACCTAAATCATACGTACGCACAAAAAAATAAAAATGACGTTTTGTGGAAAATAACCTAAAACCTATTGGTAAAATAAACTGCATGGAATTTTCATTTATTTAATCAGGATGGACTTGGAATTTATTGACATTGTGCATAATCTTAATAATTTCCCTTTTTTTAATGTCATGTTTGTTTTTATAAATCAGAAATCTGCAAAGAAAGTGACGTACGTATCTTTTTTTTTGAGCCTACGCACCGTTTATAAATGAGGCCCCTGGTCTTTCAAATTTCAAGATATAATGCTTTGGTATTGCTGGGAAGCCTCTTGATTTGAGATGGAATGACCCATGATGCATATTTCATTGCTTTATGTGGACTGTACCCATGCAGTTCAGAGACTGAAACTTTGTTTAGCACAATATGCAAAAGTCCAACGCGCTTCAGCCAAGTTTCAAAAGTGAGGAGAGGTGCTCAACAGTAAAGGACAATAGACATAGAAAAAGACTTTTGAGGAAGACGCTAGTCGAAACGTCAGTCATCTATTCCCCTCAATAAACGTGCAGACTTGTAAAGTGTGCTCCAGTGTTTTTACTTTTGGGTAGTCTTTTTGAAGTACCCAGGTAAAAGTCTTTTTCATTGTTTAGCACATTTCCTTATAAATCTGTTATAACTTGATCCTTTACTTTTTTTTGGAAAGTTATGATTTTGTGATTGAGTCTTTGCCTCAAGTTTTATTAACAGAGGGTGTCCCCTCTGAAGCTAGTGAATTCAATTGAAATCTGTGATAGCTCATTCTGAACCTTTATTATTATACACTACAATACGCCACCCAACTAATCAGCTTCCCTTTGAATGTCAGATTGTATACCTAACTGAACTGATGTTTGCCTTAGTGAAAAAGGAAAGTGTTGGATACTTCTGCAGATTTTATATTCCATGTTTAATGTTAATAAAATCCTTTGTGGTGCAAAATGCATGTTTCTGTCAAGTAATTCATTTAAGTACTATTATTGTATTTTAAAATATTATTATATACTATATAAAAATAGACATAATATATACAGTTTATTTAAAATATATATTCATGTACTAATTGCTATCAATTGAAATGCGTGATTTAGCAGGGGGTTTAACAGTTCTGACGCACAGCATGCATGTAACTTCCTGAGCCACCAAAAGTGGGTAGTCGTGGACTGAAGACGTTTTGTGGTAAATTAAAAACATTGTTTTTAAACAGACTTGCAATGTCTGCTCTCAGTTGAGCAGGGTTGAGCAGGTGCCAATGTCAGCCAAGTTGATTGTCTTTTATTTATTTTTTTAATTTAAAATATTTTTTCATTTAGCAAGGTGAATACAAGTAGGCCTGCGAAGTCGTGCAGGGGAAATGCTAATTAAAGCACAAGAAATCCATCCAATAAAGGTAACGAAGGAAGAGCGAGTGCAAGCACCGCGCAAAGTTGTAAAAAAGTACTATAAGGTTACCCACTGGCGACGTTTGATAAATTACGTTGCCATGACGAGCAGACGATGAACTGACAACATTACGAAGTTACGTCGCCACGATGAATCCTGGAATTTCACTTTTCCGGTTTCACGACGTAAGTAGTTACATTGCCAGAACGAATCTAAGGTCGTCCAGTTACGTTGTCACGATGTTGTGGCGACGTAAGTGTGTTAGCTGGGAAGTAGCTAGCCTAGCATCTCCCATTGAAAGTAATAGGGGTGGGACTTCTTCACTCTCTCCAGTTCTATTCATGGAGGTAATATAATAGAACTGGAGAGAGCGAGGAAGTACCACCCCTATTAATTTCAATGGGAAATGCTAGGCTAGCTACTTCAGCCCAGGAAGTACGGAATTGACCGACGCCATCTATAAAAATGGCGTTCCATGGGTCCTTATTTCCGGCACCATTTCATAAGATTGCCAATCTGATTAGCACAAATGAGAGGATCCGGCAAGATGGCGGACCGGACAAGTTGCTGTTTCTAAGCTCTCGTTCTAATGCCCCGAAATTTACAAGAAAACTTAATTTTTGTCTCAGTCAGACTTTTAAAGTGCTGAAGTAATTGTTTGGATAAACGTTTGCTCCTCCTCAAAGTACAAATTGTGTTCAAAGTACTTTTGGCTCGACATGCCGTCCGGAAAACCGCAAGCTAAGTTAGCTGCAGTCTCGAGCCAAGCTAGCCTGAGTGAACACGACAACTCACAGATGGATGTAACAACCATCGGCGCGGGGAAGAGAAAAGACCCTCCTTGCACTCCAACAAAAAATGCGTTGCCACCCACGAAGGTAAAAACTCCTCAAGACTCAACTGTAATCTCAAATGAAACCCTCCTTAAGGCTATTGATAAGCTAACTGCTAAGATGGACTGTTTTGGTAATCAGTTAAGAGAAGATTCTGTCATGGTAGCTAATATATTCAAAGCTGTGGAGGTAAATGCAGCTAACATTAAAGAGTGCAAAGAAAAGATTCAAGAAGTGGGTAAAGACATGCCTCGCCTAATCAAAGAAAACAAGCAGTTGAAAGAGAGAGTGGTGGAGTTAGAGAGGTACAGAAGATGCTGGAACCTCAAAATACATGGCCTTAAAGAAAAAGATGACGAACGCATCCGAGACATCACCATGGAGATCCTGTCCCAGATGGTGCCGAAATGGGCTTCATCGATGGAAAATGTGGTTGACACTGTGCATCGCCTGGGAAGAGGAGAGGAGAGGAAACATCGCCAGGTCATCATGCAATTCACCATGAGACACCACCGGGATGCCTTCTGGAAGCTGTCCAAGAACTCCAAGGTTTGCAAAGATTTGGGGATTCATTTCAAGCAAGATTTCTGCAAAGCTGACAGAGAAGCTCGTGCTGCTGCGTGGCCAAAGATGGAGCAAGCCCGGGCAACAGGGAAGATTGTGTACTACAGAGGAGAGGTGGGGTACATCAATGGTATCAGAGTTAATCCTAATTAGATAAACTACAGAATACAACGGTCATGTACCTCACTCTCTCTCTCTCTCAGGTATTTGATCTCCTCATTAGAGGAGATGTTAAAATGACCTACAAAGTACTGTGAGTCACACACCTTGATCCCTCAAGTTTTTAAGCCCTCCATTAGAGGATGCGTTAAAATGTTCTATATAGTACAACAGGTCAAATACCTCGTACTAAACTTTGTGCCTTTCATTGGAGGCTCTGTGTTAACAGTTTTGTATAAGGTTTCTTGTCAAATTCATTATAATATTTGAACAAAAAAAGGAAAAAGACTAAAAAAAAGAGTGATGAAAAAGAGGAGTAAAATCTAGCAGATCATTTCATTTGATACTTTGCATATACATATCTATTATACGAGTTCCTCAAGATAAAAATCTCTGACTTTCCTCTTGTTACTTTTTAAAGATAGCTGCTGATGTTAAGGTTATTTCAGGTTTTTTACCCCTCGGCTGACTCCGGCCCGGAGGGGTATTGTTGTCACCTGCGTGTCCGTCTGTCGTCCGTCGTCCGTCGTCCGTCCATGATTTTGTCCGGGCCAGTACTCGGCAACTAATGATCGCAGCTTCACCAAATTTGGTATGGTAACTCACTATGACCCATAGATGTGCAACATTAGGTTTTTTGCTGGATTTCACTGTTGACCTTAGCGCTGTGACCTTGACCCTGGAAATCTTGTCCGGGTGACATTTTCCAGGCCAGTACTCGGCAACTAATCATCACAGCTTCACCAAATTTGGTATGGTAACTCACTATAACCCATAGATGTGCAACGTCAGGTTTTTTGCTGGACTTGACCTTTGACCTTAGCTCTGTGACCTTGACCCTGGAAATCTTGTCCGGGTCAGTACTCGGCAACTAATCATCACAGCTTCACCAAATTTGGTATGGTAACTCACTATGACCCATAGATGTGCATCGTTAGGTTTTTTGCTGGATTTGACCTTTGACCTTAGCGCTGTGACCTTGACCCTGGAAATCTTGCCCAGGTCAGTACTCGGCAACTAATTCTCGCAGCTTCACCAAATTTGGTATGGTAACCCACTATGACCCATAGATGTGCAATGCCAGGTTTTTTGCTGGATTTGACCTTTGACCTTAGCGCTGTGACCTTGACCCTGGAAATCTTGCCCGGGTCAGTACTCGGCAACTAATCATCGCAGCTTCACCAAATTTGGTATGGTAACTCACTATGACCCATAGATGTGCATCGTCAGGTTTTTTGCTGGATTTGACCTTTCACCTTAGCTCTGTGACCTTGACCCTGGTAATCTTGTCCGGGTCAGTACTTGGCAACTAATTCTCGCAGCTTCACCAAATTTGGTATGGTAACTCACTATGACCCATAGATGTGCAATGTCAGGGTTTTTGCTGGATTTGACCTATGACCTTAGCTCTGTGACCTTGACCCTGGAAATCTTGTCCGGGTCAGTACTCAGCAACTAATTCTCGCAGCTTCACCAAATTTGGTATGGTAACTCACTATGACCCATAGATGTGCAATGCCAGGTTTTTTGCTGGATTTGACCTTTGACCTTAGCTCTCTGCCCTTGACTGTGGAAATCTTGTCCAGGTCAGTACTCGGCAACTAATTCTCGCAGCTTCACCAAATTTGGTATGGTAACTCACTATCACACACATCTGTGCAATGTCATGTTTTTTGCTGGATTTCACCTTTGACCTTTGCGCTGTGACCTTGAGGCAGGAAATCTTATATGGGTCAGTACGCAGCAACTACTGATCGCAGCTTCACCAAATTTGGTATGGTAACTCACTGTGACACATAGAAGTGCAACGTCACCTTTTTTGCTGGATTTGACCTTTGACCTTAACGCTGTGACGTTGAGGCAGGAAATCGTGTCCGGGCCGAGGGGTATTCAGCAACGCGTTATGTTTATTTATTTTTATTGATATGAATGTTTCTCATAGTGACTTTATATGTTGCAGCTAAATGAGGGTCTGTTTGCACCTTAGTAAAATCTAAAATCTAAGGGTTTGGCAATAGGTAAATATGAACCCTAATTTACAGGTGTTATTTCCAAGTTAACTACATACTATCTACCTCCTCTCTTATAGTTATGAGTTCACATGTTCAATTATAACACTAAATATAGGAGGAAAAGTTAAAATGTTTCACAATTTTTTTAAATGACAATTTATAGTGTTAGATGGGGCAATATTACAGTGCTTAGTTCCAAAACAGTCACACTTTTCAAGTTAATCTTAAACCACACTTTTTTATGTCCTTTTTTCAGATTCAGATTCAGATTCAGAAAACTTTATTTGTCCTAAAAAAGGCAATTCAGTTTCTCCAGTCTACCGGGGCACAAACACAAACACCAAATTGCAACAGCAGCAAACAACAGCGTGTCAGAGGTAATCAGCCAGCATATAGGCAAGAGGTGCACACAAGGGCTAAGTACAATTCAAGTGCAGTGCAGGTTCATGAATTAGTACCATGCATGAAGAAAAAAAACTTAAATAAATAAAAATAAATTAATTAATTAATAATAATTATAATAATAATAAAGAGTCAGACAGCAGCTCTCCCAGAAGCTTTGTCACAAAAAAAAGACACCTGAACAAGTCAAGTTATCATAAATCACACACACATATTCATTTAAAACAAACTTCTGTCGGCATTCAGCAGCCTGATAGCAGAAGGAATGAAGGACTTTGAATATCTGTTGGTTTTCCTGGGGGGCGCTTTAAAACATCGACCTGAGGTCATTACAATGAACTCACTGGACAGGATGTGGTCAGGTTGCCTCACTATTACTTTTGCCTTCTGGGCCACACATTTCTCCCAGAGGGAATGCAAGTCTTTCTGCTGGACTCCAATTATTTTAGAGCAGACATTAACAATATGACATAAGCTGTTCCTATCTTTCACTGATAGGCCATTATACCAGCAGATAAATGAGAAATGATAATTTTTCAGTTCTAAGTTCTCCTTTGTTTCACTTAATGCTAGGCGTCTGAGATATTCTATTAAAAGAAAATCAACCTTCCTATTTTACAAAAATGAAAAATCACAATGTGTTCTCCCACAGGAAACACATTTGAATGACACGGATGAAAAATTCTGGTCAAATCAATGGGACGACAAAATTCTGTTTAGCCACGGCACAAACAGATCAGCAGGAGTGGCCATACTCTTAAATAACTTCCCTGGGAAATTTTTGGCTACAAATAGGGACCCTTTAGGTCACTGGATAATTTGTATTATGGAAGCAAATGATGATTTTCTAATCCTAGGAAATATTTACGGTTACAATAACCTTAATCAGAACAAGAAGATGATTCCTGAAATCACAGAGACTGTTGAAAACCTTTACCAAAGATATCCCACCCAAAATCTAATATTTGGTGGCGATTATAATATGGTACTAGATGAATGGCTGGATAGATACCCTTCAAAATACCAAAGTCAATTTTACAATCCTGTTCTACTTGACTTTTGTAGTGTTTTTAACCTGATAGACATGTGGCGTATTGATAATCCAAATACCCATACTTATACATGTTCAAACCTGATGGTTCAATCAAATCCAGAATCGACTTTTGGCTGTTGTCAGATACAGGTCCTGGGCTTAAATCAAATGCCACAATTTTGGCTGCACCTTTAACAGATCACTGCATGATTAAGCTTAACTCTACACCCTCAAACACATGCTTTAAATGAGGATATTGGAAGTTAAATTCAAACCTCCTAAAAATGAACCTTTTTGCCAAGAGATTACTGCTACAATAAATAATTTAATTACAGATTCTAACATTGAAACTTACACAGGTAAATGGGAGTATCTGAAATATAAAGTTTGCCAGATTTCCGTTTCCAAAAGTAAAATATTATGCAGGGATAGTAAGAAAAAAGAGCTGGAAATCATTAAAGAAATAAACTGTATATTTAATAAACCATCTTTAAATGAGAATGACCAACAAAAGCTTTAAATTTTACAATCCTCATTAGATAATATTTACATTTCCAAAGGTGCATATATTAGATCGAGAGCGAAGTGGATAGAAGAAGGTGAGAGAAGCTCAGCATATTTTTGTAAACTGGAAACAAAGAGACAAGAACGGAATGCAATAAGAGCATTACTAATAGACAATCAGGAATGCACAGATCCTGTTTTGATTTCAAAGGAAATTTTCAAATTCTACGGTAAACTGTATTCATCCTCTTATTCATCCACAGATGCTGATGCTTTCTTTGAGCATGTTAAGGATTGGACCCCCAGAATTGATGAGTGTTTCAAAAGCTTATGTGAGGCAGATATCAATATGGAAGAAGTGGAAAAGGCATGAAATGCTTAGCACTGGACAAATCTCCAGGATCAGACGGCCTTACTAGTAATTTCTATAGGCACTTCTGGGAACATATTAAACACCTTATTTTCCATATGCTTAAAGAAATGTCTGAATCCCACATTCTTCCAACTACTATGAAGCAGGGATTACTCACACTCATCTCTAAACCTGGTAAAGATCCTAAACTTGTGGACAATCTTAGACCCATAACATTGCTTCATAATGATTATAAAATTTTAACCCATATATATGCTAACACAGGGGTTCCCAAACTCGGTCCTGGCGCCTCCCTGTGTATGCTGGTTTTTGCTCCACCCTGGTTTGCAATCATAGGATTTTAACAAGCTGTTAATTTGTCTTAATTAGGTGTATTTTTGTTCAGAGCCGCAATTTATCCTCTCTTGACAAACAGTATTTTGACAGATATGCATATAAACTGTGAGGAATAAATTCCGCATCCACATTGTAATATATGAGAAACAACTGCATAAAAAGAGGGAAAAAATGTACCCAATCAGAGGAAAAAATCAATGGGTTCCTAATTGGTGAAACTGAGGGCACATGGTTTCAAAAACTAACAATTTACTAAACAAGCAGATGACAGAGTCAAACCTGTTTCATGTTATGTTTTTGTCATTGAGTGCAAGCAATTTATTTTGAAAGAATTCTAATCACCTGTCTTCAGCAACCTAATTTGGAGGTTACTGATTTTCTCAGTACCTGATTTTATCCGTTTAAAAATGGTATTACCTGAAATTGCTTGCCACACGGGAAAAAAAAAAAAAAAAAACAAACAAACAAACAAAAAAAAAACTTTATATGCAAGGGTCTTTTATTCGGTCTTTTATTCTTCATGGCACAAATGGATATTTCTATTAAAATTTGGCTTAAAACAGCAAATAACATATTTAAACACAAAATGCACCCAATTTGGACAAATTAACAGCTTGTTAAAGTCCTATGATGGCAATTATGGTTGGGACAAAAACCAGCATACACAGGGAGGCCCCAGGACCGAGTTTGGGAACCCCTGTGCTAACAGATTAAAATCTGGCATCACACAAATCATCTCAGACACACAATCTGGTTTTATAAAAGGACGTTCAATTCATAATAACATACGGCTTGTGCTTGACTTATTGGAATACAATCATTTAATTGAAGAAGAGGGTTTTATTTTATTCTTAAATTTTTTTAAAGCATTCAACACATTTGAACACAAATTTATTTTTCAGCACCTTAAAATTATTTGGCTTTGGAGAAAATTTCATTAATGTGATTAAATTAATTTACAGTGATACAAATAGTACAGTCTTATTACCACAAGGTACGTGTCCGAGATTCTCAATTAATAAAGGTATTGCACAAGGATGCCCTATCTCCCCTTTACTTTTTATCGCAGCAGCGGAAATGCTCTCAATTCTTTTTAAAAATACAGACTTCGAAAAATTTATAGTAATGTGCAGATATTTAGCAATCAGCCAACTGGCAGACGACACAACCATCTTCATGAAAAACAGCGACCAAATCCCAAAAGTCATCAAGACAATTGAATTTTTTTCTAAAGCTTCAGGCTTAAACTTGAACCTCAAAAAATGTGAACTACTGCCAATACATAACTCACCTCTAACAACAATTCTTAATATCCCTGTCAAATCAACAATTAAATACCTAGGCATACACATCACCAAGGATAATGATGCACTAGATAATCTCAACATTTGGAACAATTTGGATAAGTGTAAATCATACTTGAACCTTTGGTTTCAAAGGGACATTTCTATTATTGGACGAATTTTCCTCACAAAAATGGAATGTCTTTCACGATTCATTTACCCGGCCTACTCTCTGTCTCTCTCCAAAAGAGTGATCAAGTCTATAAACCAGGCTAATTTTAATAATATGTGGAATAGAAAAACGCACTACATCAGGAAAGGAACTCTGGTCAAAGGATATGAGGAGGGAGGTCTTAAAGCCATTGATATAGATTGTGTTAACGGGACTATTAAAATTAATTGGTTATGTTCCTTTTTGAAAAATGAAAACAGTATGTGGTTCCATATCCTAAATTACATTTTTAATGAGTTAGGAGGCATTAACCTCTTAATTAGATGTGACTATGACCTGAACAAGCTCCCTATCAAATTATCTGCCTTCCATCAACAGGCTTTGCAATATTGGAAAATGATGTACAAACATAATTTTAGT
Source organism: Gymnothorax javanicus (assembly GCA_029692085.1). NCBI lineage: Eukaryota > Metazoa > Chordata > Actinopteri > Anguilliformes > Muraenidae > Gymnothorax > Gymnothorax javanicus. Next base: position 42,483,579 of record CM056203.1, read on the forward strand.
CCCCACAATACCCCATTTTGGAACTGTAGATATATTTTAGTCAGGAATAAATCCATTTGTTATAAAAACTGGCTAGAGAAAGGAATTTGGTCGGTATTGCACCTCATGGATAATAACGGAAGTATTTGTACCCTTTGAAGTTTTCTGTTCCAATTTTAATCTGAATAATAGAAAGCAGTACAAGCAATCCCTCAATCTATACTTCTGATGTCTTATAATTTATTACAAAGTAATGTAATTCAAACTCTTCCCTCGCTTTTTGTGAAGGGGCACAACATTAATAACCCAAAATTACCTAATATTACAATTCAGCAAACCCTTGTTAAAGAACTGTTTCCATTCTTATCAAACAGAACTACAATTCTGTTGATTCTGACCTCTTGGCTGTGCTGTAGCGCTGTTCGTTGGTTTTCATTCTGCTTGGGTTGAGGCAGAGTAAGACGTGTGGAGTGATTGAAGCTGAAGATTTACTATTGTGCAAACGGGGTTTCTGAATATAATTTGTGTGTTAAAGCGCAAACATTAATAGAGATCAGATGATTTGCTCCCAAGGTATAACCTTTGTCACAATAGGGGCAGGGAGAATCTTCCCCCCGTCTTCTTTTTCCCCTTTTTCCCCCCTTGTAACAACTCGGTGAGCAAACAGCCAAATTAAGTCGCTAATCTGGTCAAACAAAGGTGACGGGGGTTTTTTGAGGTTTTTTTTGGGGGGTTTCAGTCTCCCGGGAGCAAAGTAAGGTAAAGTAAAATAAATTTAAACGCTAAATTTAAAGAATAAATTAAACGCTAAATAATTGTCTAACTAAGTGAATTGTGTGATATACAAAGTAAAACAGTTGTTTTCAAGGACTGTCACTGTCGCTACACTGTCGCCTGGTTTTTCTGTAGCTGATTTAGCTTATGAACCTTAGTAAGCTCTCAACGCCAAGAATATATCAAATTACCGGGATATCCAACTATAACCCGGCTTGGTTTCATACTTGTTGGCTTGCCTTTCATACAGTCTTCTAGCCAATAAATATTGACGTTCACCGGGGTTTTTTTTAGTCCCCTTCGTTCTCTACTGCATTACCGCATAAACGCATTGCCAAACTTGAATATTAACGTGAGCCGGGGTTTTTGTCTTTTTAGCATTTTATTATTATCGAAAGGCTCTTCTGATTAAACACATTGCAAATTACGTTATCTTTGTATTTCCCTCCGGTTGCTGTGCCTTGATCAGCTGATTAAAGTTTAACTGCTGGTTTGAGTGCTTAGCAACAGCTTGTTGGGGGAGATACCGTGTATAGTTCGCTTACAAAGTAAACGAGTTGTTTATTCGGTCCATTTTAATTAAAGGGAACTGAGGCTTTACACTTATCTCGGCTACCCTTGGTTGTATTTGTGGCTAGCAAGCTAGATTGTTACTGTTTGCATTTTTGGCTGGGGATCTGAGATTTAGTATTTAGTTAGTAGGGCAGCAGTCACTTGAGTCGTCCATTTGGTTAGGTTGGAATTTAAACAGAGAGCTTTACCGGAGTGCTCCGCCTCCTCCCTCCTCCAGTTTCTCCTGGGCATTGTAGCCAGTCTTTTTTATCTGGGTTCTCAGCTAAGCCCTGTGATATTTTTAGGTTAGTATATTAATAGTACCGGGACTAGATAAACTAAAGTTGGCTTATTAGGAGTGGTTATTATCTATAGAGTTTCTCAATTTGGTATTTCATTTCAGTTAACTGAAACTAAGCCCCTGTTAAAAGAGCCTTATTATCCATTTACATAGTTTCCCCACGGTTTCTATTGTGACTGCTGCTTAGGGCTTCTCAGGTTAATAAATTATGGTTTCTGAGCTTTTGTCTTGGCATTAGTATTTTTCTTTTATCAGTCATTAGGTAGGGAGTTCAAAATGTGGCCAAAACTATGTGACGGTTGCAGGATGATCGCACTTTTGGAAAGAGATTTCCAGGGTGGGTTTGTCTGTCACCGGTGCCAGCTAATTGAGCATCTGGAGAGCAAGATCCTTGATCTTCAGGGCCAGTTGGCGGCGCGCGACATAGTTCAAGAATCAGTAGAGTTCCTAGAGGAACTAAGTAGTATGTCGTTTAGAGAAATGGTTTGTACGCCAAAGCAGGGTGGTGTGGGGACCCCAGAGTAGGCAGGGAGAGAAAATTGGGTGACGGTAGGTCGACAGCGCAGGAAAGGGCGTGCACGCCGTACAGCGACAGCTCCTCCAGTGGTTGAGGTATCCAACTGATTCCGGCCCTTGCAGGAACTCGAATTGGCCCCTGACCCTGAGAGTGAGGGGACTGATGAGCAGCAGGGCACCCTGTTGGCCTCTACCCCTCAGAAAAGAGAGTTATTGATAGTGGGGGACTCAATACTTAGAGGAATAGACAGTTTAGTCTGTTCACGCGACAAGGAGTCTCGTACGGTGTGTTGCCTGCCTGGTGCCCAGGTAGGAGACCTCCTAGAGTGTGCGGACAAGCTCCTGGCCAGAGCGGGGAGGGATCCAGTTGTCATGGTCCATGTTGGGACAAATAATATAGCTAAGGGTAGGTTTGAGGTTCTGCAAGGCAAATTTGTTGAATTAGCTGAAAAGCTTAGGAGCAGATCAACCACGGTAGTGTTCTCCGGGATTCTACCGGTACCACGTGCAAGCAGAGGGAAGCAGAATTTTATCTGGAGGTTTAACACGTGGCTACGAACCTGGTGTAGGAAAGAGGGGTATAGGTTTATGGGGCACTGGAACTACTTCTGGGACAGGGGTGACCTGTTCAAGCCAGATGGGCTACACCTGAACCGGACGGGTACCTTTGCACTGGGTCAGCGTATGTTGAGGGTAGCAGAGAGTTATTTAAACTAGGGACTTGGGGGGCAGGGAGGTTAGAGAGTGTTATACAGAGGGAAATGCAGACTGCCCTGATGGAAGCTGACAGCGTTACACGCACTATTGATGATATATTTTTAAAGCAAAAAAGCGTAGTGAGGGGCTTTGAGCAGCGGGCACATGGGAAATCGAAGGCGAAGAGCGTTCGTGATAACCTAAAATGTTTTTATCTAAATGCAAGAAGCATTAAAAATACATTTCGAGAACTTGAGGCCGTTATGATTAGTAAAGGCTATGACATAGTTGGGATTACAGAGACATGGCTTAGTGAAGAGGATGGAGATGAATATAATGTACAAAACCCAAAACCAGTGAAGTTGGCACGTTGTGTAAATCGTAAATAAAAACAGAATACAATGATTTGCAAATCCTTTTCAACCTATATTCAATTGAATACACTGCAAAGACAAGTTACTTAATGTTCGAACAGGTAAACTTTGTAATTTTTTGCAAATATTAGCTCATTTGGAATTTGATGCCTGCAACATGTTTCAAAAAAGCTGGCACAAGTGGCAAAAAAGACTGAGAGAGTTGAGGAATGCTCATCAAACACTTATTTGGAACATCCCACAGGTGAACGGGCTAATTGGGAACAGGTGGGTGCCATGATTGGGTATAAAAGCAGCTTCCTGAAATGCTCAGTCATTCACAAACAAGGATGGGGCGAGGGTCACCACTTAGTGAACAAATGCGTGAGCTGATTGTCGAACAGTTTAAAAACAACATTCCTCAACGAGCTATTGCAAGAAATTTAGGATTTCATCATCTACGGTCCGTAATATCGTCAAAAGGTTCAGAGAATCTGGAGAAATCACTGCACGAAGTTTACAAGGCCGAAAACCAACATTGAATGCCGTGACTTCGATCCTCAGCCGGTACTGCATCAAAAACCGACATCAGTGTGTAAAGGACATCACCACATGGGCTCAGGAACACTTCAGAAAACCACTGTCAGTAACTACAGTTCGTCGCTACATCTGCAAGTGCAAGTTAAAACTCTACAATGCAAAGAAAGCCATTTATCAACAGCACCCAGAACGCCGCCCGGCCGGGCTGGGCCCAAGCTCATCTAAGATGGACTGATGCAAAGTGGAAAAGTGTTCTGTGGTCTGACGAGTCCACATTTCAAATTGTTTTTGGAAACTGTGGACGTCGTGGTCCTCCGGACCAAAGAGGAAAAGAACCATCCGGACTGTTATAGGCGCAAAGTTCAAAAGCCAGCATCTGTGATGGTATGGAGGTGTATTAGTGCCCAAGGCATGGGCAACTTACACATATGTGAAGGCACCATTAATGCTGAAAGGTACATACAGGTTTTGGAGCAACATATGTTGCCATCCAAGCAACGTCTTTTTCATGGACGCCCTGCTTATTTCAGCAAGACAATGCCAAGCCACATTCTGCACGTGTTACAACAGCATGGCTCCGTAGTAAAAGAGTGCGGGTACTAGACTGGCCTGCCTGTAGTCCAGACCTGTCTCCCATTGAAAATGTGTGGTGCATTATGAAGCGTAAAATACGACAACGGAGACCCGGACTGTTGAACAACTTAAGCTGTACATCAAGCAAGAATGGGAAAGAGTTCCACCTGAAAAGCTTCAAAAATTGGTCTCCTCAGTTCCCAAACGTTTACTGAGTGTCGTTAAAAGGAAAGGTGATGTAACACAGTGGTAAAAAAGGCCCTGTGCCAACTTTTTTTGCAGTGTGTTGCTGCCTTTAAATTCTAAGTTAATGATTATTTGCAAAAAAAAAATAAAGTTTCTCAGTTTGAACATTAAACATCTTGTCTTTGCAGTGTATTCAATTGAATATAAGTTGAAAAGGATTTGCAAATCATTGTATTCTGTTTTTATCTACGATTTACATAACGTGCCAACTTCACTGGTTTTGGGTTTGTAGATGGTTATAAGCTCTTTAGGAAGGATAGATGCAATAGGCGAAGAGAGGGCGTAGCACTTTATGTGAACGAAAACATAAATGTGCAGGAAATTCCTGAAATTGAACATTCCTTGCCCTGTGAAGATATCTGAGTCAGGCTCACTGGCAAACATGAGACTGGTTTAAACATAGGTGTATGCTATCGACCACCAGCTTTGGATAGTACTGTCAATGAAATGCTCTTTAAGAGGATTACGCAAGCTTGTAGAGGAGGAGGGACTATTATTATGGGAGACTTATATTATCCTGGTATTGATTGGGAAATGGTGAAAGGACAGGGTAGAGGGGAGGAAGAATTTCTAGATGTCATAAATGATAATTTTTTGGTGCAGTATGTTAATAAACCTACAAGAGAGAAGGCAATTTTAGACTTAGGGCTCTATCTTTCACACTACCTTACCCGTTGCCACTACCCGCAACCCGTGAATTACGCATTTAGCAGCTTCCACTAGCCCTAAATGATATCTTGCGACCACACTACCCGCTATGCATTATGCCGAATCCTTTATATGTGCCCGGAGGTGTGCCCGTGGGCGTGTTTATGCGCTTTCCCTACAATTGCTATCTTGACCACACACGCTAGGGAAAGCGTATAGCGGGTCCTAAAACCACCCGCTACCCGCATTTGGGCTTTCACAAGAGCGCTATGCACTAGCACTCAGCAACGGAAATTCTTTTCCAGCGAGAGCGACATTTCAGAACTCTCTTGCGAATGAAGGTAATTTCGGCAACAAGTATGTACACCTGTTTTTGAAGCACGGTCACGCAACTTGCTGTAAAAAAATAGACAGCTGTCCGATTGGAAAATGTAAACAGACGAAACCACGTACTTGTCACCAGAATTACCTTCATTTGATGAAGAGTTCTGAAATGCCGCTCTCGCTGGGGGAAAAAAAAAGTTACGTCGCTGAGTGCCAGTGCATATACTTAATTTTATTTTTATTTGTTCTATGCTTCATTTCAGACGAGAGAGGGAGTTGGAAGTGCATGGCAAAACGCATTTTTTTTTTTTTTTTTTTTTTTGAAGTTTCCATCACAAAAGGGGTAGGCTTGATTTTTTTTTTTTTTACTACATACAAAATATTAAACAATATGTCAATGTCAAATAATAATAATAATAATAATAATAATAATACAATTCATGACTAACTTAACAAAAACAGATCCTCCCCTGACTGGATTTGACCTCATGCACGGGCAATTTAACTTCGTCAACGGAGAAACGAGGCGACCTTCCTCTCTCCATCACGGATTTCGGTTTGAGGATTAGGGATAGCGCAGCCTGCTCCGAAAGGCAGTGGCACCTGGCACACTGATTGGTTTAACTGGCGTAACGCCCAAACCACGCCTATGCATAATGTAACGGGTAGCGCTGGTGTTTTAGGGATATAGGCAGGTGTGCAAGATAGCAACTTTCGCGGTGGAACGCCTCTTACGCAATGCGAAATCCCCAAATAACGGGTTTAGGGACTCTGGCATAAGATAGGGCCCTTAGTGCTCTGTAATGACCCAGATAGAATTAGCAATGTTGAGGCACGGGAGCCACTTGGGACAAGTGATCACTCTACTGTTAATTTTGAGGTTTTTTGGGAAGTTAAAAAGGTGTCTTCAAAAACAAAAATTTTCAATTTTAGGTGAGCAAACTTTGACAGGATGCGCTCATATCTAAGTGAAATAAAATGGGAGACACTCCTGGACTGTGAGTCTGCAAATGAGATGTGGGAAAGATTTAAGGGGGTTTTACTTGATTCACAATGCAAATTCATTCCAAAGGTGTCCAAAAGTAAGCTGAAAAAGCAGAATCCCCAGTGGATGACCGCAGCTATTCAGAGGAGTTTGAGGGAAAAGAGGAATCTTTATAAGATGTACATAGAGGATAACAATGAGATTACTAAGGCTGAATACTGTAAAATGCGGCTGCGGTCAAAAAAAGAGCTGAGGAATGCTGGAAGACTGTATGAAAGACAAATTGCAGAGGGGGCAAAAACTAACCCTAAGTGCTTCTTTCAGTACTGTAACAGAAAAAGGAAAGTCAAAGAGCAGGTTAAGTGCATAAAGAATAAAAATGGATCGCTGCTATATGATAACAAGGATATTGCGGATACCTTAAACAATTTCTTTGGTGAGAATTTTACCTTAGAGCGGGTCTTTATTCGGCCAGAGGGCACGTCCAATGCTCAAGATTATTTAGTGGAAATTGAGGTTAGGGATAACGAAGTATTAGACAAGTTGCATAAACTAAAGGCAGATAAGGCGGCGGGTCCTGATGGCTTATATCCTAGAGTGCTCAGGGAAGTGAGTGCGATCATCTTTAAGCTGCTATCCGCCATCTTTAGACAGTCTTTAGAAACTGGAGAAATACCAAATGATTGGAAACAGGGCAATATAATACCAAGATATAAGAAAAGGGACCGTACTGAGCCAGGTAATTACAGGCCAGTCAGTTTAACTTGCATTGCGTGCAAAATATTGGAATCTATCATACAAGATGAGCTGGACTTATTTCTTGAACGTAACAATATCTTGAGGGATAGCCAACATGGTTTCCGTAAAGGAAGGTCATGCCTGACAAACCTGTTGGAATTTTTTGAAGAGGTCACCAAGACTTATGACCAGAGCAAGGCTTATGACATCATATATTTGGATTTTCAGAAAGCATTTGACACAGTACCGCAAAAGAGACTAATTTTTAAAATGAGCTCCATTGGAGTTACAGGAGGTATTCTGAAGTGGATTCAAAACTGGTTGCAGGACAGAACACGAAGAGTGGTGGTCAGTGGTATCTCATCTGAGCTAGGTATGGTGGGTGGTGGGAAGTGGCGCCCCCCAGGGATCGGTGTTGGGACCCCTGCTGCTCCTCATCTACATTAATGGCCTGGATAGGAATATTGAGAGCAGATTAGTTAAATTTGCAGATGATACTAAATTGGGAGGTTTGGCAAATAGTTTAGAGTCCACTAAAGTGATTCAGGATGATTTAGATAGAATCCAGAATTGGGCAGGAATGTGGCAAATGAAATTTAATGTAGCGAAATGTAAAGTTGTACATGTAGGTAAAAAAAACATTAGATGGGATTACTTCATGGGAGGTTTTAAACTGGAATGTGCTTCACACGAGAAAGATCTGGGAGTGATTGTTGACCAAACCCTCACAGGCTCTAGCCATTGTGCCGTAGCAAAAAAGCCAATCGGATGCTGGGATACATTGCCAAAAGTATTGAGTTCAAATCCAAGGAGGTGATGCTTCTTTTGTACAACACATTCGTCAGACCACATCTAGACTATTGTGTACAGTTCTGGGGACCATACTTTAAGAAAGACATAGATGCTCTAGAGAAAGTTCAGTGAAGAGCCACAAAGCTAATTCCGGGTATAAAAGATGAAAGCTATGAGAAAAGGCTGAAGATCCTTAATCTCTTTAGTCTTAGGAAAAGGAGACTAAGGGGTGATCTGATTGAGGTCTTTAAATATGTTAAAGGGATTAACAAAGTGAATTATGTAGGATTCCTTCAACCAAGTGTTGTTAGTAGAACTCGGGGTCACAAATGGAAGCTGACCAAAGGTAAATTTAGCACTGATATTCAGAAATATTTCTTCACCCAAAGAGTAATTTCGGTGTGGAACAGCTTGCCTGACCATATTGTTGAGGCAGAGACCTTGGGAGTTTTCAAGAGCAGGCTTGACTTAAAGCTAGATACCACTGAGTCATTGAGTATCTGAAGTGATATATTCACGATAGTATAAAGAAACTGGCGAGCCTAGTTGGGCTGAATGGCTTGTTCTCGCCATTCACGTTATGTTATAAATGAATCATGGAGTTACAAAAGGGCCCAACTCCACCAAGGTATTTTTTTCAGGGGAGCATTTTTTCTGTTTGCTGTTAATGCTATAAAAGGAAATTTCAAACAGCCAAGTGTAACGTGTTAAGGCCAAACAGAGGTTTATTTAGGCTGAACATGAAGTATACTGCCTGTCACATAAAATAATGGTAGCACTTGAAACATGGCGGAGTTGGGCCCTTTTGTAATTAAACGGACAAAATGAAAGGACTACAATGATCAATGATGATCTTGAGAATGACTTCTGTTGTAGGAATTTTGATTTTATATTCCTGATGTTACCTTCTCAAAAAGACAGAGACAAAGGAATTAATATTTCCAAGCCAAAGGTCAGTTTACTTTTTCTGCAGAAAAAGGATCCCCGCCACATGCGAGAACTCTCGTTACAGGCAAGAGCACGGATAACCAAAAAGGATTTTGCTGTGGTTTAAGTAAGAGTCCATCTTGACATCCTCCTCCCCCTCGAGCTGGTTTACGCATTATGGTATCAACAGGAATGTTGCAGACGCACACAGCCCATGTAAAGCCGGCCCCGGAGTATGCATACATCGTATCGTTCGGCATCCCAGGCTCAACTTGTACTGTTCTTCCTGAGAACACATAAACTTGAGAGAGAGAAAGAGAACATCTTGGCCCTGTCAGGACTGCATGGCTCCAGATAAACGATAAGCAATTACGCATTGTTCAAATTTGTGGAAGCTACAGCTATGAAGGCCTAGGCTAATCAGAAACAGGCAAGAGTACACTACCATAGCCCAAGAAAATTTGAGCCAGAGCAAGCAAGGATAAACAATTAATAATAATTAAATGAATCAATATAAAAATGACTCCACACTTCCTTCCCAGCTAAGGTGAAGGAGTTCAAGCAGTCCCGGCGACAACTGCAAAAGGGAGCATTTTGGTAAGAGGTGTCCTGGTTGGCACTATGTCCATACTGTGATGTATCTCCCAAAATCATGGAGATGGGACCTTTGGTAACTCAATGACCAAAGCCACTGTATGCCACTAGTGGGCCATGCATGCATGTAATGTATGTGTACATTGAGGCCTACAGCAATGATGAATGAGTATAGCAACAAAATCACTATCACACAAACCTGCACTTATCTCCTGTTTTTCTTTCATTCTTCACTTAACATAACATAACATAACATAACATGAATGACGAGAACAGGCCATTCAGCCCAACTACGCTCGCCAGTTTTTTATACTATTGTGAATACATCCCTTCAGATACTCAATGACTCAATGGTATCTAGCTTTAAGTCAAGCCTACTCTTGAAAACCCCCAAGGTCACTTCCCCCTTCCTATTTTCATACTCCTTGCCTTCTGCTCTTAGCCTTTTGGACTTATTTGTTTTCCATTCTCTCTCATTTCTCTTCCTTTTTGGTCTATTTCATCCTCAGAATCGGACGTGTTGTTCTGTGGGCGCTTCCATGTTTGAACTGGTGCTGCCATCTAGCGGCCACCAGTAAAATTCGTTGAAGAGGGGCCCAACTCCTGGACTTGGGCCGTTCTTCAACTCAAAGCTAAACAACTCACCTCAGTTAACAGCTTTATGCACTGGAGTTGGGCCTTTCTTCAATTCATTTTCATGGGTCTTAACCCAATATACAAGATAGGCAGATAACCTGGATCTCTCAAAAAATCATGGAGTTGGGCCCTTTTGTAACTCCATGATTCAAATAGGCCCAACACCATAGAATTAAAAATATCCTCAAACCGTGATTTTTGCACCACCATGCTTCGCTGTCTTCTCAGTAAACTGTCGCTTGAATTCAGTACCCAGGGGTCATCTGATATACTGTCAGCGACCACTAGACCCAAAAAGAACAATTCTACTCTCATCTGTCCACAGAATGTTATTTCTCGTTGGGCCAATTGATGTGTTCCTTGGCAAATTTTTTTTTTTTAACACTGTGTATCTTTGTAAATGCCATTGTAATCCATTATGGTAGTAAAACCATCAGTGATGGCGATCTGTTGTTGAAGCTCCTCTGTGATTATCCATGATTTATACAGTCCAAAACATTTATAATTAACTGAAATAAAAGTTTCTGCCAGTGCGGTGCACTAGTGGTCACCAAGTTGTTCAGAAACAGTGGTTGTTTCAAAAGTTTCAAAACTGTTTTAAAGGTTTGAAATTGCCATCTCTACCCCCTGCCAACTTTTCTTGAAGTCCGTTGTCATCATTAGATAAGCAATCACTTTCATTGAACAATTGCATTCAAAAGTAAAATCATCAAATATTTTGTTGTGTTTTCAATGTAGTAGTGGGAGAACGGACTTTTTAAATCGCTCCTTTTTGATTTGATTTGCATTTTACATAATGCACCAATTTTTTTGGGAATAATTGTCATAGGTATAATGTCAATTTTTAATATGCCATAGAACATGGTATTGTTATATTACCATATTAGCATACACATTGCGTATAATGTAGTTCTAAGATACATATTTTTGTCATATTGGATAAAGGAGAAACTCACATGCTTACATGCAATGGGATGCAAATGTATAATTTCAATTTACTTATGTGTGTTTTGTGAATTTTGGTTTTAAGAAAATGAAGAAAAGTCAGTCAATACGAGTTCTATTTACAATTCTACAATTTTTCTCTAAAAAACAAACTGAAAATCCAAGATCAAAGTTTTTTAAGTACACCGTTGCACCTAAAGTGAAAGAAGTCCACTTCAAGAGTATGAATGATATATATCCTTCTGCTCAATTTTTAAGAAAATGCTTCAACTTAGACCACAACTGCTCATTTTGTGATGAGAACATTGAAACAACTGAACATTTATTTTATGAATGTAAATTTGTGAATGCTTTCTGGGAAGACTTTCATGACTGGTTATTTCCCAAATTGGCTAATTTCTCTATTCTAACAAAAGAAAATGTATTATGAGATATTGGTAAAAGATCCGTCCCATGATCTGGCTATCAACACATTTATCATTCTCGGGAAGTTTTTTATTCATAAAAATAGATTAATGAAAACAAGACCTAATTTTTTCATTTTTCAAAAGGAACTTTGTCATTATTTCTCAACCCTGAAATTCATGGAGAAGAAAAATGCAGTGAAGCTCTGCAGCTTAATAGAGGAGCTTAACCTTGCTGAAAAGCCCTAGCTCTCACCCTTTTTTTATTTAGTGTACTTTATTTTATTTTTTCCTCCCCTTAGATTTTATTTATGTAGTTTGTTTTATTAAATGTACAATAATCTGAGACTTGTCTGTTGCCTTTCTCCATTCTATGTTACAGAAAATGTACCATGCCATTTTGTATTGTACATCTGATGTCATATAAAATTTAAAAAAAATAAAAATTACACGGCACAAATTGCCAAGAAAATGTGTCGTCGGTGCAGACAGGTGAATGAGTTTGAGGGGAAATGACGAGCAACGCTGTTAATCTGGAACGCGCACGCACTATACACTCATTGGCTGAACTGCCGCAGTCAGAGCAACAGCTGGACAACCAAACTCGTGCACGAGCTGTCATCAAGCTCTAAGTAGCAGTTCTTAATTTACAGGCCCTCTTGAAAACTCGAACATGAAAGGAATGGCTTGAGACTCCAAATGCAGTTCAGCAAAGGCAGGGCGTTTATTAGGTGAGCTCATGGTCATACAGAACAGAAATCAAAGCCAGGCAACAGGAATGGTTTAGGCAAGGCAGAATCGTAAATCAAGGGACAAGCAGAAAGATCTATAAACCAGGATGTCAGTCCGCACAAAGACAGTAACACAGGGAAATACTAAAGGGATTGGATGGGGAAGGAAAAGGGGAGTTGGAGAGGATAAGGGTAGCACAAAGGAAATCTCTAACAAAGTTGGTACAATGGGAATAAAGGGTAAACGTGGTACTCACAATCACTATCTCAATCACACAACGCAAAACAACAACGTAAACAAGACTCACGGGAGAAATCACGAAATACAAACTTGCAGAAATCGAGAGAAAAGATGCAGAAACGAGACTTGACCAAAGCGAGCTTAGGCGGAAGAAACGAGTCGACAAGAAGCAGCAGGAAAGTGGGTCTTTTATACACAAACAAATTGAGTGGAGGCCCAGCTAAACTCAGAACAGGTGAGAGGAGAGGCGGATCTAGAAAAGCAAGGACGGTGATAGGAGAGAGAGAGAGGAAGTAGGTGGGATCCTAACTTTGAACTAACTAATCACCCGTGCCTAACTGAACTGCTCTAAGTGTGGATAGTCCAATCAGAACAGCAAGAGAGAAGGAAGAGGAATTACCAAACCGAAATGGAAAAGAAAGAGTGAGAATCTTTTAAAGACACCACACAAAGAAACGAGGAAAGTAAGACATGAGACTGCAAGCATTCATTCTCTAAACATGAAACATGTAACTCAGAATAAATATATAAATACAATAAATACACTAGAAATATGCTAGAATGGACTAAAACCAACTAAAACCAAGCATACAAACATCACTTCTTAACAGAACAGTTGCATCAGACAAAGAGCAAAATAATGAAGGATTACCGAATACATTTTCTTTTGTTTTCGCTTTATTTGGCAAGAAAAAAAATGCGCACTTTTCAATTGGTGTCTATGGAGCTCCCGCGTCTTTGGCCGCAAAAAATTGCATCCTTGGGAAATGCGGAAGCAGGAAGTTAACATGCTAACTGGCTGAAGCAAAGGTACTTCCTCGGTCTCTCTGGTTCTATTATATATCCCTATGGCTCTATTATATTACCTCCATGGCTGCATCCGAATAGAGACGACCATAGACAGTAAAGGAAGTGGACGGCGGGATGATGCTGTTCTCAACGGGAGCGCGATGAAGCTCAATGGGGACCCGCCTGATATCTAAAAATAGCCTGTACGTAAGGTGAACATCATTCTCCTAACCCAGAAGTAGGGCAAGCGAACAACGGGAGGCAATGTGCCGAGTTAGAAAAAATAGGTTTTTAGGCTATTTTATCAACTTTTATTTTAAATCTAACTTGTGTTGACAATGGGGACCTGGGGTGCGTTCCCAAAAGCATAGTTTTTTTTTTTTTACTACGCAAGCAACTTACGTAGTTCATCCATTCACTGTCAATGGCTCCTACTATGTAAGTTCGCACCTGTTCTTTCGAGAAACGCATTCCTGGCTCGGCAGAGCAGACCGAGCAATAGCAACAATGGCTCTGAAAAAATGCACTTCACCATCCACAGCTAACGGGAAAACACAGATAAGGGGCAGTCTAGATAACACAAACCGCGACAATAACAACCCTTTTTTCGTTTGCGCTTAGCCAGCTACAGAAATGCAAAAGCAACGTGTTCAATGCTCGAATCGCAGCAGGATAACGGGGGGAGACTTCGTATTCATAGTTTAATTTGTGACCCCTGTGACAGGTTTGTAACGGCAAGCTAGCTTGGTAACAGTTCGTTAACTTACTTGATAATACACTAGTTGTATGATTCTATGCTAGAATTTGAAGTTATTCCACCTATGTTGTTAGGATTTTCTTTTGCAGCGGCTGCAATTCATTTGTCCCGTATTGTTCATTTTGATTGCAAAGTAGGCATTTTTAGATCGCTAATGTGATGCGACACTGCTTATTTCAAACCTTGCAGTGTATGTAAAATATGTTGATGTTCAAGAATAATGCTAGGTAAGGGAACAAAGCTTCTGAAGACTACTAAAGGAGTTTTGTACACCTATCGCTGCTGGTGGGTCTACACACGTATCAGAAGGCAGCAAGTTAACCAGGTTACCTGGGCGTAAGTCGCAGCCTGGGACGGGGGAGAAAGGGAGGAGTGTGACTAAATTTACCGCTTGTCATTCGCCCATTCATTTAGTGTAATCAGTTAATATTCATCGATATATGCCTCGGGAGGAATAATTCTATTTTTGAACTACCTTTGAGCACACATTTCTGCTTCATTCCATGGAGAAAAAAACGAATAACTAGCAGTTTAGTGCTTCTCGTTTTCAATTGTTCTCTATGGCAGATGCCCAAAGCTTGCCCGACATCCGCATCATGTAATGATTATTCACGTTTTTTGTGATGTCATCCGGGCGGGTCTCCATTGAAAGAGTTTTCAGTTGAGCACCACGCCTACTGCGCAGGCTCGAAGTCAGCCCGTTGACGTAAACCAACGTCCTGAGAAGCGGTAACTCGTATGGTAGATGTACCCTACACATAATTCCCAGCGAGCAAGCGATTGCGTCTGTAAGTATAGTCTGATTCTGTTCGATGTTATTATGTTTTGCGAATTATTACTTCATAGGTACTTCACTTCGTTGGCGATGTAGCTCAATCGTCTACTGTCTATGATTCGTCTATGGGCTACTGGTCTAAACCGTACGGTTATTTACCTCCTGTGAGACAGAAAGTCGCCGGCATTTCACGTCACTTTTAGCCTAGCCTGGTGCCATCGGCTAAAAATGCTTATTATTAGACCATAACGCTACATACGAAGTAAAGACGTCTGCTACAAAATGTAGTGTCTCTGTAGAAAATATTGTCGCTGACATGAAGGATCATAATGTTTTTAGTGTAAAGTTATTTGATGTCAAAAGTCAGACAAAATGAATGGGGGTGAATGGAGAAGCTACCGCTAGGTGATCATCTGCTATCTTCCAGAGCGTTCAATTGAGCTTCAACTTCCGGGTGTATTCCTTTTTTTTTTTATTATGAAAATGGCATTTTACAGAAAAAAACACAATCACACATATAAACATTTACACAGGGGTTCAGTTACATAGGCAATACAAGGGTTTATAGGCAGGGAGAGGAAAAAGAAAAGAGAGAAAAAAGTTACAAAAGAGATATTTTTTTACACAAAAGAGTCATTCTTTTGGCTTTAGAATTGTTAGAATATTGTATTGATTCAAAGTAATTTTGGAGTTCAATTCAAGACCTGTGTGCAAGAAGTACTTAAGTCACATTTTGCAAAAAATGAGCTGACACCAGTATTAAAAGCCACAATGGCCAGAGCATCATCTGATACCAAAGATTTCTGCAAAGAAGCGCTCAAGTCTTGTGTATTGGTGCGTTTCCATTGTCCATTGTCATGATCTGCAATGTGTTTTGAAAACTTTGACCCCCAAAATCTCAAAAGTATTATTTTGTGACTTAGGTACTTCTTGCACACAGGTCTTCAATTAGGAATGCTGGAAAGTAGGGTTTACTATGGTCGAATTTGCATTTATGAATGTAAAACTTGGCAAATAAGAACACAAGGTTTATAATGAAAAATGTATCTTCATTTTCTTTTCCATAGTCATAAAAGCCAAAGAAAAAATCTTTAAAACAAAAAGAAAAATTCATGTATATACCACTGTGGATAAATTTTTGGATGTCTGACCAGAATTCTTGAAAATATGAGCAGTTCCAAAACAGATGTGAGGTGTTTTCAAAAGATATACAGCAAAAAGATCAAGTAGTATAAATGTCTTGCTTGTATCTCTTGAGAAAAGATTTGATAGGATAGATTCTATGAATTAATTTAAACGTAACTTCTCTTACTTTGTTTGTAATAAAGTATTTGAATGGTAAAATGATCATACTTTCTTCTATGGTATATTCTCTATGATGCCATTCCAAAACGGAATTATATGAGGAGCAGTGAGAGTGTCACTTTGGAATAAAGCTCTTATTTTCTTATTGATGTTGTGATGCTTGGAAGACATACACAAGACATCAATTTCAGTGTGAGAAACAGTGTGAGATAATGGGATCAGGGTAGTTGGTTGTGATGGTAACAGGTTACCCTTAAAGAGCATTATGAGTCCAGTACGAATGGTATCAAAGACAATGGCATATTCTTTTGCAGTTACAGGTACACCATATCTACTTAAAAGTTCAGAGTAATTGTATAGTCTACCGTTAAAGTCAAAAAGTTGACTAACAAGGATTATATCATTTTTGAACCAGTTTTCAAAAAAAAAAAGACTGATTTTTGTAGAGAATATCCTTGTTATTCCAAATGTGATATTTATGAGGTGAGAAGCCATGTTTAAAATTGAGAGACAAAACTAAGAGCATCTGCTTATGGAAATTTGATAACTTAATTGGAAGTTTGCTAACACTGAAGTTACACCTAAGTAAGAACTCCAGGCCCCCAATTTTGGAAAATATATAGTTGGGGACAAAGTTCCAAAGAGAAGTCGGATTGCTAGTAAACTGTCGGATCCAGTTAATTTTAAAAGTGTTGTTTAGAGTGGTGAAATCTAGGAAGTTCAAACCCCCACTTTGGTTTGGGTTCATTATGACAGTCTTTTTAATATAACGAATTCTATTTCTCCATACAAAGTTGAGTAACATAATGTCAATTTCTTTAAGTAGACCACTATCAATAGCTAGGGAAAGAGCACTGTAAGTAAGTCTGGAAATGCCGTCAGCTTTTGATAGAAGTATTCTGCCTCTCAATGACAGATCTCTTTGCAACCATGAGTTGAGCTTCCTTTGTGTTTTATCAATGATTGGGTTAAAGTTCAGGGAAGATCTCGATTTTTGGTCTTTGGTTATTGTAATACCCAAGTAAGTAACTTTATCCCATACGGGGATATTCTGTATGGAAGATAAGGAGCATTCTTTTATTGAAAGGAGTTCACATTTTCTAATATTCAGGTGGAGACCAGAAGCTTCAGAAAACATTTTGATGATATGTAATGCAAGAGGCATTTGGGAGGCATCTCTCAAAAACAGAGTGGTGTCGTCAGCCAGCTGACTAATAATAAATTGTCTACCAGCTATAGAGATGCCTTGTAAAGAACTATTTGAGACGTGGAGAGCTAGGAGTTGAGAGGCTTTCCGGGTGTATTCCTACCCCCTTGGGAGACGACTGGTTCAACGTCATCAACAGCTCAGCGCAAAGGCCGCGCCCCTCTTTGGGGGAAAACAAACGCTCTTTTGCATTGAAATCAATGAGAAATAAGTGTGATAATTGAGCAGTAAAATGCCCTAAAGTTGTTGTGTGCCGGGTTGCACCTCCAATAAAATGACCAGTCCGGACCTCAGGTTCCCCATCCTACCTGGAAAAGGGAAGAATCCAAAAAGGAGAGTTAAGAGAAGATGAAGAGTAAAAGCTATGTATCCAGTGTCTTCCCATGTTTATATGTGTGCAACGCTTCATAACAGGCCATATGACACTCTTTTTTTAAACTTAGAAAGTAATGTAAGTACCCTTTAATATGTAAGACTTGGTACTATACTTCAATAAGTTTATTCGCTACGATTTTTGTCTCCTGTCATTATTTATTCTTTAATTGCTTAACTAGCTAACCACGTAAAGTAGCATCAGCCAACCGAGTCAGGTTTGCAGTCTAACGTTATGTGCATTTGTCAGTTATTCTTAACCCCAAACTGACACAGACTTCAAAATTCGCGGTAGTGAAAGGGCAAGAGGGTGGACCGATCAACCTTAATTTATGAAGATAACGCGAACACTCAGGTTCGGGCAAGGTAGCAAAATAATCGCTAGACATATCAATAAATCAATAAATGAATATAAACAGGAAATTTAGTGAAATAAATCGGATAAATTTTACACCTGTAAACACATCAAATTACATTAGGGTCAATGGGATCTGAGGTTTTCTATCCCCCAAAAAGGGGCGCGGCCTTGACGTTTGCGAAGTACCCGGATGTGCTGGTCGTCTCTATAGATACAGTCGGCAACAACGGGAACGCCCACAAACGTCACATCTGGTTAGAGCCGAGAAGGAAAACAATCCCTCCCCCCGTCCGCTATACTGTAAAAACGCGGAATTTAAACTGGTCTTGCTAACGCTAAGAAGTTGTCATGACGTACTTTGAGTCGATTGCCTGCTGACAAGGATCGATATATTAAAAAATTAAATATACTGGGGTTGGATTGTTGTCCATACGTTTTAAAAGACTGGGCGAATGATCCAACTCAGTGGCCTGCAGACATACACGTTCTGTTGTGGGATCCTGCCATAATCTGCCGAACTCGTCCTCTCTTCTGATAGCTTGAAGCCATTTTGTCCTCCTTTGTGGTTCCATTTTATTATTTGGTAAAATGTAAAACTTTAACTGGTGATTTTTTAGTTTATTTGCGGTGCAAAAGGGCACACAGCAACTCTTCGGCATTATGGCTAATGACAGAGACCGGTTTGTTTTCCCCCTCGGCTCTAGTTTTGTGGGCGTTCCCTTTGTTGCCGACTGTATCTTGATCCGGAAATAATTAGGGTAGCCTAAGTACAGTTGAGAAAGTTTTTGCCTTTCCCATTTCCACTCAAAAATTAGATACTGAAAAGGCACTGAAAAGAAGATATTTTTTACATAATATGTCCTTTATTTGTGCACTAAAATATAACCAAGAAATGATATCCCTAAGTTGTTTATATATTTCACAATTTATCAGAAACAAAAGATGTATTTTTGTCTCAACCCATATAGTACACATATAGAGTACAGTTGAGACCGTACCATAGCACAGTTGAGACGCCATTCAAAATGCTGGAAAGCTGACAAGTCAATCATTGCCAATGTAATAAACTATTAAAAAACATTAATTGTAAATGTAATACACTTCAACAATTCATCCATTTCCTTTAAATCAACACTAGTATAGGTTAAAAGTAAAAAAAAAAACAGGAAAAATATTTAATATTTAACAGATATTGCAAACAGTACAAATGTAAACATAACGATAATAACAGTGCAATAATAACAGTGAGAATAACAAGGCAAACAGTAACAGAAAACAACAATAACAAACAAAACTAAAATTTATTCACTCACAGTAGTGGCATGTATAGCTGTGGCCACCAGTGCACTCTACGTGAGACCACATTCTACACACTGAGCACGACACCCATTGCTCTCCAGGCCGTGACCTTGAAAACCTCAAAAACTTCAAAACTTCATTTTAAATAAGACTATTTACAATTTGCTATTTATTTTGTCCCTTTATTATAAAGTGTATGCATATGCCTAATGTTTTGAATGAACTCTGTAGCTGCATAGCCTACACAAGACCTGTCTCAACTGTACTCGTTTTGCCACCTTTCATATTTCACTTCATACTCTGTTATCCTTATAATATTAATGCCAGAAAAATATATCCATTAATAGTTCAAATATCACAAATATCAGAATTAATTTACATTGTCTCTAATTTTGTCTAATTGTGACTTAAAACCTGTTATCATAAGTCTGTGCTGTTAAACAGCATGCGAAGCAATGGAGTTCTACGGCGAGTACAGTTGATAAATTGTGTCTCAACTGTACCCCGATGACCACCTCGCACATTTCACTGGATTATGTAATGACCTTGAACGCTACGATGTCATGAAATATATACTACTCAAAATTTGATAGGGATCATAGGAATTTTTTTGTGAAATGACATGCAAATTTGGTAACTGCCACTGATGAACAATATATTAGATAAATGACATGCAGTCAGACACAAAACACATTTGCAAGTGCATTTAATGACATTAAATGAGCGTGCAGCCTCACACTTTTGGCTTTCACGAACACTTCATGGTTTCACCTCTGACATGTAAAGTGAAAACAGACAGTGTTCGTTTGATGTTTCATTACCACAGTTAATGTCAATAACGGGTGTGGCCTCCCCTAGCTTGAATGACGGCTTGACAACGTCGGGTCATACTGTCAATCAGAACCCGGATGCTTGCAATTGGAATGTTGTTCCATTCTTCAACAAGGGCATTTCTGAGCTCTTCTAGAGTTGTAGGTTGTGCCCTCACGACCGAAATGGCGACCTGCAGCATGTTCCACACATGCTCGATAGGGTTTAGGTCCGCGAACGCGCTGGCCAGTCCATGCGGACAATTGTCTCCTGCTCTAGGAATTGATTCACCACCCTAGCATGATGGGGACGGGCGTTATCATCCATCAAGATGAAATCAGGGCCAACAGCACCAGCGTATGGTCTTACGTACACATTGAGGATCTCATCCCTGTACCGTACCCTGTCATCGTCCCTCTCCCCATGACATGCAGGTCCGTTCTGCCGTTCCTGCTTATTCCTCCCCAGACCATAATTGATCCGCCACCATAACAGTCGTGTTCGTTGATGTAGGCATCATTAAATCGCTCACGTTGTCTTCGCCACACCCATTGCCTCCTGTCAGTAAAGTCCAAGCAATATCGGGACTCATCAGTAAAGAGAACTAGAGCCCAATCGTTGTATGTCCATGTGACATGATCGTGAGCCCAATCCAAACGGTCACGCCTATGACGCACGGTCAGTGGGATTCGAACACATGGCCTTCTTGAGTTGAGGCCGGCAGTATGAAGACGATTCCGTATCGTCTGAGTGGATACCCTGACCCCCGAGGCATTATGAAGGCCATTTCGTAGAGTGGTGGCTGTCCAGAAAGGATGACGTCGTGCCTGAAGTGTGAGAAAGTGGTCTTGTCGTTGTGTAGTCGATCTCTGACGACCACCCCCATGACGGTGTGCTGCTGTACCAAACGTTTGATGCCGGTTCCACGCTCTGTTCACAACGCTTTGGCTGACGTTAAGTGCATTAGCAACGTGACGTTGTGAGAAGCCAGAGTCAAGCATTCCGATGCATCTTCTCAATGGCTCTGAAGTCAATCGACGTCTAAGACGTTGAGGAGACATTGTTATTGCTAAATGTAATGCAAAAAGTTTGGGAACTTTTAAATTTTCACCAACAAGCAACATACACGTCTGAGTTGAAATGGTGAAGTGTAAGTCAAAGCCAAAATGTGAGGCTGCACGCTCATTTAATGTCATGAAATGCACGTGTAAATGTGTTTTGTGTCTGACTGCATGCAGTGGCGACTGGTCATTAGGGGCAGGTGGGGCACAGCCCCACCTGGTGTCACCAGAAAGGACCGCAGGCAAATTACATTATTAATTCTCAAACATTATCTTATTATCTGCTAAAATGTATTGTCTATAAATTTAGCATTTTCCTAAATTGCATAGAATTTGTGTTTGGATTTAAGTTCATGTTTATTGGTATCTGTATTGCTGCTTCAGACCGATCTCCTGATCCGTGTCCGCATGAATGGGGCTAGCCCCCCTTACGCAATGCAATGTCTACGAGACGTGTGAAAATATAAGTACGCATGCTCAGAGTGTTGGCTGTATTAGTGGAGGTGGCACGAATTTGTTGACCTGTGGGGCTGACAGCCACAAGCCCCACTACTACGTCACTTCATTCGGCATATTTCTAGCGCCAAAATTACAGTCTGCACTGCTCAGCAGAAAAAGAACAGACGTAGTCGGAGCAAAATAGCTAACTTTTGTGCGCTATAGCTAAAAGAGAAAAATGAAAATGAATGAAGTGGATTATTTACTGGAGCACAAATTTGAAACGCTTTCTTTAGAAGAGAAGCTGGAGGTGAAACGTCTCGGTGCACATCAGCCTCGGGACATTTTTCTTACTCAGACCACTGGAAAAAACAATCGTGGATTTAATGTGGAGTGGTTCTCAAGGAAAACGTGGCTAACGGCTAGCACCCAAAAAAAAGGCACTCTACTGTTTTCCATGTCTGCTATTTGGTGGAGAGGGTACATGGTCCAGGACGGGGTACAAAGATTTAAAACATCTTTCTGAGAGGATCGCAAAACACGAAAGCTGCGGGATTCATCTGGATAATGCTGTGAAGTTGGGCTTACTTGGGAGGGTAAACGTTGCTGCCCAAATTGACACGGCATACAAGCGCTCCATTGAGCAGCATAACCGGCAGGTGGAGGAAAACAGGTACGTGCTAAGCCGGATCATTACATGCATCAAACTGTGTGGAAAATGTGAAACAGCACTGCGGGGCCACGACGAGTCGGTTGACTCGCTGAATCCGGGAATATTCAGATGCATTTTCGAGACTATGTGTGAGGGCGATTCGAGGCTTCAGAGGCATTATGACACTGAGCCCACATTCAAAGGGACGTCCAGTACTGTACAAAATGAACTGTTAGACTGCATGTATGAAGTGTACAGGGAGGAGATAGCCAAGCAAGTGGGCAAGACATCATTTGTCGCTATACAGGCAGACGAGACAACTGATGTGTCTTGTAAATCACAAATGGTGATTGTGCTCAGATGCATGTTGCCTGACAATACCGTGACAGAGAGGTTTTTAGAGTTTGTTGAGGTCAAAGATAAAACTGGTCTTGGCCTCTCTAATTCTATCAAGGGTGTGCTGGAAACATTGAACCTGGGAGACAAGCTGATCGCTCAGACGTACGATGGCGCGGCTGTAATGAGTGGGAGCATACATGGGGTGCAGGCGCTAATGAAAGAAACATACCCTCATGCCAATTTTGTTCACTGCTACGCCCACCAACTGAACCTAACCTTGCAACAACTTTGTTCTGCGAGGGTGAGCGTTCTGAAGGTGTTTTTTTGCCGATTTGACTGGTTTTGCAACCTTTTTCTCTGGAGCTCCAAAGCGTGTCGCGGCTCTTGCTGAGTCAATACACAGACGCATCCCGAGGCCACCCGCAGTACGATGGAACTTTAAAAGTAGAACTGTCAGTGCAGTTTGGGAGAACCGTGCCGCGCTGCTCCAGTGTCTGGAGGGAATACGCACACAACCAGGATGGGATGAGACCACCATAAGTGAAGCTTACGGCCTGATAAGGAAACTCCGGGACAGAACCTTTTTGCAGCTGCTGGAATTCTTTTCATTGCTTATGCCAGAAGTGGATGTTCTATACAGCATACTGCAAACGCGGAGCATCGATGCACCTGGGATCAGCAGTGCGCTCTCCCATTTCAAGGACAATGTCCAGAATATACGGCAGCAAACTGATGAATTGGCCGCCACCACTCATGATGGAGCAGACATGCCAGGCCGACGAGTGACCGACACAGCACCGGCGATGAAGGAGGCTTGCGACATAGTCATGTCCCAGGTGGAAGAGAGGTTTTCACAGAGTGACCACCTGATTGCTGCTAAGCTGGTTGACACCTCGCTCTTCCCACAATTTGTAATATCATTCCCTAAATCTGAGCTTGACTGTGCTGAGAAATTGTGGCCTATAGGAAACGTTGAAAAGTTGAAGTCCGAGCTGACCGCTCTGTACCGCCACACTGAGCTTCATACTGGTAAGACGGCCCTGTCGCTGTTAACATCCATCCACGAGAACAACTTAGAGGAGGCTTTTGCAGAGACCATCACTCTGCTGAAAATAATCATAACAACTCCTATGACCACATCTGAGTCAGAGAGGAATTTTTCCACTTTAAAGAGGATAAAAACTTTCGCTCGCAATACCATGGCACAGCCGCGACTCAACGCATTGGCCATGCTGTCCATCAAAAGCCAGCTGATTCAGGAGCTACATTATTTCATCCCCCAAGTCATCGAGAGGTTTGCCCAAAAGAAGAACCGCCGTGCAGCCTTTCTGTTCAAGTGAGCCCTCAGCTTTGGTGAGTGACAGCATATTTTATCACCTTGCTTTTATGATCGTGGTCCGTGCATTGGCCATATTGTTATGCTGGATCGAGGTTAGATGGCGATGGCAGTGTGTCACATATGCTTAAGGACAAGGTTGTTGTCATAATGCTGTCATAGAGTGGATCTATGTGGTCCGATCCTTAACCCCTCTGCGCAGATATTGATTCCAGCGGACATGGAGCGGCTCTATTTATGCACGCAGTTACACTATTCTCTCACTAGGTGGCACACCCGGACCAGTTATTGGATACTCAGCTAAGCTTGATGTGCAAACTGCTCAATATACTTGCCCATAGAATCTATCCAGCAGTTCAAACAATGATCTCTTGCGACAGAAAAAAAATGTTTTCCTTTATAGCAACCACTTCAGCTATAGAGAGCCAGTGGTATCCCAACTGGTAGTTAAGAAAAAATTGGTTTTCTGAAAAAAAAAAAAAAAAAAAAAAAAAGAACTGCGACATGACTTTGATACGGTCATTCTATTATCAGTCATAGTCATTACACACCAAAAAACGCGCAGTGGATTTCACTTCTTTCGTCAGTTGGAATATGCATGTACACTTTATGAGAATACCACATTATGACCACAGATGCCGCAGTTTTGTGTTTGATTGTTAATTTACACAAAACCTTTCATCCTCTGAGTTTGACACAACAAGGCTTTACGCATCTATGCAGTTTTTGGTTGTTGGAAGTGCGGGGAAAAAAATAAATAAGTCGGCCACAACGTTTGATAGGACCGGCAAGTCGGTCGGAATCGAACGTAAAAAAAATAAATAAAATAAAATAAACATCGGAGCCGGGCCCAATTTGATAGGGTCGGTCGGGTTACGGCAAACAAGAATATTTTTAAGGATGGCCCTACTTTGTTAATGGTCTTGAAGGCTCTGAGCGTTGTGGGGCAACGGTGGCATATGGCTTTTAAACAAACGTCGATCCCCGTATTGGCGAATGCCAGGCGCCTCTCACTCACTCACTCACTCACTCGCGTGCGCTCTCTCTCTCTCCCTCGTCTCCTCTGTGTGTGTGTGTGCGTGTGTGTGTGTGCGCGCGATAATGTTGACTTTTAACTAAAAGCTTGTAAGGTAAAACAAAAGCAGACAAACTAATTTATCACAAATTGGTGTATAGAAATCACCCCATACCCCTCGTTTACGTGCAACCCCCCGAAATACATTCTTGCCCCACCAAGTTTTTACACTTAAAAACGCCACTGACTGCATGTCATTTATCCAATATATTGTTCATCAGTGGCAGTTACCAAATTTGCATGTCATTTCACAAAAAAATTCCTATGATCCCTACCAAATTTTGAGTGGTATATATAAGTTTTTAGGGCACAGAACATAGGTGTATGCTATCGACCACCAGCTTTGGACAGTACAGTCAATGAAATGCTCCTTAAGAGGATTACGCAAGCTTGTAGAGGAGGAGGGACTATTATTATGGGAGACTTAAATTATCCTGGTATTGATTGGGAAATTGTGAAAGGACAGGGTAGGGGGGAGGAAGAATTTCTAGATGTCATAAATGATAATTTTTTGGTGCAGTATGTTAATAAACCTACAAGAGAGAAGGCAATTTTAGATTTGCTGCTCTGTAATGACCCAGATAGAATTAGCAATGTTGAGGTACTGGAGCCACTTGGGACAAGTGATCACTCTACTATTAATTTTGAGGTTTCATGGAAAGTTAAAAAGGTGTCTCCAAAAACAAAAATTTTTAATTTTAGGCCAGCAAACTTTGACAGGATGCGGTCATATCTAAGTGAAACAAAATGGGAGACACTCCTGGACTGTGAGTCTGTAAATGAGATGTGGGAAAGATTTAAGGGGGTTTTACTTGATTCACAATGTAAATTCATTCCAAAGGTGTCCAAAAGTAAGCTGAAAAAGCAGAATCCTCAGTGGATGACAGCAGCTATTCGTAGGAGTTTGAGGGAAAAGAGGAATCTTTATAAGATGTACATAGAGGATAACAATGAGATTACTAAGGCCGAATTCTGTAAAATGCGGGCTGTGGTCAAAAAAAGAGCTGAGGAATGCTAGAAGACTGTATGAAAGACAAATTGCAGAGGGGGCAAAAACTAACCCTAAGCGCTTCTTTCAGTACTGTAGCAGAAAAAGGAAAGTCAAAGAGCAGGTTAAGTGCATAAAGAATAAAAATGGATCGCTGCTATATGATAATAAGGATATTGCGGACACCTTAAACGGTTACTTTGTTGAGAATTTTACCTTAGAGCGGGTCTTTATTCGGCCAGAGGGCTTGTCCAATGCTCAAGATTATTTAGCGGAAATTGAGGTTAGGGATAACGTCAGATTAGACAAGTTGCATCAACTAAAGGCAGATAAGGCGGCGGGTCCTGATGGCTTATATCCTAGAGTGCTCAGGGAAGTTAGTGAGATCATCTTTAAGCCGCTATCTGCCATCTTTAGACGGTCTTTAGAAACTGGAGAAATACCAAATGATTGGAAACAGGGTAATATAATACCAATATATAAAAAGGGGACCGTACTGAGCCAGGTAATTACAGGCCAGTCAGTTTAACTTGCATTGCGTGCAAAATATTGGAATCTATCATAAAAGATGAGCTGGACTTATTTCTTGAACGTAACAATATCTTGAGGGATAGCCAACATGGTTTTCAGAAGGAAGGTCATGCCTGACAAACCTTCTGGAATTTTTTGAAGAGGCCACCAAGACTTATGACCAGAGCAGGGCTTATGACATCATATATTTGGATTTTCAGAAAGCATTTGACACAGTACCGCATAAGAGACTAATTTTTAAAATGAGCTCCATTGGAGTTACAGGTGGTATTCTGAAGTGGATTCATAACTGGTTGCAGGACAGAACACAAAGAGTGGTGGTCAGTGGTATATCATCTGAGCTAGGTAGGGTGGGGGAGTGGCGTCCCCCAGGGATCGGTGTTGGGACCCCTGCTGTTCCTCATCTACATTAATGACCTTGATAGGAATATTGAGAGCAGATTAGTGAAATTTGCAGATGATACTAAATTGGGGGGCTTGGCAAATAGTTTAGAGTCCACTAAAGTGATTCAGGATGATTTGGATAGAATTCAGAATTGGGCAGAAATGTGGCAAATGAAATTTAATGTAGCGAAATGTAAAGTAGTACATGTAGGTAATAAAAACATTAGACGGGATTACTTCATGGGAGGTTTTAAACTGGAATGTGCTCCACAAGAGAAAGACCTGGGAGTGATTGTTGACCAAACCCTCACAGGCTCTAGCCATTGTGCCGTAGCTGTTAAAAAAGCCAATCGGATGCTGGGATACATTGCCAAAAGTATTGAGTTCAAATCCAAGGAGGTGATGCTTCTTTTGTACAACACATTCGTCAGACCACATCTAGAGTATTGTGTACAGTTCTGGGGACCATACTTTAAGAAAGACATAGAGGCTTTAGAGAAAGTTCAGAGAAGAGCCACGAAGCTAATTCCGGGTATTAAAGATGAAAGCTATGAGAAAAGGCTGAAGATCCTTAATCTCTTTAGTCTTAGGAAAAGGAGACTAAGGGGTGATTTGATTGAGGTCTTTAAATATGTTAAAGGGATTAACAAAGTGAATTATGTAGGATTCCTTCAACCAAGTGTTGTTAGCAGAACTCGGGGTCACAAATGGAAGCTGACTAAAGGTAAATTTAGCACTGATATTCGGAAATATTTCTTCACCCAAAGAGTAATTTCAGTGTGGAACAGCTTGCCTGACCATATTGTTGAGGCAGAGACCTTGGGAGTTTTCAAGAGCAGGCTTGACTTAAAGCTAGATACCATTGAGTCATTGAGTATCTGAAGTGATATATTCACGATGGTACAAAGAAACTGGCGAGCCTAGTTGGGCTGAACGGCCTGTTCTCGCCATTCATGTTATGTTATGTTATGTTATGTTATGTAGAACAACATTTGCATGCATGCAAGTTACGTTTAGAAGTCACATAAGGGTAATAAAATATTCATTGTGGAAGGGACATAGGAAAGTCAAAATCTTACCTGGCAAAAAAATACTTTTGTTGATATCCTCGGAGCGGAGCTTCGCACGGAGTTTAAATTTCCCACGATCAAGGAGGACGCTAATGTGCATGTGCACGCCAAAAATCATAACTGCGGCTTGCTACGCGTGCAACATATTGACACTGTCTCAACTGTACACGTCTCAACTGTACACAGTCTACCCAACGTGGCAGCCATGATAAGTGGATTCGAATTCTTCAAATGTTAAGGAAAGGTGTCTCAGTGCTTCCTAATTTACCACCTTTAGCAAAGGGCACACAGAACCATCCTTTTCGAAAAGAGAGGAGATAACGCTATCCCACAATTCTGCGCAGCTGAAATATTTAAAGCGGCGACCACTCATCCGACCAATCGCGTAAAGAAGCGTATATGATGGGCAGGGGACTCATGATCACGTTGCCTAGTGTAAGTGCATTCGGATTCTCTAATTACCGCGGTTGTCTTCCTAAACCGTTCGGAATTCTTTTTTACACCTTTCCTTTCCCTTATGACGTTTTCCACTAAGGTTAAAGAAAAGTGGTTAGGGATTAGTGGATAGGCCATAATTTTTACTATTCGGACGCAGCCTACAATCCGCCTTGCTGACGTCACATCCTTCTTCGCCCATCTCCTAAAGTGGCGCGCCTCGCTTACCGTAAAAACTGGTAAATAAGACGCACCTTTAATGCAATACTTCCACTTCAAAATGCATTGCGTCTTATAAACCGGTGCCTACCATACACCAGTAAAATGCTGCGAGAGGCAAAGGGGGATGTTCCAATGTGTACCCAGGAGAGGATGAGGAGTTGGTTGAGCGGTGTGGCGGGAGGTTTTGGGCGTCCGGACTGTAGGCGAGGGAAATTTAAAAATGTATTGTTGGCAAAAGCATTTGGATTTAGGAGAGATGGAGTGTGAAGAAGGAGATGAGGGAAAAAAGAAAAGGAAAAAGGGAATTGAGAATGACATAAACGAAGAGATATTTGTTGTAGGCATTAAGGCGATCGGAGAGTTGGGAAGTCAACCGAGTGTTCAGTTACAATCATCCAGTTGGAAAATTTGTGGAGATTGGAGATGTTAAGTCAGTGAGGGTGGCGAGAAGTGGAATAGTGATTGTGGAATGTATAGCGAGAAGACAAATGGAAAAGGCACTAACAATAAAAGTATTTGGCAATAGTCCTGTAACATGTTTCACGCTAAAACGCCAGCCGACAGTAAAGAGAGTTATCAAAGGGGTTTCTTTTTCAGTGAAACCAGAAGATTTTCTGAAGGTGGAAGGAGTTTGTACCGCTCAGCGATTACTTAGTTACAGAAATGGAAGTAAGCAAGAGAGTATGGCGGTGCTACTAGAATTTGTGAATGAGTTGCCGGAAAGAATTTTAATGGATTATGTGAGCTACTGAGTGTGGGCATTTGAAAGCTCCCATTCGTTGTTATTGGTGTCAAGGTTATGGTCATGTTGCGGCAGTGTGCAAAAATGAGAAGAGTCGGTGTAGAAGATGTAGTAGGCTAATAAGGGATGTTCAGAAGATAATTGTGACTTATAAAGAGAAGGCTGTTTGTTATCACTGTGGAGGAAAGCATGAAGCGGGGGCAAAACAATGTTAACGAAGAGAATTAGAAATTAAAGTTGAGCGGACACGGACACAGAGTAAAATGTAATACGCGAAGGCTACAAAGATGGTGAGGCTAGAGAAGAGATTAGTGAGGAAAGAAATGGGCACAGTCGAAAGGGAAAGAACAACATAGACTCGACAATCAGCGTGTATCGATGAGCG
The DNA here is from genome assembly GCA_029692085.1 of Gymnothorax javanicus. NCBI lineage: Eukaryota > Metazoa > Chordata > Actinopteri > Anguilliformes > Muraenidae > Gymnothorax > Gymnothorax javanicus. The sequence goes on from CM056203.1 coordinate 42,513,404, forward strand.
AAAGTTTTTAGCGTTCATCGCGATGGTGATCAACTGTGCAAGTGAGATTGACACAAAAACAGAGAATTAGGATGGTAGTACACGCAGCACGGGAGATTTTAGAGATAACTGATGTTAAAGGGGTGGAAATTCAAGGAACTTTGGAGAAAGGGTTTAGTGGAAGTTAATAATCGAATTTAAATTGTTTAGTGGTAAATATTGTTATCGAGGATTGCGGAATAGGATGAAAGAAGTTTTTTTAACTATAATTTCATGTCATTTGCTCTATTGATGCTCCACACGTTTACAGTTGGTGGCGGTAATGCACCACGTTTTTCAATCAGAAAATAAACACTAAGGAAGAAGTACCCACAATCTTGAACTTGCTCGCGTGTCCCAGACAATGGGTCTCAATCATGAAACGTTAGTAAATTTGTGCGATTTGCACATAAAAGCCTACGCTACTAAAAACCTACTCCGGATTCATGAACACCGCGGGAAACTCAGATCTGATCGTAAAGACGTGTGTATGATCATGAATGCCAATCCATCGAAAGTGACAGCGCGCTCCCGGTAATCAGCTATTTGCATAAATCCCCGCCCATGAATTGCCAATAACCACCATATAAGGAGGTGTAGATGCATTCAGTCGACCTGTCAGTCATGGCGTAAACAAAGAAAGAGAGAGAAGGAAAAAAGAATTATTCCGAAGGGCAATAGAAATAATTTTGGGTGGAGTTAAGAAAAAAACATTTTATTTTCATCTGTTAGCAGTGGTGTGACAGGGACAGGCAAAGCGAAGGCCTGGAGGGAGGTGACAGATGCCGTTAATGTTGTCTGTAGTCCAAAGAACCATGTCCGAGGTGAAGCGTAAATGGTTTGACATGAAACTGGAGGCAAAGAAACGCATAAGCGCACACACAAAAAATACATCAGCCACAGGAGGAGGAGGCTCACAGTTACAACTCGTCCCATGAATAACTAAAGGTCACAAAAGACATTCCTGATGAAACTTGTTTTTCTGCACCACGAGGTACTTCGTGGTGCAGAAAAACGGGTTTCATCAGGAATGTCACTTGCGACCTTTTGCTATTCATGGGACAAACTATCAACTGCAGATGAGCGCATCGCTGGCGTAATTAGGGAGACCTCTCTGCCAGGAATTATACCTGACGGAGACAGCGACATGCCTCCACTTTTTTTTTTATTATCATCATTCAACATGTAGAAAGAACGTGCAATCTATTGAGTCGATTCACATAGATAATTCACAGTCATGAACCTAATCTGGATCTTAAACCTGCCAATTGACAGATAATTTAACTAAATGTGTTATATTTTTAATCCTTTGTCATGTTTAGGATATATCACGTTTCAAAGGCATCTGCATATTGTGTACATAACAGAGCGCAATATGAATTAAAATTGTCATTTGCAATTGTGACAAGCATTATTTATGTGCATTCTTAAATTTACACAAGTGCTACGCGTGGTCAGCAGCATGTGTAGATTTTGCTAGTAGCTACGAAAAGATCGGAGCTACTAAAATATTGATGAATGCGGAGATGCACGTAAATTTCCGTCTGCGAACAGTTTACACACAAATTTGTTCTGCTCACGTTTCAAGAATGAGACCCAATGAGTGTATATTGAACAGAGCTTGGATTCCAGGCTCTCTTATCTGTTTACAGCTTGGAGCTGCGTAGCCCACGGCTATATAGCGAAAACTTCTAGGAAGAGCGATAGAGCTGCCCGAAGACTTCATGTCTTGGACTTTGCTGAACAAAATGGAAATCGCTATTTTGTTTAAAATAAATTTAAATAGTTTGGAACTATTGTTTACGCATTTTTTACAAATGAATAGCTACAGTAACAGTCTTTGACATGAAACTCTTCTTACCGACGGGACACCCCACAAAATATACTGCGTCTTACAAACCAATGCGACTTATCTACTGAGTTTTACGGTACGTGTTTCCGCCCACGAGTTGTTGTATGCGGATCGGAGACGTATTTGCATTTTCATTTGTGTTCAATGTGGCCAGAATCCGTCCCCGACCACCTTCGAAAGTGGTTTGCAAGATCGGATAACAATACGTCCTCAATACGTCCTGAGTGCATTTACACCTGTACCTTTATGAGGTCAAGCGCTATGGATTTGCAATCCGATCAAAAAAAAAAAAAAAAACAAAAACAAAAAAACGCATGTTATTACCAGGTGTAAACGGGGCCAAAGGGACAGTTCTTTTACCATTTGAACACAGCTCCTGTCTGCAACTGACAGCAGGTGTAGGGATTTCCGTCGGGAGTCACAAATGAGAACTTGGGGAGGTGGCAGAGGAGTCGAAGATCTATATTCTGGATGAGCAGCACAGGACGGCAGACCAGCATGCAAAGAGCTGTATGTTTAGTAACTCATAACATCGGCACAACATGGAGAGAGGATTTTTGCTTTAAAGAACAAGCTCTTCAGCTTCTGTAGTATACTATGGCTGTCCTGTAGCTGAGCGGTATATGTCCCTGAACTTCGCAAACCACTTACCATCTCCTTTTCTGGGAGTAAGCGCTTCCATGGTTTGGTCCTAAAAATAAAAGTCTGGGGGAACAGAAGCCTGTTAAGCGGAGCATTCAGGGATCTTTCATAAAGGGACCATTACTCCTCCCCACACTGAATCCTCAGTGCAGCTCCATGACCCGAACTGCTCAGAGCTTCTATATACCATCTCAAGTCTTATAAGGGCAGCATAGCTTCAGCCATAGAGAGGCAGTTTAACAGTAGGTAAAGCAGCTAATTCTTGTGTCATGGCATGAGGCAACTACCCTGAAGTAAAAAAAAAAATAAAAAATTGAGCAGTAGAGTGCGCCAAGATACAGGAAAATTGAGGTATGACTCCATGATTAATTCATGAATCCTTGAATGTGATTCCATTTTTATTTCTCCCAGTTGAGATGAAATTATGTCCCATTAAACTGCAGTCAATTTGGAAAGCCTGCATGGAGAAACCCAATTAGCAGCTTATTGATTCACCACAACCCTGAGTTTGATCAATTGAACCATTCTGAAACCTTGGCTTGGTTTGCTTACTTGGAATACCAGAAAATAAACACAATAAAAATGCCAGGCTTTTAAAGGTCATGGATGCATGGCCATTTCTTTCAGCGCAGTTTAAGAGGGTGAAACATTTCTCTGGCCAGAAAAGCAACAAATTAAGTTCTGGGATTGTAATGGTGGTTGGCAGACAAACCAGCAAACCCAGATGGTCTCCAGAGTTCGGGAATTACAGGTATGACACTTCAAGCATTATTAAAAAAAAAAAAAAAAAAACAACCTATGTTTTCTAACTCCGTCTTTCATAAGACAAAGTGCATCCCTAAAAAATACAACCAGGAAGTCCTTTTCTAAATGCAATGTTGCATCTATCAGATATGTAATATTCATTGTAACAGAGCACATTTTAAAATTCAGAATGTATAGTAATTCATATCACTGAGAGGCTTCTTAAACATTAGGCAGAACAAACATCAAAATGTCAAATGTGATCTATGTAGAAGGGGACTAAAAAAACCATGACATAGAGCAATAAAGGGGATGCACAGAATTGAAATCAGCACAGACAATTTTTGCAGTACCTTTTATACGACTTGTCAACAAAAATGGGAAATACCAAAAAGGTAGTTGGTTTGTGCACTGAAATATTCAGTAATTACTAGTGTGTCACAGCCAAAATCTGTAGTTGAACTGGCAAACCATTTATAAGACAGGCTGAAAATAGCACCTTCATTAAATCACAAAACTTCAATAAACCAGAAGCGAGCTTTTGAACATCTGCCATTTAAGACCATTCATAATGGGGTGTAGGCACAGAAATGATTTGCGCACCAATTTCTTTGCATTTTGTATTAATAAAAATAAACTTGACATTTAACAAGTAGGCAAAATTAGTAAGATTATACACATAAAAAATCCCAAATTTATCCTGATCAATTACATGAAAATTACAATGCCAAGGTTTTACAGATATTTTTTTACAATGCGTTTTTTTTTTTTTTTTTTTTTGAGCGTACATATCATTTAGGTTTGAACTCGATGCAAATTTTATAAGACCCCAATACTGCCACCTGCAAAAGCAGGCCATCGCAACTTTTGACAGTATTTACAAGCCATATTAAGGAGCCTGAAAATTCCTGCCAGCAGAGCTGTTTTACCATCAAGACCATTTTGAATTTGGCAAAGTACATATCAACTTATATACATCAAAAAAAGTTCAGGACTACTCGATTTTGAGACAAGTATGTGACATGTAATAAACTGAACAAAAATCCGTATTGTTGTTTACATCATTTGTGTTAATCTAAGACACAAAGTGCATCATAACATTTGATTAGACAACTTTATTACACCAAAGCAGGATATCCATCGGAAAGACCAGAATGACACAAAGTCTAGACCATTAAATCAAAACATCAATGTCCAAAGTCATTCCAATGTATTGTGCGACCACGTGCTCTCACCACTGCTTGTCAGCATCTTGGGAACCCCAGAACCAGAGAAAATAAAAAGACTTAGAGGTCCTGAACTTTTTTTGCTGAGTATAAATCACGTATTACAAGCAAAGGAGTCCATAATATTCCTCAAGTCAGGACCATTCTATTCAAAAGCCACCATACCAATGATATTCTTAGTTATTGCCTAAATAGATGATTCCACCACGCATTTACAAAACAAACTGCAATTCTGCAAAAAAAAATTACTGAACAGAATGCCAATCATACTATAATCCACATTTCACAAGTGTCAAACTATACTTAATCCGAGGGGAATTCACAATTTTGAGAAACTGTCTGCTTACACCAGGGGAGGTAGTATAGTAGCATGTATAGAACTGATTCATCAACCTGATAATGTGCCGTATAGGGTAGATATACCATTTCCACTGCGCCTTTTCAGGCCCACCTTTCTAATGAATGATTGCGCAAGACCAGCGGTGACCACCAATGACAGCAGAGGCACTAGAAGCCCATGATTTGCAAACATAGCCACTGATCCAAACACACAGATGCAGGGACTGAGGGCATATCGCAGCTTAGAGTGGTCTTACGATTACTGCGCATGCTCAGACCTTATAGTGTGCAGTGAGGATTATACACTACCACTTTCATCAAAAATGTTGCCGAGTACATTACTTTTCCGTAATTTTTTGGTGAAAATGTAGAGAGCTACTGAAGGCAATGAGAACAAAAAAAATTATTCCCACAAGTTTGAAGCAAAAATATGGGTAATAAAGACACTGAAAGTATCTTTTTTTTTTTAAAATAACAATTGAAGTGTCATTTTATTTTTTTACTCTAGCAAAGCATGAATGCATGTTTGAAGGCTCATTCCATGATTGATGCTAAAAAAAAAAAAAAAAAAAACTGTTTTAACTGGTTTAAGGCAACATTCAGCAGTTACTTCTGATTGCCAGTTGTTCCAGTATACAAGATGACATGAACTTTTGAGCAGTGTCAGAGTTGAACACGACAGCATGACGGAAGGTCAGATTGTTCCTTGCTGGATTATGGCCTTACAGGATGCCAGCTGGTCTCTTAAAAAAATTCTGAAGACATTCAATGCTGCCATGACACCGCACGAGACACCATCAAGCGTTTCAGTGAGTGGTTCACTGAAAACTAGTGGCAATAGTGGTGCAAAACAGAGTGTCTCTGATGTTAGTCATCTGTGTATAACAAAAAAAATTGGCAGTTGACAGCACAACTCCATAATGATATCAATAGCGCCAGAAGTGAAGAGATTAATGTATCAAGATCTACCATTAGCAGAAGCTTGTGAAAATGGTCTGCTACCAAAAAAACCACTTTGAGGTGGCAACATCAAAAAAAAAAAAGTTTTGCCAAGATATTCAAGTATCATAACTTGATTATCAAGTATAAATACATAACTTAGGCATGCCATAGAGTTGAAGAATGTCCCAAAATGACTGTTTAACCCCTTCAGTAAAACATGGAAGTGGTAATATTATGGGTTGAACTTCAGTCTGCTCATAAAAAGTTGATCTCCAAAAAAAAAAATACAAAAAACAAAAAACAAAAAGAAAAACTGGAATTATGGATCAGAAGTAGTATAACAGCATCCGTACGAGGCATAAATTGACATCTGGAAAGAGACTGATCGGTCAGGGATTCCATTTTCAACAAAGAAAGCGTTTAAGGCAGTTCGAGAGCTGTGTGTTGTCTTAAAATAAATGCCTTAAGCCTGGAGACCAGGCTTTGTAACTCTGCAGACGTGTGCTTCAAAAGTCTATAAAACACTAAAATAAACCCCAAAAAGCACATTGTAGCCTTATTTTTAATGAAGTAATCCAAATGAAACATTTTCACCTCTGAAAACCAGTCATTACCAATTATAACTAATGTATAATTCATTTAAGTGGGTCTCAAACTTGAACTGCCAGCCATGCATGCTGAATTTGGCTCCAGCCAAAAGGTTAAGTGGTAAATATGAACAGCAGTAATAATCAGGACAGCCAAGGTCTTTCAGTGACCAGTCATTTTCAAAATTCAGAACAATTTAAAATGAGGCAAAAGGCTGAAGCTACCCAAGCGAAGGGGTTAATGTGAATTAGTCTTCCCACCAGAACATGTATGGCTTCATCACTTAACAGTACACGCAGGACCCTTCAAAAGTCACATCTTGCAACGTAATTTAACTACACCCGACTTCCCCCAGATAAGCTTCTCCGCTTCGGGTAGTGTGACTCGACAGCGGACATGAACCAGATTTCCACTAGTTCATTGCCAATTGCCTATTCTTCAGGGAACTGCCAGATACGTGGATCAGTCCATTATTCAGCAGGCCAAAATGACTCGGGCCAGAGCGGAGACTTCACAGGCAGGACTGAGCCAGCACTGAAAGTCCTCATATTGCCATAGCGAGCACCGAAAGACACCAGAGCTTCCCATCCATCTGATCACGGCAGATACCAACACCACCACCCTCTCCAACAATGGGCAAACTGGATCTGTAAGCAGTAGCACCACACTTCAGTTTTCAAATGCAAGATGGCCAATCAGTACGAGAGCTTGTTGCACCGAGCTAGTATGGACTTAAAAAAAAGCCAAATTTCACTTTAATCGATAGAACAATGGAGGTAAAACTGATGGGAAAAGGGAGGGAAAAAAAAACAAAGGATGAAAAATTGTATGAGTTTATTTTACATTTCAATTCAAACAACTAAAGACTTGTAGAAACGTGATATACAGGAGATTAGCTTACCCGTGGAAAGATTTATTTGAGGTGCAGTAGTAATGTCCCCAGGCCGGTGAGACCAATCATACAACCCTCCCCCATTCACAGCAACAGGACTAGTGATTCTTCAAGTCCCCAATGGGAATATACTACATTTGAACCACAATGGGCCAAATCTACGCAGCTAACCAACAGGGTCCACAAACTGCTTTCAGAAAAATAGAAAGCATGAATTTGGCAATTGCTGTGAGGCATGTAAAGAAATTAACACAAAATTCAAGTTTCATAAAGAGAAAACACCTAGATTTGACAAATATGCCATGAAAACACAAGCAAATTAACAGATTTATAACCACTTTCATCTTTTATGCTTTGGAGTCACTTGCAGAGGAATGAGGGGACGAGTGGCTACACAAGCATTTTAAAAACAGTAATTCAGCATTGGCCCTGCCTTTTTACTTTTTAAGGCACAAATAAAGACCTCTTCTCTATTTTCCAACTGTCCATTTTAATTTTAGAGAGGTGTTCCCAGGGATCCTGTAAGAGTGAAGAAGTCCCTTTTCAGGAATAAGGCAATCAGCTGCAGGCCCCACTGTTAGCTAGTGCTGAGACCCCAATATTCCGCTGGGACCCCAACACTTGGCTGACTCCGGTCTTCGACTCCCGATAACTGACTCCGCTCTGGGCTCAGATGTAAACTTGGGTCAGCGGTATCCAAGGTCCCTACATATGCGAATTGAATAAGGATTTTTGCAGTTCAATAATTTTTTTCTTCTTGTTTTAACAGAAAATACAAAATAAAGTCACTATCAAATACATTCCTATTCAAATTAGTTTTATTTGGGTATTCCCTTTGATTCACAACATATAAAATTGCATTCAAAGCACAACAGAAAGAACCTTTCCATAGGGAATCTTACACTTTCACCACATCAGCCTCTAGAGACACACTGAGCTCACGGCCGCACACGACTCAATCTCCCCGTGTCCCCAACACAAACACCATGTTCACACTTACAGGTCAATAACAAGGAGGAAATTAAGCACACACCATACAGCATTCACATCAGATCATATAGCAAGAAAGGATACAAATACTCATATCGCTAAACATTCCACTACATTTGTTTCTACTTTTAAGCTTGATCATTATTCTAAAAGGAGGGATCCCAGATAGTGAATGTCCTTCAGATGATCAAACACTCGTACTTGCAAATGCCGCTCCCGTTCGTTCAACACTCGCTCACCAAAGCCACAGGTTCCTTCCACATCTCGCAGTCATCATCGGGCTCTTTTTCATCAAAGCACAACCAGTTCTTTTCATCACACGTTCCGTTCACCTGCGCCTCTGATCTCTCATGCCCAGTCTCACGCTTGGCCACCAACACCCCCACTCAATGTTCTCAAAGCGTCACTTGCGATACAGTGCAGACAAGATTTCGTTCCCATGAAAAGTGGATAAAAAGGCAACACCCACCGTCTAACACAGTAAATGCGGAGTGAAGCTGCGCTCTTTGATGGCAAAGCATTTACACATGAGGAGAGGGCAACTGAAACTGAGCGCGCTCCAACATTGCTGCCAGCGAGGGGCTCCTTCCCGGGAAATTGGAAAAGAGGTGATGAACTGCAGAAGAGATTTTCATGAAGGCTTTTCCATAAAACTTCAGGAAAAGAAATTAAAACTCTGCGAACAACCTGCATACAATAGTTAAACAAACTTCCTAATTCAATGAAAATAATATATTACAAAGTGTTCGAGAGGGCATTTAAATTTTAAGCGATACTCATGCAATTCTCAGAAATATCACCATTTACAACATGCATAAATGATCAGGTTTTCACCACAATGTGGTTGAAGACCAGTAACATACACAAAAAAAAAAAAAAAAAAAAAAAGTAGCATTGTGGTTCACCACCCTAACAATTACACACTCCAGCCACTGTACTCTAACCTCGTACAGATTTCAAATATACCAGAACATTCACCTTTCCTTTACAAAACCAAAGGCAAAAAAGTATCTCAAAAACAGAGGAAGTTAGATATGACTAAAAACAAGACCACCTTTCAAAATACTTACCATATCATCTAGAAATGTGAATGCTTCACACTAAGACCTCTACATTCCCCACCCAGAAGACTTGGACTCCATGCTGGAGCCAAATCCTGAATTAAACCCACTAGTGGTCCCCGAGTTGGAGCCCGCCCCCCACCCCAGACTAGCTGCTGTGGTGCTGCCGTAGTTATTGTTGGTGGAGCTAAGGGTCTGACTCGGCTCGCGGATGGCACTAGTCTGCCCGGAAGCAGCTGTGGTTGACGTGGTCGTTTGCCCTTGCTGGCTGGCCAGCATACCCATCATGCCCCAGCTGCTCTGCAGGGCGGCCTGAGCTGCTGCCATCATCGCTGGATTTAAGCTCAGAGCCCCAAAATTCACCCCGCTACCCATGTTGTTGTTAGCGCTATTCCCAAGGCCCCCGCGAGCACTCCCAAACCCGCCTGCCCCAAAGCCCCCCGCCCCAAAGCGCCCCCCACGCTCCAGCATTTGCCTACTATTATTGTGCTTAGGCTCTGCATTGGAGATGTGCACGCTAACACCCTTAATGATCAGGTCCTCTCCACACAGGGACTGGGCCACCTGCGGATGAAACACAAAAGGTTAGATATAGAGGAGGTCTGTACACCACGTCACAGTGCACCCACTTCAGAGGCCTTTATTCATGAAAACTGGTGAGATATAACCAGGGATGCACCAACACTGGCATCAGTGTTGGGTCTGATACTGTACACGCTCAAATACGGCGTTACATAAACCCGATAAAGTAAAGAACAGCGGAGTGTGCCCGCATTGTAGTCAGACTAGAAAGTTCTATAGTACTGCACAGTGGTCATTAAAATTAGAGCAAAAATTGTGTTTCACTCTGTAGAGACCAAAAAGTGGTGTGAAATGTAAGGACAGACAACTTCGAGTTATCTAAAGCAGGAAAAACCCAAACTTCATAGCAAACAACAAAGACAAATGCACAGCACTTCACAAAATCTGCTAAGCCAAACCAGGTATGAACACTTCACTCACTACTAATGCCAGCAGAACCCACAAAGAGTGATATGAACACAAACCTGGTCATCAGCAAAGGTGACAAAAGCAAACGCTCTGAAGGGTTTGGGTATGAAGACATCGGTCACTTCTCCGTACTGCATGAAGAACTGCCTCAGCTCCTCCGCAGACATGTCTTCTGTGCAGCGGCCCACAAACACCTTTCTGCTCCTCATTGGCTCATCGGGACCTTGCTGTTTACCCCAAAAACACAAACAAACAACTTCTGTACAAGCCAGGAACATCTCTCCAACCGCACGCAACGAACATAACACAGGGTAGCCCTGAAGCTACCCAATACGCAAGCCTGCAAAGAACATTTATCTAGACCAGAGAGCAGGAGCCCAAAAATGACAGAAATTAACCAAAAACACGTAGTTTCTATGCAAAAGCTGAAAGTGGAGATATTTGTACCTTCGAGTTGGGAAGCTTACAATCGCACCACCTCCCATCAATCATGTGCCGCTGTGACATCACTTTCACTTGAGTTTCATAGTCTGTAAACCGTACAAAACCAAAGCCCTTGGAATTTCCCGTCTTCACATCCCTCTTAACCTGTAGGAAGTTAAAATTAGGGGCAGGGTGTCACATGTAGCCTCACAGGGCAAACACACAACTGGTTTGCTCATCTTTTCATTCCGTTACCTGAACCATAATCACTTCGCCAAACGTGCTGAAGTAGTCCTTGAGGTCTTGTTCCGACGTCTTCCAGGGCAAACCGAGGACAATCAAATCAGAGGTCTTCTGAACACCCCGCTTTATCTTAACAGCAGATGCAGCATCGACCTCATCCATCTTCCTCTTGTTATCTGAAATTCAAATTAACAACCTTATCCAATTTACATCCAGCAGGTAATCAGTCACTTTATATAGAACTGGCTACGATTAGCCAACTAACTACATCATAAAGCACAATCTTTCCATTGACTTCACCATGGCAAAATGCTTAAAATGCTCACTGGATAACAAGCCAAACAAATAATGGTTAAGTTAACAAGCTTGCCACATAATCCCAGCCAAGTTGGCTCCGATATCATCAAAAGCAGTGGTTCCCAAACTCAATCCTGGTGCCCCCATGTATGCTGGCTTTTGTTCCACCCACAATTGCAACTGTAGGATTTTAATCAATTTATTGCAGTATTATCTTTAAAGTACTTTCTGAAATTGCGTTATTGAACACGTGTTTAAACTTCTTTCAAAACAATTTGCTTGAACTTATCTATAACCCCGAACAGGTCTGGCTATCATCTGTTCACATAATTTGTTTAGGCAGCCGTGTATCATAAGTGCTAGGCAAATTAACCAATCAAACTATACAATCAATAGGTTCCTAATTAGTGAAATCATTCTTAATGACACATGGAGATATTTCTGTCAAAACGTGGGTCCACCTACTTAAAACATGAAATGTTGAAAGTAGTGATTCACATAATTAGGGCAAATTAGCATCTTATTAAAATCCGACGATTGCAGTAGGTTGGAAGGAAAATCAGCACACACACAGGGGGGGCACCGGGACCGAGTTTGAGAACCACTGATCAAAAGTTAACGAACGTTAACAAACGTTGACTCAAAAGTTTGCGATCCTTTGATTTAATGCCCATTATCTGTACATCTGTGAGGAGTAACAAACTAATAAGTTGTAGAACACAACACGCATTTTGCAGGCTCCAGCACGGCCTTAAGTCGAAATCCCCGTCGCCTGCTAGCGATGAATGGATGAAGCTAGCTCACGGGTATTAGATAGCTTGAACAAAACGAATTAAAAAAAATTCGGGCTCAATAATCAGCATTCGAACCACACGGATTTATTTATTAGCTAGCTAACTAAAACAGTACATTACCTTTAGGGTAATTTACGACGTACACCAGATTTCCCCAGTCATTCTCGGGGGCGTGTAGAATGCCTTCGACCAAGCGGACACCGCGCATGCACTGGGAGACGGGGCTGCGGTAGCGCAGGCCGCACGCTCCAGGGAACTGTGCAGCCACAGTGGACAACAAAACCGTGCCGTCGTCCTCGGATGGGATCTCCATCGGCTCCTCATTTTCATCTTCCGCCACACGAATGTATAATTCTGCCATATTTGTCGTCTGATTTCAGCAGCAACGACTGTCACAATCTAATAGCAAGCTACGTCAGAGCTGTCTGATGGCAAAAGATAGCTCAGTAGCTGGAATTTTAGCTAGCTGAAGTTGCAATTAGCAATTTTATTATTTTGCTAAATTTAAGAATCCCGCCGAAATGCCAAATGAAAAAAGCAATTGTTTGCGATTCACGGGATAACGGGTAAACGTTACAGAACGAGCGACAATGTCCTTTGTTCAAAGATCTACTCCGAGACAGCGGCCATGAGAAAGGCCTCAGAAGCCGACCACGCTTGCAAAATGAATGGCTTCTTGGTTTTCGCGCTCCTGCTTTACGGTGCCACGTAGCGAACTGTGGCAAAAAACTTTTGGATTCCGCACTGTGGTTTTAAAAACAGTGCGCTGAAATTATGCGTCCTGAAATATACAGCTGATATTTGATGTTTCTTCAATTCCACGAAAATTAAACAACGAACGCAGTGTCACTCCTTCCTTCTATCAAACTTCCAAACAAAATGGCCGTATGCGCGTCATTGACCGAATTACATCATCGTAACGGACGGTCTTATTGCTGCAGAACAAGAAGGGGTGCGCGCAGATGAATAACTCAATTCAGTGCAATTAATTTTGATAAATGAAATTATGGTATGGCACAAAATCCATAAATAAAGTATATTTTCTCTTATTATGGATATGCAATATTCTATTCTCCAAATACAAACTAATGTATTAAAAGTTTATTTATGGTATATTCCGAGAAGTCTTCACGTGACCATAAAATCAGACGAAACTTCCCGCTTACCCTTTTGAAAAGAATTCATTCATTTTTGAAACTATTGTTTTTCACGCCCTGTGCTTAGAATGATGTTCGAGGTACCGTCTTGTTACTGATCTGCTGTGATTAAAGTGCATCGACCACTTTTATCGGCCCGAGTCGAAGAAAACTGTCACAAGTAAGGTTTTGAGAATGCAGTTATAAGTTTCCTTTCATTGTCCCTTTCAGACAATCCTCGACATCAGTGCGCTAAAACGGTGCCTACTTTAAATGGAGCCTTCAGTACTTTCTTATAGTTGAGTATGAATGAGCGTGGCTGCTCATAATAGCAGCAATATAAAGTATACATTTCTGATAGCTTCCCATTGCAGTAGATGCTTGGGGGAGAAAGCACTTTGGCATTACTGAATGTGTGTAGCCTACAATTTCACAATGAAACATGCTCCATTCAGTGATCGGGTTTTTTTTATTATGTTGACTTATAATCCTTTTGTGACCTGTAAATCGATACCCCTCCGCCATCATGGAGGATCTTCCAATCTTTTAAATCTATCTTGGGAGGACACGGAGAAAGGAGACGTCTTGAGGAGCTTGGAGTGAGGAAACACATTTGTATCCAATGCAGAAACCTTTTTATCAAGGGGCGGGACGTTTAACTGCCACACTTCTACATGTGACATCGCTGAATAGTTAAGATGTCACGTAACTGTTAACTTCCATGCACAAGTATGGTTGCCTTCACATTTGGTACGAATACGAATGAACCATACCTGAGACCGCCTCTTCAAGCAGATTCACGTTCTGTGCCCGAGCACGGTACACTTTTGTTCACGCTTACCAAATGAACTGGGCTTTGGGGTGAAGTGTGCTTGGATCCCTGCCCAAGTCCCTTGTGTGAAAGCACCCTTTCAAAGTCTGCTGATAGCCTGACTTGCATGGCTTTGGACTGTGTGAGGAACCCAGAGTGCCTGCAGGGAGTACATGCAAACTCCACACAGCGAGGGCCCTCAAAGCCAGATTCGATCCCCTGACCTTTTTGTTGTGAGGCAGTTGTGCTATCCTCTGTACAACTGTGCCAGGGTTTCTTGCTGAAAAACACTAATCCAGCTGAGTATAACTGCGTAAATTATGTGATCCGCAGGTGGGATTCCCCCCCCCATAACTGGAAATAACTAGCAAGCCTGTTGAGCGATGTTCAACTCACGAAACACTGCATGCTATGTATTTGCATATGGTATTGGGTCATTCCATGCCAAATCACCTGATGGTCCCCAGGTGACCCTCTTAGATTTTGCAGAAACTCCATGAAAATGTTCATATATGCAAATAACGAACACAGAAAATTTCAGGCCAAATGGAGCCGTTTTGGGGGTACTGCTACGTGATGACACCACAGTGTCTTTTCACCATGAGAAGACTTGAAACATTTTTCATTTTCAAATGATCTCAATTTTTGGATTTGAATATTTTCAGAAATATTCAATTTTCCATTGAAAAAAGCACAAGAAACTGAAAATTCAAAAGTAGGTTTGCTTGCAATTTGCTTTCAGAAATTATTGTAATTGTCATTTACCAGCTTCCTTTTTCGAGGATGTTGTTAAATAAAGTTAAAGTAGCATAATTTGATCAAATTAGTGGGTTACCTTTTGAAACACTGCATAACTCTGAAGGATACCCACATCAATGAAATAATCTCTATATAAAGGTCAGATACAACTCCCCTGTGGTGAAAATTTATAAAACTGAATAACTGTTCAAAGGTATGGCTAGGGTCCAAAACGGGGTGATTTTTGAGAAAATTTCTCAAAAATCACCCCTTTGGACCCTAGCCATTTTTTTTTACTGATTGTTTTATAAGTCTATGAAATTTTCAGGAGTTATTTAGCTGTATGTAGAGATTATGTACCAGCAATTTGGGTATCCTCAGATCAATGGTTCGGGCACCAGGCAGTGTTTAAAAATCACAAAATTTGATCAAATTAGAAAAAAACTTTCATTTTCAGGTGCCCATATCTTCAAAAAAGGAAGCAATTACAATGTTTTTGATTGCAGATTCTGAAAGCTTTGTGCAAATTATTTTCGGTAGCAATTTTCAGCTTTGTAGCTTTTTTCAAATCCAAAAATATGATCATTTGAAAATGAAAAATCCGGGGACTGGAACGGCGTAAAAGAGGGGGGGTCTTGGACAGCCATAATTTCAAAACGGCTTGGATTTTTGGCCTGAAATTTTCTGTGTGTTCGTTATTTGCATATATGAACATTTTCATGGAGTTTCAGCAAAATCTAAGAGGGTCACCTGGGGACTTTCCTGAAAATTAGGTGATTTGGCATGGAATGACCCTATTCATAAATTAAATGATACTTAAAGGTGCATTATGCAAGTTTGGGTAACATCACTTCTGTTGACATTCGAAGTCAAACAAAACGGAGGTAGCTCGCCCCTCCCTCCCATAGTTCCCTCCCTCCCATGCTTCCATAACTGTCAACTCTTGTCAATGATTGGCTGGAACGAGTTTTGTTATGTTATGAGTAACAGTTAAATCGTTTGTTATGTTATGGGGCACAGCCTGTGCCCCTTGTGTTTGTTTGCAGTTTGTGACACCTGTGCGGTCTCCAGAGCCCGGGTTTTTTTTTACAGTGAATTCAGGGGCAGGCAGCTAGCGGATCTTGGGGAGATGTCGGCGAATTGAGACAAAAATATAATCGCGCGGAAACCATGCGAACTTGCATAGTGCACCTTTAAGTTTATACTTAATTCATCGCACATCAATGAAAAACTAGACAACTCGGTTGTCACAGGGACCGAGTCATGTATCTCCCCGATCCCCAACTTTCAGACAAAATAGCCGCCGGCAGCCATATTGGATGTCCGAAATTGGCGAAAATTGGTTTAGGGCATTGTCAAATCAATATCTTCGCCTGTGTAAAATTAGAAAAAATTCCTGCAATAATTGTGGCTTCCAGAGCCCGGTACAGAAAATCTCTGTGGGCATGGCGGCGGCGGCGGCCCCGGAACTAAACCATAGTATCTCCCGACTATCATCGTTGGGGAGATGCAAATATTTTAGGTATACTTTGTAAATTGTCCCATGAATGGGATCATTCATTCTTTTTTTTTTGTAAATAATGGAGCAGCCTGACTGTTTGACACTATGAGAGAGATCATCCATAAACTAATACTTCACTGGAAAACATTCACTGCCTGTCCAAAATAAAAGAGTCGCGCACTCAAATATTTAGCTGGAACCCCTGGAGCTTTAATTACAGTGCAGATTTATTGTCATTGTTTTGATAACCGTATGCAACATAAGAACATTTATTTTCAATCAGTTGCATTCATTTTTGGCTTAGCTCTTGTTTTGATGCCAGGATAGTTAAACCACTCTAGATTTCTACAGCACATCCCACAAACTTTCAATGCGGTTTAGGTCAGGACTTTGTAGTGGCCAATTCCTGTGTGAAAATGATTCTTCATACTTGTTAGGGCCCGGGCACCAACCGAACGGTGCGAGGACCCTATTGTAGTTGTAATTAGGGCCCGAGCACCGAATGGTGCGAGGACCCTATTGTAATTGTAATGTTTATTATTAGGGCCCGAGCACCGACCGGTGCCAGGGCCCGGAACGGGTCCTGGCACCAAAGGTGCGAGGAACCTATTGTTTTTGAAGGGATTTTTATTATTCTTCTTCTTTTTTCTTCTTCTTCTTCTTCTTCTTAGTTATTAGGGCCCGAGCACCGAATGGTGCGAGGACCCTATTGTAATTGTAATGTTTATTAGGACCCGGGCACCGAC
The DNA here is from genome assembly GCA_029692085.1 of Gymnothorax javanicus. Lineage (NCBI taxonomy): Eukaryota > Metazoa > Chordata > Actinopteri > Anguilliformes > Muraenidae > Gymnothorax > Gymnothorax javanicus. The sequence goes on from CM056203.1 coordinate 42,530,377, forward strand.
CGGTGCCAGGGCCCGAACGGGTCCTGGCACCGAAGGTGCGAGGAACCTATTGTTTTTGAAGGGATTTTTCTTCTTCTTCTTCTTCTTCTTCTTCTTCTTATTATTATTTTTATTCTGCTGTGAGAACGCGTTTTTGAGGGCTTTGCCATGCACGAAAACTCACAAATATTTGCAGAGACGTCAGTCGTGGTGAAAATTACAAAGTATTGTTATTTTTATGCTTGAACATGCCCCGGTGGCTCTATACCGCCACCAAACTCAAGGCCATTTTGGAACGCAATTGCTCGGATTCTCATGAAATTCGATATGGCCATAGTAGTCATTATGAAGTTTTTTGTCAATTTTTTTTAAATTTTTTTGCCTCACAGGAAGTGAGCTATGAGCCATTTCCTGCGTTTTTTCAGATTTTACAAACACATTTTTGAGGGTCTTATCATACTCGAAAACTCGCCAAACTTGGCTCATAGGTTGAAAACATGAATCTCTTCAATTTGATGTCTCATTTGGCACTGAGTGTGACATGGTGGCTCTATAGCGCCCCCTAATAGATAATTGCATTTTTGAGGGCCTCAGCATGCTCGAAAACTCACGAAATTTTGCAAACTTATAAAGCCGGTCATACGGTTTACTATAATATAGGGTTTACAGATGTTCGAGGCAAAATGGCATTATAGCGCCACCTAGAAAATTTCAATGAAGCAGCCCTCGCAGCGTGTTTAACGTACATGAACAAAATTCAGTGTCCATGTAGATTATGCCAAGCCCTAAAAAAAAGTCTCTTGGTGCCCTGACCTAGACTCAACAGGAAGTCCGCCATTTTTAATTGAAACTGCAACTTTTTGGATTTTTCGCCATTCACAGGCGTCGTACTTTAACAAACTCCTCCTAGAGATTTTATTCGATCAAGTTAAAATTTGGCTTATGACATCTAAAGACCTTGCCGATGTTAAATTGCGAAGCTTTTTCGGATTCATCAAACGATGTATCCGTGGCGTCGCGGCCAATTTCGATGTTCCGCCATGAAACAGGAAGTTGGTTTTACTCACACATACTTAGTGAGATTTGCCCGAAACTTTAAAGGCTTGATAACAATCTCCTTTCAAGTATAAATATATGCTGATATTAGATTGGAAGTGGTCAGGTGGCTCCACAGCGCCCTCTAGACCATGTTAAGCCATGTTAAGATAAAAGTGCTTGAATGGTCATGAAATTTGGTGTGATTATTGCATTTGTGATGCCGGGTTATGATAATTTTTTTGAAATTTTTTGGCCAAACAGGAAGTGAGCTATGAGCCATTTCCTGCGTTTTTCCAAATTTTACGAACACACGTTTAAAGGCCTTAGAATACTCAAAAACTTGCAAAACGTTGCAAAAAGTATAATTGTCTTATCGTTATCAATTTCATATATCAATTGGCACTAAATGTGTCATAATGGCTCTACAGCGCCCCCAATCAGATTTTTAAAAAAATTGTTGTTTTGAGGGTCTCAACATGCTTGAAAACTCACAAAATTTTGTACACATATAAAGCTAATCATGCTTATTATTATGATAAAAAAACTTACAGAAAGGCGTGGCAAAATGGCATTATAGCGCCCCCTGGAATATTTCAATGAAGCAGCCCTCGCAGCTCGGTAAATCTACATGTATGAAATTCAGTGGACATGTGATTTATGCTGAGACCTAAAAAAAAGTCTCTTGGTGCCATGACCTAGACTCAACAGGAAGTCCGCCATTTTTAATTGAAATTTCAACTTTTAAAATTTTTTCGTCAGTCACAGGTGTGGTACTTTAACGAACTCCTCCTAGAGATTTTATCCGATCAACTTAAAATTTGGCATATGAGATCTAAGGACCTTGCCGATGTTTAATTGCAAAGCTTTTTTGGATTCATCTAACGATGTATCCGTGGCGTTGCGGCGAATTTCGATGTTCCGCCATGAAACAGGAAGTTGGTTTTACTCCCACATACTATGTGAGATTTGCCAGAAACTTTACAAGCTTGATAAAAGTGTCCTCCCAAGTATAAATATATGCTGATATTAGATCAGGAGTGGCCAGGTGGCTCCACAGCGCCCACTAGCCACGGCCATGTAAAGATAAAAGTGCTTGAATGTTCATGAAATTTGGTGTGATCATTGAATTTGTCATGCAGGTTTATGGAAATTTTTTTGAAATTTTTTGGCCAAACAGGAAGTGAGCTATGAGCCATTTCCTCTGTATTTCCAAATTTTACGAACACAAGTTTGAGGGCCTTAGAATACTACAAAACTTGGAAAACGTTGCAGAAATTATAACTATCTTATGCTCTGCAATTTGATACACCAATTGGAACTTAATGTGGGACAATGGCTCTATAGCGCCCCCAATCACTTTTTTAAAACAATTGCTCTTTTGATTGTCTAAACATGCCTGAATACTCCCGAAATTTTGCACACGTATTAAGCCGGTCATTCCTTTCACAAAGATATTGGGATCAATCAAGGGTGTGGCAAAATAGCATTATAGCGCCCCCTAGAAAATTTTAACAAAGCACCCCTCGGGGTCCTTTTCACCTCCATGTACGAAATTCGGGGGACATGTGGATTATGCTGAAACCTAAAAAAAAGTCTCTTGGTGCCATGACCTAGACACAACAGGAAGTCCGCCATTTTTAATTGAAATTGCAACTTTTTTGGATTTTTCGCCATTCACAGGCGTCGTACTTTAACGAACTCCTCCTAGAGATTTTATCCGATCAACTTAAAATTTGGTGTATCACATCTAAAGACTTTGCCGATGTTAAATTGCGAAGCTTTTTTGGATTCATCGAACGATGTATCCGTGGCGTTGCGGCGAATTTCGATGTTCCGCCATGAAACAGGAAGTTGGTTTTACTCCCACATACTATGTAAGATTTGCATGAAACTTTACAAGCTTGATGAAAGTGTCCTCCCAAGTATAAATTTATGCTGATATTAGAAGGGGAGTGGCCAGGTGGCTCCACAGCGCCCACTAGCCACGGCCATGTAAAGATAAAAGTGCTTGAATGTTCATGAAATCCAAATTTTACGAACACATGTTTGAGGGCTTTAGAATACTCCAAAACTTGTAAAACATAGCAGCAATTATAACGGTCTAATGGTCTTCAATTTGATGCACCAATTGGCACTTAATGTGGGACAATGGCTCTATAGCGCCCCCAACCATTTTTTTAAAACAATTGCCCTTTTGAGGGTCTAAACATACTTGAATACTCACGAAATTTTGCACACATATTGAGCCGGTCATTCCTTTGACTAGGATATTGAAATCACGCATAGGTGTGGCAAAATAGCATTAAAGCGCCCCCGAGAAAATTTTAGTCAAGCAGCCCTCGGGGTCCTTTTCACCTACATGGACGAAATTCGGTGGACATGTGGATTATGCCGAAACCTAAAAAAAAGTCACTTGGTGCCATGACCTAGACTCAACAGGAAGTCCGCCATTTTTAATTGAAATTGCAACTTTTTTTGGATTTTTCGCCATTCACAGGCGTTGTACTTTGACAAACTCCTCCTAGAGATTTTATCCGATCAACTTAAAATTTGGCATATGAGATCTAGAGACGTTGCCAATGTTAAATTGCAAAGATTTTTTGGATTCATCGCACGATGTATCCGTGGCGTCGCAACGAATTTCGATGTTCCGCCATTAAACAGGAAGTTGGTTTTACTCCCACATACTATGTGAGATTTGCCTGAAACTTTACAAGCTTCATAAAAGTGTCCTCCCAAGTATACTTTTATGTTGATATTAGATCGGGAGTGGCCAGGTGGCTCCACAGCGCCCACTAGCCATGGCCATGTTAGAATAAAAGTGCATGAATGTTCATGAAATTTGGTGTGATCATTAGATTTGTCATACAGGGTTATGGAAATTTTTTTGAAATTTTTCGGCCAAACAGGAAGTGAGCTATGAGCCATTTCCTGTGTTTTTCCAAATTTTACGAACAAACGTTTTAAGGCCTTTGGATATTCCAAAACTTGCAAAACGTTGCACCAATTGTCAGTGTCTTATGATCTTCGATTTGATATTCCAATTGCCAATTAATGTGGTACAATGGCTCTGTAGCACCCCCTAATCATTTTTTCAAAAGATTTGCCTTTTTGAGGGTCTCAGCATGCTTGAGAACTGACAAGAATCAACACAATCGTGGAGCCTGGTATTACAATTACTATGGTATAGGTTTGGCACGCAGGAATGTCAAAATGGCATCGTAGTGCCTCTAGAAAATTTCAACAAAACAGTTCTCATGGTTCAGTTCACCTACATAAACAAACTTTCGTGGAGACATGAAACATGCCAAGACTTGTAAAAAAATTATGAAGTGCCATGACGCGACCCCAACAGGAAGGCCATTATCCTGAATTAAAAGTTCAATTTTTTTTCATCAACAGCCGTCATACTTTTTTTTTTTTTTTTTTTTTTATAAATTTGGCATCTCCAATCCCACCCGAATCTGGAATGCCCAATTGGTGAACTATGTACAAAGCTTGCTCGTATGCGACCCCTTGCTGCCAACTCAGGAGAGCGAAGACAGTTCACGGCTCTCCTCCGAAGCACGTGTCTGTCAGCCACTGCTTCTTATACACTCATTGGTCGAATCTTCGCGAGTTCAGAACGAGGGCGGAGGATACCCGGACATGAACAGACTTGGAATCTTCCTGACGAGCGCCCGTCTGGCCAACAGGAGGCGCTTGAGCAACGAACAAAGCTATTTATTTATTTCCCTATTCCCAACAGTCCCTTCCCAATTTGAAACCCTGTAGCGCGATGGCCAATTGTACGCTACTCTGAAAAAGCTGCCGACCACTGCCGGTTGGGACGACCGGGGCTCGAACCCGCGACGTGATAGTCACTTCTACACTGCAACGCAGTGCCTTAACCGAGTGAGCTATCCGGCAGCCAACAGCCGTCATACTTTAACGTACTCCACCTATTGATTTCAGGAATGGTGGTTGCACTCCACTCAGGAAAACACATTGTACAGTATAGCAGTGTCCAATGGATGTAAATGCACACCTGCTCCCGTCAACATCTCGCCACCACCCCCAACGTGCACGAGGGGTGCGAGGGCCCTTTCAACGCTGCTTGCAGCTTTAATTAGGGCCCGAGCACCGACCGGTGCCAGGGCCCGGAACGGGTCCTGGCACCGAAGGTGCGAGGAACCTATTGTTTTTGAAGGGATTTTTATTATTCTTCTTCTTCTTCTTCTTCTTAGTTATTATTATTATTATTATTATTTTTATTCTGCTGCGAGAACGCGTTTTTGAGGGCCTTGCCATGCACGAAAACTCACAAAAATTTGCAGAGACGTCAGTCGTGGTGAAAATTTCAAAGTTTTGTTATTTTTGTGCTTGGATATGCCCCGGTGACTCTATAGCGCCACCAAACACGCGGCCATTTTGGAACGTAATTGCTCGGATTCTCACGAAATTCGATATTGCCGTACTAGTCATTATGAAGTTTCTTGTCAATTTTTTTGAAATTTTTTTGCCTCACAGGAAGTGAGCTATGAGCCATTTCCTGCGTTTTTTCAGATTATACAAACACATTTTTGAGTGTCTTATCATACTCGAAAACTCGCCAAACTTGGCTCATAGGTTGAAAAGATGAATCTCTTCGATTTGATGTCTCATTTGGCACTGGGTGTGACATGGTGGCTCTAAAGCGCCCCCTAATAGATAATTGCATTTTTGAGGGCCTCAGCATGCTCGAAAACTCACGAAATTTTGCAAACTTATAAAGCCGGTCATACGTTTTACGATGATATAGGGCTTCCAGATGGGCATGGCAAAATCGCATTATAGCGCCACCTAGAAAATTTCAATGAAGCAGCCCTCGCAGCGTGTTTCACCTACATGTACAAAATTCGGTGTCCATGTATATTATGCCAAGCCCTAAAAAAAAGTCTCTTGGTGCCATGACCTAGACTCAACAGGAAGTCCGCCATTTTTAATTGAAATTGCAACTTTTTTTGATTTTTCGCCATTCACAGGCGTCGTACTTTAACGAACTACTCCTAGAGATTTTATCCGATCAACTTAAAATTTGGCATATGACATCTAAAGACCTTGCCGATGTTAAATTGCGAAGCTTTTTTGGATTCATCGAACGATGTATCCGTGGCGTTCTTGGGCAATTTCGATGTTCCGCCATGAAACAGGAAGTTGGTTTTACTCCCACATACTATGTGAGATTTGCCTGAAACTTTACAAGCTTGATAAAAGTGTCCTCCCAAGTATAAATATATGCTGATATTAGATCGGGATTGGCCAGGTGGCTCCACAGCGCCCACTAGCCACGGCCATGTAAAGATAAAAGTGCTTGAATGTTCATGAAATTTGGTGTGATCATTGAATTTGTCATGCAGGGTTATGGAAACTTTTTTGAAATTTTTTAGCCGAACAGGAAGTGAGCTATGAGCCATTTCCTGCGTTTATCCAAATTTTACGAACACATGTTTGAGGGCTTTAGAATACTCCAAAACTTAGAAAACATAGCAGCAATTATAACTGTCTAATGGTCTTCAATTTGATGCACCAATTGGAACTTAATGTGGGACAATGGCTTTATAGCGCCCCCAATCATTTTTTTAAAACAATTGCCCTTTTGAGGGTCTAAACATGCTTGAATACTCACAAAATTTTGCAAACGTATTGAGCCGGTCATTCCTTTGACTAGGAAATTGAAATCACGCGTAGATGTGGCAAAATAGCATTATTGCGCCCCCTAGAAAATTTTATTTAAGCAGCCCTTGGGGTCCTTTTCACCTACATGTACAAAATTCGGTGGACATGTGGATTATGCCGAAACCTAAAAAAAAGTCTCTTGGTGCCATGACCTAGACTCAACAGGAAGTCCGCCATTTTTAATTGAAATTGCAACTTTTTTGGATTTTTCGCCATTCACAGGCGTCGTACTTTAACGAACTCCTCCTAGAGATTTTATCCAATCAACTTCAAATTTGGCGAATAATATCTAAAGACGTTGCCAATGTTAAATTGCGAAGCTTTTTTGGATTCATCGCACGATGTATCCGTGGCGTCGCAACGAATTTCGATGTTCCGCCATGAATGAGGAAGTTGGTTTTAATCCCACATACTTTGGGAGATTTGCCTGAAACTTTACAAACTTGATAAAAGTGTCCTCCCAAGTATTCTTTTATGTTGATATTAGATCGGGAGTGGCCAGGTGGCTCCACAGCTCCCACTAGCCACGGCCATGTTAGAATAAAAGTTCATGAATGTTCATGAAATTTGGTGTGATCATTAGGTTTGTCATGCAGGGTGAGCTATGACCCTTTTCCTGTGTTTTTCCAAATTTTACGAACAAACGTTTTAAGGCCTTTGGATATTCCAAAACTTGCAAAACGTTGCACCAATTATCAGTGTCTTTTGATCTTCGATTTGATATTCCAATTGGCAATTAATGTGGTACAATGGCTCTGTAGCGCCCCCTAATCATTTTTTCAAAAGATTTCCCTGTTTTAGGGTCTCAGCATGCTGGAAAACTTATGAGAATCAACACACTCGTGGAGCCTGGTATTACAATTACTATGGTATGGTTTTGGCTCGCAGGAATGTCAAAATGGCATCGTAGTGCCTACAGAAAATTTCAACTCAGAACAGTTCTCATGGTTCAGTTCACCTTCATAACCAAACTTTGGTGGAAACATGAAACATACCAAGACTTGTAAAAAAAATTATGAAGTGCCATGACACGAACCCAACAGGAAGTCCATTATTCTGAATTAAAATTTCAATTGTTTTTCATGAACAGCCGTCATAATTTAATGTACTCCACGGAGTGATTTCAGGATGGTGTTTGCACTCAACTCAGGAAATCACATTGTACTGTCTCGCAGTGTCCAAGGGCTGTGAATGCAAACCTGGACCCGTCAACATCTCGCCACCACCCCGAACATGCACGAGGGGTGCGAGGGCCCTTTCAACGCTGCTTGCAGCTTTAATTATTATTATTAGGGCCGGAGCACCGACCGCACGAAGGTGCGAGGAACCTATTGTTTTTGAAGGGATTTTTATTATTCTTCTTCTTCTTCTTCTTGGCTATTATTAGGGTCCGAGCACCGACCGGTGCCAGGGCCCAGAACGGTTCCTGGCACCGAGGGTGCGAGGAACCTATTGTTTTTGATGGGATTTTTATTATTCTTATTCTTCCGCTTCTTCTTGTTCTTATTATTATTTTTATTCTGCTGCGAGAATGCGTTTTTGAGGGCTTTGCCATGCACGAAAACTCACAAAAATTTGCAGAGACGTCAGTCGTGGTGAAAATTACAAATTATTTTTATTTTTGTGCTTGGACATGCCCCGGTGGCTCTATAGCGCCACCAAACACACGGCCATTTTGGAACGCAAATGCTCGGATTCTCACGAAATTCGATGTGGCCATAGAAGTCATTATGAAGTTTTTTGTCAATTCTTTTGAAATTTTTTTGCCTCACAGGAAGTGAGCTATGAGCCATTTCCTGCGTTTATTCAGAATTTACGAAGACATTTTTGAGTGTCTTAGCATACTCGAAAACTCGCCAAACGTTGCTGAGAGGTTGAAAATATCAAGCTTTTTCGATTTGAAATCCCAATTGTCACTGGGTTTGACATGGTGGCTCAATAGCGCCCCCTAATACATCATTGCATTTTTGAGGGCCTCAGCATGCTCGAAAAGTCACGAAATTTCGCAAACTTATTGAGCCCGTGAGAGGTTATACTATGATATTGGGTTTCCAGTTGGGCGTGGCAAAATGGCATTATAGCGCCCCCTAGAAAATTTCAATGAAGCAGCCCTCGCAGCCTGTTTAACGTCCATGTACGAAATTCGGTGCCCATGTGGATTATGCCAAGACCTAAAAAAAAGTCTCTTGGTGCCGTTACCTAGACTGAACAGGAAGCCCGCCATTTTTAATTGAAATCACAACTTTTTTTGATTTTTCACCATTCACAGGCATCGTTCTTTAACGAACTCCTCCTAGAGATTTTATCCGATCAAATTAAAATTTGGCTTATTGCATCTAAAGACCTTGCCGATGTTAAATTGCGAAGCTTTTTCGGATTCATCGAAGCGATGTATCCGTGGCGTCTTGACAAATTCGATGTTCCGCCATGAAACAGGAAGTTGGTTTTACTCACACATACTTTGTGAGATTTGCCCCAAACTTTACAGGCTTGATAACAGTCTCCTTTCAAGTATAAATATATGCTGATATTAGATTGGGAGTGGTCAGGTGGCTCCACAGCGCCCTCTAGACATGGCCATGTTAAGATAAAAGTGCTTGAATGTTCATGAAATTTGGTGTGAATATTGCATTTGTGATGCAGGGTTATGATAATTTTTTTGAAATTTTTTGGCCAAACAGGAAGTGAGCTATGAGCCATTTCCTGCGTTTTTCCAAATTTTACGAACACACGTTTAAAGGCCTTAGAATATTCGAAAACTTGCAAAACGTTGCAAAAAGTATAAGTTTCTTATCGTTATCAATTTGATATATCAATTGGCACTAAATGTGTCATAATGGCTCTACAGCGCCCCCAATCAGATTTTTGAAAGAATTGTTGTTTTGAGGGTCTCAACATGCTTGAAAACTCACAAAATTTTGTACGCGTATAAAGCTTATCATGCGTATTATTATGATGAAAAAACTTACAGAAAGGCGTGGCAAAATGGCATTATAGCGCCCCCTGGAATATTTCAATGAAGCAGCCTTCGCAGCTCAGTAAATCTACATGTATGAAATTCGGTGACATGTGATTTATGCTGAGACCTAAAAAAAAGTCTCTTGGTGCCATGACCTAGACTCAACAGGAAGTCCGCCATTTTTAATTGAAATTTCAACTTTTAAAAATTTTTCGTCAGTCACAGGTTTGGTACTTTAACGAACTCCTCCTTGAGATTTTATCCGATCAACTTAAAATTTGGCAAGTGACATCGTAAGACCTGTCTGATCTTAAATTGCGAAGGTTTTTCGGATATATCAAACGATGTATCCATGGTGTCATGGCGAATTTTGATGTTTTCGCCATTAAACAGGAAGTTGATTTTACTCTCACACGTACTTTGTGGGATTTGCCCGAAACTTTACAGGCTTGATAACGGTCTCCTTCCAAATAAAAATATATGCTGATATTAGATCGGGTGTGGCCAGGTGGCTCCACAGCGCCCTCTAGCCACAGCCATGTTCAGATAAATGTGCTTGAATGTTCATGAAATTTGGTGTGATCCTTTAATTTCTCATGCAAGGATATGCTAATTTATTAGAAATTTTTTGGCCAAACAGGAAATGAGCTATGAGCTATTTCCTGCGTTTTTTCCAAATTTTACGAACACACGTTTAAAGGCCTTCGGATATTCCAAAACTTGCAAAACGTTGCACAAATTGTCAGTGTTTATGATCTTTGACTTGATATCCCAATTGCCATTTAATATGGCACAATGCCTCTGTAGCGCCCCCTCAAGTTTTTTTTAAAAGAATTGCCTCTTTGAGGGTCTCAACATGCTTGAAAATATACAAAAATCAACACACTCATGGAGCCCAGTATTACGCTAACTATGGTACAGGTTTTGCACGCAGGCATGTCAAAATGGTATTCTAGGGCCCTCCAGAAAATTTCAACAAAACAGTTCTCATAGTTCAGTTCACCAACATAAACAAAATTTGGTGGAGACATGAAACGTGCCAAGACTTGTAAAAAAATTGTTTTGTGCCATGACCCAAACCCAACAGGAAGTGCATTATTCTGATTTAAAATTTCAACTTTTTTTCATGAACAGGTGTCATACTTTAACGTGCTAAACCTATTGATTTCAGGAGTGGTGTTTGCACTCCCTTCAGGAAAACGCATTGTACACAGTCTAGCAGTGTCCACTGGCTGTGAATGGACTCCTGCACCCATCAACATCTCGCCACCACCCCAACGTGCTTGAGGGGTGCGAGGGCCCTTTCAACGCTGCTTGCAGCTTTAATTAGGGCCCGAGCACCGACCGGTGCCAGGGCCCGGAACGGGTCCTGGCACCGAAGGTGCGAGGAACCTATTGTTTTTGAAGGGATTTTTATTATTCTTCTTCTTCCGCTTCTTCTTCTTCTTCTTCTTCTTTGTTATTTTTATTATTATTATTATTTTTATTCTGCTGCGAGAACGCGTTTTTGAGGGCCTTGCCATACACGAAAACTCACAAAAATTTGCAGAGACGTCAGTCTTGGTGAAAATTTCAAACTATTGTTATTTTTGTGCTTGGTCATGCCCCGGTGGCTCATTAGCGCCACCAAACACGCGGCCATTTTGGAATGCAATTGCTCGGATTCTCACGAAATTTGGTACGGCCATAGTAGTCATGATGAAGTTTTTTGTCAATTTTTTTGAAATTTTTTTGCCCCACAGGAAGTGAGCTATGAGCCGTTTCCTGCGTTATTTCTGATTTTACGAAGACATTTTTGAGGGTCTTATCATACTCGAAAACTCTCCAAACCTGGCTCATAGGTTGAAAACCTGAATCTCTTCGATTTGATGTCTCATTTGGCACTTAGTGTGACATGTAGACTCTATAGCGCCCCCTAATAGATAATTGCATTTTTGAGGGTTTCAACATGCTCGAAAACTCACAAAATTTTGCGAACTTATAAAGCCGGTCATAAGTTTTACTATGATATAGGGTTTACAGATGGGCATAGCAAAATCGCTTTATAGCGCCACCTAGAAAATTTCAATAAAGCAGCCCTCGCAGCGTGTTTAACCTCCATGTACAAAATTCGGTGTCCATGTAGATTATGCCAATCCCTAAAAAAAAGTCTCTTGGTGCCATGACCTAGACTCAACAGGAAGTCTGCCATTTTTAATTGAAATTGCGACTTTTTTTGATTTTTCGCCGTTCACAGGCGTGGTACTTTAACGAACTCCTCCTAGAGATTTTATCCGATCAACTTAAAATTTGGCGTATGACATCTAAAGACCTTGCTGATTTTAAATTGCGAAGCTTTTTTGGATTCATCTAACGATGTATCCGTGGCGTTGCGGCGAATTTGGATGTTCCGCCATGAAACAGGAAGTTGGTTTTACTCCCACATACTATGTGAGATTTGCCTGAAACTTTACATGCTTGATAAAAGTGTCCTCCCAAGTTTAAATATATGCTGATATTACATCGGGAGTGGCCAGGTGGCTCCACAGCGCCCACTAGCCATGGCCATGTAAAGATAAAAGTGCTTGAATGTTCATGAAATTTGGTGTGATCATTGAATTTGTCATGCAGGGTTATGGTAATTTTTTTTAAAATTTTTGGCCAAACAGGAAGTGAGCTATGAGCCATTTCCTGCGTTTATCCAAATTTTACGAACACATGTTTGAGGGCCTTAGAATACTCCAAAACTTGGAAAACGTTGCTGAAATTATAACTATCTTATGGTATCAATTTGATACACTAATTGGAACTTAATATGGGACAATGGCTCTACAGCGCCCCCAATCATTTTTTGAAAACAATTGCCCTTTTGATTGTCTAAACATGCTTGAATACTCACGAAATTTTGTACACGTGTTAAGCCGGTCATTCCTTTCACAAGGATATTGGGATTACGCATTGGTGTGGCAAAATAGCATTATAGCGCCCCCTAGAAAATTTTAACGAAGCAGCCCTCAGGGTCCTTTTCACCTACAAGTACAAAATTCGGGGGACATGTGGATTATGCTGAAACCTAAAAAAAGTCTCCTGGTGCCGTGACCTAGACTCAACAGGAAGTCCGCCATTTTTAATTGAAATTGCAACTTTTTTTGATTTTTCACCATTCACAGGCGTTGTACTTTAACAAACTCCTCCTAGAGATTTTATCCGGTCAATTTAAAATTTGGCATATGACATCTAAAGACCTTGCCGATGTTAAATTGCGAAGCGTTTTTGAATTCATCGAACAATGTATCCGTGGCGTCGCAACGAATTTCGATGTCCCGCCATGAAACAAGAAGTTGGTTTTACTCCCACATACTTTGTGAGATTTGCCTGAAACTTTACAAGCTTGATAAAAGTGTCCTCTCAAGTATACATATATGCTGATATTAGATCGGGAGTGGCCAGGTGGCTCCACAGCGCCCACTAGCCACTGCCATGTTAGGATTATAGTGCATGAATGTTCATGATATTTGTTATGATCATTATATTTGCCATGCAGGGTAATGGTAATTTTTTAGAAGTGTTTCGGCCAAACAGGAAGTGAGCTATGAGCCATTTCCTGTGTTTTTCCAAACTTTACAAAAACACATTTTTAGGCTATCGGATATTCCAAAACTTGCAAAACGTTGCAAAAATTGTCAGTGGCTTATGATCTTCGATTTGATATTCCAATTGCCAATTAATGTGGTACAATGGTTCTGTAGCGCCCCCTAATCATTTTTTCAAAAGATTTGCCCTTTTGAGGGTCTCAGCATGCTTGAAAACTGACAAGAATCAACACAATCGTGGAGCCTGGTATTACAATAACTATGGTATAGGTTTGGCACGCAGGAATGTCAAAATGGCATCGTAGTGCCTCTAGAAAATTTCAGCAAAACAGTTCTCATGTTTCAGTTCACCTACATAAACAAACTTTGGTGGAGACATGAAACATGCCAAGACTTGTAAAAAAAATTATGAAGTGCCATGACGCGAACCCAACAGGAAGGCTATATTCTGAATTAAAAGTTCAATTTTTTTTTCATCAACAGCTGTCATACTTTAACGTACTCCACCTATTGATTTCAGGAATGGTGTTTGCACTCCACTCAGGAAAGCACATTGTACAGTCTAGCAGTGTCCAATGGATGCGAATGCACACCTGCACCCATCAACATCTCGCCACGACCTCCAACGTGCACGAGGGGTGCGAGGGCCCTTTCAACGCTGCTTGCAGCTTTAATTATTATTAGGGCCCGAGCACTGACCGGGTCCTGGCACCGAAGGTGCGAGGAACCTATTGTTTTTGAAGGGATTTTTATTATTCTTCTTCTTCTTCTTCTTGGCTATTATTATTATTATTTTTATTCTGCTGCGAGAATGCGTTTTTGAGGGCCTTGCCATGCACGAAAACCCACAAAAATTTACAGAGACGTCAGTCGTGGTGAAAATTTCAAAGTTTTGTTATTTTTGTGCTTGGACATGCCCCGGTGGCTCTATAGCGCCACCAAACACGCGGCCATTTTGGAACGCAATTGCTCGGATTCTCACGAAATTCGATATGGCCATAGTAGTCATTATGAAGTTTCTTGTCAATTTTTTTGAAATTTTTTTGCCTCACAGGAAGTGAGCTATGAGCAATTTCCTGCGTTTTTCAGATTTTACAAACAAATTTTTGAGGGTCTTATCATTCTAGAAAACTCGCCAAACTTGGCTCATAGGTTGAAAACATAAATCTCTTCGATTTGATGTCTCATTTGGCAGTGGGTGTGACATGGTGGCTCTATAGCGCCCCCTAATAGATAATTGCATTTTTGAGGTCCTCAGCATGCTCGAAAACTCACGAAATTTTGCAAACTTATAAAACCGGTCATAAGTTTTACTATGATATAGGGTTTACAGATGGGCATGGCAAAATCGCATTATAGCGCCACCTAGAAAATTTCAATGAAGCAGCCCTCGCAGCATGTTTAGCTTACATGTACAAATTTCGGTGTCCCATGTAGATTATGCCAAGCCCTAAAAAAAAGTCTCTTGGTGCCATGACCTAGACTCAACAGGAAGTCCGCCATTTTTAATTGAAATTACAACTTTTTTTGATTTTTCGCCATTCACAGGCGTCGTACTTTAACAAACTCCTCCTAAACATTTTATCCAATCAACTTAAAATTTGGCCAATGACATTTAAAGACCTTGCCGATATTAAATTGCGAAGCTTTTTTGCATTCATCTAACGATGTATCCGTGGCGTTGCAGCGAATTTGGATGTTCCGCCATGAAACAGGAAGTTGGTTTTAATCCCACATACTATGTGAGATTTGCCTGAAACTTTACATGCTTGATAAAATTGTCCTCCCAAGTATAAATATATGCTGATATTTGATGGGGATTGGCCAGGTGGCTCCACAGCGCCCACTAGCCACGGCCATGTTAAGATAAAAGTGCTTGAATGTTCATGAAATTTGGTGTGATCATTGAATTTGTCATGCAGGGTTATGGAAACTTTTTTGAAATTTTTTGGCCAACCAGGAAGTGAGCTATGAGCCATTTCCTGCGTTTATCCAAATTTTACGAACACATATTTGAGGGCCTTAGAATACTCCAAAACTTGGTAAACGTTGCAGAAATTAAAACTATCTCATGGTTTTCAAGTTGATACACCAATTGGAACTAAATGTGGGACAATGGCTCTATAGCGCCCCCAATCATTTTTTTAAAACAATTGCCCTTTTGATTGTCTAAACATACTTGAATACTCACGAAATTTTGCAGACGTATTGAGCCGGTCATTTCTTTAACAAGGATATTGGGAACACGCATGGGTGTGGCAAAATAGCATTAAAGCGCCCCCTAGAAAATTTCAATGAAGTAGCCCTCGAAGCCCGTTTAACCTACATGTACGAAATTCGGTGTGCATGTGGATTATGCCGAGACCTAAAAAAAAGTCGCTTGGTGCCATAAACTAGACTCTACAGGAAGTCCGTCATTTTTAATTGAAATTGCAGCTTTTTTTGATTTTTTGCCATTAACAGGCATTGTACTTTAACGAACTCCTCCTAGAGATTTTATCCGATCAACTTAAAATTTGGCGTATGACATCTAAAGACCTTCCCGATCTTAAATTGTGAAGCTTTTTTGGATTCATCTAACGATGTCTCCGTGGCGTTGCGGTGAATTTCGATGTTCCGCCATGAAACGGGAAGTTGGTTTTACTCCCACATACTATGTGAGATTTGTCTGAAACTTTACAAACTTGATAAAAGTGTCCTCCCAAGTATAAATATATGCTGATATTGGATCGGGATTGGCCAGGTGGCTCCACAGCGCCCACTAGCCACGGCCATGTAAAGATAAAAGTGCTTGAATGTTCCTGAAATTTGGTGTGATCATTGAATTTTTCATGCAGGGTTATGGTAATTTTTTGAAGTTTTTTGGCCAAACAGGAAGTGAGTTATGAGCCATTTCCTGCGTTTTTCCAAATTTTACGAACACACGTTTGAAGGCCTTAGAATACTCGAAAAATTGCAAAACGTTGCAGAAATTATAATTGTCTTATCGTCTTCAAATTTCATATATCAATTGGCAGTAAATGTGGCACAATGGCTCTATAGTGCCCCCTAATTTTTTTCAAAAGAATTGCCCTTTTGAGGGTCTCAACATGATTGAAAATTTACAAAAATCAACACACTTGTTGAGCCCGGTATTACGATTACTTTGGTATAGGTTTTGCACACAGGCATGTCAAAATGTTATCATAGTGCCCTCCAGAAAATTTCAACAAAACAGTTCTCATAGTTCAGTTCACCTACATGAACAAAATTTGGTGGAGACATGAAACGTGCCAAGACATGTAAAAAAATAATATAGTGCCATGACCCGTACCCAACAGGAAGTGCATTATTTTGAATTAAAATTTCAACTTTTTTTCATGAACAGGTGTCATACTTCAAGGTGCTCCAACTATTGATTTCAGGAGTGGTGTTTGCACTCCACTCAGTGAAACACATTGTACACAGTATAGCAGTGTCCAATGGCTGTAAACGGAAACCTGAACCTGTCAACATCTCGGCACCACCCCAACGTGCACGAGGGGGGCTAGCGCCCTTTCAACGCGCCCTTTCAACGCTGCTTGCAGCTTTAATTAGGGCCGAGCACCGACTGTCCGAAGGTGCGAGGAACCTATTGTTTTTGAAGGGATTTTTATTATTCTTCTTCTTCCGCTTCTTCTTCTTCTTCTTCTTCTTAGTTATTATTAGGGCCCGAGCACCGACCGGTGCCAGGGCACCGAAGGTGCGTGGAACCTATTGTTTTTGAAGGGATTTTTATTATTCTTCTTCTTCTTCCTCTTGGCTATTATTATTATTATTTTTATTCTGCCCTTTGAGGTGGCGCTTTTTGAGGGCCTTGCCATGCACAAAAACTCACAAAAATTTGCAGAGACGTCAGTCGTGGTGAAAATTTCAAAATTTTGTTATTTTTGTGCTTGGACATGTCCCGGTGGCTCTAAAGTGCCACCAAACACGCGGCCATTTTGGAACACAATTGCTCGGATTCTCACGAAATTCGATATGGCCGTAGTAGTCATTATGAAGTTTCTTGTCAATTTTTTTGAAATTTTTTTGCCTCACAGGAAGTGAGCTATGAGCCATTTCCTGCGTTTTTTCAGATTTTACAAACTTGGAAAACTTTGCAGAAATTATCAATATCTTATGGTCTTCAATTTGATACACTAATTGGAACTTAATGTAGGAAAATGGCTCTATAGCGCCCCCAATCATTTTTTTAAAACAATTGCCCTTTTGATTGTATAAACATGCTTGAATACTCACAAAATTTTACAAACGTATTAAGCCGGTCATTCCTTTCACAAGGATATTGGTATCACGCATGGATGTTGCAAAATTGCATTATAGCGCCCCCTAGAAAATTTTAACGAAGCAGCCCTCGGGGTCCTTTTCACCTACAGATACGAAATTCAGGGGACATATGGATTATGCTGAAACCTAAAAAAAAAGTCTCTTGGTGCCGTGACCTAGACTCCACAGGAAGTCCGCCATTTTCAATTGAAATTGCAACTTTTTTGGATTTTTCGCCATTCACAGGCGTCTTACTTTTACAAACTCCTCTTAGAGATTTTATCCGATCAACTTAAAATTTGGCCAATGATATCTTAAGACCTTGCCAATGATAACTTGCGAAGCGTTTTTGGATTCATCGAACGATGTATCCGTGGCGTCGCAGCGAATTTCGATGTTCCCCCATGAAACAAGAAGTTGATTTTACTCCCACATACTTTGTGAGATTTGCCAGACACTTTACAAGCTTGATAAAAGTGTCCTCTCAAGTATACATATATGCTGATATTTGATCGGGATTGGCCAGGTGGCTCCACAACGCCCACTAGCCACGGCCATGTAAAGATAAAAGTGCTTGAATGTTCATGAAATTTGGTGTGATCATTGAATTTGTCATGCAGGGTCATGGTAATTTTTTAGAAATTTTTCGGCCAAACAGGACGTGAGCTATGAGCCATTTTCTGCGTTTATCCAAATTTTGCGAAAACACGTTTAAAGGCCATCGGATATTCCAAAACTTGCAAAACGTTGCACAAATTGTCAGTGTCTTAAAATTTTCGATTTGATATCCCAATTGGCAATTAATGTGGCACAATGCCTCTGCAGCGCCCCCTAATAATTTTTTCAAAAGAATAACCCTTTTGAGGGTCTCAGCATGCTTGAAAACTGACATGAATCAACACACTTGTGGAGCCTGGTATTACAATTACTATGGTATGGGTTTGGCACGCAGGTATGTCAAAATGGCATCGTAGTGCCTCCAGAAAATTTCAGCTCAAAACAGTTCTCATGGTTCAGCTCACCTTCATAAACAAACTTTGGTGCAGAAAAGAAACATGCCAAGACTTGTAAAAAAATTATGAAGTGTCATGACCCGTACCCAACAGGAAGTCCATTATTCTGAATTAAAATTTCAATTTTTTTTCATGAACAGCCGTCATACTTTAACGTACTCCACCTATTGATTTCAGGAATGGTGTTTGCACTCCACTCAGGAAAACACATTGTACAGTCTAGCAGTGTCCAATGGATGTGAATGCACACCTGCACCCGTCAACATTTCGCCACCACCCCCAACGTGCACGAGGGGTGCGAGGGCCCTTTCAACGCTGCTTGCAGCTTTAATTATTAGGGCCCGAGCACCGAATGGTGTGAGGACCCTATTGTAATTGTAATGTTTATTATTATTAGGGCCCGAGCACCGACCGGTGCCAGGGCCCGGAACGGGTCTTGGCACCAAAGGTGCGAGGAACCTATTGTTTTTGAAGGGATTTTTATTATTCTTCTTCTTCTTCTTCTTCTTCTTAGTTATTATTATTATTATTATTATTTTTTATTCTGCTGCGAGAAGCTTTTTTAGGGCCTTGCCATGCACGAAAACTCACAAAAATTTGCAGAGACGTCAGTCGTGGTGAAAATTTCAAATTTTTGTTATTTTTGTGCTTGGACATGCCCCGGTGGCTCTATAGCGCCACCAAACACGCGGCCATTTTGGAACGCAATTGCTCGGATTCTCACGAAATTCGATATGGCTATAGTAGTCTTTATGAAGTTTCTTGTCAATTTTTTTGAAATTTTTTTGCCTCACAGGAAGTGAGCTATGAGCCATTTCCTGCGTTTTTTCAGATTTTACAAACACATTTTTGAGGGTCTTATCATGCTCGAAAACTCGCCAAACTTGGCTCAAAGGTTGAGAAGATAAATCTCTTCGATTTGATGTCTCATTTGGCACTAGGTGTGACATTATGGCTCTATAGCGCCCCCTAATAGATAATTGCATTTTTGAGGGCCTCAGCATGCTCGAAAACTCACGAAATTTTGCAAACTTATAAAGCCGGTCATATGTTTTACTATGATATAGGGTTTACAGATGGGCATGGCAAAATCGCATTATAGCGCCACCGAGAACATTTCAATGAAGCTGCCCTCGCAGCATGTTTAGCCTACATGTCCAAAATTTGGTGTCCATGTAGATTATGCCAAGCCCTAAAAAAAAGTCTCTTGGTGCCATGACCTAGACTCAACAGGAAGTCCGCCATTTTTAATTGTAATTGCAACATTTTTTGATTTTTCGCCATTCACAGGCGTCGTACTTTAACGAACTCCTCCTCGACATTTTATCCAATCAACTTAAAATTTGGCATATGACATCTAAAGACCTTGCCGATGTTAAATTGCGAAGCATTTTTGGATTCATCTAACGATGTATCCGTGGCGTTGCGGCGAATTTGGATGTTCTGCCATGAAACAGGAAGTTGGTTTTACTCCCACATACTATGTGAGATTTGCCTGAAACTTTAAAAGCTTGATAACAGTCTCCTCCCAAGTATAATTAGATGGTACTTTTAGATCGGGAGTGGCCTGGTGACTCCACAGCGCCCTCTAGCACTGGCCATTTTTAGATAAAAGTGCTTGAATCTTCATGAAATTTGGTGTGATCATTGAATTTGTCATCCAGGGTTATGGTCATTTTTTTGAAGTTTTTTGGCCAAACAGGAAGTGAGCTATAAGCCATTTCCTGCGTTTTTCCAATTTTTACGAACACACGTTTGAAGGTCTTAGAATACTCGAAAAATTGCAAAACGTTGCAGAAATTATAATTGTCTTATCGTCGCTAATTTCATATATCAATTGGCAGTAAATGTGGCACAATGGCTCTATAGTGCCCCTAATTTTTTTTTTTCAAAAAGAATTGCCCTTTTTTGAGGGTCTCAACATGATTGAAAATTTACAAAAATCAACACACTTGTTGAGCCCGGTATTACGATTACTTTGGTATAGGTTTTGCACACAGGCATGTCAAAATGTTATCATAGCGCCCTCCAGAAAATTTCAACAAAACAGTTCTCATAGTTCAGTTCACCTACATGAACAAAATTTGGTGGAGACATGAAATGTGCCAAGACTTGTAAAAAAAATAATATAGTGCCATGACCCGAACCCAACAGGAAGTGCATTATTTTGAATTAAAATTTCAACTTTTTTTTCATGAACAGGTGTCATACTTTAAGGTGCTCCAACTATTGATTTCAGGAGTGGTGTTTGCACTCCACTCAGTGAAACACATTGTACACAGTATAGCAGTGTCCAATGGCTGTGAACGGAAACCTGAACCTGTCAACATCTCGGCACCACCCCAACGTCCACGAGGGGGGCGAGGGCCCTTTCAACGCTGCTTGCAGCTTTAATTATTATTATTATTATTATTATTATTTTTAACCGAAATGAATTGCATTTTTGAGGCCTTTAACATCGTCAAAAACTCATGAAAATTGGCAGGCCCCTCAGGCCTGGCGAAAATTTTAGTTTTTTGCAGGCAACGTATATATACCTGCCCCGGTGGCTCTATAGCACCACCCAATAGCGACAATTTTGGAACGCACTTGCTCGGATTCTCACGAAATTTCGTGGGGCCATAGAAGTCATGATGAAGGGTTGTGTCAATTTTTTTGAAATTTTTTCTCCTCACAGGAAGTGAGCTGTGAGCCATTTCCTGCGTTTTTCCAGATTTTACAAAAACATTTTTGAGAGCCTTATCATACTTGCAAACACGCCAAACTTTGCACAGAGGTTGACAACATCAATCTCTTCGATTGGATATCCCATTTGGCACTAGGTGTAACATGGTGGCTCTATAGCGCCCCCTAATACATAATTGCATTTTTGAGGGCCTCAGCATGCTCAAAAACTCAAAAAATTTTGCATACTTATTAAGTTCATCATGCGATTTATAAATGTAGAGGGTTTACAAATGTTCAAGGCAAAATGGCATTATAGCGCCCCCTAGAAAATTTCAATGAAGCAGCCCTCGCAGCCCGTTGAAGATACATGTACAGAATTCGGTGTACATATGGATTATGCTGAGACCTAAAAAAAAGTCTCTTGGTACCATGACCTAGACTCAACAGGAAGTCCACCATTTTTATTTGAATTTGCAACTTTTTTTGATTTTTCGCCATTCACAGGCGTCGTACTTTAACGAACTCCTCCTAGAGATTTTATCCGATCAACTTACAATTTGGCATATGAAATCTAAAGACCTTGCTGATGTTAAATTGCGAAGCTTTTTTGGATTCATGCAACGATGTGTCCGTGGCGTTGCGGCGAATTTGGATGTTCCGCCATGAAACAGGAAGTTGGTTTTACTCCCACATACTATGTGAGATTTGCCTGAAACTTTACAAGCTTGATAAAAGTGTCCTCCCAAGTATTAATATATGCTGATATTAGATCTGGAGTCGCCAGTGGCTCCACAGCGCCCACTAGCCACGGCCATGTAAAGATAAAAGTGCTTGAATGTTCATGAAATTTGGTGTGATTAATGAATTTGTCATGCAGGGTTATGGTAATTTTTTTGAAATTTTTTGGCCCAACAGGAAGTGAGCCATGAGCCATTTCCTGAGTTTATCCAAATTTTACGAACACACGTTTGAGGGCTTTAGAATACTCCAAAACTTGGAAAACATTGCTGAAATTATAACTATCTTATGGTCTTCAATTTGATACACTGATTGGAACTTAATGTGGGTCAATGGCTCTATAGCGCCCCCAATCATTTTTTTAAAACAATTGCCCTTTTGATTTTCTAAACATGCTTGAATACTCACGAAATTTTGCACACGCATTAAGCCGGTCATTCCTTTCACAAGGATATTGGGATCACGCATCCGGGTGGCAAAATAGCATTATAGCGCCCCCTAGAAAATTTTAACGAAGCAGCCCTCAGGGTCCTTTTCACCTACATGTAAGAAATTTGGGGGGCATGTGGATTTTGCCGAAACCTAAAAAAAAAACCTCTTTTTGCCGTGACCTAGACTCAACAGGAAGTCCGCCATTTTTAATTGAAATTGCTACTTTTTTGGATTTTTCGCCATTCACAGACGTCGTACTTTAACAAACTCCTCCTAGAGATTTTTTCCGATCAACTTAAAATTTAGCTAATGACATCTAAAGACCTTGCCGATGTTAAATTGCGAAGCGTTTTTGGATTCATCGAACGATGTATCCGTGGCGTCGCAACGAATTTCGATGTTTCGCCATGAAAGAGGAAGTTAGTTTTACTCCCACATACTTTGTGAAATTTGCCTGAAACTTTACAAGCTTGATAAAAGTGTCCTCACAAGTATACATATATGTGGATATTGGATCCGGAGTGGCCAGGTGGCTCCACAGCGCCCACTAGCCACTGCCATGTTAGGATTATAGTGCATGAATGTTCATGATATTTGTTATGATCATTATATTTGTCATGCAGGGAAATGGTAATTTTTTAGAAGTTTTTCGGCCAAACAGGAAGTGAGCTATGAGCCATTTCCTGTGTTTTTCCAAATTTTACAAATACACATTTTAAGGCCATCGGATATTCCAAAACTTGCAAAACGTTGCACAAATTGTCAGTGGCTAATGATCTTCGATTTGATATTCCAATTGCCAATTAATGTGGTACAATGGCTCTGTAGCGCCCCCTAATCATTTTTTCAAAAGATTTGCCCTTTTAAGGGTCTCAGCATGCTTGAAAACTGACAAGAATCGACACAATCGTGGAGCCTGGTATTACAATTACTATGGTATAGGTTTGGCACGCAGGAATGTCAAAATGGTATTGTAGTGCCTCTAGAAAATTTCAACAAAACAGTTCTCATGGTTCAGTTCACCTACATAAACAAATTTTGGTGGAGACATGAAACATGCCAAGACTTGTAAAAAAATTATGAAATGCCATGACGCGAGCCCAACAGGAAGGCCATTATTCTGAATCAAAAGTTCAATTTTTTTCATCAACAGCCGTCATACTTTAACGTACTCCTCCTATTGATTTCAGGAATGGTGTTTGCACTCTACTCAGGGAAACACGCAGTGTCCAATGTATGTGAATGCACACCTGCACCCGTCAACATCTCGCCACCACCTCCAACGTGCACGAGGGGTGCGAGGGCCCTTTCAACGCTGCTTGCAGCTTTAATTTTTCCTTGTTTTCTTTGGTTGATGCAGGCAAATAATTTGCCCGTTCTGAAACACCATAATATCTTTTCTGCCACCAAGGGATACATCTTCCAGCATAATTTTATAGGAAATTAAAAGCCACACATTTCATCAGTTAGGGTTAAAATAATTGTTGCCATCTATAACACATTAATTGCTGCAATAATGATCAAAGCATAGTATTTGTTGATTTAAATCCAAAAGGCAACTTTTTTGGACAGGCAGTTTACTAATAGGTAATGCATCCTCTACTAGAGTACATACTTATGGTTCATGTATTACTCGAGCTCCCCAGATGTCCTGTCATTCTCAAAGGAGAGTCAAGACAACAGTGTTCGCCTCTTATAAATCGTAGATTCAGCCACCATAAATTTTCCTACCATGTCAGTTTGAATGTAAGGTGACAAGTCTTTAAAAATAGCTCCTTCAAAATTGGGTTTCGACAGCACACAGGCCCGCATGACACATTTTCCCTTTGCCAGATAGATTCGGAGGACTATTGTGTTCCAATTCAGAATGGCACCCTGCCATACAGTAAGTGCACAAGGGGTCAGACTTGGATTATTTAAAGCCGGGCTATTCAATTGGCGACTCATGGGCCACGTCCGGCCCGTGAATCAATTCAAACTGGCTCGCAAATCAGTTCTGTAACCTGATAAATAAATTTTAAAAATCTGGCAGAAAATCTATGCGATTGCCTGATATTTTTGATTAAATGAGACCAAACACTCTAATCTTCCAAATAGGACTGGACTCAGGTGCAAGGGTGGACTTGGTATTTAATATGTCTTAGGCACAGCGCAAAGGCACGTATGTAACAATACAAAACAAAGGGGAAAATAGAATAAAAAAAAAAACACTTTATTGAATCCCGTGGGGCAATTTGTCCTCGGATTTAACCCATCCTGTAGTTAGGAGCAGTGGGCAGCCACAGAGCAGCACCCAGGGACCAACTACAGTTGGAAACCCAGTTCATTGGTCACGGGTACTGGTAGGAGTGTTTCTGGCTATAATGCATGGTGGGGGAAACTGCAGTACCCGAGGAAACCCACGCGAACATGGGGAGAATATACAAACTCCACACAGAAAGGCTCCAGGCCGGATTCAAACTCACAACCCTCTTGCTGTGAGGCGGCAGTGCTGACCATTGCACCACTGTGCCATTCCTTTGAAGATACAATTAGTAATAAAGGCACTGGGATTTAACTACTGCAACAATGTATTAAAAATTGAAAAGAAAAAGGAAACAAGGTTCTTTAATTATAGAGTGCGGATATAAACAATAAACAGCACGAGGATCAAGAGTTAGAATATATACACACGATACGCGGAGAATAAGTCTATACAAGATGAGAGCTACTACACAGACATGTAGCTTATGAGACTTCATGAAGACTAGGTGCGAGGCTTGGTCTTAAAGGATGACTTTTTTCCAAATTTTTACCTGTTTAATTATGAAGACATATGTTTTCTCGTTGTGATATAGTCAATCATTTATCCCTTATTAACTTTGTTTAGTAATTATTAATTATTTTCCATTTTTAATTGATCATTTTTTGAGGCACTACACCCCACCCATAGAAAATGGGCACATTGGGTCACGTGATGTTATACGTCATCGGTTGAAATTGTTGACAGACAAGGGTTCTGCCCAGGATGCGTCCCAGTGCTGGACGGAAAATTTCTGCCGTCTCCTAACCTGACAATCTGCCTCCCACGAGCTACGAAGCGTAATACAAATTATTCGCGAATTGTTTTGTCAATCATTCTCGTACCAAAAGTAATTTTGCTTTCTACCTGCAGCTAAAGTACCGCTTAAAATACGAGGGGACGAAGATGAGGGGAGCTGAATAGCGGCCCGCGGGAACATGAGTGAGGACCGTCTGGGTTGTAAAACTGTTTCATTTGCTCAGTCATGATCACTTTATGCACCAAGAATTCAACTCAGCTCCAACTCTCCCTACAACTGAAACTCATACCTATGCTAATTTAACTCCAATTTTGTTCTAATGCTAATTAATAATCAGTCATGCCAATAAACGTAAGTGACAGATGACACAAGCCATTCTGAACGTAACTTTTTCTTCATAATTAATAGCAAAGGATAAAAGCCTCAAATTTCAGAGCCCTTCAGTACCTTGCACAAAGAGAAATCCCAAGCCAAGTATTAACATCATCTAAAATGCTGGTTTGCCAATTTGTTGGGTTTGAATCAGTGCTATCAGTGCTCATGTTGTGAGTGCTCACTGCCCAATATTTGCAAAACAGTAGCCTACACTACAGCGATACAGGTATAAAGCGAAGTGCCAAAAATCCCTTCATAATAACAGGTTTAAGTCCATGCATCGCTTAAGAGTTGAGACTCTAATATACACCAAACCGCTAATTTTTTAGATTCTGAAAATGTAAGCAATGTTCTGATCGTCTTGTTCAACGTCAGTCAATCTTCAAAATCCAACGAGGGATGGTCCGGACCTCGACCACAATAATTTGCACTTTTTTGTGCAATTAACACTTCTGGAAATTGTTATTTTTATATTTAATATCTGTGTTAGTGGACACCTAGCTAGGTGGTTCAGTGATAACAGAAACAAACATCGGAAACATAAGTATACGATGACAAAGTGATTTCAAATTACTCCAGGTATTGACCTTTGTCCGCAATGCGAGCACAAACATACAATTTATTGGGGGAAAGAATATGTATTCAACCTCTACCAATATTGAGTGAAATCAACCCCCAAGCTGAAACTAGGAGCAGTGCCACGCATTTTGCTGGTCCAAGTTCGGAGAAGCATCAAGTACAAGGGGCACCTGAGAAAAGGAAAAAGATCAGGGTGAGTCGATAGCTTTTTGCTGTTTTTACCTCACACTGACTGTTGCTGGCTCGCTGGCCGGGCGGGGCGGGGTAGGTGGCTGATGGTGCACCACTTCACGTCCACAGTGCCCACTGCTGACGCGCGGTGGCATGCGATCTTCTACATCTACACCTACATACCGATGCGATGAAAACAAAATTGATTGTTTGAGTTAATGTCACCATAGCCCTTTATAACATGTGTCTGTGGTCTGAGGTTACTGGGGTAGAGATCTGTTTTTATGTTGCCTAGTCTGCTGAAAAATTCTCTTTACAAAATAGAGACTTGTGCTTTGTACAGGTAACTGAAGATAGATATAACATAACATAACATAACATAACATGAATGGCGAGAACAGGCCGTTCAGCCCAACTAGGCTCGCCAGTTTCTTAATACTATTGTTAATATATCACTTCAGATACTCAATGACTCAATGGTATCTAGCTTTAAGTCAAGCCTGCTCTTGAAAACTCCCAAGGTCTCTGCCTCAACAATATGGTCAGGCAAGCTATTCCACATCAAAATTACTCTTTGGGTGAAGAAATATTTCAGAATATCAGTGCTAAATTTACCCTTGGTCAACTTCCATTTGTGACCCTGAGTTCTACTAACAACACTTGGTCGAAGGAATCCTACATAATTCACGTTGTTAATCCCTTTAACATATTTTAAGACCTCAATCAGATCACCCCTAAGTCTCCTTTTCCTAAGACTAAAGAGATTAAGGATCTTCAGCGTCTTCTCATAGCTTTCATCTTTTACACCTGGAATTAGCTTAGTGCCTCTTCTCTGAACTTTCCACTAAGCTAATTCCGGGTATAAAAGATGAAAGCTATGAGAAGATATGATTGTGATGTTATGAATGTTTGTTGATGAATGCAGTATTGAAAGCATTCAGTGGCTGAACATGGCTGAAGTGATGGGGTAGCTGTAGCGCAGGCATTGCAATAGATTTTACTCACACCAGAAATCACCAACACAATCCAGGTCTGATATTAATTAAAAAAAAAAAAAAAAGAAAAAACTCTGCTTCCTCAGGTCGGCCATGGCTAATTAGTTCATCAAAAAACCAAATGATTTACGTCAAAATTTGAGAGGCTACTATAGCAGAAATGAAAAAGGAAATAGGACAACAATGCACGCGAACGCCTTTATATGTATGCAAGCAGTGTGAGCAATGTCAACCGATGACGTCACAGCGATAACGCAATCCTGTTCACACCTGCAGTACTTTTTTTAGGGGCGTTCCCAATCAAATTATAAAAATCGTTTTATTTCATTAACCCAACATTTTACGAGAAAATAAATGCTATAAATCGATCTCTTGATATCAAATTCACATGGTAGCTTCAAAGTAAAATTTCACTTTTTTTGGCGAAAGGAAAGCTTTAAATAGCACAGAAATACCACACGCCACATAGTTGGGATGAATAACAGATACATGCGATGATTGCGGAGCTGTAGAATGCGGTCTGGGTCTTAACAGGTGGGGCCACCAGAATTTTCGGCTGATGATGTATGTTGTTCATTTGGCTCCAGGGTGCCCTGCAGACAGGGAAGTGTGCGCCGACAGAATAGCTCGTTCCTGAAGATCAGCGGGGAGGAGCGTCTTACCTGCTGGCACCAAGGTGGTAGGAGGATTCCTCCTGGTCTCCTTTGCTATTTCCCAGTCCAGCTTCCACTTGATCGGGGCAACGATGCAAGAGGAGGGTAGGATCGGCTCTTGTGCCTCTGGATCTTTCTTCACCTTGTATCTTCAAGAAAGCGCATCTGCTTTGATGTTCTTGGAGCCTGGGCAATAGGTTATTGAAAAATTGGAACAATTAAAGGGGACCTATTTTGCTATTATATTTTGATCTTGGACTCCCTTAGAGTACTCCTGATCGTTCAAAGTCCAAAACAGGGTCCTTATTTAGCTCATACTGCCATCCTCAAAAAACCTCATTTGTAGTCCATTGTAGTCTCTGCCTGAAACGCCTCATTGGGGTGGCTCTTCCGCTATGGCCCCCACTCCCCGTGTGCCCACTTTCTTCTGACTGGCCAGCTCTGTGGAGGGCGGAATTGGGCGGGACGAGGCTGCAGAAGGCAGTTTTCCGGGTCCGCCTCCCCAGAGTGAAACGTGAGACACGTCTGCCATCTGTTAAGGAAGCGGCGGGCAAATTCCGTAGTCTAACACTATACTTGAATATAGATCTAATGAAATGAACTTGTTCTAAGAAACGCAGCGGCGAAAGTGGAGGACGCAGTGCGAAAGTCTGGCAGCTCAAGCTAAAATTTGCTATCGGCTACAGGTTGCTACGGCAACAGTGGTGAGTACAGCGGTTTTTCTACTCTATAGCTAGGATGCAGGGAAAGCTAGAATCCACCCCATATAGACACATTTGTAGAACGGGTCGACAAACCCAAGTGTAGACTGGAGACCGTAGAAATCCGGTGGGTCTGAGTTTAGAGGGAAACATAGACAGTGAGGAGCAGCTAAGAGTGGACCAACAGCTTATGGACTGCTTCGGTGTGTATTATAAGGACCTGCTGGTTCGTGTGCATAACTGTGGTGTGTCGTTAGTGTGGAGAAACGAACAGCTTCTGC
Source organism: Gymnothorax javanicus (assembly GCA_029692085.1). NCBI lineage: Eukaryota > Metazoa > Chordata > Actinopteri > Anguilliformes > Muraenidae > Gymnothorax > Gymnothorax javanicus. The sequence goes on from CM056203.1 coordinate 42,559,555, forward strand.
GCTGGTATATGACGGATGGGCGAAAGCTCCAGGCTAAACGGCCTTTTCGGAAATTGCCCGTGGTAATGGTTTACTTATTGCGTCGGAATGACCAGAGTTTCCTCGCAGAGAATGGGCGCGTTATGGATAATGCGCAAGAGCTAGATGGAGATCCGGTTATGTTATGAGCATAATACAGGTTTTACAGACCTTAAGTTCCGTTTGCGTGAACCTTTGCTTATGTGGAGCTAGCGAATCAATCACTTTTACAGGAAAGAATTTAATATTCAATCGACGGAATGCAGATAAATCGTTTCTTATACCAGACACGTTATAGCCTGTACATTTCAATATTGCTTTCACCGGTAGCATCAGAGAGCTTGCCCAGATATTGGAGAAGTATCAGGCAGACCCCGGTCATTGATAAGTAAAGCGATCGTTTCACAAGCACCCAAAAACGCGACCCAAGCTCTGCAAAACCTAGGTCTGGTCTAACTGCAGCATTCGCAGCCCAACTCGGCAGACACATACAGCACATCTCCGGTTAGCTTCAACTGTAGTGGCTACAATCAGGCAATGTTATGACTGCCTATGATGAAACTGCCACATTGATGCTTACCGAAGTAACACAAGCATACCGATCATAATTACTGCCTATAAGTTACCAGGAGCATTTTAATTTGCACAGCACGCGAACTAACATGTAGTAGCTGATAACCGAGCGGTCATAACAACTACAGAGACAAACGTTACCCTGCGATACAGGTTTTACAGACAGTAAATTCTGTTAAGGGGGGCAGTTGTACCAATCATCCAAATTACAAACAAGTATAAAAAGTTCGCTTCAAATGAGGTTTATGTTCACACACCTTCCGTTGAATTTCCCCTGATATTAGTCTTGCATATTTAGGACACAAACATTAGCAACAGTAACTTGGCTACGTAAGCCGCAGTGCTACAGCGACATTCAACAGGCCATCAGTTGGGTAAGCTTATGCAGTGAAGCAACTGCTTCCGCATCTGTAGCCATGTTTCCATCCACACGTTCTTATACGAATTAAGTATTATCGAATTAAAAATGCCTTATGGAGATGTTGAAATTAGACTTGATTTCAAGACTATCGACTCATAGTTTGTACGGTCCATCTCATCGGATTTTCTCTCGATCGATGAAGGGCTTATGCGATAAATGCTGATGGAAATGTTATTCGCCAAATAAATCTGCAACTGCATCTTGACGGTGTTTTGATGCCGTAATTTCCTTCTGCTAATGGTCTGCTATGCTGCTAATAGCTGGCACCTAAGCTCTATTACAACTTGTGCAATTATCATCATTTGTTGGTAAACGAAATCCATTTTGGCTAACCAGCTAAATTAGTAGGCTAACAAACTACTTTTATTCATTTGAAGGTTCTGCGATTCAGTGCGAAAATGAATGGAAACAGCTTAAAATGTCAGAAATCTATTCGATACCCCAATTTGATCCCATCACAGCATGTGGCGTCATTACGCACTACTTTTTATTCGCTTTAATGCTGTTAGATGGAAACGTATTTTCACCAGCTTTATTCGCATGAATATTTTTGGCGAACTTCAGATAATTCGATTGACAAGTGGATGGAAACATAGCTTGTGAGTCGCGGACAGTCGCAACCGATACAGGCTTTATCTTCAGATATTTTACAAAGCCTGTGTTTGAGGCCAGTTGTTAGTGCTAACTATCATTAGCGGTCCTGCTAGCCTCCTGTAACACGTTAGCTTCACTTACATTATTTGCTGTTATATCGTTACTTACAGCTTGTGGCTCCGAGCGCTTGATCGATGCAACTGCTTCAGGTTTGAGAAGCAGCTGAAATGCTTATCCTGTGTCAAATTATCCTTTATTGATAAAGCTGTCTTTGGTGAAATGCTGAGCTCAAACTGCTAACGTTCCCTTTGGCCGTTGCTGTTCGCTGCCAGCAAACAGAAAAGCTACCCACTGATTTCTGGAGGCATCGTCTTTTGGAAGAGAAATAGGTGCTTTTCTTTGCGTCCAAAAGTAAACAGACAAGCAGCTTTGGGAGAGATACTGACAAAACTGCACCTCAAATGATCTGCGCTTCTTCTTTTGTATTTCTGGAAGTGTAGATGCTACTAAGGCATAGTATGATCAGCGGTTGTTCATGTCTGCTTGAATAGTTTCCGGTGTGGGCAGGTCCAGCGCCGTGATTGGCTTTGGCTAAGTCTGTACTAATTGGACGGCACAACCTGACGTCAGGTTTTGCCCAGATCTCGCGAAGATCTCGGGAGAAGCTGTTCAGAGAGGAAATCACGTTCTCGAAATCATGTTCTTGGATTACGGCAAAACCTCTGTATCTTATGTTTAGAAACTTTACAGAGGTTGAGTATGGACAACCAACATTATAACATTACTAATATGTATTAAAAGAAGGATCAGCATGATAGGTCCCCTTTAAAGAAAAGCACACACCTGGCCTGACATGAATTCAGCTGTCATGCCTTTCGCAGATATTCCAGATTCCTGTGGTCGGTCAGCACAAGGAATGGATGATGGGCCCTCTCTAACCAATGCCTCCACTCTTTCAGCGCAAACTTTATGGCCAGCAGCTCCCAGTTGCCGACATCGTAGTTCGCCTTTGCAGGTGTAATCTTGTGTGAGAAATACGCACAGGGATAAAGCTTTTCAGGGACCTCGTGCCTCTGCACCACCGCATTAGAGGCGTCAACTTCCACTACAAAGGGCTTATACGGATGTAGTAACTTGAGTATAGCAGCAGTGACGAACAGACTTTTGAGTGTGTTGAAGGCATGCTGAGCTTCTGGATTTTATCCCAGGGTTTTGGGTTTTCCTTGGAAGAGATGCGTCAAAGGGTGGGCCACTGCACTGAAGTTTTTAAATGAAGCGTCGATAAAATTTTGCAAACCCCATGAAGCGCCAGAACTCCTTTATGGTCCATGCTGCTACTGCCTTCACTTTCTAGTCTTCCAGAGCCACTCCCTCTGGTCCAGTCACGAAGCTAAGGAGGGAGATGGTGGACTGATGGAAGACACACTTTTCAGCTTTGACATAGAGTTGGTGTTGTAACAGGTATTTGAGTTCTCTCCTCACGCGTTCCACATGTTCTTCATATGTGGTGGAGTAGATGAGGATGTCGTCAAGGTAGGCGTTGACGAATCTTTCCTGCATCTCTCGTAGCACATCATTGATGAAGGACTTGAACACAGAGGGGGCGTTGAAACGGCCATACAGCACGATGCAGTACTCGTAGTGGCCGGAGGTGGTACTAAAAGCCATCTTCCACTCATCTCCTTCCCTAATACGGATGAGGTTGTAAGCGCTGCGGAGCTGGGGACCAGGGGGCATGGATATTAGTACTTCATGTTGATGTCATTAAGGCCTCTGTAGTCTATGCTGGGGCATATACCTCCATCCTTCTTCTGGACAAAAAAGAAGCTGGTGGATGCAAGTGAAGTGGAACAGCAAATGAAGCCCTGCTGTTGAGCTTCTTGTACATACTGTTCCACTGTTTGAGTTTCAGCCACCGAGAGGGGGTATAGTACATGGCTCATGGGGGGTGAAGTGCCGAACAGGAGCTCGATGGCACGATGAGGAGGTAACTGGGTCGCTTTGGTCTTGCTAAATGCTACTTGCAGGTCCCAGTACTCTTCAGGATCTCGGCTTGTTCCCCCTGGTCAGGGCTTTCGACAGTCGTGAAGGTAATAGTGAGGGGGCCACAGTGCCGCCGACAGGTGGGTGACCGAAACTGGGGACATCTGAGGTGTCTGGAAGGTCAAGGATGAGTGGGTGGCTTGAATTATTCAACCGTAGCAGTGGGATCTGAACAGTAGAACTGATGGCTATGTTTAATTGTGAAAGTAAAATCAATGCCATATGCACAATGCAACAAGAACTTGGAGGATTGGGACTAAACAGCTGCCTGGCAACAAGACAGCCACTTGTTAATAAGGCTAACAAGGAAAAGAGCCACTAGAATTTGCTCGGGAGCATACACAGTGGGCTCCAAAATTACTGACATCCCTGACTGGCAATGTGCAAACAGTACAAAAAAATATAACCAATGTAATCATAGTGAAACTGAATATACTACCGTGTGAAATACTTTATTAATGTTTAGATGGAAACAAGCATAATGATACCAATCATTGAATACAATATAAATTTTTACAAAATCAAGGAAAGGACAAGGATAAGGATAGGACCCTGCAGATGGTAAAAGGTCCAATGAACCAGGAATCAGCTTCTTTGAGGGTTCCCTTTGGGGAATATCCTGGGTCACAAACCACATCTTCTGACTCATGAAATAGGCACAAGCTGGATGGCAGTTCTGGTTACCTTACCTCTGGAAGGCCAATACTCGCTTGAGGAGAACAGCCGAGGTTGGTAACCCAGACAACGCTAAAATGTGGACATTCTGAGAATGGCTGCAGGGAGGGATTTGAGAGCCAGCTAAACCCAGGGAAGAAGATGAGATCACCTGGAGGGGTACCTTCAAACAGACAGCTCCTGGTTCAGCTTCTCCACCCGGCAATTGATCACGGGGTGGAATCCAGAGGACAGGCATGTTGGCGCAGAAGGCCTTCCAGAAACAGCTGGCAATGTGTAGACCACGATTGGCGACTGCACCCTGAGGGATGCTGTGTATCTGCACCACATGCTGAAGAAGGAGCTTGGCTCTCTCCTTGACTGTGGGTAACCTCGCAGAGGGACAAAGCGGGCTGCCTTTGAAATCCGGTCCACATTGATCAAAATCATCCTGTCTGATAGAGGCAGCCAGGTCACATAAGGCCATAGCCATCCATGCCCGCAGACGGTGAGGGACTTCCAAGGGCTGAAGCAGACCACTGAGGGCTGGTGACTGGACTTGGATTGGGCACAAACATGAGAGGCGGTACCATCTCTCAGGTGTCCTGGTGGATGGTGGGCCACCAGAGGCGTCAACAGATCGGTGTCAGTGTCTGGAAGGCATCGGTATGACATGGCAGCTCACTCCCTGGGGTGTGAAGAGGTGATTGAGTGGGGTGTCCAATGGGGAGGGACTGGACCACAAGGCCTCCACAACCTCACACTCCACCTGGAGCTTAGTCCCTGCAGGGAGACACTGCTCCAGGATGACTGTGTTGAGAGGCTCATCAGGGGAAGGCGAATGAAAACAAGATGGTGTATCAGGCTTCACATCCTTTGAGCCAGGATGGTAAGTCAGGATGACATTAAAGTGGACAAAGAAGAAGGGAGAGGAATTCCAAGTTGCGGTGGTCCATCCAAATGAGTGAGGGGATGCTCATCCCTCCAGCTAATGCTTTCATTCTGCAAATGTCAGCTGCAATGCTAAGAGCTCACAGTCGCTGATGGAGTCTTTCCTCTCCACAGAGGTCAACCACTTAGAAAAGAAGGCACAGGGATGGACCTTGCCATTGGCCACCCTCTGGGAGAGGACAGCCCCAACATTCAAGGCGTCCACCTCCCCAAAGAATTAGCTCTGGGAGTCAGGGAGCGACAGCACGGGAGCACTGGTAAAGAACTCTTTGAGCTGGTGGAAAGTGGAGGCTGCCTGGGGGGCCACTGGAAGGGGGTCTTGGAGTAGGTGAAGGCGGCAAGGGGGGCGGGCACTGTGGAGTACCCCCAAATGAACTGCTGATAGAATTTGGAAAACCAAAGGAATTTCAGCAACTCTCTTTTGTCCTGGGGGTCTGTCTAATCCACCACAGTCTGTACATTCTGACTGCCTATCTCAGTGGCACTTTGCAACATGGTAAAGCTAAAAATTTGGATAGTGTTATGAAGGAATTTTCCCTTCTCCGCCTTGAGGAAGAGATGATTTTCCAGTAAGCACTAAATGAGCAGGCACACATGGCAGGTGTGTTCCTCCAATGTGCACAAGAAGACTAGGATGTTGTCTATATAGACGAAGACATAATGGGAGATCACATCCCGAACGACATTGTTTATGATATTCTGGAAGATTGTGGGGGCGTTAGTGAGCTGAATGGGGCAGGGAGGGAAACAAGACAGAGGGTGCGTTCGAGCGCGTCTGCAAGTAATCCGGGTGCACGAGATTCCCGAAAAATTACGTGAGTTGTGCGATAAGCCCTCCAGTTTGGAGGGCTTATCGCACAACTTTGGCAAGATTCTCATGTAATTTTTCGGGAATCTCGCATAGCCGGCTTACTTGCAGACGCGCTAGAACGCACCCAATAAGTCAAGAAAAGGAGATAATACAGCAAAACTGACACAAGACAACTGGAACAAGTGGAAACAATTAAGAGCACGATTGGGATGTGACACATGGTCTGATAATTCCAGATTTACCTGATTCCAGAGCAAAGGGTACATCAGGGTAAGATAAGAAGCCCATGAAGCGAGCTACCCATCATGCATAGTGCCCACCGTACAAGGCTCTAGAAGTAGTGTTATGATCTGCTTTAATTAGTTAGATCTAGGCTGAGCAACATTATGCAACAATTAAGTGAAGTGAGCAGACTATCTTAATGTACTGTGCGACCAGGCTATCTCATCAATGGATATTTTTTTATTTTTTTATTTCTGAGGACAGGGATAGTCTGTGATGACAATGCCAAGATTCATCTGGCTCAAATTGAGAAATAGTCCTTTCAGCAACCATGATGAATAATTTTCTCACATGAACTGGCCAGCACATAGTCCTGACCTTCGCCACTTAAAAGTCTTTGGGATGTGCTGGAGGAGTCTTAATGGATGGTTTGACTCTCCCATCATCAAAAACAAGATCTTGGTCAAAAATTTATGCATCTCTGGACAGGAATAAATGTTGTAACTTTGTATTAGATCGCCAAAACAATGCAATGACATATGCGTGCCATGATCAAAGCTAAAGGCGGTCCAACAAAATATTAGTGTGACTTTCTTTTGGCCAGGCAGTGTATTAGGCAGCAAGTGAACAGTCAATTCTTCAATTTTATGCATTTGAAGCAGGAAAAATGGGCAGGAGTATGAATCTGAGCAACTTTGGCGCGGGCCAAATTGTGATGGATAGACCACTGGGTCAGAGCATCACCAAAATGGCAGGTCTTGTTTGATTTTCCCCAGTATGCAGTGGTTAGTACTGACCAAAAGTGATCCAACAAAGGTAAACCGGTGACAGGGTCATGGGCACCCAAGGCTCATTGATGCATGTGGGGAGTGAAGGCTAGCCAGTCTGGTCTGATCCTACATGTAACACAGATTGCTGAATAAGTTAAGGCTGGTTCTGATAGGAAGGCAGTAGAACACACAATGCATCGCAGCTTGCAATGTATGGGGGTTCGTAGCCGCAAACCGGTCACAGTGCCCATTCTGACCCCTGTCCACTGCCAGAAGCAACAATGGGCATGAAAGCATCAAAACTGGAGGAGCAATGGAAGAAGGTGGCCTGTTCTGATGACTCACAACTTATTTAACATAAAGTGAGTGGTCGGGTGTATGTGTGCCATTTACCTGAGGAAGAGATGGCACCAGGATACACAATGGGATGAAAGCAAGCCAGTGGAGGCAGTGTGATGCTCAGGGCAATAATCTGCTAGGAAATCTCCGTAGGCTACCCACCATTCATGTGGATGTTACTTTGACATGTACCACCTACCTAAACATTGTTACAGACTAAGCAGCTACACCCCATCATGGTAATGGTGTTTCCCAGTGACCTTTAAAAAAGGCCAAATCATTATGGCCAGACGAGTGGGCAAGAGCATCTCCAAAATAGCAAGGTTTCTGGGATGCTCCATGTTCCCATTCAGCAGGGGGAGAGTACCTACAGACAGTGGTCCAATGAGGGACAATCCATGAACTGGCAACAAGGTTTTAGGCACCACCAATGCACAATGGCAATGAAGGTCCAAGATGACAGAAAGGCTTCTGTGGCACATCACACAATGCAGTTGCAAAGTAATCAGAAGTGCCCATTCTAACCCCGGCCCACAGCCGAAAGCACCTACAATGGGCACATGAAAGTCAGAACTTGACCTTCGTGCAATGTGGCTTGGTGGAGGGGGTGTGATGCTCAAAGAAATGGCTCCAGGAAATTAAGTGGACATCAGTCTGATGGAGTGATTTTTGTGGCTTACGGGTGATCTACACAATATTAAAGATGAAGAAACACTTTTTTCAGCTCTTACCCAAAAAAGCTACATGTTCTTCTTGTTCCACAAATATTTTTTGTTAATTTTCACAATTTTTATGTACTGAGTAATCAAACCTCAAACCTCTGAAATACAACTAATTAGCACATGTTCATGAATGCAGCCATTCTGTATATACCAGCTCATAAAAAAATACATTGTGTGGCAACGTCCTGGATTTTATGACAGGCTCAGACACCAGGAAATCAGCTGATCTGCACTGCAAAAAATGAAAAATAAGAAATACTAGGTAAGATAAATTTACTTATCTTAAAACAAGGTACTATTTGCTTGACAAGTGAAAATTTACTTATCCCATTGGCAAGTTAGTCAAAATGACCTCAAATCAAAGACAAATGTTTTGTCTTACGAAGAAAAATGGTGATAGAAATATGTGTTTTAAGTCTTAAGATAAGTAAATTTATCTTACCTAGTATTTCTTATTTTTCATTTTTTTTGCAGTGTATATAAAGTGTGCACAAATTAGCCTTCATTATCACTCATGCTGCAGCTTAATTTTACACCAAAGGATCAAGGTTAAATATTACCAATCATTATTAGAATCTGAGTGACAAAATCAGTCCGAATGCCACTGTGTGTGGCTGTTCATTGCTCCAATGGGAAACTCAGACCTACCTGTGGGCCTAAGCTAGCACAGATTTTTCTTTGCGAAGCCTGACTTATTACGACAGTGGTTGCACAACATCGGATTCAACAAAGAGTCACCGGTTTTGTTCTGCAAACTTTTTACCCAATTGTTTGAAGTAGCACATTTACACTAAGTATGAAATTGAAACGCCCAGTAAATATCGGAAGATTTTGAAAGATGATGCCATGCCAACAAAATTCAGTCATCTGCAGGCCCCCAAACCAATGCGTCAAGGCTGGAGAAATGACAGCATCAGCCACAGATAGAACAGGTTGGCTCTCCAAATCTTATGTCAGCCTATAGTTTTTCATTGTAGTTATACCAATTCATAGATAATTCATTGGACAAATTCTTCCTTACAATAACCATGTTTTATTTCATTTATAACCTCTGAGCGCTCAAGAGTTCCAGTGTCTCGGTGACGTGGCAAGCAACCCTGATTCCAACAAACATGGTGCACCGCCAACAACGTATAAATCTGATCTCCTCGAGCTGATTTAGTTGCTAAAATTTTTTTTTAAATTACCCAAAAATATATTTGAATAATTTTATTGGGTAAGAGCTGAAATAAGTTTTTTCTTTACCTTTAAGCAAACAGTTTTAATGTTGTGGCAGATCAGTGTGCATTCATATGTGGTTCTGGTGCTACAACAACAGTTTATTGCAGTACAACAGCAATTCAAATTTAGTGGAGCCAACTCCAGTTTATCTTCAGTTAGTACAACTGCAGTATAAATGCAGTGCAGCCTATGTTACACTGCGGTGATACTGCATCTCATACTGCATTTCTCCCAGGATGCGAGTTAGTGAAGTAATGATTAATCACAACCCTGCTTTGCTTCCGTTTTGTGACTAGCAACAGCGATGTAGAAGGACAGCGTATCTACTGGGAAATAAACTTTTGGTTCCCAGCTGAGGTACTGCATATAAAGCCATTATTGCTACATTTGATTGGTTGAAATATCCTGTGGTGTATATGTGGACAATGGGCAAATTACTAATTCTATACACAAATGTGAAACAGCATGCTACTGGCCATTAGAGGCAATTGTACATTAAACTCACTGGGCTCTTGCACCACCTCCTAGAGTGCAGCCCTGAATGAGTCTCTTGCAGCTCACCTGTGATGAATGCATTTCATAATATTGAAATTCATGTTTTACTTCCAGTAACTGCTCTCAGCGAAAATGACCACCTCACCATTTTCACCACTTTAGAGCATGTGTGGCTCCTTCACTCAGGAATCTGTTAAATATACATTAAATTTGATGAACTTAATTAACTCTTCAAATACAGCCCCTCCTTTACTATAAACACTACTTGCTTTTACAAACTACCACCAGAATTGCTCAATATCTGAATAATTATGCACCATATGAATATAACATTTTTATTGACCTTTTACAAGGCAGCAATAAAAAAAAACTAATGAATTTCAGCTAATTGTGCTATGAAAGAAGAGATGGCGAAGGGCAAAAACAATTCCTTAGACTTAAGAATTTAAAATGACACCATTTTACACACTAACACTCTGAGTCTACGGTAGAGGCTGAACTGAATTATTCACACCTGTATCTTTGAATTATAGGGCAGACAATCATCATAGAGTACGACTCAATAGTTTGGACATACTTTACTTGTGTTATTGTACTGTATTAAACGAAAATTAAGGGCTCCATCTTACACATGGCATACAGTGGCGCAGAGTGACGCAAGTGTCTTTGCTAGTGTAAATACCGGCGCAATTGTCTTTATCTCATCCAGTGCACAGTTTTCATTAATAGTCAGCGTAATTGCGCCAAACTAAGTCGTCATGGGAGTGTTGGTCTTAAAATGAAGTGTGGTCAGGCGCATTTTTTGGGCATTGCCATCTTAAGACTGCAAAAGCAATCGTGCTCTTGATCAACAAAAACCTGGTCTAAAGTCAATGGTCAGTTTTTGACTGCTAATTTAAGGGCGTATGGTAAGAGTATTATGCGCCTTTATGAGTGCACAATGCATGTACACACTGCTTGTTGCATACTACACATGCAGTGACGAGCCGCAGCACCCACTCATGCTAACGATTAGATAGATTACAATTTGAAAAATAATTGTTAAGATATTTAAAAAATGCATGTCAGAATGGTTAGTGCGACCAACGTTTTGCACATCAGAGCATGCTGTAATGCAGGCAATTTACAAACCCCAATTCCAATGAAGTTGGGACGTTTTGTAAAACTTGAATAAAAACCGAATACAGTGATTTGCGTGTGTAAAAACGTGTGCAAAGTTGACAGCACACACATGATGAAGATGATCTACTAACCGGGCGCACCGAGGATTGTGTCTGTCAAACGGGAAAAATAGCACGCGCAATCCATTTAGCGCATTTGCCTTCAATGAATATGCAATATAGGCGTGTCTGCCAGATCATGCAAAATATTGGGAGGAGTAGATGCTAATGGATTAATTTAGCACACGCAATGTGATTTACCAAACCCGACACTAATTGTGGTGGCTGTTTTTGCATCTATTTTTAGCACGTTTGCAAGCCAGGTATTAACTGGCACAGCTGTCCGCACAAATGGCTGTGGTTATTGTCGCGAGGAGGAGGCGTATAGGCACAACGAAAGGCAACGGAGAGAACAAATTTTTTCTTCTGGCGTCAACATTTAAAATCTCAGACAAAACTCCAGGTGAAAGCTCAAAACTACAGTAGAACTGGCATATATAACGGATTCAATAGGACCGGCTTATTTTGTCTGTTATAAGCGAAATCCGCATAAAACAGATTATATCCGTTATATAAATAGGGGAGAGCTGGTACAAAAGTAACATTTTTCACATAAACGTCATTTTAAAAGATAACATTACAGACTGAAAAAAAATTGGAGCGATTAACTACTTTTGTGTGTGCTCTGTCAATATCAGGTGCTAAATCATCCCAATATATATTGACTTCAGCATAGTTTGTCGTCCAATGGAAGTTATGCATTGCTACTTTCGACCCCTCCAGTCGGGATGAAAGTAGCGCACGGCGGACAAAAGTAACCTGATCAAATTAACTGGAATCTTTTGAATTACTGTCTTTTTTCATTTGAAAAAATCAAACAATGTCTTTGCTAACATGCAATTGTAAATATACAATGCACTCATTTATTCAATTCAATCATAAAAATGACATTAAAACAGAAGCAAAAACAATCACATTTGCTTTAAACATTTTCATCACAGTTGTGACAGATATAATGAGCTGCACCCTCAGTGCATGCCTCATGTGACCACAGCAGACAAAAGATGCACTGCACCCACACTTCTCCAATTGTCTGCTGCAGTGTTAATGTAGTGCTTCAGAGGACCAAAAACGCTTCGGTCTAGCGGCTGAAGACGGTGGGAGCAGTGCGGGGGAAAAGACAGGAGTGCAATGCCGTGTGACTTGCAAAAGTCAATAGCTACCACAGAGAGGTGTGATGGATGATTGTCTAAGATGTTATGGCCCCAATTTTTTTATGGCGTCAATTCGTTATGGCCCCAGTTTGTTATGGCGTCACGGACAGCAAGGGATTTTTCAAACTTTAACAGATTTAATTAAACACACACTTTGAACTAATCTACAATCTACTGACCAAGATTGACATAAAACAAGAAATGAGATATTTACAGTCCCTTGGTAATTGAGATGGGCTGCTATGTTGCGATGTCCTGGGACAGGAAAATGCTCCAACACAGGCAAAAATCCACAAAAAGCTTCACAGGTCTTGAAAAGAGTTACAGGTCTGGTCAAATGTATCCTTCCACAATTTCTCCTTGCAATTTCTCCTACTACCTTTCACTCTCTCAATTTTTCTCCTTATATACTCTTTTTTTCCAGCCCCCTCCCACCTTCGAGACTTTTCTCCAATTCTCTGGGACATTCCCCTCTGGGCCATGCCCAGGGCATGCCCCAAAACCTAGCTCCAGACTGGGCTTGAAAAAAATGTCAATACTGCCATCTAGTGGCTTTTTTTTTTCCACATTACACCTCCATTCCAAAAGGGAAAAATTTTGACTCATAAAGGCAAAATTTTTCTTTTCAATACAAAAATGGTTAAGTAGACACTTGTATATATATGCATATAATACAATATGCTAATAAACACGTGATATATGTACACATACTCAAACACGGGATAAGCAATCAGCAATTACATTGTCAGTACCCTTTACATGCTTAATTTCCAAGTCAAACTCCTGTAAAATCAAACTCCAATTCAACAATCTCCGATTCTTGTTTTTCATCTTACTCAAAAACATTAATGGATTGTGGTCAGTATATACAATCATTGGCTTTTGCCCTGTACTAACATAAACCTCAAAGTGTTGTAAGGATAGAACCAGAGCCAACAGCTCCTTCTCAATTGTGGAATAGTTCTTTTGGTGGCGATTGAACTTCCTGGAGAAGTATGCCACGGGATGCTCAATGTCATCAGAGTCACTTCTCTGTAGGAGCACAGATCCACAAGCTTGGTCGCTAGCATCGACCGCTATGGAGAACGGTTTGTTGAAGTCAGGAGATTTGAGCACGGGGAAGTGACACAGCAGAGACTTCAGGCGATCGAAGGCTCTTTGGCATGCTTCATCCCAAGTGAACTTCATGCCTTTCTTCAGTTGGTTGGTGAGACTGTGAGCAATCTCAGCAAAGTTCTTGCAGAACTTGCGGTAGTACCCGATCATTCCAAGGAAGTGGCGCAAAGCTTTTTTGTTGTCAGGAACTGGAAAGTCCATGATGGCTTGGACTTTAGCATTTATGGGTGCCATCTTACCCTGGCCTATGACGTAGCCAAGATACGTGACAGTAGCACAACCAAAGTCACTCTTGTTCAGGTTAACAGTCAGGTTAGCCTGGGTCAAGCGCTGGAACGTCTCTACATCTTTCAGATGTTCTTCCCAGGAGTCACTCCATGTGATCAAGTCGTCGATGTACGCACCCGTGTGTGGCAATCCGGCGATTGTAGACGGTATCATCCTTTGGAACGTGGCTGGGGTATTTGTCATGCCAAAGGGTAGGACTTCATACTGGTGTAACCCAGATGGTGTGGCAAAAGCAGAGATGCTCTTGGCCCACTTAGTCAAAGGCACACACCAATAGCCCTTCAATAAATCAATCTTGGTCAGAAACTTTGCTTGCCCTACTCTATCGATACAATCATCAATCCTAGGTATTGGAAACACATTAGTTCTAGTCACAGCATTGACTTTGCGATAATCTGTACAGAATCTAGTACTTCCATCAGGTTTTGGAACTAGAACACAGGGTGAACTCCAATCTGAGTTAGAGGGTCTGATAATATCATGTTCTAACATGTACTCAACCTCTTTCTCAGTAATCTTTCTCTTTTCAGGATTCATCCGGTACGGATGCTGTTTTTTTGGTTAGGCATCACCAACATCTACATCATGAGAGGCTATAGAAACTCTCTTTGGAACATCAGGAAATAGATCTTTATATTTCTTGATCAACCTCTCAAACTGATCTTTCTGTGAGGGTTCTAAGTGCTGGAGTTTTACATCAAGATTTTTCAACACTTCAGAATTTGACAATTTACATGATTGAACTTCAGCTTTAATTCTCAATTTTTCAATTCAATTCAAGCCTTTATTTAAACTCGGAACCCACTGAGGGAGACCCTCATTTCCGGTGGGGCCGAGTGCACAAGTGGACAATTATAAAAACAACAAATCATACAAAGAAAAGCAGGGAATACAAAACAATGAATAAAAAATTAATTAATTAATTAAATATTAATCAAAACACACACATGATGATAGCAATAAGTCTTGGATCTTGGCCTTAAACTGATTAAATGATGGAAGAGAGTCCAGTTTTAAAGTGCTTTGTAGAAAATTCCAGGAATATGGAGCAGAGAATTGGAAGGCAGTCTTTCCAAGCTCAGTCCGAGCACAAGGGACCTCAAGCATAAGCCAGTCATTTGAACGAGTAGGATAAGGGTTATCATACTGCGTTAGTAACATGGAAATGTAAGGCGGCAATTTACTAAGAAGTGCTTTCAGTATAAACAACAACCAGTGCCTATTTCGCCTCGTTTCAAGAGATGACCAACCAACCACATCATATAAAAGACAGTAGTGAGTATTATAACTTGCACCTGTGACAAATCTAAGGGCGGAATGATAAACTGAATCAAGCGGCTTTAATGTTGTAACGGCAGCATGTCTATAAATTACATCTCCATAATCCAGAACAGACAAGAAAGTTGCTTCCACAATTCTTTTCCTGCAAGACGTGGGAAAGCAAGATTTGTTTCTGTACAAGAAGCCAACTTTCTGACGGAGTTTAGTGACAAGGTTATCAATATGATATTTGAAATTGAATTTATGATCAATCCATATTCCAAGATACTTGTACTCTGAGACTCTCTCAACGGAGGAGCCATTTGCCGTGGTGATGCATAGACTATCAGGGTCAATATTTTTTTGCATTTGTAAAAAGCATAAATTTAGTCTTACTCGCATTTAAAACGAGTTTGAGGCTTAAGAGTGCCTCTTGCAGGGCATTAAATGCTATCTGGAGTCTCTCAGTTGCCAGTTGTACAGAATCTGCTATACAATGGACAATCGTATCATCAGCATAAAAATGGGCTTGGCAGTTTTTTAGTGTAGAGGCAATATCATTTATGTACAAAGTAAAAAGGACAGGACCCAAAATCGAGCCCTGCGGTATACCTTTTGAGATGGGTAACAGCTCTGATTGGAAATTTCCTGCCTTCACGCACTAACGCCTCTCATGCAGATAGTTCTGAAAGAATTTACAAGCAGTAATATCCATACCAATATTTGAAAGTGTTTGTAGGAGCAAATGATGGTCTACGGTATCAAATGCCTTAGAAAGGTCTACAAAAAGGGCAGCACAATGCTTCTTTCTATCTTACACAGTTAATATGTCATTTGTAACCAAAGTGACAGCAGTGATTGTACTGTGATTTGATCTAAACCCAGATTGAAGAGGACTGAGAATTGAATAAGACGAGAGGTAGGATTTGAGTTGAGTGTTAACTAAGGTTTCTAAAATTTTTGCCAAATATGGTAGCTTAGAAATTGGCCGGTAATTATTTAACTCATTAGTGCCGCCACCTTAATGTAATGGAGTTACATGGGCAGTCTTCCAGGCCATAGGTAAACAACCTGAGGCAATTCAGAGATTAAAAACATGAGTTAATTGTTCAATGATGGATGGAGCTGCCAATTTTATCAAGTAAGCATCAAGATTATCCTCTCCAGTCGGACATCTGGCATTTATGACTTGCATAGCATCCAGAACGTCAATAGATGAGAAGGGTCGGAAGGTGAAAGAGGAAGTGGAATCCATTTTACCCACACATGTATCAGGAGCACTGGGACGATCGGAGTAGATTTTTTTCAAATAAGTGGCCGCACGCATGAAGTGCTCATAAAAGATTGAACAAATCTCTTTTTGATCAGCAATTTTACAGTCATTTAATTTAATATGCGAAGAAAGTGAGGCACTAGATTTTCCATTTATGGAGTTTACTGCTTTCCAAAACTTGGCTGGATTAGAAGATGAATTAGTTATTAGATTCAGATAGTAGGTAGATTTAGCCTTTCTTACAGCTGCCGTGCATCTATTACGAGCTCGTCTGAAAGAGAGCCAGTGACTAGGATCACCAGATTTTCTAGCTAGAGCCCAGGCTGAGTTTCTCAATTTAAACTCAGTGGACAACTCTGGGGTAAACCAAGGAGTTATTCTGTCTTTAATTCTAATCTTTTTGAGTGAAGCATGAGCATTAACAACTGAGTTGAATGTCTCAGTGAAGAAGTCCAGTGCCAACTGAGCATCATAGAAATTTAATGTGGAACTAATGTCACTATGAGCAATATCTGCTAAAAAGGATTGTTCATTAAAATGTTTAAAATTTCTTCTCAGGGCCACATAAGATTTGTTCTTTTCCACACGAGTGCTTCTGATACATGCAGTGGGGCAATGATCACTGAAACCTAATTCAAACACTCCACTGGCAACAATTTTTTCAGTTCTATTGGAAAAAATAAGATCAATCAATGTGGACTTTGAACAATCCTTTAAATCAGGCCTAGTGGGATCAACTAACAATTGAGTCAGGTTTAGGTTCCCACTGATCTCTTTAAGATAATCTGAATTTGAATTAAACCAGTTTAAGTTAAAATCACCTGTTATAATAAGTTCTTCATTTGCATATTGTGCAAATAGATTCCCTAGTGCATCAACAGAACCCTTGCCAGCAGATGGAGGTCTGTAGACACCAGCAATAACAAAAGAGGTAGGCCCAAGGTGAACTCTCAGACTAATAAATTCAAAATATTTAGGCTTGGTTACAGAGTGCAATACAGTGACTGAGATATTAGTTTTTATATAAATTACTACCCCCCCACCCCTCCCAACCCTATCCACCCTAAAAACATTATAGCCCCCCAAGGCAATATCAGAGTTGGTTATACTTTTTTTGAGCCATGATTCACTCAAAACAAGAATGTCTGGGGCTGTCTGTGCCACAAATATTTCAACCTGATCTAACTTTTGATATAGGCTTCTTACATTTAGGTGAATTATTCCCATTCCAGTTCTATCTTTAAAAGTGGAAGAATTAACACTAGAGAGCTGAGCCTGGATTTGGGGATTGGTAAAAGACACTAAAGGGATTTTAATTAAGTTAGACCTAATAGCTGTGACCTTTAAAATAGAAATTGGAGTTTTAGTTTGAAGATTTCTGGAATGCCTGGTAATGACATTGCAATGTCGATTATTTATAATCACTGGAATAGTAGATGCAGTGTTGGAAGATATATTATATTGGTGTATCGGCGGTGAACAACAGGGGGGGCTACCGTGGATTATAGTGGAGACAGAGCTTCGCTGATGGGTAGAGGGAGATGTGGTAAAATATGGCTGCAGAGGAATTTTTACAAGATTTGAGGCGGTAACATTGCGGTTTGAATTATGGAAAGGAAATCTTAAAGAAATTTGGGTCGGGATAGAAAATAAGGGTCCTGGCACCATATGGGCAATGCTAGGGAGGCATGAGGACTTTACGGGACTGGCACTAGGACCCAGGGAAAGTCACTGGTTGTATGAATCATCATGATGTGTCGACGATGTACAGGTGCTTTGATTAGCTGATAGTTTGACTGAGATGGAGATAGCGTACGAAATGTTTGCTGCTAGAGCACGGGCTCCCTGTGGGCTGGGGTGAATACCATCTCTTTTAAAAAAGGCTGCACATTGCCAGAAAAGATTAAAATTATCAATAAAAACAAAGTTACGCAAGAAGCACTCTGACTGCAACCAGGCATTGAGGCTGAGCAACCTGCTAAAACGTCCTACACCCCGACGATAAGAGGGAATCGGCCCAGAAAAAAAAACAGTTTTTCCGCAGTCCTCGAGAAGTTTAAAAAGAACGATAAAATCACGTTTTAAAACCTCGGATTGTTGACGGGCAGTGTCGTTGGTTCCAACGTGAATTACAGCATTTTTAGTGTGAGAATGTTTGGTAAGAAGAGACGGGACCAGTGGTTTAACCATGTCTGAAACCGTAGCGCCCGGATAGCAGTAAGTTGTGGCAGCATTTGATTGAATGTTTCTGATAATGGAATCCCCAACAATCAGAGAGACGGTGCGACAGAGCTCGGAGTTCTGAACCGGAGGGGTAGCTGCAGAACGAGCAGTGGACTTCATGGTGCCGAATTGTGGACGAGTGGCGAGACGATTGATTGATGAAGCGGATTGCTTGGACGCAGCCGTGTCCAGAAGGCCATTAGACTCTTTGGAGGAGAGGGGGTTGTGGTGACTGATTCTAGGGGTGACATCCCACTCAGCCAGAATGGAAAATCTGTTGTTCAGCTGGACCTGGGGTGGATGGACAGGAGACGGACGAAACCGGAGCTTTCCACCGTGTTTGCCTTTATGGGCAGCAGTCCATGGCTGCTCCTGGCTAGGAGTGGAGCTAATCGGGGCCTTAGGTCTAGCTCCCAACTCATTCTTGTGGTCTGCAGCCGGGGTTGAGGCGACATCCAGGCACGGGATAGTGGAGTCATCTTCTTCGGCGGCTGTGGTGGTGATAGCGGGGCCAATGGAGATTAAGGAGTCGATGAGCTGTTCATCATCTCGGATCTGATACAGGGTGGATATTCTTCCTTCCAGTTCGTTTATTTTCTGAGTCAGACGGAGACAGCTTTCGCATCCGGATGTAGATGTGAGTGGAGGCATAACTATGGGTCCGGTTGTGGTCGCTGGGGAACAAGAACAGCTATGGCCAGTAAAGAAGTAATGACAGCGGTAAATGCTACTGTAATTAGTGATGAGAATGTTGGCAGGCCGCAGCACAGAGCGGGACTTACCTGCAAGGGCTCCACAGCGGGAGCCCACAGCGGAGAGTAAACGGCGTTCAAAGCAGAAAAACTTACCGGCACAGGCCCAAAAACTGGGCCTGTTGCGATGGATCTGCCTCCGGTAAGCGGGTTTGATCTCCGTAGTTTTTTTCCCGTGAGGTGGCCTGCTGACTCATCCGCAAAGATACGATGAGTGCAGTGCCTCCCCGTGTTGTGGGTTCACGCACTTCCTTTCCTTCAAAGTATTCTAGGTTCATCATCTTGAAACTCCCCCTCATCTTCACAAGTCTCGGCAATAGGAGGATCTGAAGTGACACAACTGTTTTGGCTTTCTCCTATCTGGAGTCTTCACAATGTAATTGAGATCATTGAGTTTTGTCAGAATTTCATAAGGGCCATGAAATCTAGCCTGCAATGGATTGGACTGCAATGGAAACAACACAAGGACCTTGTCCCCTGGTTTAAACTCACGGCTTCTAGCCTTATGATCATACCAAGTTTTCATTTTTCCCTGACCTGATTTCAAGTTCTCTTTGGCTAGGTCACAAGCTGCACGCAGTCTTTCCTTGAACTTGCTAACATAGTCTAACAGACTGATATGCGGCTCTTTCTCTTGTCATTGTTCACTCAACAATGGCAAAGGTCCTCTCACTTCATGGCCAAACACTAGCTCAAACGGACTGAATCCAGTAGACTCCTGCACTGCTTCTCTAGCTGCAAACAACAGCAAATGAACACCTTCATCCCAGTCTTTCTCATGGTCATAACAATAAGTCCTCATCATTGTCTCGCGAGTGGAATGAAACCGCTCTAAGGCACCCTGACTCTCTGGATGATAGGCACTGGAAAGAATCTGCTTCGCACCTAGTCCATACGCAACCTGCTGAAACAATCCGGAAGTGAAATTGCTACCTTGATCTGACTGAATTTCCCTGGGAAGGCCAAACAACGTGAAGAACTTTATCAAAGCCTTCGAGATTGCAGTTGCCTTGATGTTGCGTAGAGGTATGGCTTCAGGGAATCTGGTAGATGCACACATGATTGTCAACAAGTACTGATTTCCAGATCTAGTCTTGGGTAATGGACCAACACAATCAACGATGACCTTGGAGAAGGGCTCCCCAAATGCTGGGATAGGCTGCAATGGAGCTACAGGTGGGTCTAACTGGTGTTTTCCAACTACCTGACAAGTGTGACAGGTTTTGCAAAAGTTGGAAACATCTTTCCGAAGTCCAGGCCAGAAGAAGTGTTTCATGATCTTGTCAACAGTCTTGTTAACACCAAGATGACCTCCTAAAGGCAAACTATGAGCCATTGTGAAGATCTCATTCCTGTAGACCTTCGGAACAACAATTTGCTTGACCACTGCCCGATCTGCATTGGCAGGGATATCAGGAGGGCGCCACTTCCGCATCAACACTCCATCCTTGAGATAATACCCGACTGGAACTGCGTCTATTTCTTTATCAGGAAAGGCTCTCTTCTTTAGTACACAAATTTCCGGATCATTGGTTTGCTCCTGAATCAACCGCTTTCTGGACAGAGACAAGTCTCCAGACACATCAGAATCACCAGACCCATCTGGCCGGCTGAACAGAGAACTGATAAAAGTGTCTGATAAGTCCTCAAACGGAGAAACCATAGTAGGCTGAACAGAGTCATGAGGCGAACCACCTGAGTCATGACTACTCAATGTGCTGGACGGCACCACATCATCTTCTTCTTGAGCCTTCTTGGCCATAGCACGGGTCACTGCACAGGAAGGATACAGAGGTGGGTCTTCATCACCATCTTCAGTGCTCGGCTGTGAAGTAAGATGAACAGGGGGAACTACATTGCCCCCAGCCAGGTCATTGCCTAGCAACAGAGAAACACCCTTGATAGGTAGACTTGACATAAGTCCCACCTTTACCTGTCCTGTAACTAAATCTGACTTCAAGAATACAGAGCACAGGGGTACAGATACAGTCCTCCCTTCAATACCTTGTACAAGTATGAAATCCCCAGAAGCGTTCTCATCACGTAGCTCCAAGGAGTCCATCAACAAAAGTGACTGAGAAGCTCCGGTATCCCTTAGGATATATATGGGTACTGGAGGAGAATGCTCATTCAGAGCCACAAATCCCTCTGACACAAATGGAAGAAATTCCTCCCTCACAAAGTCAGCAGTATCAGGCTTCTTAGCCTCACAAGGAGCAGGAAATTTAGCAGATCGGTCATCTACTACAGGGGTCTCTAACCTTGTCTTCACAAAGGCATTGGGTTTAGTATCCTTTTCTTTTTCTTTCTTAGCTTTAAGGAACCAACAGTTAGTTGTAACATGACCAGATTTCTTGCAATAATTGCAAACTAGACCACTTTTGTCACTGTCAGCTTTCACACTTTGATCAGACCTTTGACTGGATTTCTGAGCACCATCACCAGATTTGTCTTTGTCTTTGGGTGAGGAATCTTGGGTATCACCGTTACCTTTCTTCTGAAATTGGGACCATCTATTGTTACTGCTAGACTGAAATTTGGACTTATGTGTGAGAACATATTCATCTGCAAACTTGACAGCTGATTACAAATTCAGTGCTTGCTTCTCATTAAGGTAGGTCTTAATATCATCCTTGACACAGTTCTTGAATTCTTCAACTAACACCATCTCTTTTAGTGAGTTGAAATCATCCTTGACCTCCATAGAAGTACACCAGCACTCAAAGCAAACCTTCTTCTCGTTAGAAAATTCCACATAAGTCCGACTGTCAGATTTCTTCAGACCTCTGAATTTCTGTCAGTAAGCCTCTGGAACCAACTCACAAGCAGTCAAAATAACCTTTTTGACAACCTCATAATCAGAGGAATCATCTGCAGACAAAGCCGAATAGGCTTGTTGAGCTTTACCCTTGAGGACAGTTTGCAACATCAGAGGCCAGTGTTCCTTTGGCCACTGACAACTCTTAGCTACCTTCTCGAAGCACTGGAAATACTTATCAACCTCCTTCTCTGAGAATGGAGGCACCAGCTTTACCTCCTGGCTAGCATGAAATTTGTTTTCAGCTTCCATTTTGATTATTAGTAGCTCCATTTGGAGCCTTTCTTCCCTGTCTAACTTCTGTAACTCGAAGTCTCTCTGTCTCTGTCTCTCTCTTTCTGCTCTTTCCTCTTTCTCTCTCTCAAATTCTCTTTGTTTTTCTTTTTCCTCCCTTTCAATCTCTGGCATTTTTAATTTAAGTTCCATTTCTACATTTGGATTTTCCACAGGAAACTGTTCCAGATCTCCTGGTGCAAACACATTTTCATCAATGTAATATTCAACAATCTCTCTAGCCAGTCTTGCTTTTCGCATGGCTGGTTTTACATCTGTCAGCTCTAACTGTCTGCATATTTCTAGCAGTTCTGTCTTTTTAAAAGACTTCAAAACCTCTACGGTTGGTGATGCCAAGAAATCATCCATTGCTGTTGATCTGTCCATATATATCTAGGAAAATTCAAAAAACAATTTCACAATTTGAAATTTTAGATTTTCAATAAATGACTCGCACAATAGTCTATCCCGGACGAGCCCCCAATTTGTTATGGCCCCAATTTTTTATGGCGTCAATTCGTTATGGCCCCAATTTGTTATGGCTTCACGGACAGCAAGGGATGACAGACAAAATTTTAAAACTTTAACAGATTTAATTAAACACACACTTTGAACTAATCTACAATCTACTCTACTGACCAAGATTGACATAAAACAAAAAATGAGATATTTACAGTCCCTTGGTAATTGAGATGGGCTGCTATGTTGCGAAGTCCTGGGACAGGAAAATGCTCCAACATGGCAAAAATCCACAAAAAGCTTCACAGGTCTTGAAAAGAGTTACAGGTCTGGTCAAATGTATCCTTCCACAATTTCTCTTTGCAATTTCTCCTACTACCTTTCACTCTCTCAATTTTTCTCCTTATATACTCTTTTTCCAGCCCCCTCCCACCCTCCAGACTTTTCTCCAATTCTCTGGGACATTCCCCTCTGAGGCATGCCCAGGACATGCCCCAAAACCTAGCTCCAGACTGGGCTTGAAAAAAATGTCAATACTGCCATCTAGTGGCTTTTTTTTTCCACATTACAAAGAGTAGCAACAACTTTGACTCCGGGGTCACGCGGGTGTGCCTCGCAAAATGCTGTAAAAATGCCAAGAAATCGGCCTCCTGCATCCACCCCGATCCATTGGCAGAACGAGTGCAGCCAAGGGGGCCATCCCGGATGAAGTGGTGCTGGAACTTCTTCCTTGGGAAGATAAAGTAAGGGGAACAAAAGTTGCCTTGTGCGTTGGCAGCAAAGGCAACAGTCACCAATGTCCCTCTTTCCCCAGAGGTCACAGCACTGACCTGGCGCTGCCCCTTAGTGGCAATGATTTTGTCTGGCACTTGAACCGTTGTGGTACCTGAAATAATAAATTAAATGAATTATTGCTGTTGCAAATCACTGTTGCTTTTTAATTTATCTAAATATAAATTTTTACCTGTTTCATCCATGTTCCAGATGTCCTTTGCTTCAAAATTATAGCGGGTGAGGACAGTCTTTAGGTTTTTTAAAAAACGCTGTCACGTTGGTCTTGTTGAAGTTGGTGGAACAGGACATGCTGGTGGCTTGAGGTCGACGGATGGAGAGGGTTTTGTTGCGCTCGAGGAAGGAGGTGAGCCATCTGGTTTTTCTCCCATGAACATGGAGTTTTGAGGCCAATATTTTCGGCCAGCTCATATGCAAACTTTAGCATCTAAAACAGCATGAAAAAAGAGGTTAATTCCCAGATAGCAAGCACCACAGAGCCAGGGCAGATCCGGAGCTGAGGTGCTTGCTATCTTAGGCAAATGGCGATAGTGGTGTAGCTCTGTCTGCAGTGTTACTCCAACCTCTTTAGGACTCAGGCCAAAATATATATCAGCTGCTCTCTTTATATATGCCTGCAGTCTCTTCTCCCGTTCTTCTGTGAAGACTTTGTTGTGAGCCCTGTACCCTGGGGCTCTGGCCTGCTGCCTTCCTGCCTCTGCCCTCCTCTTGCAGTACCTGAACAGGGTGACATGACAAACGCCATGCACATCTGCTGCCCTCCTTATACTCTCGCCTCTTCGGACATCAAGAAAGGCCTTTCCGTAAACCTGCTGGTCAACCTTTCCTCTCTGGGTAGCTCTGTCCCTAACTCTTGGCATTTTCTGTCGGTAAAATATAAGACAAGAAAATTTGGCCGCATTAGCAGAGAGGGACGAACGTAACCGTTGCTACTTCCGCCCCGACAGTGACTCCAGATGTTAGAACCAGGATTGCTTCTAAAGCGGAAAAAGTCTGACATTTCAAACTTCAGGATATGTTACAAAACTAAATGACCTATCACTTCATCATAAAAATGACACATGGAGCTATAAAGACAATCTTAAAGTCAAAAAAGTTCACCATTTGTCTGAATTTACTCACCACTGTGGAAAAGGGTCTTCCCGGTCTCGTTCATGAGGAAGCGTCGAAGCCTCAAGATTTTTTCGCGGGTCTGGAGAGTGTCATGAGCTGCACGTGCTGACCTAATATGACGCATCGAAGTGCGGATGGCTGTGAGTAAATCCCCGTATTACTTTCGTCCCACGTTACTTTCGCACCGGCTCTCCCCTATATGAATTTATATGTATGCTTTGTGTATTAAGATCGGAACAACTTCTTTCTGAAGTGTTCATACCTACTTGTTGTCCTCATTTAGTCCATCTTTGCCCTGACACAATGGACAACAGGATGATATTGCGTGTTGCTCCAACTGGGATCAATGACGAAGTCTAAAAACTAAAGTATGTAAAAAAAACCGCGCCCGTTTCAGTTTCCGCGAATACACTGTCATAAACTTGTGCCTTTTTTGCCAGTTAATTTAACTGGCACCTTTTTGCCAGTTAGGCTATTTTAACTGAAATTTTACAATAAGTTTACAACAGAGCTCAGTGCGTGTTCAGTGTAAACCACGGTTAAATGCGCGCAGGACTCCACTTACAGTTAAAATGACAAGAGACAATGCGTTAATTTAACTGTTAGATTCAGTCAGTTTATAACACTGTAGGAAAGCCGAACTTCATTTCGTTGCGACTGCGTATGTGCATGGTGCAAACCAGCTTGTCCGGTATACACAAGTGCTTTTGAATGGAAATACATTGTGAAGGGACTTCACATTTTGTCTGATGTAAGCGAAAATCCATTATAAAATCCGGTATATTCGATGTTTATTTAATGGAAAAACTGTAAAGAAAAATCGGGACTTCAGCTGTTGTCCGGTTTGAGCGAGTTTCCCTTTTATACGAGGACGGTTTAGGCGAGTTCTACTGTATAAGAACACTGGATTCATAGCTACTTTATGCAAAACACTTCAGACAGAGATGCTACTGGCTTTGGTGAAATGCGGCTGTCACTGAATAAAGAAAAATCTCCTGACGAATCCATCTGTAACCTCACACCAAGTGAGTGGACGCGTTTTATAGCTTTGCCTTTTAAGTCTGAGTGATCGCCAAATTAAGCCGATAGTCTGACGCCGCGGCACACACCGTGCCGGCCTTCTGCAGACGCACCCGCAGCATCTGAATGCGAGCAGAATGTAGAGAATCTATCTGAGCTCAAAACCATGACTTTTAAAACACCAAACTACTTGCCTTAACGAATTTCGTTAGTTTGTAATATGAAGAATTGTAAAATATCATTTCCATAAGGCTGTTCAGTCAGACAGCGACAGATCACAGGCGATTTCACCCTCTCATCTGCAGCGAACGTCAAGCTGCATGTGGCTTGCGCAGTTTATATTGTTATAATATTGATTAATGTTGAAATTACGTTTTTGTGCCTCAATAGTTATATATAACACCAGATAATACATTAAATCAGTCATGTTTGGGACCCACATGTCTCTTTGTTAAGTATGGAGTTGCCTGAACTATGACTAATGTTATATAATGGTAGCCAAAATTTATCTTAAAAACAAGTTAATTTCCCCGGATTCCCGGGAAAATGTGCTTCTTTTCCCGGGAGAGAAAATGTCTCATTTTCGGGAAAAATATCAATCCCTATTCTGCACCCCTGCTGGAAAATAAAATCCTCTGGGAAATGCATAAGCAAAAATACTTTTTGCAAATCATGACATTTCGCTTTTTCAGTGCAGGTTCAACTAAACATTCACACTTGACGCACATTCATTTTTTATTTGGTACATATCTGAATAAATTAAATATAGGCTATTCAATGAGAAATGCGTGTTTGTACTAGTATGGGCCTACCTCGGTCTGCAGTTTGTGGTTCACCTCCGCCGGTCCCCCACCTGTTTTATTTGCCGAGGTTTTATTATAAGCGATTTTTTTCCTTTGTTCTTCTTATGTCTTGCCATCTTTTCTTAATTTCATCCTGTGTTTTTCTTGTCTTCCCCATAGATTTGGCCTTGTCACAGATAGCCTCCCATATCGCGTTTCTCCTGGTTATGTTAAGATTTCTTTGCTGTAACTCCAAATATGTTTATTCGGCTCTTGCACAAACACCTCCAATTCCACGGCTTCAAATTTAATTTTGCGCTTGCGTTCAGTCTGCTCTCTCACATTCTCCATGCGATCAGTCTCCTCTCTTACATTCTCCATGCGGTCAGTCATCTCTCTCACACTCTCCATGGTGAAAAGCATTGACACACGCAAAATCCTCATTTAAATAGGGTGGTCTCGACCACTTTTGCGCCTGTTGTCATTTGCGCGGGCAATCTAAGTAGATCTCCCGCAACACGCAAACCAACAACACGCCAATCTATAAGTGTGCGCACGCAATTTAGCGCTCTTTATTTTGGATCTTAGTAAATCAGGCCCTTAATGTTCAAACTGATAAACTTTTTTTTCTTTTTTTGGGAAATATTCGCTAATTCAGAACGTCATGCCTGCTACAAGTTCCAAAAAAGCTGGGATAGGGGAAACAAACAACTGGGAAAGCTGAGGAATGCTCAAAATACACCTGTTTGGAACATTCCGCAGGTGAACAGGTTAATTGGAAAGAGGTGTGTGTCATGATTAGATATAAAAGGAGCATCCCCGAAAGGCTCAGTTGTTCACAAGCAAGGTCGGGACGAGGTCCACCACTTCGTGAACAACTGCGTGAACAAATATATTATATTTGGACTATAGTCCAACAGTTAAAGAACGTTTCTCAAGGTGCAATTGCAAGGAAATTAGGGATTTCATCATCTTCAGTCCATAATATCATCAGAAGATTCAGAAAATCCGGAGAAATCTCTACACGTGAGTGGCAAGGCCGAAAAGCAACATTGAATGCCCATGACCGTTGGTCCCTCAGGCGGCACTGCATTAAGAACACATCATTCTTTAAAAAATATTGCCATGTGGGCTCAGGAACACTTCAGAAAACCATCGTAAGTTAAAACAGTTCGTCGCTACATCTACATGGGGCGGCATGGCTCAGGAGGTAGAGCGTTTGGTCTAGGAATCAGAAGATTCTTGAATTGATCCCTGGCTCCTCCAGAGAGCATGTCGAAGTGTCCTAGAGTAAGACACTGAACCCCACATTGCTCCTGATGTGCAGGTTGGCGCCGCGCATGGCAGCCTCTGCCATCAGGGTGAATGAGAGGCATAGTTGTAAAGCGCTTTGGGGTCATGTCAAGTGACTGGGAAGCGCTATATAAAAAATGCAGTCCAGCCCATTTACCATGCAGAGTGCAAGCCATATATCAACAACACTCAGAGCTCACCTGAGCCCGAACTCATCTGAGATGGACTGACGCAAAGTGGAACAGTATGCTGTGGTCTGACGAGTCCACATTTCAAATTGTTTTTGGAAATCATGGACGTCATGTCCTCCGGGCTAAAGAGGAAAAGGACCATGTAGATTGTTATCATCGGAAAGTTCAAAAACCAGCATCTGTGATGGCATGATGTGTTAGTGCACATGGGATGGGTAACTTGCACATCTGTGAAGGCACCATTAATGCTGAAAGGTACATACAGGCTTTGAAGCAACATATACTGCCATCCAAGCGACATCTTTTTCAGGGACGTCCCTGCTTTTTTCAGCAAGACAATGCCGAGCCACATTCTGCACGTGTTACCACAGTGTGGCTTCGTAGTAAAAGACTGCAGGTAATAGACTGACCTGCCTGCAGTCCAGACCTGTCTCCCATTGAAAATGTGGGGCGCATTATGAAGCGCAAAATACGACAACGGAGACCCCGGTCTGTAGAGCAACTGAATTCATATATCAAGCAAGAATGGGAAAGAATTCCACCTACAAAGCTTCTACAATTAGTGTCCTCAGTTCCCAAATGCTTACTGTTGTTAAAAGGAAAGGTGAAGTAACACAGTGGTAAACATTCCCCTGTCCCAGCTTTTTTGGAACTTGTTGCAGGCATCAAATTCAAAATGAGTTTTCCAAAAAAAACAAAGTTTATCAGTTTGAACAGTAATGTCTTTGTAGTGTACTCAATTGAATATAGGTCAAAAAGGATTTGCAAATCATTGCATTCTGTTTTTATTCACATTTTACGCAACGTCCCAACTTCATTGGAATTGGGGTTTGTAGGTTTTATGGGAGCCTGCTCCATCAGGCAATTTGCGTTTCAACGTGAGGATATGCGTGTCGGTATTCACAAATTATTCTGGATAAAGCCATGACTCTTTGATTCTGCTGAGCTCTGTCATTCCTACCAGTTTGCAGAAGATCCTTCCTGGAGGGGTGGCTGTTTGGGAAGAATGGTTATCCTACATATTAAATATAGGGCAATTAATGTCTAAAACATGGATTTTGTCATGGATTTTCGTTCCATCTCATGAAACACAAGCTGCAACAGAACGAATGTTTGAAGTGTTGAAAAAGCACTTCAGATCTTTGGATGAGTCGTGCATGGGATGACCTCTTATCTGCGATTATCTGAAAAATCAATTTTGAATCCGACCTGATTAATAAATATAGTGCCTGAAACCCATCTGTCCCGCTTCCATTATCAAATGCAAAACTTCACATTTCTTTGAAATGTCTTTATTATTATGTAGCATTTAGCTGACAAATTGAAGTGGCTCTTAAAAGCAGCACTTTCTAGCAGTAGCAAAAGCAATGGATGGCATTTTTGTCACCATCTATAATTAATCAGAATTTCTTCCATATATCTGACTTGACCGTCAGTCGTCAGTCAAGCGGAAGCAAGTTTATCTCACTCCACTCAGATATTATGCAAAAGGTGAATCAAAATAATATATTTGTCTCTGTCTCGCTGGCTGTTTTTTTTTCACTTGTTTTAATTCCTCTTGGTCATTTTCCACAGGCACGTAATTATTATTTTTTTTAACTTGTAACCCTGAATTAGTATCTTTCATGTTTTCGTTTGCTTGCTTTATGCTCTAGTTGTAATGTAATCTCAAGTTAAAATGGAGCCCCGAGAATTCACTATGATGATTTTTTACATCTGGATACAAATTAAAACAATTTTGAACAATATTTTTAAAATATTTTTATTGCATTTATGGAGTTCACTCTGTTCAGGTTTCCATACTTTCAGTACTTGCTTGCGTGCTTGGCGAACCCTTTCCTCTGCAGCGTTTTTTTCACCCCCCTGCCATTGCAGTTGTGTTAAAAAAAAAATAGCAGTACAACATCAATAACCTGATGAACCACTGTTATTAGTAGTAGTGATATTTCTGCATGGCAAATAATTTACTTGTAGATGTAGAAGTGTAATAGAAAAACAACAGATCCTCATGACATACATGCTGCTTGTTCTGAGTAATTCACTCATGCATTGAAAGGGACAAGTTCAGTAATAGCAGTGTGAAGTTTAATTAGAGAGTTCATTCATTCTGTGAAGTAACAGGCGTCATTAATTGTCCTTTATTTTGGATGAAGGGAAGCAAATGTTTCACACATTATTATAAAATATATTTCCTTCTGAATGGCGAAGAAAAATGGGCTGTTCTAAACATTGTTCGGATGAACAACATAATTTGATTAAAAACTTGATTGGAGAGGGGAAAATGTATAAAGAAGTGCAGCAAATTATAGGATGCTCACCTAAAATGATCTTAAATGCTTTAAAATGGCAACAAAAACCTGAAACACGCAGAAGGAAACAAGCAACTACTGTTGAAACGGGTCAAAGAATAGTCAGAATGGCAAAGATTCAGCCAATCATCACCTCCAGAAAAATCAAAGATGATATAAAATTGCCTGCAAGTGCTGTTATAGTCAAGAGACGTTTGATCAAAGCTAAGCTATCAGCAAGAAGTCCTCATAAAGAACCATTGTTGAAAAAACGGCATGTGCAGAATTGGTTAAAATTTGCCAAGGAACACATCAATTGGCCCAACGAGAAATAACATTCTGTGGACAGATGAGAGTAAAATTGTTCTTTTTGGGTCTAGTGGTCGTTGACAGTATATCAGATGACCCCTGGGTACTGAATTCAAGCGACAGTACACTGAGAAGACAGCGAAGCATGGTGGTGCAAAAATCATGGTATGAGGATATTTTTAATTCTATGGTGTTGGGCCTATTTATCATATACCACAGATTATAGATCAGTTTGAATACATCTAAGTACTTGAGGAGATTATGTTGCCATACGCCAAAGAGGAAATGTCCCTGAAATTAGTGGTTCAACAAGACAACGACCCCAAACACACGAGAAAGCAAGCAACATCTTAGTTCCAGACAAAGGGGATTGAGGTGATTGAATGGCCAGTCCAATCCCCCTGACCTCAACCCCATTGAAAACTTGTGGGGTGACATAAAAAATGCAGTTTCTGAAACAAAACCCAAAAATTCAGAGGAACTGTGGAGGGTAGTTTGTTCACCCTGGGTTGAAATACCTGTTTCTAGGTGCTGGAAGTTGGTTGACTGGATGCAACACAGATGCACAGCAGTTATGAAAAACAATGGTTATGCAACAAAATATTAATTCAGTCATGCAAAGTGAAGTTAAATCTTGACTTAAATTTGGCATTTGAGTTTGAAGAGAAAATTGTCAACACTGCTTTTTTTTTTTTTACAGATTAATATTCCTTTTCTTTGCTTCCTGTGAAAGAATAACACAGACTTTGTTGATGCTTTGATTTGGAATTGAATGTGTAATGTTTCCACTATATTCTAAAAATGGAACTGAAGGCTGTTAAAAAAATATCTGCACTTAATAGCTTTATTTCATGTTATGCCCAAAAGACACCTATGATAAATTAAGAGATTAAGTCCAACCCCTTTGAACCATGTGCCATACTTTGTGCCCAGACAATCTGCCGTTAAACTAGCAAAAATAGAACCAAGGGTCCTGTTGCTTACCGGCAAGCAATCTTATAGTGAAGATACATGTTATGAAAATTTCATGTGAAATTTCACCTTCAAATCATTGAAGGTCAATGTCAAGGTTACTAAATAAAAGTTCACATACATTTGAGCCCCTAAGAACCATACTGGGCCATCCCGCACTTTGGGCGAAAATCAGTTGAGGTTGTTAATACAATTGTCAATACAAGAAAATGTCTTCTCTGCCCCTGTACATATGCACTGCACTGCCTTAGCCATAATAGGCCATCCCACAACCTTCCCATAATTCATTGTTAACATGGAGGCTAGGTATCTCACTGATGAGGAATTGCATCCTATGATTGACGATGATGGTGAAGTGGAAGATGACAGAGACCCAGAGTTTGTCCCAAATGAATCGGAGGATGATGGTTCCTCTTCAGAAGGACGTAGGTTTCACTTTAAATTATGATTATGCATCGAAAACCTGCACAAAAAGTGCATGTGCATAATTTCACATATCTTGAGTTTGTAACATATGTAGTGTTTTTGTTGCCAGTTGCTCTAGATGACACAGGAGGCTGGCAACTTTGAGTTCCATTTTCTCAAAAGTACCCCAACATGGGTTGGCCCAGTACGGTTCTTAGGGGCTCTTTTACAAGACCTCCTGTAATACTTTATACAATCCAAAGCTCCGAAGCAGTTTTGCTGATTCATGTCTTTGAAAATTCAATATGTCAATTGTGAACTTTAAAGGCCGCAGAAGGTCAAGTTGAGGTCAGCAAATGGACTTCATATAGGACTTCTTATAAGTCTCTAATACAATCCTAGGCTCCATCTGTGACCGTTTTGGCAATACAAGTCATTGTATTATGTCAAGTTTGACCTTCAAAGGTCACAAACAAAGAAGTTGAATGTCACCAAATGAAAGTTCATGTGTGACTTCCTTTAAGTCTGTGATACAAACTTAGGCTCTATCTGTGACCTTTTTAGTGATAAAAGTCATTGAATTTTCACTAGGTTAAGTTTGACCATCAAAGGTCAATATGAAGATCACCAAATGAAAGTTCATATATGACTTCCTATACATCTCCAATACAAACTTACACTCTGTTACGATTTTGCTGATATAAGTAATTGAAATTTCATTGTAAAGTTTGGCTGTTGAAGGTCACTGAAGGTCATGTTCAAGGTTGCCAAATGAAACTTAATACATGACTTCCTATATGCCCACAATAGATACCTAAGCTCTTTCTGTAATAGTTTTGTTGATAGAAGTCACTAGAAGAAACGCAGGGGTGCGCACCCCCGCATTTCTTCTTGTGTGTTTTATTGGGGCGGCTGCACCATCAGTGAACTTTGTCGTATTCTGAGCGCAGGTTGACTTTCTAGTGATAGAAGTCATTGAAATTTCACCCTGTGAAGTTTGACCTTCGAAGGTCACCAAATGTCAAGTTGAAGGCCACCAAATGAAAGTTCATATTTGACTTCCTATAAGTTTTCAATGCATATATGTTCCCAATCTTCTATATTTTCAAGCCTAGAACCCTTTTAAAATTGTAATATTTTGCTTGACCTCAAGTTTGACCTTTCAAGGTCATCTGAGGTCAACTTTAACACAGCCAACATATAGGTCATATATGACTTCCTAAATGTCGATAATACAAACTTAAGCTCTATCTGCAACCATTTGGCCTCCACAGGCCATCTTGCATATTCTCTATAGGATCCAATATTAAAGTACAGCGCCCCCACTAGACCCACCTCCGTCAATTCAATCAAAATGGCGCTCGCACTGTACGTTGACGCTACCAAGGAAAGTTGATTGCCAGATTCCACTTCTGTCGATTCAATCAAAATGGCGCTCGCACTTTACATTGACAGTACCAAGGAATGCCTGATTTAGAAAAAAAAAACTTATCACGCAGTTTTTGAGAAATTATTTTTTTTTAATTTCTCAGTCCTATCTTTAACATGAGGGCCAGAATTACAAGGGGCCATAAAAGAGACAAAAATACCAAAATTATTCAATCAAAAATCCAAAAAAAATGTCTGGAGATATGGTCTAGTAGTATGTTATGGCAAAATTTACAAGAAAATTCATCAGGCCAAAAAAGAAAAAAGATTAAAAATGTTCCGGACGACGGACGCCACATCACGACAATAGCTTATCGGCCCATGGGGGCCGGTAAGCTAAAAATGGATTTGGACACACCCTAGCTGCACTTACACCACGCGCTTCAGACATTGCTCTTGGATCATTTAAATAGGGTCCAACATGTGTTTTTGATCTCAAAAAAAGCCATATTTAGGGAAAAAAAGATGGACAAACCTATTTTCCAACAAGGAATTTAAATATGGTTGCCATAAAAGAAAAAAAAATACAAGTGAATACAGTATGACTGCAAATGTAGATTATGTTGATAAAATTAATATTCAGCTGTGCTAATATAAAAAGATGACTTTTAAAAGGAAGAAGTTCCTGATGCTGTGACTGTAAAAAAGATCAGAGGATACGACACAGGTGTTCAGGATCCCCAGCCCAGTTCACAAACTCACATAAACAACATGCACACAATGGCCAACATCTAACTTTTTATTAGTAGATCTTCAGATGGCTCCTTCTGAACATTCATTGATCAGTAAAATGTACACCATATTATTATCTAGGAAAGTGTTCAAACTTGATTACAAATAGATTCACTTTTATGTGCGCAGATATGCCATTTGCTGCAAATTACATCAATCAATTTAGTAATGTTATAGGTTGAGTGAGAACAGTAATGTTGGGCTACAACCCACCCTGGAGTACCCTTAGTGATTCCTATGATGCTACACAGAATAGCTCAATTGGTGTTTTGAGAAGAAGTTAACAGACACTTTAAAACATTTACGGTTTTAAAACACGCACGCACGCACACACACACACATCCACCCACCCCTGGAGACTCAGCATTTCATAAATGAAAGATTTCCACTTCATACTCCTTCAACAGTTGCTTGATTTTACTCCCGCTTCAGACAGTAGGGGAAATTGAAAAAAGTAAAATTCCTGCAAGTTGAACTATTCCTGCAATTTTCGTGAATGGCGTACTTTGATTACGATGGGTTTTTTTTTTTTTGTTGCCTTAACTACGAAGTATTTTCAGGACACTCGTGGTTTGGCTTTCAGTATACTGAACTCTGCAAAGCACAAACCACGCCCTCTACTGGAAACACACAGGAGCAGCAGATATACTCCAATTATTCTGCCGGTGAAGATAACAAACTCGCCTGAGGAGCCTGTAAATGGTAAACACAGGTGTCCAAACATAACAAGCTATTTTTAGAAAATGTAAGAAGAAGGCACAAGCCAATTACAAAGGGATTAAAATCTTTATTTAGCCTAGCATAGTGCAACAGTCACCCTTAATCCCACACTCACACTGAACTCTGAGACAAATGTAATTGAAAATAAATGACCAGAAGACAGTAGTTTCAGGGGAAGAGGTAATTTGCACTTGTAGAATAATTTCAGAGAAACTAACACTACATGTCAATACATCACAGGGGAACATGATGTTTACACTGGCAATGATATTATTCTCACTTCATCATAAATTAAACTGTATGGGGGTTTAAGCCTGTCTCTAGCATAGTCACAGGACATTTTTCTATCTCTGTGAGAAAAGGAATATGTAACGCAAGTTTCTCAGCTGCTCATTTTTTCCCCCCCTCGTTTGAGACACTTGTGTGGCACCTTCCGCAGCACGCAGCTGGGATGTCCCTCACGCATTATAAGAGGAGGAAGACACATTCCCTCCATGTCCCGTCCAGTTAGTGTGAATGAAATGCCCGGGGTTTGACAGGAGTTCGTAGGTGTGTGCGCCAAAGTAATCCCGCTGAGCCTGCAAGCAAAGGAAGATCATTTATAAAGAGAATTATTTATTATGAAAATCATGTTCGTGAGGATCATTTATCATGAGAACCATCATGAGAATTATTTATCACAAAAACCATTAGGAGAATCAAGAAAATCATTCATGAGAATCATTTATTACCTAAGTATTTATCATGAGAATCACTTATAATGAAAATGATTCTGAGAATAATTATCATGTGAATAATTTATCAAAAGAAATATTTATCATAAGAATCATTTATGAGAATCATCATGAGAATAATTTATCATGAAAATCATTTACCATGAAAATCAATGGAATCATTTATCATGAGAATAATTTCTTATGAAAAACATCAATCATGAGAATCATTTGAATCATTGATCATGACAGTATTTATGAAAATCATTTACAATGACAATCATTTATTGAGAATCAGGTATCATACGAAACATTTATTTTGAGGATCATTTATCATGAGAATGATTTATCATGAGAACAATTTGTTTACGGTACACCTTCCAAAGTTAAATCACAGTTTACAAACAGGAGCGACACATGTGGCCTAATGCCTCAGCCATGGCTATTTCTGTGGAGGACACATCAACTGTACCATAAGTCCCACAATCCTCCAGTCCAAAGCCGGAGCAGCACCATATGCTGGGGCAAAAGCACAAAACGCTTAGTCTGTGCAACAGGAATATACTGAGCTGCACCCTGCCGACACTGGCCTCACCTGCAGCAGGTTAGCGGGGAGAACACTGTGCCTGTATCCATCATAGAACGACAGAGCTGTGCTGAAACAGGGCATGGGGATCCCCTGCTGCACCCCCACACTCACTACTCTGCGCCAGGAGTCCTGCAAGGGAATATCAGCCAGATATCAATCACACTGCGCGCACCCCCCCCAATCATCTAAAAAGCATTTATAATTACCATCATTAATATTCCAAAATAATTTTCTAAACCTGAGAGCATTCAAACACAAATGTTCTAGTAGAAAGCACAGCAACTGGCAGTGCTACAGGGAGAATACACACTAATCTGGTACAGCTGTGTGTCTCAGCGTGAGAGCCATATGGTCCCAGGCTCATGGCCACACACCCTGCTTATTCCTGACTAGAAGGCAAAGCCACTTGATCTAGTGAGTCTCCAACACTTCCAAAAAAATTAAGTCTCGGCACCAAGGTAAGCCACACTCCATTGAGAAATAGTTTTTGAGCCCAAAGGCTGTTTATATTTAGGCAAGATGTTCACGGTATTTGGATGGGTGTTTCATTTATAAACAAGCACTCTGTGTCAACCGCCAGATATTCAGAGCCTCCAGTACAGTACATGAAGTTCCCGAGGGCCAGGGGAATTTCTCAGAGTCCATAATGCTACTGAAGTCACAGCTCAGTTTTACAAAATAGCATATCAAGATAAATTACATTTCCTAGGAAAATGCGCTATATGATTACCCGAGGTAGTTGCGCACGAGGGTACATAGAAATGATATTATTTAAATAAACAGTATCTAAATGTTGATTTTTTTCATCCCTCAAAACAAAAAAGCGATTCCTCCAACTGCTTCACTAAATAAAATTAAGTCTAGCAGTTGTGCCATCACAATGATAATGCAAATGGCTTAACTGTGAACAGGCCAGAGCCTCCATGGCGGAATGGAAAAGTGCCTCAGGGCTCAGTGCTCAGAGCAGCATCGGTTTAGAGCAGCAAGGCTCATTTGAGTTGTCACTCTTACCTGGCAGTCCTGTACAGCATTACTGAAGAAGCTGTCCAGCAGAAGGCTTTGCAGCTCAGAGTCCCGGTCAAAAGCCTCCTTAATCTTTCCCAGGAAAACACTGCCATGCAAAAAAATTTACATGGGGCACAATGGCCTTATTAATGCTGCCACACAGTTCAGAAGGGAATGAATTCTATTTGCTGCCATTACCCTTAACAGGAAATTAATTTGTGGGAACATTTGAGCAGAAAGTACATTTCATTTACGGGTTTCACATATTACATAATGTGGTGTGAGAGGAAGTTGACGCAGTAGGTGCAGCCCTGGAAAATGGTGTAATATCAGCCAATGGTTCCTCATTCTTGTGAAATTCTATACTTCTGCAGTCTATTTCCTCATTACTTTCCCAGTCATTAAACACAAAAGAAGGAAAGAAGATCCTGAATTTCTTTTTCAGAGTGCCTCGTTATAGTGAAGTCCTGAACAACAAAAACATATGAATACAAATATGTGTAAAACAACAAAAATACTTCTCATAAAATTAATGAACCCCTGCATGCTGGAAGGGAGGTAGAGTAAACATCACTGCAGAAAGTTATCATGTGTAATAAAAATGGATTGTCACTGAATGAATCACCGCAGAGCAGAGATGAGTGAGGTAACGTGAGCCAGTACAGCACTGACACTGAGCTGTAATACTACAAGCGTAAATCTCTACATCTCTCACACAGCACGCGCACGAGCACATCTCTCACCTGCGGATAATGCAGCCTCCTCTCCACATGAGCGCAATGGCACCATAATTCAGGCTCCAGGAAAACTCTTTGGCTGCCTGACGAAGCAGCATGAAGCCCTGAGCGTAAGAGATGATCTTGGACGCATAGAGAGCCTGAAAGCACACACAGCCATGGCTCAGTCCAGAAACACACACATATACACACACACACACACACACACACACACACACACACACACGGCTCAGTCCAGAAACACACACACACAGAGCCATGGCTCAGTCCAGAAACATACAAATACACATGCACTGCCAGAGTTCTATCAAGAAACACAAACACATACAAATACTCAAAGAGACAAATGCACACACGTGTACACACTCACACACCTATACACTATGTGCTGAAAGAAACATTTGTATGTACATGCACACACTCACACACACACCCACACCACGTACAGAAAGAAACATTTGTATGTAAATGCACACATGTATACACACTCACACACACTACGTGCAGAAAAAAACATTTGTATGTACACACACACACGGCTCAGACCAGAAACATACAGATACACATGCACTGCCAGAGTTCTATCAAGAAACACAAACACATACAACTACACAAAGACACAAATGCACACACGTGCACACACTCACACACCTACGCACTACGTGCCGAAAGAAACATTTGTATGTACATACACACACACACACACACACACACACACAGAGCCATGGCTCAGACCAGAAACATACAGATACACATGCACTGCCAGAGTTCTATCAAGAAACACAAACACATACAACTACACAAAGACACACATGCACACACGTGCACGGGTCAATGACGTGACATTGTCCAAGTGCACTACTTTGGTTTAAGATAATTTTAAATGATTCATAATAAGCATCATTTTATTCTATAAAACCTGTTTAATTTGAACATATTTCTAGTTTATCATAAAAATGAAATATATTTTATGTTTTGCCATCTCAAACCCTCAAAATATCAAGTAGCGCAACCGTCCAAGCAAGTTAACACTGTGAAATGTATTAAATATGCAATTTAAAATATGAATTAATATACTATTAATAGGGGGGCATAATTTTATATTGAAAACCTTTCAAATAAACAAAGTTTAATAGTTTAATTGTTCTTAAATTGTTTGGAAAGCCAAAATACCCGCCCCTACAATAAAGAATCCATAAGTTACTTTAATACCGAGCTCAATTGCAAAATATTAATGTTTGAGGCAGAGTAGACACTCTCAGGTATACTTACTAAAAAAAAAATCACTTAGAAAAAAAAGAGGGAAGTGTGTTTTTTTTCAAGAAACTTTTGGTTGCGCCACCTGACATTTTTTGGCTGATGAAATTGCAAATACAGTCTAAAACTGTACTAAAACCCTTTAAATGTTGTGCAACCATTAAGACTTGTTTAAACACACTCCTCCAACTTCAAATAAATGTATTCTGTACATTTTTAAAGATTTATTAAAAAAAACATTTTTAAAAGGCTTATTTGTCATTGACCCGTACACACATACACCTACACACTACGTACCGAAAGAAACATTTCTACGTACATGCACACACGTGTACACACTCACACACACACCCACACCACGTACAGAAGGAAACATTAGCATGTAAATGCACACATGTATACACACACACACACTACGTACAGAAAGAAACATTTGTATGTACATGCACAAACGTGTGCACACCCACGTACACACACACACACACACACACACACTACGTACAGAAAAAACATTTACATACACACACACACACACACACACACACACACACACACACACACACGGCCACAGCTCCAGCTACCCTATTCACACTTCTCATGAAAACCACATTCAGCCATTTAAGAGCTGCAGCTGACCTTCCTGATGTCCTCCAGGAACGCACCCCTGTCCCCTTTGAACTTTGCCTCCTGGGGTCCACTCAACATCTTGCTGGCCTCCACCCTCTCGCCCTTCAGAGAGGACAGACACCTGGCGAACACAGCCTCACCTGCGGGAGGGGGGTCCGAGGCACACGCTGTCAGACATGTTTATATTTATTTAACCAGGGAAGTCCCGTTGAGATTGAAATCCCTTTTTCAAGGGAGCTCCCAAACTTCATTCCACAAACCTAATTCCAAGGCCTAAACCAGTGTCTGAACACAAGGAATTCACAGATGAAATGACAGAGACCTCCAGGCCTTTTGGCTCTGTAGAACCTCTACCTTAAACTCCCAACCGTTTTAGAAGGTCAGCTTCTATAACAGGCCAATTATCGACCTTTCAAATCCAAACTAACAAATGTGTGTGTGTGTTATCAGACACTGCTCATCCCTGCCCTGGTTTTTTATACTGTAGGACTTGTTACACACACCATTTCCATTCAGTAACAAATACACAGCCAAACCCAGACAAAGTATGGGGCCGTGCCAGGGAGAGCAGTGTTACAGAGGTCCGACCTTGCCAGGAAATGCACACCGCATGACTGGGCATGCTCTAAGGAGGTAAGCACAGAAATCCTTGGTAAGCATTACAAAGCAAACAGGACAAGTAGAGCGAAAGGGCGGAACTAAATTGAAGAGGAGAGTAAACGCTGAACCACCAACAATCAAAATCGAGTGTGGCCAGAGGACATGAAGCCACGCTTTCATCAAATACACTCTCATCCACCTAACCAATGAAACCCATCCCGTTTCTGCCCGACCAATCAAACCCATCCTATTTCCGCCCAGACCAGTCAAGCCCATCCCATTTCTACCTGGCCAATCAATTAAACCCATCCGGTTTCTGCCATGGCCAAACAATAAACGCCATCCCATTTCTACCTGGCCAATCGATCAAAGCAGTTCCATTTCTGCCCGACCACTCAAACTCATCCCGTTTCTTCCCGACAAATTAAACTCATCCCATTTCTGTCGGACTAACCAACCCCAGCCCATGCTCATTCCAGAATAATCCCCCGCCTGTAGTGTCTGTCCTTTGTACTTGGCACTCTAACACTGGCTGTGAAGACTAGTGCTTGACCATTATATCTGTCAGCTGATACATCAGGCAGAGATATGGATTTTTTGCCAATATTTGTATTGATTGTCAAAGACAAAATGTGGCTAGTATATAGGACCGTTCAAGCACTTTTTCTGGTCAGGCAGGCAGGAATTTAGTCAGTCAGTTATCAGTTGATGTACTGGTTCTGCTGCTTCATCTTGGCCAATACACCCATAGTACATCAGCCATACAGCATACACAGGCCGTGCGAATTCCCTTCGAAAGGATGTTATTTAAGCACCCACTTTGGGGATGCGTGACAGGGCTAAATGGGCACAACTAATTGGTGATTCTCAACATAAAAATACTTTATGGAGAAACAAATACAACCTCAATTCTGAAATAGTTGGGACGACATGTAAATTGTGAATAAAATCAAAATGCAATGACTTTCAAATCACACCAGCCAGTATTTTATTCAGATTAGAACAGAGATAACATAGCAAATGTTGAAACTGAGAAATTTTACATTTTTATCCACAAAATGAGCTCATTTCAAATTTGATGGCTATTATAAGTCTCAAAAAAGTTGGGACAGGGCCTGTTTTCCATGGTGTAGCATCTTCTCTTCTTTTTAACACAGAGTGAAGGCGTCTGGGCATTGAGGAGACAAGTTTCTTGAGTTTAGCCATTGGAATTTGATCCCACTCTTGTTTAATACAGGCTTCCAGCTGCTGGAGAGTTTTGGGTCTCCTTTGACGGACTTTTCGCTTAATTATGCGCCAAATGTTTTCAATCGGTGAAAGATCTGGACTGCAGGCAGGCTAGTTCAGCACACAGACTTTTCTACTACGAAGCCATGCTGTTGTAATTGCTGCAGTATGTGGTTTTGCATTGTCCTGCTGAAATAAATAAGGCCTTCCCTGGAACAGATGTCATCTGGAGGGGAGCATATGTTATTCTAAAACCTTTATATACCTTTCAGCATTCATGGTGCTTTTTAAAACATGCAAGTGTCCCACACCATATGCACTAATGGATCCCCATACCATCAGAGATGCTGGCTTTTGAACTGAACGCTGATAACAGGAGGGGTGGTCTTTCTCCTCTTTAGCCCGGAGGACACGACGCCCATGATTTCCAACAAGAATGTCAAATTTGGACTCGTCTGACCACAGGACACTTTGCCACTTTGCTACAGTCCATTTAAAATGAGCCTTGGCCCACAGAACATGGCGGCACTTCTGGATCATGCTCAACAGTGGCTTCCTTTTTGCATGATAGAGTTTTAGGTGGCATCTGTGGATGGCACGGCGGACTGTGTTTACAGACAGTGGTTTCTTGAAGTATTCCTGGGCCCATTTAGTAATGTCAATGACAGAATCATGTCGGTGAGTGATGCAGTGGCGTCTGAGGGCCCCAAGATCACTTGCATCCAGTAAAGGTCTTCGGCCTTGTCCCTTACACACAGAGATTTTCCCAGTTTTTCAGAATCATTTGATGAGGTTATGCACTGTCGATGATGAGACCTTCAAAGCCTTTGTAATTTGACGTTTAGGAAAATTGTTTTTAAAGTATTCCACATTATTTTTACACAAGCCTTCACAGGTTGGAGAGCCTCTGGCCATCTTTACTTCTGAGAGACTCAGCCTCTCTTTGAAATCCCTTTTATAGCGAATCATGTTACACACCTGATGCCAGTTAACTTAATTACTTGCTAAATGTTCTTTCAGCTGATTCTCTTATATATAAATTGCTTTTTCAGCCCTTTTTTTGCCTGTGTCCCAACTTTTTTGAGACCTGTTGCAGCCAGAAAATTTTAAATAAGCTCATTTTGTGGATAAAAATGTAAAATGTCTCAGTTTCAACTTTTGAAATGTTAGGTATGTTCTATTGTAAATAACATATTGGCTCATGTGATCTGAAAGTCATTGCATTTTGATTTTATTCACAATTGACACTTCTTCGCAACTATTTCGGAATTGGGGTTGTAACTCCATCCCTAGCACAGTGTTAATGTACCAAATATATTCGTTGAAAAACATTTAATTCATTAAAGCCTTTATGAACTACAGTTGCAAATTTCATTTAGATGTTTCCTAGTTGCGAGGCCAGTACAGTATATGGAGGTAAAGCAGAAGCAAATTTAAATGCCTTTCTCTGTGAACTGCAAGATGCTAGGGCATCGCATTTAAAGCTTTCAAACATTGCGTGAAGCACTGGATCTTTCTGTAACCGCAATTTTTAAAGGCTTAAAATCATTAGCATCTAGCCAACAGGCAGCTTCGCATTTCATGTTTAAAAATGCTGAGCTTACAAGAGGACTTTGAGATTCCTGCATCAAACACAAGAACTACAGTGTAATTTATCAATTCTTAATTTGATCAGTGTTCATTTCAGGTGAAAACTGGGTTTACAACTGGCTACTTCCCAGTACCTTAGCTTTGTGCAAAAATTCACCATCAGTCACCATATTGGTATTTTGGTGAATCTCCCCCTGCCCCCACAAAAAAAAAAGATCTCTATAAAGTTGAGCCCTAAAGCAGATCTTACCAGGGAGCAGCTGTATGGCTCAGCCTGCCACGCTTACAGGAATGTACAAGATATAAAAACCTCAGTGGAAGTACCCTGTAAAGCAGTGTTTCCCAACCCTGTCCCTGGAGTACCCCTGCCCTGCATGTTTCAGATGTCTCCTTGATTTAACACACCCAGATCAGGTCATTAGGTACTCCACTAATGAGCTGATCAGCTGAATCAGGAGTGTTAAATCAGTGAGGCCCAACCCTGCTCCTGCAGTACCCCTGTCATGCACATTTTATAGGTCTCCCTAATTTAACACACCTGATTCAGCTGATCAGCTCATTAGTGGAGTACGTAATGACCTGATCTGGGTGTGTTAAATCAAGGAGACATCTGAAATATGGAGGGCAGGCGTACTCCAGGAACAGGGTTGGGAAACACTGCTGTCAAGGGTAAACACTACCTACCATTCGGTGGTAGAGAGATGGCAATGGCGGCCATGTTTTAGGCACTAAACCACAGAAGTCTTACCAATCAAGGTGACAGGTGTGCCATACTCCAGGGCAGATATGGCTGTCCACTTCCCGGTGCCCTTCTGTCCTGCGCTGTCCAGGATTTTGGGCAACAGGTGAGTCCCATCCGAGTCCCTGTACTTGAGGATGTTGGCCGTGATTTCTATGAGGAAGGAGTCCAGTTCTGTCTTGTTCCAGTCACTGAAAGCCTGGGGACAGTCAACAAGAAAATGAAAAACGCTATTAACACCTACTGAAAACCCACACACACACACACACACACAAACACACACGCACGCACGCACACCGAGAAACATACATAGAAACACACGTACAGAGACACACACACACACACACCTGTGCCATCTGGTCATGGTTCATGCCG
The DNA here is from genome assembly GCA_029692085.1 of Gymnothorax javanicus. Taxonomy (NCBI): domain Eukaryota; kingdom Metazoa; phylum Chordata; class Actinopteri; order Anguilliformes; family Muraenidae; genus Gymnothorax; species Gymnothorax javanicus. Next base: position 42,603,729 of record CM056203.1, read on the forward strand.
AGTACGTCCTTCATCAGGTGGTAAGCCTCACAGATCAGCTGCATGTCTCCATACTCAATGCCGTTATGCACCATTTTTACAAAGTGTCCCGCTCCCTCATCTCCAACCTGCATAACATCTGGGCCTCAATCATAGCAGTCGTGTGTAATGTACAGGGTATAATTTACACAGCGACGGTGCAAAATTAACAGTGAGTCATTTGCACAGCAGCAGTATGTAAAGTACAGTGCGTAATATACACAGCTGCAGAGCATCATGTAAGCTACAGTGCATAATGTACATTGCAGCAGTGTGTAGTGTTTACTGCATAATGTACACTGCTGCAGTGCGTAAGGTACAAAGCATAAAATACACGGCCGCAGCGTGGTGCATCATGCTTAATGTACAAGGCTGCACTGTTTAATGAACAGTATGTAATGTACATGGCTGCAGTGTGTAATGAGCAGTGTGTAATGCACACAGTCCCAGGGTGTAATGAACAGTGTGTAATGTACATGGCTGCAATCTGTAATGAACAGTTTGTAATATACATCGCTGCAGAGTGCAATGTATATAGCTGCAGTCTGCAATGTAGTGAGCAATGTACGAGGCTGCAGTGTGTAATGAATAATGTGTAATGTATACAGCTTGCAGTATGTAATGCAGTGAGCAATGCACAAGGCTACAGTGTGTAATGCACAGTGAGTAATATACACAACTGCAATGAGTAATAAACAGAGTGTAATGTTAAATGCTGCAATGTATAATGAACAATGTGTGATGTACAAGGAAGAGTGTGATGAACAGTGAGTAATTTACACAACTGCAATATGTAATGAACAGTGTGTAATGTTAAATGCTCCAGTGTATAATGAATAGTGTGTAATGTACAAGGCTGCAGTGTGTGATGAACAGAGTGTACTGTGATGCACATGGATCATCCTAAGGGAATATTCAGCTCACATACCCAGTCACAGCATGGCTCGCCTGTCCCAACCTTGGCAGCAATGCTTTGGAAAATATCCTTGATATGTGGCCTGGAGGAAAGTAATAGTATCACAGGTCACAACAGTCCAGCTACCATCCCACTGAAGGACAATATCAGTACAAGACACACTTTCTCAGCAAACGATGGAAAAAAATGGGGTAGTAATCTGAAGCACAGATTTACTTTAAATGTGAGGACTGAAAATGATCTCAGATATGCACATGACACGTTAGTTAAATATTATCATTGCTCTGAGTTCTGAATTTGTTGTGGTCCACTGAGAATGTCTACTGGACCTAATGGAGAGGCTTTGGGTTGAACAGCGCAGTGAGACTCACCAGGCCTCCTTGTTGCCCCCCGGCATGAGTGAGGGTCCGTAACGAGCCCCCTCCTCCCCCCCGCTCACCCCGCTGCCCACAAACAGGAGTTTCTTTTGCTTTAGGCTCTTACATCGCCGCTATAAACAAACAAACAAACACACACACGATTAGAAAGAGACATGTTTTAAACTGAGTAAGAACAGAGTACAATTATTTTTTTTTCCATATCAGCAGAAGCAAAAGATTTATCAAGAGTGTCAAATTTAAGATGTTATAAACAAAGCTCTTTATTGTTCTAACCCAGTCCTGTGGCAAAGCTGTGCATGTTCCCTGAACTCTAACCAGAGCCAATAGCAAAAACGCAAACATATGAAAGAACTTAACATGTTTTAAGTGAATTCATTTGATAAACACATTGGCAGAGGAAGGAGCAAACGCAAGAAGGAGCCAAGGACTGAGCAAACACTACAGTGGGCCACCATATAACAAGCAGAAGTGCCAAAAATGATCAGTATTATTTTCACAGCACAGTGACAGAGATACTCCCAATAGACTCACAGTTGTGTCTCGATACTCTGAGTTGCCACCATCAATGATGATGTCACCAGGTTCAAGAAGAGGTACCTGTTGATGAGACAGGAAACCAAGACTATAATGAGACATGAAAAGAACCACATTTCATGAACAGAGGAGAGCATAACCTCCTGTCTCACTCACAAGCTTATCGATGAAGTCATCCACAGCCTGGCCTGCTTTCACTAGCAGCACAATGCGGCGTGGGGTCTTCAGCTTAGACACCATGTCTTCCAAAGACTCTGCCCCAACCACCTTAGTGCCTTTGGCCTCATTCTGCAGGAAGTCCTGCACCTTTGAGACTGTTCTATTGTAGGCACACACCTGAGAAGAGCCAAATCAGATAACGGACACAAAAAAATTCAGGACCAGAAAGTCAAGCATGAGGAAGCAAAACAGGCCAAACCTGGAATGCCAGACGCTTACCCAATTTTCCTCACTCAGCTTGTATGAGGAGCAGCTAGAAAATTCTAACCTGCACTGGTTCCTTCAGAAATGGACTTACCACAAAGCCATGGTCATTCATGTTTAGGATCAAATTCTGACCCATTACTGCCAGGCCAATGAGTGCAATATCCGCTCTGTGGAAAAATACAGTCATCTTACCGGCGATCTAACACATTTAATGTAGCAAGCCCATAAAGCAAACGCAAATACACTAAAATGAGCAAATGCATCTGCACATTAGGATAGATCAAAGATCTCTCATAATTGATGTATTTGGGAAACATAAGATTTATAGACGAGTAGCACAATCTATATATTATTACGGAGTTGGCGATTTGCGTAATTTCACACATCTCCTCCGAAACCACCGTAAATAATGAGTCTGTTTTCCGCATACCCCAGTTTTGCTGTGTGACAAAGACGATGCGCCAGGTTTCGAACTTAGTTATGAAGTGAAAACTGCATTTTGAAGCCGTTTTTGCAAGTAAAACCGGCTAATTCAATCAGCTGTGCGTAGCACGGGTATCGGCTAGTTGAAAGGTTATTTAGAGCAAATATAATTTGTGTGTCAAAGAAAATCAAAGTACGCATTTGAACCACATTCCAGAACACATTTTAGGGAAAAACTTCCGCCCGTCCTTCCCACCCCACCGCTCCCCCGCCCCCCTTTTTCAGTGTACGAGGTCCAGTATACATTCTACAAAAGACATTTCTGTCCCTTGTCCGCCTCCTAACCCTAACCCTGATAACTTTCCAGAGGGGGGTGGGGCGATTATTATTTTTCGTTCTTATTGACAATTAAATCAGAAACAGGCAAAATTCATTAACTATATCCCTGTATATATAACCTTACAAGCTATCAAAGTTCCACATTGCGCATCCTAGTTGAAACGGATGCCCGCTTTTTGGTAAAAATGTTTTTGGCAAATTGTCCAAAATTAAACCCCTGACAGTCTAGTCACTGAAAAGGATCTGCGTTACGGAAACACTGTCAGGGGAGAGATTTATTCTGCCAGTGTAAAGTTACCCGTTCAGCTAACCTTCAGCACGCTCACTTTACAATATTCTATAACGAGGAAGAAAAACATTAACTTAAACGAGAATATCCAAATGATTTAAGTACATAATCTTCTTCAACACATCAATGATCGTAATAAAGGAGGATATGCGTAGCCCGTGTTCTGGCTAACTAACGGTAGATAATAATGCACAATTAAACAATAGTACAACAGGTGACCGTAAAGCGCTAAGGAACTAGCAGTCATATTTCAAGATCCTCATTCAATCAGCCGAACAGTTCTTAGCTGACTAGCTTGCGTGCTATCCGACGAAAAATCAAATGGGAGTAAATAATCATACTTACTCAGCCATAATTATAAGTCTGTTAAGGCCCCAACTCGGCAAAATGCGGCCAAATGGTCCCTCAGAATTTGCTTCAACTTCCTCGTCCTCAGTTACACGCTGGAAAGGGTGCAGCCCGTCTCGTTTGCCTCACTGCTGACACTACCCTGTCAGTGGCATAATGACAAATAAAGTTCATTCCTCCCCATACTCTCATTGGCGCAGATATTCTGAGCACATATGACGAGATTTTATTGGCTCGATCTTGTTGTCACTCTCTAATCCCGCTATCCTCTCAAAGGGGTATAAACAGACCACTTCAATCGAAGGGAAAATTAATTTCAAGGAAAAATGTGAATGCATTCGCTTAAATCAGCCTGATGGACCTCGGTATCGGCGATTAGATCTACGTTTTCATTACAAATTATGACTAACCGATATCCTTTCCTAGCCGCGTCATGATTCACTGTAACATCAAACAGCGATTGATTAGTACTGTCTCGCTTATTGCTCAAGTCTATGGGACCGGCACATGATTACTCAAATGACCACACCAAATATTCTTAATGCTCCTGAATGTGGCCTCGGTAAATTCGGGTTGGTAGATTGAAATGAAAATCATTCGTTGTTTTGCCGCAAGACCGTTAAATATCCAAGTTTACTCTTTCTACTTGAAATTTCATCTATGGATCACATTGGCAGAACGAATCGTTATTAACGGCAATATATTCGGCGAAAAGACACACTCTTCGTGTTAGTAATACCAATATACTAGAAGTTATTGGTGGAATTATGAATGATAATCAGAACACCGCCCTCAAAAGTAAAAAAGTAAACTAAATTAATCACTACAGGCTTATTATTCCATTCCTATTACTATTGGCCAGTAGGCTGACAAAACGGAGCAATCGCAACCAATTGCAGTTGCGTGGTTATAGTGTTGCGGGACTGCAGTAGGGGCTTTTTTTTTTTTTTTTTTTAATTTAAATTGAATAATTGGGCTTGATTTTGAAAGCTCGCGGCTAGTTGAGTTCACTCAATAAAAGGAGAAGGGGATGGAATACACGGAGAGGCCATTGCAGTGCTTTGTGGCAGTTTTGAGGAAGTGGGGTCTGCTGAGTGTCGTTTGCGGCTGTTTAAAGCTGCCGCCTGCCGGCGAACGCAGATCGCAAGAACAGAGGGGTTAGAATGTTCCGGCGCTTGGAGGGGAGGCTGGGTGCCTCATTTAGACGGAGAGGGTCGGGGTTTGGGATGCCACAATTGATGTTCCCCCAGCTTTTATGCCCGATCTCGTTGGCTGCGGGTCCCAGTGCTCTGCAAGTGGAGCTTCACGCAGTCTAGGTGGTGCCTCTCTCTATTCACTAATGGCGCTTTTCCACGACACGGTACCGGCTCTACTCGCCTTTTTTTGCTTTTCCATTAGATTAATTCTGAGTTGTTTCCTGGTGTCATTTTTCATTTAACCCCAAATCACCTCTTAAACACACAGCCTAAATATAAAAAAAAAAAAAAAATAAAAAAAATCGATGGAATAAAAGGAAACTTGATATAACTGAGGATGCCGTCGCGGCAGTAACATGCTGTGTCGCAACGACAAGCAGGTACCATGGAGGCGATACTATCCTCTAATGGAAAAGCAACCCAAAAAAAGTACCCGGTGCCGAGTAGAGTACAGCCGGTACCTTGTAGTGGAAAAGCGCCATAATACAGTGGTTCCCAGACTCGGACCTCGGGACCCACTGGCTGTATTCGAATCCCGGTTCTCGAACAGAAAACACTGTTCGTCGCGAATCGAATACCCGAGAATGCGTTAGGAACAATTTCATCTCTTCACTGATCCATCAGGCCTTGACGTTGACCCCATTCCGGATTGAAAAAAAATCACTTAAATGCTCACAATTCTTTGCTTCACGATCTTGAATAGACTATTAGAGAGAACCGCGTTGCCTTCGACAACCTCGATACCTCTGCCAAGCATTCAGCAGCGTGGGTCCACACATATGATTGCAGACGCGTACCCATGGTTACCGTTCCCAACTGTTCTGGCATATTCGAATCCCGACTCGTTCCTGAGCTGTTCGGAAACAGTCAAGAACAAGGATTCGAATACAGCCGCTGTGTCTGCTGGTTTTTGTTCCGACCACAACTCCAATCTCAGAATGTTGATGAGTTGCTAATTGTACTTACAGCGCCCTCCATAATTATTGGCACCCCTGGTTAAGATGTGTTCTTTAGCTTCTAATAAATTCAGTTTTTTTCTAAATAATATAGGACCACAATGAAAAAAAGAGGAAAATCCAACCATTAATTCAAGTGCATTTATTCAGTGGGAAAAAAATCCCACATTAAGAAATTATTCTTTTTACATCAAATCATGTGTGCCACAATTATTAGCACCCCTGATGTTAATACTTTGTACAACCCCTTTTGCCAACAAAACAGCACCTAATCTTCTCCTATAATGTTTCACAAGATGGGAGAATACAGAAAGAGGGATTTTCGACCATTCCTCTTTGCACAATCTCTCTAAATCATCCAGCGACCTGGGTCCTCTCCTCTGCACTCTCCTCTTCAGCTCACTCCACAGGTTTTCAACGGGGTTGAGGTCTGGGGACTGAGATGGCCATGGGAGGAGCTTGATTCTGTGTCTGGTGAACCATTTCTGTGTAGATTTGGCCACATATTTAGGGTCATTATCTTGCTGAAAGACCCAGTGACGACCCATCTTCAGCTTTCGGGCAGAGGCCACCAGATTTTGATTTAAAATGTCCTGGTTTTTCAAAGTGTTCATGATGCCATGCACCCTAACAAGGTTCCCAGGGCCTCTGGAAGAGAAACAGGCCCACAGCATCACCGATCCTCCCCTATACTTCACAGTGGGCATGAGGTGCTTTTCTGCATACTCATCTTTTGTGTTCCGCCAGACCCACTTAGTCTTTGTTCCCAAAAAGCTCTATCTTGGTCTCATCTGACCAAAGCACACGGTCCCAGTTGAAGTCCCAGTACGGCTTAGCAAACTCCAGACGTTTGCGTTTATGATTGTGAGTGAGAAAAGGTTTTTTCCGTGCATGCCTCCCAAACAGCTTGTTGGCATGTAGATAGCGCCTGATGGTTGTTTTGGAGACTTTGTGACCCCAAGATGCTACCATTTGTTGCAATTCTTTAACAGTGAGCTTTGGAGAACTTTTTATTTCTCTTACCATCCTCCTCACTGTGCGTGGTGGCAAAATAACCTTGCGGCCCTCGTCCAGGCTTGTTTACCACTGTTCCAGTTGTTTTAAACTTCTTAATGATTCCTCTGACAGTAGATATGGGCAGGTGCAGGTGAGTGGCTATTTTCTTGTAGCCATTGCCTGACTTGTGAAGATCGACACACATCTGCCTTACTTGAATGGTGTGTTCCTTTGTCTTTCCCATGCTGAAGAGTGGATAAGAGAAATGGCCTCTGTGTCATGTCATATTTATACCCCAGGGAAACAGAAAGTGATGAATTACTAATGAAATGTTCCTAGATACTCTGATAAACTTTGTGAACTACTGTAGAAACGACAGAAATACTTCAATTACATTTATTTCCTAGGAATTGTTAGGGGTGCCAATAATTGTGGAACAGGTGATTTTATGAAAAATAATTATTTCTTAGTCAGGGATTTTTTTTTTCCTTTAAAATTCACTTGAGTTGAAGGTTACATTTTTCTACAATTTTCAGTGTGAGAGTATGCCTCTGCAATTTAAAATTGAATTTATTTTAAGGCTTTTAACACATCTTAACCAGGGGTGCCAATAATTATGGAGGGCGCTGTAAGTGCACTATTCTTGTTCATACCGATTTAACCTTTTAGAACAAATGGCAAAAATGGCCATGATGAAAAAAGTTTCAAAGTGGGCCATTTTGGAAATTATTTTTCTAACATTAAAAAGTGGAAATTTGCAATTGATGATATGAAACAATGAATAGGAGTGACCGGATATACAATACGGCACATTGCAAGGCGGATATGATCGTGGATAATGATCGATCAACGCAAAGAATATACACTAAGGATGTATTATATTTCGCACTGCTAAGAAGTGAACGCTAGACCAGGCATTGCTGCGAAAAAAAAAATGAATTGGTTTGAGCGTAATTGAAGGTCAAGGAGGGAAAGTCAGATCTCAGCTGTGTGGTCGGCTGTTTGAATTGTTTGGGCGCGGGATTTTCGAAACAATTTGCCGGTAACATGGAGGTTGATGAGGCTGAATGGGGAAACAAGAGCCCTTCAGTAATAATAAAATGCGAAAAAGACAAAAACCCCGGCTCGCGTTAATATTCAAGCTTGGCAATGCGTTAATGCGGTAATGCGGTCAGGATAAAGAACGAAGGGGACTAAAAAACCACGGTGAACGTTAATATTTATTGGCAGTGGATATTTTGCCGTGAACCGGTTTTACATTTCTTCGGCTATTTGGCCGTGACCTCCTGTACACATGCGCAGTTGTATTATTTTTGGACTTAAAACACAGAAATCAATGGAAAATGTTTGGCCAACGTTAGTGTAAGAACTCGGTAGCTAGCGAACAACTAATCAGGGGTGCGTTTCCCAAAAGCGTAGTTTGTAACTACGTTAGCAATTTACATAGTTGGTCCATTCACAGTCAATGGGTCCAACTATGTAAGTTAGCATCAGTGATTTCGGGAAACGCATCCCAGCCTCGTCAATGCATAACTGACCTAGCTACGCTGCTAATGCGAAATAATTGCGATTCATTGTTTTTTATTGATTTATATGCACCGCAAATAGGTAGCTGAGCAAGCAAACTAGCTTGCTAGCCTAGCGTGCAAGCTAGTTTGTTGGTTTCTTAGTCAATGTTAGCTGGCAACCTTTATATTCGGTGCATATTAATGCCAGCTAGCGAGCTAAAAGCTTGCGGTGCGACTCCAGCTTAGTTCGCGTAATAATGGCTATACGCATTTTAAATTGACTTAAATGCATGAAATATAACGTCAGCTAGCTAGCAAGAGAGCCTTTATGCCGACTTAGCTAGCAATATTTCATGCATGTAAATGCGAGCTAGCTAACTAAATGGTGAAGTTATAACTATTCACTATTATCCATTGATTTCTGTGAGCAAGTCCAAAAATCATACAACTGCGCATGTGTACCGGAAGTCACGGCCAAATAGCCGTAGAAATGTATAACTGGTTCACGGCAAAATATCCACTGCAACATTTATTGGTACTGTATGAAAGGCAAGCCACCAAGTATGAAACCAAGCCGGGTTATAGTTAGATATCCAGGTAATTCGATAATATTCTTGGCGTTGAGAGCCTGCTGAAGTTCATTAGCTAAATCAGCTACAGAAAAACCAGGCGACAGTAACTCAGTCCTGGAAAACAACTCTGTTTTACTTTGTATATCACACAATTCACTTAGTTAGACAATTATTTAGCATTTAAATTTATTGTTTAAATTTAGCGTTTAAATTTGTTTTACTTTACCATACTTTGCTCCCGGGAGACTGAAACCCCACAAAAAAAAAAAATCCTGTCGCCTTTGTTTGACCAAATTAGCAACTTAATTTGGCTGTTTGCTCACTGAGTTGTTACATGGGGGAAAAAGGGGAAAAAGAAAGGGGGAAGATTCTCCCTGCCCCTAATGCGACAAAGGTTATACCTCGGGAGCAAATCGTCTAACCTCTATTAACGTTTGAGCTTTAACACAAATTATTTTCAGAAAACCCCATTTGCACGAGAGTAAATCTTCAGCTTCAATCCCTCCACACGTCTTTCTCTGTCTCAACCCAAACAGAATGATAACCAACGAACAGCGCTACAGCACAGCCAAGAGGTCAGCAACAGCAACCTTGTTGCTGTAAAGAAATCCATAACCAATACACATAGTTAGGCCCTGTAGAACAATGTTCAAAGCTTGTACAATCCCACTTCATGAGACAATAGGGATTCATTTCTGATGATAATGAGATTACATTTATGCATTCAAAATATAAAATATTTTGCTGTGTTTAGATATGTCTTGTTTTTTTTCTTTGGAAGAGGCTATTCGCCACGCAGAGCTTCAGCGCAAAAGTTAAGAGTGGGGTGGATTATAAAATGAAATCTCTTATTGGCCCAGCTGTGGTTCAAATAGCAGAAGTGCTACTCTTGTCTGCCCTGCTGCACGGCACATAACCGATCTCTTTCCCCCAATTCACACCGCTGCGGGGTGAATAGCCACTTCCTTTTTGAGCCACTTTTCTTCTCTTCTCCTGCCGGTCTAGTTCTGTTTAGCTCGCAAAGTATGATACTGAAGAATTAAAGTTGATTTACGCAATCAATCGTAATTCAAATTTTATTTAAATTGAGTGTCTGTGGGCGTTTAGTTAAAATTAATCCATGTGAATGAGACACAATAATTAGATAGTCATAGGAAATCAGGCAAGACACAAACTGATTGATTTTAAAATGTTACTGGGTGCATTTATGCAAAAGGGTTGAAAAGTGTGACAAAGGCACATAATTTCAGAATATGCCCCTTGGTAATCAACTTTTACGTTTAATTAGTTCATTCAGATTACTTTCAGGAGAAATCAAAGAAAAGATAAGAATAATGTTTGGAAAGCTGTTGTAAAGTTTCAATATAGAAGCATGCCTTTTAAGGAGAAAAGGTAAAAACATTCGGAAATATCCAACAAGCACAATAAGAAAATACAGTTGACACTTGTGGTACTGAGACAGTCAGGGTCATGTTTCATTAGAGGTTTTTTTTTTTTTAAGACTCCTTCTATTATACCAATATAATTTTTTTTCCTAGCATTGCTCATTATAAGCTGTAGTTTACAATGATAAATGCGTGTCTGCTGTGGTTTTATAATTGAGAACTTAAGTTGAGCGTCACATACGTAATGAAAATGCTTGACAGAAAAATGTCACTTACGTGATGCAAAAAAAAAACGTCACTTACATGATGCAGCTCTTAGACACATCGTTACTGGTTCTACAAAAAGGGTATTCACACTACTAGGATGTCTGACGACAAAAAACGGATGCAATACCAACGAAACAAACAAAAAAAATTGGTGCAGAATGCAGGACACCTTGTTACAGGCCCTAAGAACTGAAAAAGTAAATAATCTTATAACCATCATGACGTTTGACCACTGTGAACTGTCCATCATCACTTATTACATTCAGTCAAAACACACTGTTGAGCAGTAGACACATTTCTCTGATGCAACACGATCGGGATTACGCAGAAAAGTTTGATTTTATTCCCGCTTATATTAGGGGAAACCAGGGCAAAGTGGAACACAGGGCAAAGTGAAACACCCCTAATAAAATCTATCTTCATGCTGCCCTCTATCTAAGCTCACGCACCAAGAACACTGCATGGATGCTGCATCGTTTGTGACCGGAACCATGGAAATGAGTCAGGTATGTGTGCTTTTTAAGGAAAATATCGTTTTTCCATATATTTAAACCAATAATCCAAAAAAGTATATTATCTGAAATTATATTGTGCTTATGCTGAATTATCTCGAAAGCCATATTAATGATGCATGGGGGTAAGCTTGCTCTATACATGCTAACATGGCTACAAAAACAATGGCCGACATGACAGTGTAGCATGTCAGGAGAAATCTCATGTGGTCGGGGCAAAGTGGATGGAGCAGAGTGGAGCACTGTTCCACTTTGCCCCAGAGCGTTCCACAAAAGTATATCAAGTATTACTGGAAAATCCAGAATTTGCAACTTTCAAATATTGGAATGATTCAAGTGTAACTTGTCCTGAATCCCCTAATCTTAATCATGAAAATCAAGTGTTTCGGAGTGAACGACCATGACTACTCCAGCCCGCCTTAAAGGTAGCAGGCCATTCAGAACTGTCCAAGTATTATAAGGCCATAATAGTAAAACGATGTACCAGGACAGTTCTGTACCAGGAAGTAAATGATTTTGACAATGAAGACCTCTAGGGTGACCAGATTTCCTGAAACTAAAACCAGGACACTTTGCGCGTGACTGTAATGCGCGTGCATGTGTGGTCATAGACGCAGATATTAGGCTCAATCTCAGCACGTAGGACTACTGCTCACAACATAGCCTAATGGGGAAAAATCATGTATGTTTTTGGTTGGCCTATTTACACATTTAAGAGAAAATATAAAAAGACATTGAATGAGTTTCGTGTGGAACTATCTTTATTTTTATGAATTAGCCTGAAGCTGAAGAAAGTTTTGGAAAATACACCAACTGAACCTTTTTTTTTTTTTTTTTTTTAAACAAAGCATCGTAACACATTATATCTCTTTGATCTCTTAGATCTCTAGTAGGCTATGTCTGTGTGTGTGTGTGTGTGTGAGATGTCAACCTCATAGAGCTCCGAAAACATGACCTCAACACAGAGACAAATGCCCTTCAAATTAGCCTACATATATTTGTCTGAGGAGCATGGGCGTCAGTTTGTTTTGAAAAGTGGTAGGGACGATAACTATCAGAATGAGTGCGTTTTGAGAAGTGGTGGGGACAATGACATTAACCCATTTAAACCTGGACAGCATGTGCGCATTTCAAGAACGTGTCGTTGCCGACACAGATATGCGCGTAATTTTGAAACTACCGTAATTACTGTAAGTTTTGCGCAATAGAAAAAAAATTCCAACTGTTCCTGAAAGCTGAGAAGCTGTGCTTCAGCCCAAATACAGGTTACTATCTGCTGGGATTTTTGCATTAGGCCTTAAAGGGTTAATTAATGTTTTCACTTTTGGTGAAACGCTACCATCACATGCATGAGCGTATTTCATGTTTTAAGTCAATAGTCGAGTTTCCATTTCATATCAAGCGATTTTATGGCGAATTTTAGACAATTCGCTTCAAAGGAAATGCGAATGACCTGCGTTTCCATCAACCGGCTTGGAGCAAATAAACTCCAATGTATTAAGCCAGGTTTTCCACACGATGGCAATAAATCACTTGCAACCTGTGTACCATTTACAGGCCCTACAGTACAACAGTAGAAGAGGAGGTCGCAATTTGATCAAAAAAAAAAATGCACATAAAAATAGTGCGATGGAAACCCGACTACTGTCATATACTGAATTAGAAGATAAACCTAGTTTTTTTTTTTTTTTCAACCGCGGGGAATTCGATCGCAGGATTGATACCTGGAAATTACATTTCATTCCATTGTTTAAATAAACTGTCGATAAAGCCAACGCCAGCGATGGTGAACGGTTACCAGCAAAACTGATGAAGTAATTTGCAGAAATTGGCGTTTATCAATGAACATAGCATAAATGGGAAATCGCAAGGCGCCAACCGAACACCGGAGTAATGAGTAGTAATGGGAACACATATCGGAGTTAACGAGCCCTGGGGTAGGAAAAGCTTAACGCGGGGCGGCATACCCCTGGGTTACGCAGTTTGTAGTTGGAAAGGGGCAACAATTACTATCGGGGTTTGAATTACGCATTGGCTTTCGAAGGAGCCCCATTTTCCGGTGGGCACCACCATTAAACCAGGTCACATGCACGTGCATAAATACAAGTGTGTAGCAGCCTGTGGGTGGGTATTTATAAATCTGACTTTCAACGTACACCAACAGAGACACGGCTTGTTCCATTCCATTCAGGCATACTTTTTCGCTCTAGGTCTCTAACATTTCCCCAACTCCTCGGATCGAAACAAATCAACCGCACATACCTTCCCAGCTAAGACAGCAAGACTCAGCTGCGAGTACACGCCGGTAGATGCCTTCCCTGCGAGATATGAGCAAAAACTTCCACCGAAGCGACGCGGTTAGAATCGCGTCGCTTTGCTCATATCTCCGCACGGAAGGCATCTACCGGCGTGTACTCGCGGCTGAGTCTAGCTGTCTTAGCTAGGAAGGTATGTGCGGTTGATTTGTTTCGATCTGAAGAGTTGGGGAAATGTTATAGACGTAGAGCGGAAAAGTATGCCTGAATTGAATGGAACAAGCAGTGTCTCTGTGGGTGTACGTTGAAAGTCAGATTTATAAATACCCACCCACAGTGACACGCAGGGTCTAATTAAATGCCAAACAGCCATGTTACAGATAACATATCAGGTTGCTAGGGCATGCGCAACTTTCTCCTCTGCCGCGGTAATTGGGTCACTTAAAACATCCGAAAACATTTTTGTGCAGCTACCTCACTAGAGCATTATTTGACATAAAAGCAGGATATGATAGTGACTTTAAAAAGCACACTACGAGATGGACGAAAGCTGCAATATTTGACAATATTTAAATATATTTGAAACAATGCCACCATGTCCCCCAAATGGCCCAGCTGAACACCGTTGGCATAAACCCCATAAAATGATCAATTTACTGCACAGACAGCCTTATTTCTGCCATATATCCTATATATAAAATCAACTCTGGACTAAAACAAAAGTCACTTATAGGTCTACTTTCCTACTTAAATGGCATTTGGCAAGCTTTGCGTTGAACAAATTCCTCGACTTGTCTTGAAATTTATACAATAACCATGAAAATTATCATTATTTAGGTCAACCGCTATCTTAGCTTGATCTGTTACCAGCTGGCTGCATCGTTGCTTGACGGAGGGTCGTCCGTGGTGCGGCAACTGCTTGTAAGAAAGCCGAATGAACTTAGTTTTGGCAGCTTTGCTACCCTCTCCTCCTGTTCTTTATTTTCTTTTCTTTATTGACTACTGCTTTATGTTTGAATGGAAGCAGAGAATTTCTAATATTGAAGAGAAGTGCCACTCTCGTTCTACTTCCGGTTCTCGGAGCACGTCTCTGTCCATGTGGGGGCGCTCGCAGGCGAGTGCAGAATGAATGGGAGTCGATGGGGATACACCCCTAAAAATCCACTTTTCTCTGGAAAAAAATTTTTTTCAAGTAATTTGAATATTATTTTCAAAAGGGGGGAGCAATAAAATGCACTTGGCTGAATATTGGATTTTTTAAGTTCACTTATCTGTTCTTAAAAGCCGTTCAAAAAAACCCGATGACGTCACAGCCAGAGGTGCTGCTTTACGGCAATTTCTGAGTCACCTCAGAGCCCGGAGACCGATGAGCATCTAGCCCGTCTACGGAGACAATCCGGTCATTTCGGCACTCAGGCACGTGCATTGGCAGCGATAACATCGGCTGTTGCTCGAGGTAAGGTATTATTTTGTCTTATCCATGAACATTGAAAACGACAGCGACATTGATTTATAGCTATCAGCCGATTACCGGGTGGTTATCTACTGGTTGGCTGGTTACGGTGGCGGTGAAGAGTAAAAAGACCTAATATATTATGTTAACATCGTTAATCTACGAACATGTAGTGCTTTTTACCGACTATCCTGTCTCATACTGTCATTTGTATTGGATTATTTTACCAGGTGGTGGTTAGCTAGCTTTGCTGTTCCATTTTAGCAAATGCATCGGCAACGGGTACAATCAGCTGTTGGAGCTCTCTGGTTGAATAAACATAAGCATTAGCACAACGCTGTGGTTAGCTAGCTTTGCTGCTCCACGTCGTTTTTTATGCATTATCTTACTGTTGCTGAAAGGTAATAGAACAGTTACCTTGTAAGTTGGGTTAATATCCCGGGGAAATCTCCCTTTTCTCAAAGCTCAGAGTTGATTGGTATGTATGAAGGAGGAAAAGTAATTTTAAATAAATCAATGATAATTTCTTGTTAGTTGACAAATTCATTTATTTATGTGATGGTGTGATTGTGTGTGGTGTTGATTAAAAATGTAATGGAATGAAATCAAACAAATTATCATATCAATATGTGATAATTTGTTTGATTTCATTCCATTACATTTTGACATTCATCAGTACTTTTGTTGAAAATGGTTCAGATGTCATTTCACAAAAAACCAACATGAACAGAAAATGTACATTGTAACTGATCTGATGCAAGTTTTTAAGATTAAAGATATTTCTGAATTGTGCATCTTGCCAACCCATATTTGTCACTGACCTGTTGACAGGCTGGGTGATTATTTGCCAGTGCCTGCAAAATTAAATAAATGCTGCAATATGTTCTTTGTACTGCAAGTCCAAGCCGGTATTTCAACAAATTTCATCCCAATAATACAGACCGGGAACAAAAAATTGCCACAGTTCAATAGTGCACCTGTTTGTTTGTGTGTGTGTTTCCGTATCAGTTTGTATCTATAGGAAGTTCTACCTCATTGGTTACTTGACCCAAAGTTAGAGAACTAGCAGGTAATGCAGCATTAATACAAGCCTCTCTCCCATTGTCCTGTAAAGTGAATATTTTGTTCCCTCCAAACTTGCAAATTTTTTTTTTAAAACAGTAAATACTAAACAACAACAAAAGAAAGGAAGGCATCAAAAGAGAAGGTGAATGCTTGTTTTGCTTGCAGGGGAAATCACTCGCTTGGTGTGTGTTTTGTTTGATTTGGATGGTGGAAAGGACAAATGCACATAAAATGCAGGACTACAATATTTTTCAGATAAAGAACAGGAAAATTACATTTGCATTTTATGATGGAAACATGTGGGCTGTGTTGAGCTTATTTGGGTTTTAAGAGCATTCTTATTCTTATTTGATTTGATTTGAGCTGCTCTTATGGATAATTTGTTTGATTTCATTTGTTTCATTTGTGTGAACAGGTCTGCCGGATCCCTCAGGCCGTGAAAGACGACAACTTTCTCTGAGCTGTTGTGGAGCCTTGTGTTTTCCTCAACCTCCTGTTCCTCTCCCGGATTTCTGCCCCGAGCCTGCACATAACAAATTTTTGAATAGTTATTTCGCCCAACAGGCTGGCATGCTCGAGGTGTGGCCTGAACAAGCTGTCGAACGCCCCCAGCCTCTCCAGAGTCCTCTCCATGTTTTTGGTGATGCCCCTGTGAAGCCAGAAGGCGTTGACGTTCATCTCAAACTCTCCCTCCAAGAGTTTGATGGCAGCGAAAAACCCGTGGGATGGTTTCATCAAGTTTGCAAGTGCGCTGTATTTCTTTGCCTCCAGGAAGGGGTGGTCCACACTTGCGGCATAGCTTTAATTGAACAATCTTACAATCAACTGTAAAACTCTAACATTTTTATTATCTCCGCCAAGGAGATAATGCGATCGAGTCGGTTTATTTATTTATTTGTCCGTCCTTCTGTCTGTCTGTGGACAGGATTTCTCAGAAACTACTGGACGGATCTTCATGAAATTTTCACCAGAGGCAGACCTTGGGCCAGGGACGACTCCATTAAAATTTTGTGATGATCCGGATCCGGATCTGGATTCTGGATCCGGATCTGTATTTACAATCTTAGTGGCATATCTTGGAAACTACTTGATGGATCTTCATGAAATTTTCACCAGAGATAGATCTTGGTCAAGGGACGACTCCATTAAAATTGTGTCATGATCCAGATCCGGATTTGGATTCTGGATCCGGATCTGTATTTACAATCTCAGTGACATTTCTCCGAAACTAATGAACAGATTTTGATCAAATCAAGGTGGAAAGTGATTGCGCAATCACACCCGGGGGTAATTGTCCAGTCAGGCCACTGATTGCGCTATCACACCCGGCGGCCATTGTCCAATCACACGCCAGCGGTGGTGATTATCCAATCACACCACTGATTGCGCAATCATACACCGGCAGTGATTGTCCAATCACGGCCTGTGCAGTCACATCGATGCGACTGCGCAATCACACGCTCGTCACGTGACATCATGGTCACGTGATGATCATGTGATCGCTCTGTACTTTGATGACGGCTTTGGAGAATGGATGCTTCAAACATACAAAAATCCCATTTAAACTTGTCACATGGGTGGTCCTGAAATCTTCCAAAGAGAAAGATCTTGCATTTGTATCAACATCATCCCTTGGCGGAGATCAGAAATCTCGGATTGCTCTTGTTATATATCATTTAATTCTGCAAACATCATATGTGTAATCAAGGATATATAATGACTGAGACCAGAAAAAATTGTTTCTTTCCCATATAAACCTATTTTCAGAGCCCAGAGGTCCCGTGGAAGGTCCCAAAACAGCCTATTTTGATTACGTTGTTGCTTATTGTTCTGTCATACACTTGTTTCCACCACCCCAAACATAGTTGTGTTAGTGTAATGTTTGTTTTTGTTAAGTTCAGAATAAAGGAGAGTTTCTGTTAATGTTTTGATGCTTTTTTTCCCTCTGAACTGTGAATAAACTTGCCTTGTTGCAAGGTTCGTGTTACTGTTTCAATGTGACCATGTGAATCTGTGTAAGATCATGATGACCGTATTCCTCATTTATCAAATGTGTAATTTGTGTTGTAGGACAGGTAGTTAATAATATATATAAATAAAAAATGTAGTTTGTTTAATAAAATTAAGTAAAAATTTCTATTCAAAATTAAAGGTTGAATATGTAGAATTACCAGAACAACAGAAAAAGAATTCCAGCAGTCGGTTGCCAGACTGTTGCTAGGTAAAACGGACCGTTGCTAGTGATGCCGCTCTGATCAGAGGACACAGAGGAGGAGAACTATGCCGGATATTTACCTTATGTTTCATTTTTACCGTTGTTAAACAGCATAATAAATGACTTGTAGCTTGTTACAGGGAGAGTGGAGGCTCTCTGCCTTCCACACCGCTGCTGAAAACCAAACCTGCGCTCAGAGCCTCCGGTGTCACTGCTCTCGTCTCCGTGAAAAAAAAAAAAGCTCGGTGGCACCGGGAGTCCGCGACAGTAAACGCCCTGTATAAACCTTAATCTCTTGTTTATGACAGATAAGTGACAGCACAAATACACCCATCCTAACATGTTCATAATAATCCATCGATCCACCGATTGATTATACGACCGGGAGGAGGCAGAAAAACAAGCGGAGAATTGAGCCACTGTGTCGTCTACGGGCAGGTACGATGTAAACAGAACCAGAGCCATGGAGATAAAACGTGACAGAAAGTCATTGTCAAACCCGTCAAAAAATTTTAATATAATTAATTCAGACTAAATATAATTTTTTATGGAAAAGCAATACTTTCATTCTGCACCCCTCTAAACGCCCCGTGGGTGTATTATTTTTGAAAAAATATAGCTTTTAATAAAGATTCTACATATTCAACCTTTAATTAGATCATTGAATGAATAGAGACCAATAAGTAGCGTAGACTTTTCCATATATGCAAGATGATTAGCCCATGATATAGGCAAGCCTATGCAGTCTATAGCATATGTTGAAGTTTTTTAATCATTAACAAAACTATCTGTATGGAGCAATATATTAAGGCAAGTTAAATGCTGGGGTCCCGACGTGACAGGCTATTGCGCTACGTGATGAGATCATGTGCTCCAGCTTTTGCGATCTTTCCCTCCCGTGTGCAGCCCTTTAAGCCTGGCTCATTTATACAGAAGCAAGAACGTTACCTGAAGTTGTCTTTGGGAAATGAAAAGAATGACCATCCTTTCCCACTGTTTGAGCAATAAATAACAGCACACCTTCGCGGCATTTTCTCCTTTATTGAAAATGGCTGAGATTGATGTTTAATGTTATTGAGCGGGATATTTACAACAAGCGGGAAATTTACTGTATTATTTAAGGGACATATTATACCATGTATATTGAAAAAATGAACACAAGAATAAAGAGAGTCAAATTCCATTTATATCCATGTACTTTCACAATACATATACGACTATATGAAAAAAAAGGGCCCATAGCGGGGGAAAAACCCGCTACTGTACACAAATATTAAGTTTGACAGAAAAATCCTCCTTAAGAGTGTTTCTGATTCTCTTGACCGTCCGGCTCTGTCGTCTTGGTCTTCAGATGTCATCAAGTGGGATCTCTGGTCGTAAATAGTCGCAGGTCCGTAACTGACCAATCAGCATTCATTAGCAGAATGCTAGCGTGTTATGGCCAACAGTAGCCCAACCTGTAGGAAATCGAAAGGACATAACTTCTCGGCAATTTCACTTTTAACATATAATCCATATTGAACTTGCAGAAAATGCAACAGTATTTGCGATTTTTCAACGATTACCAGGTGAAAGGGACAAATTTAACCTTCTAGCTCCATAGGACTCCATTCATTCTGTACTCGCCCGCGATCACTCCTAGTGGAAGTCTGGTGGAACTGCAACCAAGTTCGATACAATGGGCTAAATGGAGAGTGGTAAGGCTCCTCGCAGATCGGCTCTGATGGAAGTTAGAAAATTTGCTAGTAAGTCTGATCTTCACATTTTGCGCTCGAACTATCAGCTGTCACCCTGGTCACATGATCAAATCAAATACAGACTTGACATTGGACAACACATTACCCAGCAATCACCTTGATACATTTGTAAATCAGTCTGAAAGAAAAAAAATAAAATCAAATAAAATAAGAAAATTGTTAATTTAATATTTTTTTAAACGTGTGTAGATTAAGCATGTAACTTTGTCATAAAATGCAACGAATTATTGTTAGTATGAAACCCATGATAGAGATAGGCTTGGCTTCATGAGGGTTTATATATCATTGTTGAAAATCAAATAGTAAATTAAAGCACTTCAAGGCAGTTAACAGTATACATTGAAAATACGAGCAGTTTATTAAATGGGGAATTTATGGTGGACCTAATTGTAGGGTCCATGTTAATTTTCGAGCATGAATGGTATGAAGAGTGCTCTGTTCTTATGAAGACGGAACACAAATTCGCTCATTGGCGAGTTCCCGAATTCGCAGACTATTTCGGGGTCTAGACCAAGATTTTGGGGGAAATTTTCCCGATCAAACAGCACGCTATTCGTGTCTTCAAACAGCAAGAATAGCTGGCTAATGTGACATCGGGCTAATTTCAAAACCGCAAAATAGCGCGCTAGTTTAAAACTTCGGTCTGATGAGAACATGCCTATTGGCGACTCAGCTCTTTCTTGTCCTCATCCTCGCAATTACTTTGTTGCTGAAAATCTAGTCTGAACTCTTTAGTCTGTCCCGGTCTACGCAACTGTGTTATTCCGGCTGAAATTGTTACGATGTTGCGATATGCACGCAGCCAGTCCTGTTTCTATGCAGGCACATTTAGTGGCCGTTTGCGGTCTCTCCCATAAAATGATATGTATGACGATTTTTTTTTCATTGAATTTAAAAAAAGAAAAGAAAAAAAAACACTGCGAGATAAAGTAGGGGGGACAAAATGACTTCTGACAAAAAGTGGTGGGGACACGTCCCCCCCTAAACTGACGCCTATGCCAGTGGTAGTCAACCCTGGTCCTGGAGAGCCACAGGGTGAGCTGAGTTTGGTTTTCTCCACCCTATTTAAACCTAAGACACCAGGTGAGATGAGTTAAGCGTGTAATCAACTGCTTTAATTTATCAACTAAGTGCTGAGTAACGTCAAAAACCAGCAGACACTGCAGCTCTTTAGGACCAGGGTTGACTACCACTGGTACACTCGAAAAACACTTGGGTTATTTCTTTAACCCAATTCCTGGGTTACTTGTGTTGGGTTACATTTCTGGGTTATTTTTCCAGAGCCATAACCATTTCTTGGGTTATAAGGATTTTATTTTGACCCAATTTGTGGGTTTTTCGAGTTGGGTAATATTTCTGGGTTATTTTTTCTGAGAGTAACCCATTGTTGGGTCAGAGACTTGGGTTTGATTGATTGATTGTTTATTGATTGATTGATTGAATACTTTATGAACAGTTTGCAAAAAAAAAAAAACAACAACAACAACAGAGAGGTACAGTTTCATGCAAAAGGATGCTAAAATGATAAACCTAAGCACTATGGCTTGTTTCAATTGGGGTCCTGTGTATTAAATTGACCAAAACTTAATTTATATATATTTTTTCTTGTCATATTCATGTTTTCTTGTAGGGGGGTATTTTATCGAGTTATAGAAATATCTTTTATAATATGAGCTAATATCACATACTTTCCAATGTGTACACTACAATAACATCACCAGTTGGGTGTGTATATATAAGTATAAACACACACACACACACACACACACACACATATATGTGTATATATATATATATATATGTGTGTGAGTGTGTGTGTGTATACTTAGTAATAATAATAATAATAATAATAATAATAATAGTTTATATTACACTTTACATTTGAAACAAACATCAAAGTGCTACAGTACATAATAAAATCATTCGCAAATAAACCATTTAAAAGTCATGTTTATGTTTATTACAATAATACTGTAGTATCACCACTTTTAGGAGAAATAAAACGTCCTGAGAGTGGATATATGAGAATAGTTTAAATGAATAGTGCTGCAGAGTAAATAATATAATTGATCCAGGAATGTTTCTTTACTCTTTTAATCATTTTTTAATAAACGCCATACAACCGTTTTCATTCAGAATGACCCAGTGGGATCCGGTCTGAAGCCCGCCCTCCATATCCGGTCAATTTCACATTCACACGCGCACTGATTCCGTATCCTCTATTGACCGGAGGGTGAAGCTAGATCCGGAGTAGTTCAAGTACGCTGTGCGAGAGTTGACTGAAATCTCGCCGGAAGTGCGACAAGACTAGTCCAGCAGCTGAGCTGAAGCGGAATGGACCATACGTGATGATCTTCCAAAAGGTAAGACGTTTAAAGAACTAGACTGAATATTGTCAGCACATCTGAATTAAATAACACGTACAGTAAAGCGTTTTACTGGATTATTCCCTGCACGATTCTAGAGATATTTAATGTTTACGGACAACAAATTGGGCTACGATACTAGCTAGGTACAGTTAGCGACAGTTACTACCGCTAACCATGAGCAGCAGCATACTTGTAAACTCCGTCATGTCAGTGCCATTTCATCCAAAGACGCGAAATTAGAGGGGGAAAAATGCTTCTTAAACGTGATTTTTTTTTTTTTTTTTTTTTTTTTTTTTGCGGAGTGGGGTGGGGGGAGTGAAATGTTGGAGAAGTAACGTAAATATACCATCAGGCTCGTTATAGCAGTGAATGTGGTGAAGTGAGAGTTTCTTTGAGAACAAGGTAGCTAACGTTAGCTGGTGTAATAAAGTTAACGTAACAGAATAATAAAGAAGAGCCATCGTTTGCTGTGATACATCGCTATTAATATTGATTGTGGGAGCTTTTTTTTATTTTTTTAACTTCTATTCAGTAAACTTAGACGTGATCTCTTGTTTGACTGTTTTAGGATTTGTGATTCTGTTGACATTACCTGTCAATATTATTTCGCTGCTCAGCTAATTTTGGATTGATGATTAAGGGAGAGGGAGGCTGGAGGACCAAGACGATTGAAAGCAACGTATTGGCCAAATAGCCTTCTATGCTTAATTTTCCAAATAATTAATTTTCATACTGAATACTAAAAATATGGAGCTGTACTGTATTTCTTGTCTGAAAGACTGCAAAGAACATGATCCAACTTTATGCTAATTCCTGTCACATCTGTAACTGATGCTATTTGCCATACTTAAACATCAGCAGCAAAAGCTGTTGATCACAGCTACTTGAGTTCCATAACCTAAGTAGGGAAACAAAGACCACACCTCATCTCTCAGCACAATTTCCCATCCAAGCCTACATAGATGTGTCTAAGCCTTTCTCCTGTCTTTCTCCCTCCCTCCTCCCCCCCCCTTCAGCTGAAGAGCTGCAGGCAATTCAATAAAAGCCTCCCTGCAATGACAGAGGACACTCACCCTACACCCTGAGTCTTAACTCCCTAAGCTGTGCAAGCCTTTCCCTGTTCTTTACTTTTAATAAACTGGACAATAAGCTTCCAAATCGTGTGGTCTTTGGTTGTGAAAAAGTGCAAGTGCAGGGTTTGAATGCGATCACCTCACATTTTTATTCTTGTAATTTTTAATGTTTGTTCGATTTCTCCTGCTGAATTGAGCCAACAATTTATTCATTTTTTTCTCTTCTTCACGTCATTGGAGAAACCGTACATTTGTTCTCAACCTCCCAGTGATTGGAGCATCCCCACGCAGCACAGCAAACCATGGTCGAGATTATATACAAGAACAACATGGAGGAGAGGGCACAGACAAACTGCTTCACATGCTATTCATGTTTTTGAGTTTATTGAAGATTTCTTTTTCATGAAGTATTTTCAGTACATACAGTGCCGTGAAAAAGTATTTGCCCCCTTCCTGATTTCTTACTTTTTTGCACATTTTTCATACTTAAATGTTTCAGATCATCAAACAAATTTTAATATAAAACAAATAACCCGAGTAAATTCAAAATGCAGTTTTGAAATGATGATTTCATTTATTAAGGGGAAAAAGCTATCCAAACCTACCTGGCCCTATGTGAAAAAAAAAAAAAAAATAATTGCCCCCCTTGTTAAATCATGAATTAACTGTTTACCACATTTTGAGTCCAATTTCACTAGCCACACCCAGGCCTGATTACTGCCAGAACTGCTTAATCATGAAATCACTTAAATAGAGCCTGTTTGACAAAGTGAAATAGGCTAAAAGATCTCAAAAAGCATTATGTCATGCTGGGAACTAAAGAAATTCAAGAACAGATGAGAAACAAAGAAATTGACATCTACCAGTCTGGAAAGGGTGGCAAAGCCATTTCTAAGGCTTTGGGACTCCGGCGAATCACGGTGAAAGCCATTATCCACAAATGGAGAAAACTTGGAACAGTGGTGAACCTTCCCAGGAGTGGCCGGCCTACCAGAATTACCAAAAGCGCATCGACGACTCATCCAGGAGGTCACAAAAGAACCCAGAACAACATCTAAAGAACTGCAGGCCTCACTTGCCTCATTTAAAGTCAGTATTCATGATTCAACAATAAGAAAGAGGCTGGGCAAAAATGGCATCCATGGGAGGGTTCCAAGGCGAAAACTACTGCTGACCAAAAAGAACACAAGGGCTCGTGTCACATTTGCCAAAATACATCTTGATGATCCCCAAGACTTTTGGGAAAATATTCTGTGGACTGACAAGACAAAAGTTGAACCTTTTGGAAGGTGTGAATCCCGTTACATCAGGCGTAAAACTAACATATCATTTCATAAGAAGAACATCATACCAAAAGTCAAACATGGTGGCGGTAGTGTGATGGTTTGGGGCTGCTTTGCTGCTTCAGGGCCTGGATGACTTTTCGTAATTGATGGAACTATGAATTCTGCTCTCTACCAGAAAATCCTGAAGGAAAATGTCCAACGATCAGTTGGTGACCTCAAGCTCAAGCGTACTTGGGTTAAGCAGCAGGACAATGATCCGAAACACACTAGCAAATCCACCTCTGAATGGCTTAAAAAAAACAAATTGAAGATTTTGGAGCGGCCTAAGCAAAGTCCAGACTTAAATCCGATTGTGATGCTGCGGCATGACCTTAAACAGGCCGTTCATTCTCAAAAACCCTCCAACGTGGCTGAATTAAAACATTCTGCAAAGAAGAGTGGGCCACAATTCCTCCACAGCGATGTGAAAGACTCATTGCCAGTTATCGCAAACACTTGCTTGCAGTTGTTGTCGAAGAGGGTGGCACAACCAGTTATTAGGTTTAGGGGACAATTACTTTTTCACACCAGGCCAGGTAGGTTTGGATAGCTTTTTCCCCTTAATAAATTAAATAATCATTTAAAAACTGCATTTTGTATTTACTCGGGTTGTCTTTGCCTAATATTAAAATTTATTTGCTGATCTGAAACATTTGTGTGACAAATATGCAAAAAAAAAAAGAAATCAGGAAGGGGGAAAATACTTTTTCACGGCACTGTAAGTGCAAAATAAAAAGAAATACATAAAATGTATGTGTATAACGAGATAAATTTGTGTTTTAATGTGTCTTGTTATGTCTGGATGTATAGTGTTTAATGAGCCCTTCCTAAAAATATTACTGTACATGCAAGCCTAGATAAATTTATACCTTCTGCATGCAAAAAGTTAATGAAAAAGTTGTTTTGAACTAATCACTAAACACCAATACATAAGTGCAGATGTACATTAAAATGATGAACAGATAAATTGTAATTATTTCCAGTGGATTTTCTAAGATGCTACACTGAACATTATGCTGCTTTTAATAATGCAGGGACTAATAGTGCTGTCAGTTAATACTCATTGATAGTCATCTGTCAGTCCTCCGTCCTTTCTGAAAGTCATGAAGTGTACATAAGTCATTATTGAATAGATAACGTAGATCCTCCGTTTTCATGGGATTATTAAAACCCCAAAAAAATCAAGAAATGGAAGAAAATTAAACGGAAACGTTCCTTCCCCTCCCTCTACATAATAAACATTAGGATGGGATTAAACAAGCATTGTAGTCAAAACCAAAAACAAACCAAGAATTCAAAGCAATCGACAACAGGAACACCCTCTTTTAAATGACTAAAACTCGTTTTAGTCAATTTAATTATTTTAATAAGTAAAAGGCACTAAAACCATGACGTTATGTATTGACTAGTAATTACCGAGGATCGCGGAAACGAGATTTTACGAGATTTCAGTCGCACAGCGTACTTGAACTACTCCGGATCTAGCTTCACCCATGGAGCGGATCTTTTAGCAATCTGAAAAGCGTCTAGCCTGGCGGTCACTACCCCCAGGCCCACTGAAAGCGCTGCCGTTGTTCATCGTCTCTCATTCAACCCTGCTAGCCCATCGCTCGGACCTTCTCATTCTCGCCTGGTGAACAAACCATTCAAGGTAAGAGTATTTTTTTGAGAAGTTTGTTTAAATTTGTTCACTTTTGAGAAGTTTGTTCACTTTTGCACAGTACTAGTAATGTCTCGACAACCGTTTGTAATTTGGCGCAGTTTGATAAACATCATGGTTCACGGGGCTAGCAAGCTAGCTAGTTGGCCCTAGCCAACCGCGGTCAAGTGAGCCGTCGTTCGCGGAGGCCCGGTCAAGCCAGCCGCTTCTTGGATTTAAGATGCTTGTCTATTAACCGTATTACGGTACTGCTCGATGGGCGGGCTTGAAACAACCGATACGGGCGAAGAAAGATAACCTGACACGCCAGATGGACAGTTCCATATATCCGCCACGGAAATATTTCACAAGTCCATCTGGGAAAGAGCCGCTAACAAAAGTTTTCAGAGGACGAACCTTCAAAAAAAATCTGCGGCTGCTGATTGGACGATGATTCTTGTCACACATCACCGACCAATCGGGTCTTTCCTATCTTTTTCACGACCAGAGGAGCCAGCTGGTAGATCAAACTCTTACGGAAACCGGTCGGGAGAACAGCAAAAACATTGTTTCAAGTTAGAAAAGCTTTTAGTGACGTTCTTTGCTCCTCTTTTAATGAAGAAATGGAGTCTTTCTGATAAAACTGCTGATATTGACCCATCCACAGGAACTGCTTCGCACGCCGCCATTGTATTCAAACATGAAGTCGCTTCCTGGTGATGTCACGTCTGCAGCTCCCGCCTCTCTTTCCCCTGATTGGGCCGTAAAAAATTTAGCCGTGAAATTGTTGGACGACGGTAGCTGGCAAGACGGACCTGCAGGATTTCAGACAATGAATCAGGCAGGGCCTTCTGCTCTGCAAGGCTAGAAGAAAGACCCATATTTCAGCATAATTTCTCCCACGATATGCCACGTAAAAAAGACATAAAATTTATGTAAGCCAGTTCAATGAAAATTGTATTCTACTGCTCTGTTTTTATTATGAAGGGATCAACACAGTTAAAATAATAAATAATTTGTTTTAACCTTTCATATAATCCTTATTTTTAAAGGTTAATTGAACTTTTAAATGAATTCCTGTTCCTGATAACCCCAGTAGGCCCTAGTAATTTTTTTGCCCTGTTTTTCTGCATAGTTTCAGAGAAAACTTCTCGCCGGTCATGAGGATTAGGACTGCATTCCTGTGAAACTCTCCAGTCCTGCCATCAGACAGTTCTGCTCCAACTGGCTACTACCCAGGGACACGCCTGACCAGGGAAGGACACGCCCGAAACTCAAGCTTAATACAGTCTGCACTGAATTTTGCAATTCTGCTTTGGGCTCCATCCCACACAATCATAAATATATTACAATCAATAAAACTGGCTATTGGATTGTGCTCTTTTTCTGCCTCTGGTTTCTTGTCTGCATCACAACAAAAGATTACTGTTCACAATGACTCTGGCCATTAGCAGGGAAGAATTCAGGAGAAGTTACAGTATAATATTAGAGACATGAAAAGGGAAAGCGCTCACATGACAACAAAGTCAACATTTCCCACTATTTAGGTGTCATTAAAGAAAGTCCTGAAGATGGATTTCTGCTTTGGGTATCCTTGGCTGTCACCATAACTATAATCCCATAAAATCTTATGGGATTTTACTGTGCGCTTTTAGAGAAATTGAAAAGAAGAGTCAGCAAAAATTTATTCAGTTTAATCCTGTTTGAGCTTTCATTAAAAAAAGGTTCTTTATAAGTAATTTGAAATTAACAATGGACTTCTGTTCTTCATTACTCTGGCTATGAATAAATAAGACTTCAAATGATTTTACTGTACAATCTGAGAGAAACTGAAAGAAAATCAGATCAAATGACAGTATACTTCTAACTTCCTACAACTAGAGAGGTTATTAACCCCTTACCACTCTGGTAACATTTTCTTAAAATGCCTATAAAGGACGTACTCCAGGTAAATTGAAATCTGTCCTTGTTTTTAACTTCCCTGATGGGCCTGTATTCGGGCCGTCGGAGTGTTAAGGGGTTAAAGAATATACAGAGGAGCTTACATGAAAATGACAATGAATTTCTGTTCAGGATGACCCTCGCTATGAACACTTCATATTTCACACGATTTTACTGTTCCGTTTAAGAGGAATTTAAAAGGAAAGTCACCACCATTGACAACACAGTCATGATGTCCTCTGATTTGAGAGATGTCATAAAAAAAATATTCAGAAAACTTGAAATTTGGAATGCAATGCTGTTCAAATGGTTCCTGGCTATGAACTCAAAGAATTTCCTAAGATTTCACTGTACAGTTAAAGAGAAATTGAAAGTAATTTCAAAATACAATACAGTCATAATTTCCACCAAATTGAGATGTGATTAAAAAAACATACAGAATAGTTTACCTAAAATAAACAATGGATTCTTGTTAAGGATGACCTTGGCTATGAATGCACTATATTTCAGATGATTTTACTGTGCACTATCAAAGAAATGTAAAGGCAAATTCAATTAAATGGACAACACAATCATAATGTCCTTCAATTTCAGATATCATGAAAAAAAATACACAGAAAAGGTTATATGAAAATACAAATGTAATCCTGCTCATGGTGACCCTGGCTATGAAGACTAAAGATCAAATTAGATTTTACTGTGCGGTTTTCGAGAAATTCAAAGGGGAAGTTAGCTTAAATGACAACACAGTCATAATTTCTTCAATTTTCAGACATCATTAAAACAATTTTCTTGAGAGGTTACATGAAATGTAGAATAGATTCTTGTTAAGAAGGACCCTGGCTATTAATACATATAATTTCATAAGATTTTACTGTGGAATTTTAGAGAAATTTACAGGGGAAATCAGCTCATATGACAACACAGCCACAATATCTTCGAAGTTCAGACATCATTAAAACAATTTCCTTGAGAGGTTACATTAAATGTAAAATAGATTCCTGTTAAGAAGGCACCTGGCTATTAATGCATATAATTTCATAAGATTTTACAGTGGAATTTTAGAGAAATTTACAGGGGAAATCAGCTCATATGACAACACAGCCACAATATCTTCAAAGTTCAGACGTCATTAAAACAATTTCCTTGAGAGGTTACATGAAATGTAAAATAGATTCCTGTGAGAGGGACCCTGGCTATTAATGCATATAATTTAAAAAGATTTTACTGTGGAATTTTAGAGAAATTCGCAGGGAAATCAGTTCAAATGACAACACAGCCACAATAACTTCAAACTTCAGACGTCATTAAAACAATTCTCTTGAGAGGTTACATGAAATGTAAAATAGATTCTTGTTGAGAAGGACCCTGGCTATTAATGCATATAATTTCATGTGATTTTACTGTGGAATTTTAGAGAAATTCACAGGGGAAATCAGCTCATATGACAACACAGACACAATATCTTCAAACTTCAGATGTCATTAAAACAATTTCCTGGAGAGGTTACATGAAATGTAAAATAGTTTTCTGTTTAGAAGGACCCTGGCTATTAATGCATATAATTTCATAAGATTTTACTGTGGAATTTTAGAGAAATTTACAGGGGAAAACAGTTCAAATGACAACACAGCCACAATAACTTCAAACTTCAGACGTCATTAAAACAATTCTCTTGAGAGGTTACATGAAATGTAAAAAAGATTCCTGTTGAGAAGGACCCTAGCTATTAATGCAGTTAATTTCATGTGATTTTACTGTGGAATTTTAGAGAAATTTACTGGGGAAATCAGCTCATATGACAACACAGCCACAATATCTTCAAAATTCAGACGTCATTAAAACAATTTCCTTGAGAGGTTACATGAAATGTAAAATAGATTCTTGTTAAGAGGGACCCTGGCTATTAATGCATATAATTTAAAAAGATTTTACTGTGGAATTTTAGAGAAATTCACAGGGAAATCAGTTCAAATGACAACACAGCCACAATAACTTCAAACTTCAGACGTCATTAAAACAATTTCCTTGAGAGGTTACATGTATTAAGCAAATCCGTGGTGGTGAGGGCTGCTGAGGGGTGCAGCACCCCTCACCACCACGGACAGTCCGGATGGTGTACGCACGTATGGATTTAAACCCAAAAGCACCTTTACAGCACCTGTGAGTAACGCAGCTATTGACACTTTTTGCAAATTGGTTGATAAAGACATTGAAGCTTTGTATATGTCTACATCTCGTAATAAGAAGTCTAACTGCACCAAATCCCAACTGCTGTCGTTATCGTCTTTGTCTAAGAACAGTAATGTCATCTTTAAAAGTGCTGATAAGGGAGGGGGGCTGGTGAGCATGAACCGATCAGATTATGAACAGGAGGTTATAAGACAGTTGTCAGATGAACGAGCATATAAGAAACTTGAGGGCAATCCCACTGTGTCTTTTAAACGTGAGATTGACATCTTCATTGCTGAAGGCTTTAACAACCAATATCTCACCCCTTCAGAAAGGGACTATCTCCTCACTAAAAATCCTACCATTCCTGTCATATATGTGCTACCTAAGGTGCACAAGACATTTACCCAATTTACAGCGGGTCGTCCCATTGTCTCCTGTAACGGCTCATTAACGGAACCCTTATCTATTTTTATTGATGCCCACATCAGGGCTCTTGTAGAAGGCCTACCATCCTACCTCAGGGGCACGGGACATTTTATTGAAACCATCACTCGTGTTAACTTAAAGGAGGATGACATATTTTTAGTCACTATGGATGTTACTAGCCTGTACACTAACATTCCGCATGATGTAGGCTTGACTGCCCTCGAGTTCTTTCTTGACACGCGCTCCGACTGCTCCCCACCAACAGCCTTTTTATGTGATATGGCTAGATTGGTCTTGACGAAAAATTACTTTCTTTTCAATAAAGACTATTTCCTTCAGGTGCGGGGTACGGCAATGGGGGCTACCTTTGCGCCTGATTATGCGAACCTTTTTATGGGCTTTCTTGAGCACAGACATATCCACTCCAACAACCCTTTCGCCAATAACATTATTTTATACAAGCGCTATATTGATGATTTGTTTTTAATATGGAGGGGTACGGAAAAAGAACTCCGTAATTTCCATCTGTACATGAATAATCTTGTGGACTCCATCACTTTTAGCCTAGAATATGATAGGAATAGAATACATTTCCTTGACACCTGGGCGGTGCGTGACACCACTAGGCTATACACTACACTCTACAGGAAACCTACCGATAAAAATAGTTTTTTACATGCTTCCAGTTTTCACCCTGAGCCCAGCAAGAATTGTCTTCCTTATAGCCAATTCTTACGCATCAGGCGCATCTGCCTGAAAGATGAAGATTTCCACACCGAATCACAAAAATTGTACGGTGACTTCATCAAACGTGGCTATACCAGACGATGTTTAGATGATGCTCTTGAACGAGCCACAGCGAACTTCAGGCAATCCCGCACCAGACCCAAAGCCAAGCGCACCAATTCTCCGCTGATCTGTTGCACCACATACACTCCCTTTAGTTCTTGCATCAAGAAGATCATACGCCAGCACTGGCATGTCCTGCAGGTTGATGCTAAGTGTGCAGAACTCTTCCCTAGCCCTCCACTTTTCACACACTCCAGGTCCTCTAACCTTAAAGACAAACTGGTACATTCCGGCACCTTTGATCACTCTAAACGTCCACGGGAACGCTTAGATGATATTACTGGTTTTTTCCCTTGTCGCAACTGCACTTCATGCAGCAATGTCCGGAAGTGTGATTCCTTCGCCAGTTTCTCTACCGGTAAAAAATATGGAATAAGAAAATTCATTACCTGTAACTCTGTCAATGTTATCTATTTGGTGTATTGTTCATGTGGCCTGCAATATACTGGCTGCACGCGCAGACAACTTAGGGTCCGCATCAATGAACATCGTAGCGCAATTAATAGAAAGGACCCTAAGTCACCGGTTGCGCGACACTTTACTGAAGCTAACCACCCAGCGTCTGACTTAAAGTTTATGGGCATCGACAGAGTTTTTTCCACCCGCAGGAGGAGTTGCACTGCACAGGCTCTTCTCCAGTGCGAAGCGCGGTGGATATTTTATTTAAGAACTCTGCACCCAAAAGGTTTAAATGATGAATTTGATTTAACATGTTTTCTGTAGGTCCATATTGTTTTTGCACACTGGTATTGGTTTCTGGTACGATTATCTTAAATTCTCATTAATACTCTCCATGTCTGCATATGTACCACTACATTGTATATAATCTATTTATGTATTTACTTTTTCCTTTTTTTTCTTTTCTGATCTATTTTTCATTATTGTGTATTTATCTAGACCATTGTCTGTTAACCACCACTAGGTGGACGGTGCCCTCTAAAATGTCAGGACAACACTCCAACCTAACTAGGCTGTTTGATTGACAAGTCTGCCGTCAACTAGACACAGTCTGTATAAGGGTGTCTCTCCCCATTTTCTGTTTGCACTGAGGATGGTCTGATTGTGACCGAAAACGTTTTGCACTGCACGCACTTTGGTAGCACTTTGCACTTTCTGATGTAATAAAACCTAATTATTTTTTGTATTGGCTATTTTGGTGTGCGAGTTTCTTGAGAGGTTACATGAAATGTAAAATACATTCTTGTTAAAAAGGACCCTGTCTATTAATGCATATAATTTCATAAGATTTTACTGTGGAATTTTAGAGAAAATCATAAGGGAAATCAGCTCAAATGACAACACAGCAACAATATCTTCAAACTTCAGACATCATTAAAACAATTTCCTTGAGAGGTTACATGAAATGTAAAATACATTCTTGTTAAGAAGGACCCTGGCTATTAATGCATTTAATTTCATAAGATTTTACTGTGGAATTTTGGAGAAATTTACAGGGGAAATCAGCTCAAATGACAACACAGCCACAATATCTTCAAACTTCAGACGTCATTAAAACAATTTCCTTGAGAGGTTACATGAAATGTAAAATACATTCTTGTTAAGAAGGACCCTGGCTATTAATGCATGTAATTTCATAAGATTTTACTGTGGAATTTTGGAGAAATTTACAGGGGAAATCAGCTCAAAGGACAACACAGCCACAATATCTTCAAACTTCAGACGTCATTAAAACCATTTCCTTGAGAAGTAACATGAAATGTAAAATAGATTCTTGTTAAGAGGGACCCTGGCTATTAATCCATATAATTTCAAAAGATTTTACTGTGGAATTTTAGAGAAAATGACAAGGGAAATAAGCTCAAATGACAACACAGCCACAATATCTTCAAACTTCGACTTCATTAAAACAATTTCCTTGAGAGGTTACATGAAATGTAAAATAGATTCTTGTTAAGAAGGACCCTGGTTATTAATCCATATAATTTCATAAGATTTTACTGTGGAATTTTGAAGAAATTTACAGGGGAAATCAGCTCAAATGACAGCACAGCCACAATATCTTCAAACTTCAGACATCAATAAAACAATTTTTGATTAAATTAGATTAGATAACACTTTATTGTCATATCAGAGATCTGAAATTTGTTTTGCATAAAACAGTAGCTCTGTTGCAACACAACATATTAACATCACAAGGCACAGACATTATACAGCAAACAATTCATACAACAAATGTACTCGCATTGTAACACCTTTGATAATGATGGATTAAGTTCCTTGTTTAATTTAAGGATTGACTGATGAACAAAAGAATGATTCAGTCTGACCTTATTAAACCGTGGGACACTGTACTGTCATCCAGATGGAAGAAGTACATATTCACTATTCAAAACATGAGCAGTATCAGAGGTGACATTTTAAGCCAGCCACAATGTGTTGTTATGATAGGCAGTCTCATACAAGCCTTCTAAAGGCTGACCCACAGTCTTTGAACAGATTTTGATCAAGTGTTTCAGTCCAGACTTTACAGATGTGAACAAGCAGCTGTACCACACAGCATTACAGTACTGCAGAACACTCAGAGCAGCTGTAGCACACAGCATTACAGTACTGCAGAACACTCAGAGCAGCTGTAGCACACAGCATTACAGTACTGCAGAACACTCAGAGCAGCTGTAGCACACAGCATTACAGTACTGCAGAACACTCAGAGCAGCTGTAGCACACAGCATTACAGTACTGCAGAACACTCAGAGCAGCTGTAGCACACAGCATAACAGTACTGCAGAACACTCCGAATAACAGCAGTATAAAACAGTAAGAGTATCTGCCGAGAAGCTCCAAAAGATCGAAGGCGACGGAGGAAATACATTCTTTGTTTAGTTTTTTTACAGATGTAATCGATGTGGTGTTTCCATGATAAGGTGGTGTCAATCATTACACCCAGATATTTATAAGACTGCACCTGTTTGATTATTTCATTATTGATTATGGTGGGGTTTGCAACTATTGGTTTTGGGCTAAATACAATTTCTTCTGTTTTCTTTGTGTTTATTTCTACACTGTAAGAAAAAAAGGTTCGATTCAGCACCTTTTATGGGTGTACACGTTTACTACTATAGCAGCACCTTTTAAGGTTCTTGTGCGCACCTTTTTTTAAAGGAGCTCATGAGCACCCTAAAAAAGGGTGGCCACACGCACCGTAAACGGTGCTCATGAACACCCTAAAAACGGGTGGACACACGCATCCTAAACGGTGCTCATGAACACCCGAAAAAGGGGTGGACACACGCACCCTAAACGGTGCTCATGAACACCCTAAAAAGGGGTGAACATAAGCACCCCAAAATGGCGTTAATGAGCACCCTTGCATGGGGTGAACGCAAGAACCCTGAAAGGTGCAGATGAGGACCCTTATTAGGGGTTGACCACGCCCACCTCCGTAGAGGGTGACTGCAAGCACCTTTTAAAAAGGTGTTAACGAGCACCTCTATAAGGGGTGAACGCAATAACCCTGAAAGGTGCAGATGAGCACCCTTATTAGGGGTGACCACGCACACCTCCGTAGAGGGTGACTGCAAGCCCCTCCTTAAGGTTCTTATTACCATTTCGCAGGGTGCACATATGTACCTCGTCTAATGGGTGCTCGTCTGCACCTTTAAAGGGTTCTCACTTATACCTTTTTTAAAGCACCCAAAAGGGAGAAGGGTCGAGCTGCAGCCACAGCTGAGTGCAAACCACGCCCCGTACAGAACATGAGCCCTACAAGACACGCCCTAACCCTAACCCCAACCCTTTTATAGGGAGTGTGTTTTGTAGTAGGCGTGGATTGTGCTGTACCCGCTTGGTTTGTAGGGGGCGTGGTTTGTAATTTACCCACAGCTGCAGTTGGGTATTATTGCCATAAGGCACTTGCAGCCTCAGAGCGCCGCCATTTTCTGTATCATATAACGGGCCTGCACGTGTAACATTGCAGCAGGTAGCCCCTACACGGTGAGAAACTTCCTCGCATGATGCAAAAATATCTAGCATGCTAGATATGCTGCTGCACCGAGAGGAAGCTACGCAGCAAAAACCATTCGCACACGGTGCAACACTGCGTGATGCATACATGCCAACTCTATCGCTTTTAGGGTGTTTTTTTCAGAATGAAACGCCCCAAAAGCGGTAGAGTTGGTATGTATGCTGATGCAGTATACACGTGTGTCACATGCCTCAGTCAAAGTTACACCACCTGGTGCAGGCTTTACTGCGTGGCATTTAAGAGACATCACAAAGAACCTTTGCACAGGACTCATATATATATATATATATATATATCCCTCTGAGGGAACAACAAACAGGTGTGCAGGCTGATTGACTAATGACCAGTGGCGACTGGTCATTAGGGGCAGGTGGGGCACAGCCCCACCTGGTGTCACCAGAAAGGACCGTAGGCAAATTACATTATTAATTCTCAAACATGATCGTATTATCTGATTAAATGTATTATCTATAAATTTAGCATTTTCCTAAAGTGCATGGAATTTGTGTTTGAATTTAAGTTCATGTTTATTGGTCTCTCTTTTGCTGCTTCAGACCGATCTCCTGATCCATGTCCGCATGAATGGGGCTAGCCCCCCTTACGCAATGCAATGTTAACGATACGTGTAAAAATATAAGTACGCATGCTCAGAGTGTTGGCTGTATTAGTGGAGGTAGCACGAATTTGTTGGCATGTGGGGCTGGTAGCCCCAAGCCCCACTACTGCGTCATTTCATCAGGCATCATAAACATATACGTAGACGTCGCATGAATGGTGGAGAGGCGTGCCTGCCGGGCGATCATGTTAGTACAGGGTTAGAAGTATCAAACAATTTCTACAAATCATTACTCGCTGAATTTTGGACTGATTTCCAAGCGGTTTGATTTGTTATAAACGTAACACATTTAGCTATGATCCAGGATGCCCTGATACTCTAAAATGCCGGTTTTACAACCAAAATACAACTTCGTATTCACAACAGTCGAGCGCTTAAACTTAAATCTACACCAAAGATGCCAGATTTTTTGCGCTGCATATGGATGCTGAACGAGATATCAGTACCAGATCCAGTGGAATTACCTTTCGCAGGTAAGATTTAACGATAGATTTTGGATGTATTTGTGTATTGTAACATTATGTTGAGAGCTACTGTAACTATTTGTCCACCAGCGAAATGCTAACGTAGCTAGGCTATCTAGACTAGCCCTAGTCATGGAAGCTGAGGCTTTATAACAATCATAATTATAATGTATAGTTATCCGGGTATTTCTCCACACCGCCCAATTTTATTACAATCCTATCTTTTCTTATGAACGACTAACAAAGAGGATGTGATTGCATTTCAAAGCTGGTTACTAAGGCTGCCAGGTCAGATCGTAACGTTAGAATTAAGTTTACAAGATTGTTGTTGGCCCAGGTATTTTATACCGGTTGGATTCAAAGAAATGCTCTTTCTTTTCACAATTTCTCTATCATTTTTGTAATATTAAAAAGGCCTGAATCTACTTTCATTTTTAAATGATATTAAAAAGACTTGGAAAAAATATGTTGCAGTTCATAGATATTTCTCATATCTATTTCAATATGTTGCAACATTATGACAATAAGACAATGGTACACTAATGTATAATATCTAATGCTGGATCGAGGCTAGATGGTGATGACAGTGTGTCACACATATGCAGGATAAGGTTGTTGTCATAATGCTGTCATAGAGTGGATCGATCCTAATAAGTTGTCTGTGCGTGCGGTTTGCTGTGGCACTTAGTGGTGTAGAGCGTTCTACTTTGTTTATGGACTTGTAGGCTCTGAGCGTTGTGGAGCAATGGTGGCAGATGGCTTTTAAACAAACGTCGATCTCCGTATTGGCGAACTCTCACTCACTCGCGTGCGCTCTCTCTCCCTCGTCTCCTCCGTGTGTGTGCGTGTGTGCGATAATGTTGACTTTTAACTAAAAGCTTGTAAGGTAAAACGGCAGCAGACAAACTAATTTATCACAAATTGTTGTATAGAAATCGCCCCATACCCCTCGTTTACTGTGCGCCCCCCCAGACCTGAAATACATTCTTGCCCCACCAAGTTTTTACACTTAAAAACGCCACTGTCGAGAAGTGATGACAAGCGGCAAGGGAGGAGCATAGCTTTAGAATGGATAGGAAAATGTCTACCGGTGGAGGCGTAGCAAAGCAAAAAAAAAAAAAAAAAAAAACAGATTTTTTCGGAGCGATCAATGTTCATAGTTTCATAAATCGCTGACGAATTAACATCGCCTCGGTGAAAATCTAGTAATCCAAACTTAATGATGTGCTGCTTAAATTCGTCGTTGCTGTGTTTGAAAACATCCAACAAGCACGCACACAAGCTTGTAAGGCGCAAAAAAAAAGTCACCTTATAAGTCAATGCAAAGACGCGTGTCATTGCAAAGTCATGCGTTTCGCGTGTATTTTCGTCTTTGCATTGACTTTGAATGTAATCTGTCGTGCAAAAAATTCGTTTCGCGTCTGGTGGAAAAGCAGCTTAATAGGGTTGCACCTGATTTTACTAATCAGGGTCTGAATTGAACCCCATGATTAGTTATTTAGATGATTCAGGTTTTGTAGCGCTAAGCTAAAATGAAAACCTGCACCCACAGCAGCCCTTTGTAGATTGGACACCCCTGCACTAGATGCACAACGAGGCCTACGGCTAGATAGCTAGCATCTAGCAATAACACTGCGGTCCATTCATCAACAAGATCCTCAATGAAAACAAAAGACGATAAAGCTAAAAAAAAAAAAAAAAACCAAATTAATAAAAAAAATAACTCAACTCATTGGATGTATACATTACATTGTTATACAGCCCAGAGTCGTTGGTCCTTGTGAGAAAATATGGCCTTGAAATATTCGCCCATACAGTCTAGGGGAGAGCTGGTACGAAAGTTACATTTTTCACATGAACGTCATTTTAAAAGATAACGTTACAGAAAAAAAAAAAAAAAAAAATTCGAGCGATTAACTACTTTTCGTGTGTGCTCTGTCAATATCAGGTGCTAAATCATCACCATATATATTGACTTCGGCATAGTTTGACGTCGAACGGAAGTTGCGGATTGCTTCTTTCGACCCATCCAGCCGGGATGAAAGTAATGCACGGGCAGGGCAAAAGTAACGTGATCAAATTTACTGGAATCTTTTTAAATTTCTGTTGTTAAAACAGAAGCAAAAAACAGCCAGACTTTTGTTTTAAACATTTTAATTGGCTTCAAATGTTCCAAAAGTGAACATGAACATGTTTAATGTGCAAGGTCTATTTACAAAAATTATCCCAGATAGCAAGCACCTCCGCTCCGGATCTGCCCCGGCTCTGTGCCGACTCCAGCTGATCCGGCTCAGAGCCGGGGCAGATCTGGAGCGGAGGAGCTTGCTATCTGGGATGAAATTACGCATCACAGTTGTGACAGATATAATGAGTGGCACCCTCAGTGCATGCCTCATGCGACCACAGCAGACAAAAGATGCACCGCAGCCACACTTCTCCAGGCAAAGATGAGGCAAGTGTCTCCCCACAAACAAGACATTCCTCATCCTTGCCCCGAGAAACTGTGGTTGCAGTGTGTCCACTAAGCCTCGTTTTCTTTGGGAGTTTTGAAGAGGACTATTTTCTCTGGCCCCTCTGCCGACTCTCCTCCTCCAAAGCAGCTTTCACCGGGGTGTCGGTCAGTATTGCTGTTGACCTGCGACATTCAATGAGATTATAGTCAGAATCAGCTTGTTTTTATACAAGCAAGAGAATCAAGACGAGTTAAAAATGACACTATGCTCACCTCTTTCTGCCTCTCCTTTTATTTTCTTTCCTCGAGCCAGCCTTTGGATATGGGCGAAGCTTTTCTGGGCTGAACCTCTGTACTGGCGTGCCACTAGATGTTCCTGGAACCACTAGCATACCTGGATAGATGATATGCGCTGGCGATGGAGCTGGCGCTGGTGATGAAGGGGGCGCTGGTGATGGAGCTGGCCCTGGCACTGGGGATGGAGCTGGTGCTGGTGCAGGACGGTCGGTCACAAAAGCTGGAGCAAAGTCTGCCTCACTGAAAATATCTGGATTCAAGGGCCAGATACCGGTGCACTTGAACCCAGACGAAATGCTGCTTGGTGTCGCAGCTTGAGGCAGAGCTTTAGCCACAAGACTTGGGATGTTGTAGATGGTCAAAGTTCTTCCAGGGTTCATTCGCATCCAATTGTCTGCTGCACTGTTAATATAGTGCTTCAGAGGGCCAAAAACGCTTCG
This sequence comes from Gymnothorax javanicus, assembly GCA_029692085.1. NCBI lineage: Eukaryota > Metazoa > Chordata > Actinopteri > Anguilliformes > Muraenidae > Gymnothorax > Gymnothorax javanicus. Next base: position 42,643,590 of record CM056203.1, read on the forward strand.
GTCGAGCGGCTGAAGACGGTGGGAGCAGTGGGGTGGAAAAGACAGGAGTACAATGCCCTGTGACTTGCAAAAGTCAATAGCTACCACAGAGAGGTGTGATGCATGATTGTCTAAGAGTAGCAGCAACTTTGACTCTGGGGTCACGCGGGTGTGTCTTGCAAAATGCTGTAAAAAGGCCAAAAAATCTGTCTCCTCCATCCACCCCGATCCATTGGCAGAACCAGTGGAGCCAGGGGGACCATCCCAGATGAAGTGGTCATGGAACTTCTTCCTTGGGAAAATAAAGTAAGGGGGAACAAAGTTGCCTTGTGCGTTGGCAGCAAAGGCAACGGTCACCAATGTCCTTTTTCCCCGGAGGTCACAGCACCGACCTGGCGCTGGCCCTTGGTGGCAATGACTTTGTCTGGCACTTGAACCGTTGTGGTACCTGAAATAATGAGTGAAATGAATTATTGCTGGTGCAAATCTCTGTTGCTTTTAAATTTATCATCTAAATATAAATTTTTACCCGTTTCATCCATGTTCCAGATGTCATTTGCCTCAAAATTGTAGCGGGTGAGGACAGTCTTTAGGTTGTTAAAAAACGCGGTCACGTTGGTCTTGTTGAAGCTGGTGGAACGGGACATGCTGGTGGCTTGTGGTCGACGGATGGACAGGGTTCTGTTGCGCTCGAGGAAGGAGGTGAACCAATCCTTCCCTGCCATCTGGTTTTTCTTCCATGAACATGGAGTTTTGAGGCCAATATTTTCGGCCAGCTCATATGCAAACTTTCGCACCTAAAAAAAGCATAAAAAAGAGGTTAATTCCCAGATAGCAAGCACCTCCGCTCCGGATCTGCCCCGGATCCAGCTGATCTGGCTCAGAGCCGTGGCAGATCCGGAGCGGAGGTGCTTGCTATATGGCGGTAGTGGTGTAGCTCTGTCTGCGGTGTTACTCGCACCTCTTTGGGACTCAGGCCAAAATATATATCTGCTGCTCTCTTTATATATGCCTGCAGTCTCTTCTCCTGTTCTTCTGTGAAGACTTTGTTGTGAGCCCTGTACCCTGGGGCTCTGGCCTGCTGCCCTCCTGCCTCTGCCCTCCTCTTGCAGTACCTGTACAGGGTGACATGACAAACGCCATGCACCGCTGCTGCCCTCCTTATACTATCGCCTCTTCGGACATCAAAAAAGGCCCTTGCGTAAACCTCCGGGTCAACCGTTCCTCTCTGGGTAGTTCTGACCCTATCTCTTGGCATTTTCTGTCGGTAAAACATAACACACATTTTTATGGAGCTTTTAAACACAAAATGCAGCCGCATTAGCAGAGAGGGACGAACGTAACTGTTGCTACTTCAGTCCCGACGGTGACTCCTGACATTTTAACGAGGATTACTTCCAAAGTGGAAAAATTCTGACATTTCAAACTGCACCATATGTTACGGAACTAAATCACCTATCAATTCATCATAAATATGACACATGGAGCGATAAAGACAGTCTTTAAATCGAAAAAGTTTAGCATTCGTCTGAATTTGCTCACCGCTGTGGAAAACAGTCTTCTCGGTCTTGTGCCACGAGGAAGACTGGACGCCTCAAGAATGTTTGCGGTTCTGGAGAGGGGCGCGAGCTGCACATGCTGACCTAGTATGACGCATCGAAGTGCGGATGGCTGTGAGTAAATCGCCGTGTTACTTTCGTCCAGAGTTACTTTCGCACCGGCGCTCCCCTATGTACTTGCCAAGCTGAAGTGACTCGCTGCTCTGAGTCATTATCAGTGAAAGTGGCCCAATTATGATTAAACTTCCTGTTCTTATCCTTCCGCGTAAAAGTCGCGCAAATTACATAAAATACATCATACACCAGCACGCACATTATAAAAGCAGTTTATCTTTTTTGACCAGTTTGCAAATGCTTTGGTACATTCATGCAACTAAGAGCAATTATCAATCGTGACCCACATTGTCAAATTATGTCCTGTTGATAAAAACCTTTTGTAGTTTCCTTTTGAATAGTTTTACCCCCAAAACATCTTGGCATTATTTCATCATATAAGTCATTACATGCAAAATGAACAGGTTGTCATAGTCTTTTGTCAGATTTATACATTTCTCATTGACTTTCTTTTTGAAATGTCTCCCAAATTGATGAAATTGCCCTCACATGAATCTTGCGATTCCAGTATGTTCAAGTAAAAACACATTTACTCTACAGAAAAAGGTACAACATGCTATGTCTGTAGAAAGAAAATGCAATGTTTACATTTCATGTTACTGTATATTTATGAGAATATAGAATTTATAAAAATTATTTTGTCTCTTCTGTGATGGAACTGGAATCGGGTGAGCGACCACACATACCTACTTAGTGAGGCTGGCTTCAGCCTGGTCAAAAGCAGAAGGAACGGTCAAAATCTCATTGGCTCAAGAGCTACAGTCGATGTGCCAGGTCAAGGAGGGATTATTACTTTGTGTGCAGCTATGTCTGAGAATGGTGTACTTACATTCCTATCATAGGCCCATACAAACGCCAATCATCTCCTCCACTACTTAGAAACTCTCTACCAGGATCTCATCCCTGAGGAGAGGGGGTCTGATTGGTGATGAACTACAAAAGCATGTTATTATTTTGGATAATGTTTCCATCGATCAAACACCATCAGGCAATGGTTTGCGGCCCACCCCAGGATGGTGATGGAATTCCTCCCTCCCTATTCCCCTTTGCTGAACCCAATTGAGGAGTTCTTCTCAGCCTGGAGGTGGAAGGTTTACAATCGCCAGCCCCATACTCCAATTACCCTGCTGGAAGCCATGGATGCAACATGTGAGGACGTCACCTCACACTCCTGCAGAAGCTGGATAAAGCATGCAAAAAGAAAAATCCATCGCGAGGTAGATGAGAATCTGTGGTCATACAGACAGGAACATCAGGAGGTCTAAAAACCCTGCACTGCATGCATAAATTTGCTTTTTTTCCCCATTTGTATTGTGCCATAATTTTCTTTATTCCAAAGATTTATTGCCAATGCAATAAAATTACATTGTGAACAGTAAGGAATGTGAATTTGCTGCATTCTTCCCCATTACTCTGTGAACTTTGAATTTATAAGCCAGACCGGAAAAATTGTGGCTTTGTATTTCCAATCATTCCCATCAAACCCTTAGCCACAGTTTTCACCACAAACTGTTGAATTAATATGACTAAGCCATTTGACCATGAAACAAGGACTTATTTTGATGGCACTGACATGTTCATTGACATAAATATTTACTTTTGAGAGAGAGACAAAGCATTTTGAGAAGATGAAAGGCTTCTGTAAGCAATCCAATTTGTGGCGCAGTTTGTACTAATTGTTTTGAGAAATGCACTGTGTTTTGCAAATGTAGTGGATGATTCAAGAAATGAGTCAAAGCAACTGAGAAAAACTACCAGATTGGGAAAGAGTGACTGGAAAAAAAGCACTATGCTGCAGTCCGAGCAAGGTTTGGTTTGAAGGTGGAATTAAATATAGCGACGGCATATTTGATGTTGTTTCAATCGTCTCCTTATGTAGATTGACAATATCACGTGCCTACAGTGCCCATCATCCCCGGGAAAAAAAACTACAAGGCCTCAGATATACCCCCATTGAAATCAATGGTAAAAAGGCCGATGTACATACTGTATATTATGCAATCCAATAACTCCAGACGCAGTTAAAGAACCTTCACAAAACTTGGCATACTTGTTCACCATAAGGGTCTGGGGAACTGATTGGGTGCACAATATTGTGGGGTCAACGGTCAAGGTCACCAGGGGTCACTCTTCAAATACAGTGCATTGAAATCAATGTGTTTCAGTAGTGTTAGTACACAGTGCAAACTAGGCACTGTCCAAAGAAAATAGGTAGTAGGCTATATCTGAAAGTTTGTATAATCTCATCTAAAGGGGATGATCTTTTTGTCTTGTGGGTTGTTAAATTTCCCTTGATGGCACAGGCCAGACGCGAGGCTGCGCACTGTTTTTCTCAGTTGCTTTGGTGCATTTCTCTGATCAGAATGAAACTTCTCAAAACTAATAGTTCAAACTCCACAACATTTAATCACATGTACACATCATACTAGCAATTTCGCATTCCTCATAACAAATATCCAATGCATTTGTACAGCAAGCAATTGCTTTCATACAATTCTCTACGTTTTTCTAACATCAGTTGCTTATGTCGTGGCAGTCAGAATCAACTATACAGTTCTCTGTTGAATGGTCATTCTCAAAAGTTTAGCATTATTTCATTGCTTCAGTCATTGCATGCAAAATCACATTGTCATACAATTTATGACATGTAATTCTGAATTTTGAGCGCAGTATGACAATGTATTATGCAATCTGGCAACAAACTAGAGCGGAAACAGCATAGCAAAAATATACAGAAAGTAGAAATCATATATCAACACCTGAAAATTCTCACTTGGAGTATTGTTTAACGTCTGTACTATTGAAATTGATACAAAGCAGTTTTACTGCAGCTTTGCATTTTTCCTGAAAAATAGGGTACTGTGTATGCATGGATGGTCATGTAACAGATCTCAATCCAGGGCAGTTGCTAGGAATTCTGGGCCCCCTGACAGAATATCAGTGTGGGCCCCAGCTTTTCATTGCCATTTTTTTACGACAATGTATCATGATGTTATTCTTTACTTTTCTGTTTCTCCGTGTTCTTTGCAGTGCCTAATGCAATACACCCAATTTTTCCTTTTTTTACGATTAACCACTCAACAAATAGAGTATCATGATGTAAATTATTAATTGTTAGTTGTTTTATTCACATTCACTCACTCGCTCACCATCAAAACCATCTTCAGACTGCTGGTGGTGAGGGTCTGTCGCTGGGTCAGGTTCAGACTGAAGTGACCACAGCTGATTCTGGAGTAGCAGTGCGTAAAGGTTTAATTGTTCCATTTCATATTACTTTTGTAAACATTTAAAGTTATGTTGTATGGAACAAGTGATGAAGAACTAACCTACTGAGTCTTGGAATAAACAAAATCTAAATGAGCTTCTCAATACCATAACTCTAAGCACTCAGCTTCACTTTGCTATTGTTAAGAGGAGGGCAAGTTCTGTAAAATTACCCCCTGCGTGAACAAGACTTATGTCAACAGGCTAAAGTAGCAGTTTAGTATTAGTAAACACTTATGTAAGAAGGTGAAAGCAATGTCAGCCTTGTCAAGTGATTATTCTTGGTGTGCAACCACGTGATTAAATAGCACGCGCCGCCTTGTTGGATGATATGCAAATCAAAAATGGCATCTCGTGCGAACAATAACAGTGATACATCTCCAAATTTTTCGAAATATTGTGACTCTCCGGAGTCCTCTGCCAAGTCAAGATACAGAGAAAAGGTTGAAATTTGTGGTTTTGACCCATATTATGTTAAAGCCATCTGATTATATGGAGGATTTGGCAACATTACCAGTGATTGAATACCCCGATATCGTAAACTATCGCGTAATTCAAACCTCGCGGGCAACCAACGCACAAATGAAGGCTTATAAGAGTCTAGATGCGTATAACTTTTTTGTGTCTGGCTGGGTTGGTATTCTTCTCACTAATACGAAGTGAAAGAGATCAGGGTGCCGATTCATGCTCGGGTAAACCATTCTAAAAGAACCCGAGAAACACCGCTCAAGCCGTGGTTTGTGAGCGATAAGAATGGCGATGTGATCCTCGCACATTGTGATTGCATGGCTGGATTAAGTGAGGCTTGTTCCCACATTGGAGCTTTGCTCTTTGCGACTGAAGCTGGATATAGAATCGGGAACTCAAGAACATGTACTGAAATAAAGAGCAAGTGGCTGCCAGCGCACGTAAACAAAGTGCCGTATTTGCCAGTAAGCGACATTGATTTCAACGAGATGGGATTCTGAAGAAACTCGTCTTTATCACGAGTAGCATTATTGCTGCAATTAAAAACCGCACACAATGTAGGCATTGTTTTCTTTGAAAAGGAAGCGCAAATCTAAAGAAAATCACGAAGCGTTGCAGGAGCTCAATGGTGAAGCACAGCTATCTTGGTTGTTGTTATCATCCATCATGGCGGACTTCCTGTTTGGAAATTATGCGTGCCGTCACGTGCACACCAACGAATTTAAGTTACACCTAAGGTTACCACACTGACTGCATGTAATTCCCTAGCCAAACCAAGCCTTGTTATGACTTGAAAATCACAACAAAGAAAACCAGCAACGACAACTTAAACAAATTTATTCTTCACTGATTAAAAAAAAACTTCTACAAATAATCCACTGTTTAATCTTATAATAACACTCTAATGCCACTATGTAACTCTGTTGCCAAAACAAAAACTCTGCCTACTGACCAAAATCACAGCACTTATAGAGACTAGCAACATTCTGGAAAGATCTACAGGACTCCTGGGTAATCCCACCCTCTCCAGGCAGGAAGATGCCAGAAGCTTCTAGAAAGCACAAGTCTATGGCAAGCCGTTTTAACATTTAATAGCTAGACTGGATATGTGTCGCAGATATCCACGATTCAATTCTTCCTAGTCAAGAAGAGCATTTCAGATATCTACAACGTCATTCTTCCTATCCACAATTGTCATTTAAGATATCTACTACGTCATTCTTCCTAGGACAAATGACGTCACTTTTTCCATTCATGTGAATGGGGATTCTCATTACAGATATCTACATTTCAGTTGCAGATATCCGCAATGTGAATTACGGATATCTGCCACTGAATTACGACTAGTTGTAACTCCAGTTCGAGATACTACAATTACATTTTGACTAGTCAAAATTCCAGTTCAAGATATCTTTAATTGCCCCACATTCAAGATATCTACATTGTCCTTTATAGATATCTTTAATCAAGCTTTGCCTACTCAGAGTGACATTGTAGATATCTTTAACTGGATGTATGTCTAGTCAAAATTAATTAGTAGATATCTCAAACTGGAATTTGGGATACACATAATTTAATTGTAGATATCTACTATTAAGTTACAGATATCTCGGAGAGAAATTTGATTAGAGATATCTCAAATTGGAGATATCGTTCACTTCCATTCTGCCTAGTCGAAATGTAATTAAAGATATCTTGAATTAGAGTTTTGACAAGGCGAAATGACGTTGTAGATATCTGTATGCCAGAAAGTTACGGCAAGCGGGGGTGGCGCCGCGTGTTGATTCAAAGCTCCATTCAAACGCAGAGCAAGCAGAGGCCGAAGTTGTTTTTGAGCGTGTTTTACAGATATCTCTAACTGCAGTTTTCACTAGTTAAAATGACGTTAAAGATATCATGAATGAAAATTCTGACTAGTCACAATGTAATTACGACGAGTCAAAATGACGTTGTTGATATCTGCAATGTTAATCCCGGATAGTCAAACTTCGCTATTAAATGTTAAAACGGCTTGCCATACAAGTCTATTTCTTCACAAAGAAGTGGTGTTGCATCAGATCATGTTTTTCTACAGTCATACAACCAGAGGGTGCCAAATGACACCAAAATAAACAAATCGCTGACCAGTCATAATGGGCATTTAAATAGTGTCTAACAAATCTCCATTTACAAATGATATACAGTGCTGTACAGAAAATACTCATACATAACACCTCCCCTTTTTAAGAAAAGAAAGGTTTGCTAAAAGCTTTCTTTTGTTAAAATTAACACAGCTTTATAATCAGTATAATCTTGAACTTTGCACAAAAAGTATCATTGATCATTATAACAATCATATACATAACAACCAGTGCAATTTTCACAATCAAATAGAGAAGTAAAATTTACATGCGTGAAAGTGTTATTCCAGAAGCACCATCTTTTCCCCTAATGTGAGAAATATCCAAATCATACTCCTGCAAAAGCAAACTCCATCTCAGTAATGTTTGAGTCTTGTTTTTGATCTTTTGCAAGAATGTGAGGGGATTGTGATCACTGAAGACCTTGATGGAAGTAGTTGAACAAGTCAGACTTCAAAATGTTGTAAAGCCAAAACAAGTGCCAAACATTCTTTTTCAATTGTTGAATAGTTTTTCTGATGTTTATCAAACTTTTTGGAAAAGTAACAAACAGGATGATCTACTCCATCAGTGTCTTCTTGCAGTAAAACTGCACCTGCACCAATATCACTGGCATGAACAGCCAACTTAAACTCCTTTTTGAAATTAGGAGATGAGAGAACTGATGCATTTTTGAGGATAGCTTTCAGTTGGTCAAATGAATTTTGACATTTTTCATCCCAAACGAATTTTGCATTTTTCTTCAGTAAATTTGTCAAAGGTTCAGAAATGATAGAGAAATTTTTACAGAATTTTCTGTAGTAGCCAGCCATCCCTAGAAATCTCATTAGTTGTGTTTTACTTGTAGGCTCAGGAAATTCAGCGATAACTTTTACTTTTGCATCAATTGGTTTGACTTGACCCTGTCCTACAATATGACCTAAGTAAACAACTGTAGCTTTACAAAAGTCACTTTTAACAAGGTTGATAGTCAGCTTGGCATCACTCACTCTCTGAAAGAAGTTTCTGATGTAGGTGAGGTGCTCTTGGAAGCTGTCGCTGGTGATGATAATGTCATCAATATAGGCCTCACATCCTGGTAGTCCAGCAATCACTCTGTTTACCAGACGTTGGAAGGTGGCCGGAGAATTTTTCATTCCAAAGGGCAGTCACAATCTTCTTCAGAATTTTCCAGTTCAATCGTATTTACCACATTGACTGGCTTTTGCTGAGTGTCTCTGTCAATGTATTCTTTCAGCATGTTGATGTGACACATTTGTTTTTGTTTCCTCCTTCCTGGGGTTAAAATTACGTAATTTAGATCACTGACCTTTTTGAGGACAGTGTAAGGGCCGAAATATTGGGCTCTTAGAGGGTTTCCAGGAACTGGCAAAAGTGGCAGGACTTTGTTACCTACTTTAAAACTTCTGTCTTGGGAATGAAGGTCATATCTGGCTTTCATTTTGCCCTGAGCCTCTTTGAGATTAGATTTAGCAAAGTCACAAGCCTTAGAGAGACGATTACGGAAGTCCGAGACATACTGAAGCAAATTCATTGGGACATCATCTTCGGCCAGCAACTTTTCCTTCAGAATCTTCAGAGGTCCACGGACTGTATGCCCAAAAACAAGCTGAAAAGGACTGAACCTAAGAGACTCCTGAACAGCTTCATGGGCAGCAAACAGAAGATGGACACCTTCATCCCAGTCTTTCTCTGTGTCAAGGCAGTAGGTCCTTATCATGTTCTTCAGGGTTTGATGGAACCTCTCCAAAGCACCTTGACTCTCAGGATGGTAAGCTGATGACCTGTATTGTTTAATACCAAGCTCATGCATAACTTGTTGAAATATGCCAGACATGAAATTTGACCCTTGATCAGACTGAATAGACTTAGGAAGACCAACAAAGCAGAAAAACTTGGTAAGAGCATTGATGATAGTCTTCGCCTTGATATTACAAAGTGGAATTGCCTCAGGAAACCGGGTGGAAGCACACATGATAGTCAGTAGGTACTCACAACCAGATCTAGTCTTCAGCAATGGTCCAACACAGTCAATGATGATCCGACTGAAAGGTTCTTCAAAAGCGGGAATGAGCTGAAGTCGAGCCTTTGGAATATTCTGGTTCAGCTTCCCAACCTTTTCACAAGTATGACAGGATTTGCAGTACTCCTGTACATCAGACCTCATGGAAGGCCAGAAGAAATGGTTCCTGACACGTTGAAGGGTCTTCTTGATGCCCAAATGACCTGACATAGGATTGTCATGGGCCAGACTAAGAATTTCTTGATGATAAGACTTTGGAAGAACAATTTGATGGGTGATCATCCACTCTTCATCTGCAGAAACATCAGGTGGACGCCACTTTCTCATAAGCACACCATTTTTGTAGTAAAAACAGACAGGAACTTGAGTAGCCTCTTGTTCACTTGCAGCCTGTGGTAGAAGATGCGCTAGATCACGAGCTTGTTGTTGCACCTGAATAAGTTGTTTCCGAGACAGAATGTCATTAGAATGACCTGACAAGGACAGGTCTGAAGATTTCCCAGACATCTCAGGACTGGAAGGTTCCTGATGAAAAGACTGCCCAATGAAGGTGTCAGCCAGGTTGAATCTAGGTCAGCATCATCTTGAATAGCCTTTTTGGCCATAGAACGAGTAACTGCACATGAAGGATAGAGGTCTGGAATTTCCTCCTCTATAGAGTCAGATTCTTGATCAATCAAAGGAATGTCAGTTACAACAGGGTAGGGCACAACCTTATCCCCAGCAAGATCATTACCAAGAAGCAAATGAACACCTTTGAAAGGAAGAGAAGACCTAACGCCAACAGTAACAGGCCCAGAGACCAAGTCTGATTTGAGATGAACATTATGGAGAGGAACACTTGTAAAACCACATTCTACTCCTTGAATAAGGACATTAGCCTGAGTAGACGTTTTGTCCGAAATCGGCAGAATATCTGCAAGAATAAGAGATTGGGAAAACCCAGTATCCCTTAGAATTCGAACAGGAGCAGATGAGGAAAAATCATGTGAAAGTGAGACAAAACCATCGGTGATGAATGGCTCAAAACCTTCCATAACGGAATCAGACACAGAAGGTAGAAGATCAGACGAACTGACCTTTGATACAAGAGATTCTCTCTTAGTGAAAGCAGTTGGCTTGGTTTCTTCTCGTTGTTGTTTTTTCTTGAGAGCATAACACTCAGAAATAAGGTGACCTTGCTTTTTGCAGTATTGGCAAGACACAGAAGGTAAAGAATCAGAGGATTGCTTCTCACTGGAAGGTTTCCTCTCATAATTGGCATTAGAATCATTAGAAGTGTTATTAGAAGAAGTCTTGGACTGAGACTTGCCTTGAAATTTAGAAAAAGTGGATTTTTGGACAAAAGAAGACTTACGAGTCAGTGCATAAATATCAGCCAGGGTAGAAACATCTTGCAAAGTAATGGCTTGTTTCTCCTCAAGGAAAGTCTTAATATCAGGCTGGATACACCTTTTGAATTCCTCAACCAGAATAAGTTGCCTCATTCTGTCAAAATCTTTCTCAACTTTGATGGAATTACACCACTGATCAAACAACTGTTCCTTCAACCTGCCAAATTCAACATGAGTTTGACTGGCTTCCTTGTGAGAATTCCTAAATTTTTGCCTGTAAGCCTCGGGGACCAATTCATAACCCTTCAGAATGGCAGATTTGACAAAATCATAATCAGAACACTGTTGGACAGATAACTGGTTATAGATTTTCCTAGCTTTACCAGTAAGAACACTTTGTAACATCATTGTCCAATGCTCTTTTGGCCATTTCAAATTTTCAGAATTTTTTTCAAAATGGGTAAAGTATTGATCTACATCATTTTCTAGGAAGGGATGAACAAGTCTGATGTGTTTAACCCTATCAAAATGATCAGAAAGTGCTAAAGATTTTGTAACAGTACCTGCTTCTATTTTCTTCATTTCCAATTCGTACTACAAGTGCATCCTTCTTTCTTCCAGTTCTCTCTACAACCTTCTTTCTTCCAGTTCTTTCAGGCATAGCTGAAATTCAAGTCTTTGCAGCTCTGTTGCAGGCACTTCCACATCTTAAATCAATTCTGCTGCTTCTTCCCCAAAGATATCTTCATTGATGAAATGTTGCACCAAAATGTTGAATATTTCTTGTTTCTTCATTGATGATTTCACATCAGATAATTCAAGGGTTGAGGCTATTTGCAGCAAGTCATTCTTCTTTGCCAGCACAATTGATTCCTTGGTTGGAGTTTTAAAAAAATTTTCAACATCAAAAGTCATGATTGCTGGTTTTTCAAATTGTCATTAGATTTAAAATAATAATTCAGCTTTAATCTTTGGTGAATCCAATCCTTGATCCAATGAATGGTTTATCTCTGTAGAACCTCCAATTTGTTATTACTTGAAAATCACAACAAAGAAAACCAGCAATGACAACTTAAACAAATTTATTCTTCACTGATTAAAAAAAAACTTCTACAAATAATCCACTGTTTAATCTTATAATAACACTCTAATGCCACTATGTGACTCTGTTGCCAAAACAAAAACTCTGCCTACTGACCAAAATCACAGCATTTATATAGACTAGCAACATTCTAGAAAGATCTACAGGATTCCTGGGTAATCCCACCCCCTCCAGGCAGGAAGATGCCAGAAGCTTCCAGAAAGCACAAGTCTATTTCTTCACAAAGAAGTGGTATTGCATCAGATCATGTTTTTCTACAGTCATACCACCAGAGGGTGCCAAATGATAACCAAAATAAACAAATCGCTGACCAGTCATAATGGGCATTTAAATAGTGTCTAACAAATCTCCATTTACAAATGATATTGATATACAGTGCTGTACACAAAATACTCATACATAACAGCCTGTACAGTCACTTAAAGCTAGAGAGAGCTAAGTCTGCAGTAACCACTCATAAGAATGGAGGAGCGTGTCCTGCTGCTACCGGATTTTCTGACGGCATATTATAATGGCTGGCGAATGATAACCTTATGATCTTTTCTGTGGATGATACCGTAAATAACGGCGTAATGTCATTCTTGTCCTGCGATTATTTACTCAGCTGACCGCATGTTTTATTAACGTAACGTTAGCAGCTGAATAGCCAGCCTGAACAGCTAACATAGCAAGCCAGTTAAATACTCTCTCCTTTCTTTGAAAATAATTTTGTAATGTTCTGGACCCCTGCTTTGTTCCTGCTGTCTTCGCTCTTCTTTTATGGTGTCCAGATTTGTGTGCGTGTGTGCGTTTTTTTGTGTTTTTTTTTTTGGACATCATATTCGCAAGGGCGGTACTCCCTGTCTGCTGCCTTAGTTCGCGACCTCACCAGCAAAAACGCACAGACAATTTTCCAAGACAAGCACGAAGCATGGACCGAACCATTTTTTAAGAAGGGGGTTACTGAAATGTATTTCATCAATATTGTATGCCTGGCTTTGTTTAAACACTGATGTATTCGTATGAATATTAGGTAAATTTATTCAGAATAATTTTGTCATGGTGGCCACTGTGGGTTTTGTGGGCCCCAATGGGCTGTGGGCCCGTAGAATCGTCATCACCTTTCCCCCCTATACGATGGCACTGATTGGGGGCGAAGCAGAAGGACGGGGTCCAAGAAGATTTGCGACGGGGGCAAAGAGGAACGGCGGAGGCACAGCAGATTTATTACGGGGGCAAAGTAGATGATTACGGGGGCAAAGAGGATTATCAGGGGCAAAGCGAGTTAGGTGGGGGTGAAAAAAAATTCAGTAGCGACAAAAAGCAACAAGAAAGTTAATAGTTGAAGTTTCAAAAGAAAAATTAAAGTTGATGTTGATTGAGACAGCGCCGTCGTATAGGGGGGAAAGGTGATGACGATTCTAAGGGCCCACAGCCCATTAGGGCCCACAAAACCCACAGTGGCCACCATGACAAAATTATTCTGAATAAATTAACCTAATATTCATACGAATACATCAGTGTTTAAACAAAGCCATCAAGGCATACAATATTGATGAAATACATTTCTTAAAAAATGGTTCAGTCCATGCTTCATGCTGGTCTTGGAAAATTGTCTGTGCGTTTTTGCTGGCGAAGTTGTGAACTAAGGCAGCAGACAGGCAGTACCGCCCTTGCGAATATGATGTCCAAAAAATAAAACCAAAAAAAACAAAAAACCGCACACACGCACACAAATCTGGACACCATAAAAGAATAGCGAAGACAGCAGGAACAAAGCAGGGGACATTACAGATTATTTTCAAAGAAAGGTGAGAGTATTTAACTGGCTTGCTATGTTAGCTGTTCAGGCTCGCTATTCAGCTGCTAACGTTATATTAATATAACATGCGGTCAGCTGAGTAAATAATCGCAGGACAAAAATGACATTACACCATTATGTACGGTATCATCCACAGAAAGGATCGGTAAGGTTATCATTCGCCAGCCATTATAATATGCCGTCAGAAAATCCGGTAGCAGCAGGACACGCTCCTCCATTCTTATGAGTGGTTCCTGCAAACTTAGCTGTAAGTGACTGTACAGGCTGTTATGTATGAGTATTTTGTGTACAGCACTGTATATCAATATCATTTGTAAATGGAGATTTGTTAGACACTATTTAAATGCCCATTATGACTGGTCAGCGATTTGTTTATTTTGGTTATCATTTGGCACCCTCTGGTGGTATGACTGTAGAAAAACATGATCTGATGCAATACCACTTCTTTGTGAAGAAATAGACTAGTGCTTTCTAGAAGCTTCTGGCATCTTCCTGCCCAGAGGGGGCAGAATTACCCAGGAATCCTGTAGATCTTTCTAGAATGTTGCTAGTCTATATAAATGCTGTGATTTTGGTCAGTAGGCAGAGTTTTTGTTTTGGCAACAGAGTTACATAGTGGCATTAGAGTGTTATTATAAGATTAAACAGTGGATTATATGTAGAAGTTTTTTTTTAATCAGTGAAGAATAAATTTGTTTAAGTTGTCATTGCTGGTTTTTTTTGTTGTGATTTTCATGTCATAACAAATTGGAGGTTCTACTGAGATAAACCATTCATTGGATCAAGGATTGGATTCACCAAAGATTAAAGCTGAATTATTATTTTAAATCTTGTGACTATTTGAAAAACCAGCAATCATGACTTTTGATGTTGAAAATTTTTTAAAAAACTCCAACCCAGGAATCAATTGTGCTGGCAAAGAAGAATGACTTGCTGCAAATAGCCTCAACCCTTGAATTATCTGATGTGAAATCATCAATGAAGAAACAAGAAATATTCAACATTTTGGTGCAGCATTTCATCAATGAAGATATCCTTGGGGAAGAAGCAGCAGAATTGATTAAAGATGCGGAAGTGCCTGCAGCAGAGCTGCAAAGACTTGAATTTCAGCTACACCTGAAAGAACTGGAAGAAAGAAGGAAGGAGAGAGAACTGGAAGAAAAAAGGTTGGAGAAGGAGAGAGAACTGGAATAAAGAAGGATGCACTTGCAGTACGAATTGGAAATGAAGAAAATAGAAGCAGGTACTGTTACAAAATCTTTAGCACTTTCTGATCATTTTGATAGGGTTAAACACATCAGACTGTTCCTCCCTTCCTAGAAAATGATGTAGACCAATACTTTACCCATTTTGAAAAAATTGCTGAAAATTTGAAATGGCCAAAAGAGCATTGGACAATGATGTTACAAAGTGCTCTTACTGGTAAAGCTAGGAAAATCTATAACCAGTTATCTGTCCAACAGTGTTCTGATCATGATTTTGTCAAATCTGCCATTCTGAAGGGTTATGAATTGGTCCCCGAGGCTTACAGGCAGAAATTCAGGAATTCTCACAAGGAAGCCAGTCAAACTCATGTTGAATTTGGCAGGTTGAAGGAACAGTTGTTTGACCAGTGGTGTAATTCCATGAAAGTTGAGAAAGATTTTGACAGAATGAGGCAACTTATTCTGGTTGAGGAATTCAAAAGGTGTATCCGGCCTGATATTAAGACTTTCCTTGAGGAGAAACAAGTCATTACTTTGCAAGATGTTTCCACCCTGGCTGATATTTATGCATTGACTCATAAGTCTTCTTTTGTCCAAAAATCCACTTTTTCTAAATTTCAAGGCAAGTCTCCGTCCAAGACTTCTTCTAATAACACTTCTAATGATTCTAATGCCAATTATGAGAGGAAACCTTCCAGTGAGAAGCAATCCTCTGATTCTTTACCTTCTGTGTCTTGCCAATACTGCAAAAAGCAAGGTCACCTTATTTCTGAGTGTTATGCTCTCAAGAAAAAACAACAACGAGAAGAAACCAAGCCAACTGCTTTCACTAAGAGAGAATCTCTTGTATCAAAGGTCAGTTCGTCTGATCTTCTACCTTCTGTGTCTGATTCTGTTATGGAAGGTTTTGAGCCATTCATCACCGATGGTTTTATCTCACTTTCACATGATTTTTCCTCATCTGCTCCTGTTCGAATTCTAAGGGATACTGGGTCTTCCCAATCTCTTATTCTTGCAGATAATCTGCCTTTTTCAGACAAAACGTCTACTCAGGCTAATGTCCTTATTCAAGGAGTAGAATGTGGTTTTACAAGTGTTCCTCTCCATAATGTTCATCTCAAATCAGACTTGGTCTCTGGGCCTGTTACTGTTGGCGTTAGGTCTTCTCTTCCTTTCAAAGGTGTTCATTTGCTTCTTGGTAATGATCTTGCTGGGGATAAGGTTGTGCCCTACCCTGTTGTAACTGACATTCCTTTGATTGATCAAGAATCTGACTCTATAGAGGAGGAAATTCCAGACCTCCATCCTTCATGTGCAGTAACTCGTTCTATGGCCAAAAAGGCTATTCAAGATGATGCTGACCTGGACTTCAACCTGGCTGACACCTTCATTGGGCAGTCTTTTCATCAGGAACCTTCCAGTCCTGAGATGTCTGGGAAATCTTCAGACTTGTCCTTGTCAGGTCATTCTAATGACATTCTGTCTCGAAACAACTTATTCAGGTGCAACAACAAGCTCGTGATCTAGCGCATCTTCTACCACAGGCTGCAAGTGAACAAGAGGCTACTCAAGTTCCTGTCTGTTTTTACTACAAAAATGGTGTGCTTATGAGAAAGTGGCGTCCACCTGATGTTTCTGCAGATGAAGAGTGGATGATCACCCATCAAATTGTTCTTCCAAAGTCTTATCATCAAGAAATTCTTAGTCTGGCCCATGACAATCCTATGTCAGATCATTTGGGCATCAAGAAGACCCTTCAACGTGTCAGGAACCATTTCTTCTGGCCTTCCATGAGGTCTGATGTACAGGAGTACTGCAAATCCTGTCATACTTGTGAAAAGGTTGGGAAGCTGAACCAGAATATTCCAAAGGCTCGACTTTACGCCCATTCCTTTTTTTGAAGAACCTTTCAGTCGGATCATCATTGACTGTGTTGGACCATTGCTGAAGACTAGATCTGGTTGTGAGTACCTACTGACTATCATGTGTGCTTCCACCCGGTTTCCTGAGGCAATTCCACTTCGTAATATCAAGGCGAAGACTATCATCAATGCTCTTACCAAGTTTTTCTGCTTTGTTGGTCTTCCTAAGTCTATTCAGTCTGATCAAAGGTCAAATTTCATGTCTGGCATATTTCAACAAGTTATGCATGAGCTTGGTATTAAACAATACAGGTCATCAGCTTACCATCCTGAGAGTCAAGGTGCTTTGGAGAGGTTCCATCAAACCCTGAAGAACATGATAAGGACCTACTGCCTTGACACAGAGAAAGACTGGGATGAAGGTGTCCATCTTCTGTTTGCTGCCCATGAAGCTGTTCAGGAGTCTCTTAGGTTCAGTCCTTTTCAGTTTGTTTTTGGGCATACAGTCCGTGGACCTCTGAAGCTTCTGAAGGAAAAGTTGCTGGCCGAAGATGATGTCACAATGAATTTGCTTCAGTATGTCTCAGACTTCCGTAATCATCTTTCTAAGGCTTGTGACTTTGCTAAGTCTAATCTCAAAGAGGCTCAGGGCAAAATGAAAGCCAGATATGACCTTCATTCCCAAGATAGAAGCTTTAAAGTTGGTGACAAAGTCCTGGCCCTTTTGCCAGTTCCTGGAAACCCTCTAAGAGCCCGATATTCCAGCCCTTACACTGTCCTCAAAAAGGCCAGTGATCTAAATTACATAATTTTAACCCCAGGAAGGAGGAAACAAAAACAAATGTGTCACATCAGCATGCTGAAAGAATACATTGACAGAGACACTCAGCAAAAGCCAGTCAATGTGGTAAATACGATTGAACTGGAAAATTCTGAAGAAGATTGTGACTGCCCTTTGGAATGAAAAATTCTCCGGCCACCTTCCAACGTCTGGTAAACAGAGTGATTGCTGGACTACCAGGATGTGAGGCTTATATTGATGACATTATCATCACCAGCGACAGCTTCCAAGAGCACCTCACCTACATCAGAAACGTCTTTCAGAGAGTGAGTGATGCCAAGCTGACTATAAACCTTGTTAAAAGTGACTTTTGTAAAGCTACAGTTGTTTACTTAGGTCATATTGTAGGACAGGGTCAAGTCAAACCAATTGATGCATAAGTAAAAGTTATCACTGAATTTCCTGAGCCTACAAGTAAAACACAACTAATGAGATTTCTAGGGATGGCTGGCTACTACAGAAAATTCTGTAAAAATTTCTCTATCATTTCTGAACCTTTGACAAATTTACTGAAGAAAAATGCAAAATTTGTTTTGGATGAAAAATGTTAAAATTCATTTGACCAACTGAAAGCTATCCTCAAAAATGCACCAGCTCTCTCATCTCCTAATTTCAAAAAGGAGTTCAGGTTGGCTGTTGATGCCAGTGATATTGGCGCAGGCGCAGTTTTACTGCAAGAAGACACTGATGGAGTAGATCATCCTGTTTGTTACTTTTCCAAAAAGTTTGATAAACATCAGAAAAACTATTCAACAATTGAAAAAGAATGTTTGGCACTTGTTTTGGCTTTACAACATTTTGAAGTCTGACTTGTTCAACTACTTCCATCAAGGTCTTCAGTGATCACAATCCCCTCACATTCTTGCATAAGATCAAAAACAAGACTCAAACATTACTGAGATGGAGTTTGCTTTTGCAGGAGTATGATTTGGATATTTCTCACATTAGGGGAAATGATGGTGCATCTGGAATAACACTTTCACGCATGTAAATTTTACTTCTCTATTTGATTGTGAAAATTGCACTGGTTGTTATGTATATGATTGTTATAATGATCAATGATACTTTTTGCACAAAGTTCAAGATTATACTGATTATAAAGCTGTGTTAATTTTAACAAAAGAAAGCTTTTAGCAAACCTTTCTTTTCCTAAAGAGGGGAGGTGTTATATATGAGTATTTTGTGTACAGCACTGTATATCATTTGTAAATGGAGATTTGTTAGACACTATTTAAATGCCCATTATGACTGGTCAGCGATTTGTTTATTTTGGTGTCATTTGGCACCCTCCGGTGGTATGACTGTAGAAAAACATGATCTGATGCAACACCACTTCTTTGTGAAGAAATAGACTTGTATGGCAAGCCGTTTTAACATTTAATAGCGAAGTTTGACTATCCGGGATTAACATTGCAGATATCAACAACGTCATTTTGACTCGTCGTAATTACATTGTGACTAGTCAGAATTTTCATTCAAGATATCTTTAACGTCATTTTAACTAGTGAAGACTGCAGTTAGAGATATCTGTAAAACACGCTCAAAAACAACTTCGGCCTCTGCTTGCTCTGCGTTTGAATGGAGCTTTGAATCAACACGCCTGGGCCGCTTCCGCTTGCCGTGAACTTTCTGGCATACAGATATTCATAACGTTATTTCGCCTTTGTCAAAACTCTAATTCAAGATATCTTTAATTACATTTCGACTAGGCAGAATGGAAGTGAACGATATCTCCAATTTGAGATATCTCTAATCAAATTTCTCTCTGAGATATCTGTAACTTAATAGTAGATATCTACAATTAAATTATGTGTATCCCAAATTCCAGTTTGAGATATCTACTAATTAATTTTGACTAGACATACATCCAGTTAAAGATATCTACAATGTCACTCTGAGTAGGCAAAGCTTAATTTAAGATATCTATAAAGGACAATGTAGATATCTTGAATGTAGGGCAATTAAAGATATCTTGAACTGGAATTTTGACTAGTCAAAATGTAATTGTAGATATCTCAAACTGGAGTTACAACTAGTCGTAATTCAGTGGCAGATATCCGTAATTCACATTGCGGATATCTGCAACTGAAATGTAGATATCTGTAATGAGAATCCCCATTCACATGAATGGAAAAAGTGACGTCATTTGTCCTAGGAAGAATGACGTAGTAGATATCTTGAATGACAATTGTAGATAGGGAGAATGACGTTGTAGATATCTGAAATGCTCTTTTTGACTAGGAAGAATTGAATCGTGGATATCTGCGACACATATCCAGTCTAGCTATTAAATGTTAAAACAGCTTGCCATAGACTTGTGCTTTCTAGAAGCTTCTGGCATCTTCCTGCCTGGAGAGGGCGGGATTACCCAGGAATCCTGTAGATCTTTCCAGAATGTTGCTAGTCTCTATAAATGCTGTGATTTTGGTCAGTAGGCAGAGTTTTTGTTTTGGCAACAGAGTTACATAGTGGCATTAGAGTGTTATTATAAGATTAAACAGTGGATTATTTGTAGAAGTTTTTTTTTAATCAGTGAAGAATAAATTTGTTTAAGTTGTCGTTGCTGGTTTTCTTTGTTGCGATTTTCAAGTCATAACAAGGCTTGGTTTGGCTAGGGAATTACATGCAGTCAGTGTGGTAACCTTAGGTGTAACTTAAATGGTGTGCACGTGACGTCACGCATAATTTCCAAACAGGAAGTCCGCCATGATGGTTGATAACAACAACCAAGATAGCTACGCTTCGCCATTGAGCTCCCGCAACGCTTCGTGATTTTCTTTAGATTTGCGCTTCCTTTTAAAAGAAAACAATGCCTACTTTGTGTGCGGTTTTTAATTGCAGCAATAATGCTACTCGTGATAAAGACGAGTTTCTTCAGAATCCCATCTCGTTGAAATCAATGCCGCTTACTGGCAAATACGGCACTTTGTTTACGTGCGCTGGCAGCCACTTGCTTTTTATTTCAGTACATGTTCTTGAGTTCCCGATTCTATATCCAGCTTCAGTCGCAAAGAGCAAAGCTCCAATGTGGGAACAAGCCTCACTTAATCCAGCCATGCAATCACAATGTGCGAGGATCACATCGCCATTCTTATCGCTCACAAACCACGGCTTGAGCGGTGTTTCTCGAGTTCTTTTAGAATGGTTTACCCGAGCATGAATCGGCACCCTGATCTCTTTCACTTCAGATTAGTGAGAAGAATACCAACCCAGCCAGACACAAAAAAGTTATACGATCTAGACTCTTATAAGCCTTCATTTGTGCGTTGGTTGCCCGCGAGGTTTGAATTACGCGATAGTTTACAATATCGGGGTATTCAATCACTGGTAATGTTGCCAAATCCTCCATATAATCAGACGGCTTTAACATAATATGGGTCAAAACCACAAATTTCAACCTTTTCTCTGTATCTTGATTTGGCAGAGGACTCGGAGAGTCACAATATTCGAAAAAATTTGGAGATGTATCACTGTTATTGTTCGCACGAGATGCCATTTTTGATTTGTATATCATCCAACATGGCGGCGCGTGCTATTTAATCACATGGTTGCACACCAAGAATAATCGCTTGACAAGGCTGACATTGCTTTCACCTTCTTACATAAGTGTTTACTAATACTAAACTGCTACTTTAGCCTGTTGACATAAGTCTTGTTCACGCAGGGGGTAATTTTACAGAACTTGCCCTCCTCTTAACAATAGCAAAGTGAAGCTGAGTGCTTAGAGTTATGGTATTGAGAAGCTCATTTAGATTTTGTTTATTCCAAGACTCAGTAGGTTAGTTCTTCATCACTGGTTCCATACAACATAACTTTAAATGTTTACAAAAGTAATATGAAATGGAACAATTAAACCTTTATGCACTGCTACTCCAGAATCAGCTGTGGTCACTTCAGTCTGAACCTGACCCAGCGACAGACCCTCACCACCAGCAGTCTGAAGATGTTTTTGATGGTGAGCGAGTGAGTGAATGTGAATAAAACAACTAATAATTAATAATTTACATAATGATACTCTGACTATTTGTTGAGTGGTTAATCTTAAAAAAAAAGGAAAAATTGGGTGTATTGCATTAGGCACTGCCAAAAACACGGAGAAACAGAAAAATAAAGAATAACATCTTGATACATTGTCGTAAAAAAAATGGCAATGAAAAGCTGGGGCCCACACTGATATTCTGTCAGGGGGCCCAGAATTCCTAGCAACTGCCCTGCTTGAACCCGGGAATTGCCGCTTGCGGCTATATTCATAAACTTGTTTTTCTATTTTGTATCCAAATACTTATGATTAAATTTCTGAATACGACTTAACAACTGTCATTTATGTTTCAAACTCAGCGCCCGTTGGACAGAGAACAAGGAGGTCGATAAACGTCTTTAAACTGCTTATTAGTCTCGATCTGTTTCAGTCATTTTCCTTGATAAAAGATAGCTATACCTGAGAAGGGAGAGTCAAAGTAGGCTAATTGTCTTCATTAAGACAAGAGATAAAACACGTCAACTGAAGGCAAAAAAGTGCGCATTTCTTGCTTTGTAAGATGTGGCAAAAGTTAACGCGGAAAATCCACTGTAGGTTTTTTTTTCGTGAAGGGTTACCTATTAAGGCACGTGAATTAAACATTTGTATTGAATTTATGATTCACTCACCTTGCCATTTCATTAAAAGGGAAACTGTGTACTTCACTGCAAATGGATTTTTCGTATTGTTGGAAAACGTGTTAACTAAGAACAATGATTAAAATCGGGTCAATAATCTCATGTATGTTTTCCGCCCCCTCGGTTTTCCGTCCACCGACCGCAACTGTTATTTAACACTGATAGATTAACATGTCAAGAATGTTACTGTCCTCGACAGATTTATTTAGTTTTGCTGTCGTTTATATAACAAGAAAACATTTCTCTCGACAAGTACAGCGCTACAGATATCAATCACCCTGCCCGATTATAATTGCCTGTCTTTCATTAGATTGAGACAACCGCACCGATCATTTCCCCACAGCCTCAGATTCAATTCGTCATGAATAACCAGCACACGCGGGCTCGATTGGGACTCTGTGTTTCCATCACTGTTGGGCAGGTTTTTCAGTATCAATGAAGACCAGCGCAGACGGGGCGTGGATCGAAAACGAAAGTTTGCTATTCTGACAATAACAAGAAGGGGGGGAGCACATTTAGGGTCATTTATGTTCAGGCCCGGCGCTAGAACAGGGAATTGGGGGGGGCACAGACATGTCCCTTTATGACAAGAATTAGTCCTGGCAAGTTCTCAATCATTTTCCTTTATTGATGCGTTTTCCAACTATCATAATTAGCAACTGAAGACACGGTTTCTCTCCATATGTGATTTAACAGCAATGAAATCATGGGCTAAATTCAGTACAAAAAAAAAAAAAATTACTGATTAATAGGCCAGTGCTTTGCATTGATTGAACTGGTCTGCGTTCCAATGAAATATCGCCTTTCGCTCTTGGTATTGCGTGGGTTGATTAAAAAAAAAAAGTGGCCCTCAGCAGTTAAATAGGCTATAAAAAGCATGCGGCTCAAGCTATTTGCACAGGTATGCAATTTTGAATAACATTGAATGAAATAGGCTACAGCAAATACGTGTCCAGATGAATGATTATCGTCTTACCTAATCAGGGAGAACAAGCAGCACCTGCTAAGTGTGGAGTGCTCTCGGAGTGAACCTTTTGTTAATCATGAAAATGGCTGAGAACAGATCAGGACTAATAATTGTTTTAAACGGATGTTTTGTGCACTCCAATTATCAGGTCTGGTTCCGCCACTCTGCTGAATTTATCCTATGATTTCATTGCTGTTAGATCGCATATGGAGAGAAACCGTGGCTCTAATTTCTTGGTGCAGCGCAGGGTGGCGCAGTGTGGTGCAGCCCGCGCAGTGATAATTTTTTCCGGTGCAGCCCGCGCAGTGGTAATTTTGTGCGGTGCGCAGCCACTTCGGCAATTTGGTAGACGGACGCGCGCCGAGACGGGTGTGGCGGCGTAGTAGGGGGAGGTGTCACATATTCATCATGACGCAGTGACAATTTTGTGGATAAAGGTTCCGCCGACAGTGCGCAGAGAGCTTGCCAGCTCCAACCTGGTTTACTTTCTGTGCAGTGGTAATTTGGCTGACCGGCGCACAGTGCGCACACGTCACCGAAACCTCACAGGCAGGTCTCCAGAATGCCAGGCACATTTCAATGCAATAAATAATTACAGCAACCACTATTTAATGTAACTATCTGAATCAGGACAGAAATTATAGTATCTATATCGATTGTCCTGATGTCAGATCAAAGGCGGTTGGCACGCGTAATGGAAACTCAACCTGGCTTAATCAACGCAACTGAATCTGTGATGCAAACTAACGACTTCACATCTTTCTCAGCCAACCACAAACTGCTTCGGTATCAGGCAGTGCGTGTAAATAATTCTTGCGTTCTATGCTCAGTAAAGCCGCTTGCACTGTCATGGTTCTGGAGGCTGGCGTTTGCTTGGGAGCTTTCTCTGTTGCTCTCGTCTGGGACAATATCGTTTTGCCCACAATCGGATTCTTTGGCCAGCTGGCATCAATTGTGGGCGGCGCCCGGACTCTATTTAAGCCCAAGTTCCGCCTCGCCACCTTTGCTAGAGTGTCAGTGTTTCGATTGCACTATAGCCCATAAGTTCTCTAGCTAGAAAGTTGGTGAGGAATTTGTTGCAAAGAGGAAAGTGTTAGTTAGTAAGGGAATCTTTCTCTCTCTTTTCCTCTGTCTGTGCACCGTCTGGGTGCTTAATCTTTTTATCTCGGTTTCTGAGATTTTTCCTTTATTTCGTTCAGTCTAGCTCGCGTTGCTTCCTTATTTTTACTCGGACTAGATTTATGCCCTTTGGAAGCGCCAGCCTCTCTCTCTCATTTTGTCTGTGTTCGTCATTTTGCTGTACTTCCTTTCGTTACGGCCCCGGCATTTGGCGTCTCGAAATACCAGCCATCACATGCACACTGGACGCGAAACAAATTTTTCGCACGACTGATTACATTCAAAGTCAATGCAAAGACGCGAATACGCGGGTGTATTTGCGTCTTTGCATTGCGTGTATTCGCGTCTCTGCATTGACTTTGAATGTAATCTGTCATGCAAAAAATTTGCGTCGCGTCCAGTGTGCAAGCGGTTTAATACTACTATTATTGTCACTTAGGTTTTATTGTTTTTAGTGGGGGAAAGGAATACAGCCTGATTGCTTTGATCTCGTATGGAGCTAAGATCACATGTTGAAAATAAATGTGTAACGTGTCTTGCATTGTTGTCCATGCATGTTAATCCCAAAATTTTAAGCAGCAACAGAGTGTAATAATAGGAACACGCTATCCATCATTTCTCTTCCCAATGATGCAGGCAGAAGAAATAAATGAGCAACCGTCGTATTTCATTCCAACTTCATAAGTTTGAATGATCTGACGTAGTTTTGTTTTGAAATTCCATTCAAGTTCGCTAGTGGTAATAATTCGCGAATGCCCTAGCTAGCCAGCTAACTCATAGTCGCCTTCTCTCCTCCCTCTTTGCCACTTGCGCCAGCAGGAGGGACAGAGGAGTACTTGCGCCGGGCACGAAATTGCAAAATACGCCTGGATACACCCCCTTGGCGCAGCACTCCCCCCATTTGCCGCGCCTGTGCCTGGTCAACGAATTTAGAGCCCCATGTTTTCAATTGCCAATTACGATAATTGGAAAACGCGTCAATAAAGGAAGATCATTGGGAACTTGCCAGGACTAATTCTTGTATTAAAGGGCCGTGGCTGTCAGCGGTAAACTGCAGCCCTGGCAGGGAAGAGTGCAGTCCTGATGACATGGTCCCCATAACGAGACATATGTGCGCATTTGTGTTTTTTCCCACATGGACAAAGGCGTTTACGATAATGCCACAACACAAATTCCATTTCTTAATGTGCTTAATTTTGGCACATTGGCCAACCTTTCCTCCTGCCTCTTACGCACTTCCTCCAGCTACTTTTATGTTTGAAAGGCATAAATACTTCGTTTGTAGCATGCAAGATTAAACCATAGACTGTCCTTGGATTAAACGATCAAACCGTGACATCGTCACGTGGGTGGTCTATGGAATGTTGTACATTACCCAGAGACACTTACTGTCTCAATGACGATATCAGCAGCAGAATAAAATTATCATTGTTTATTATGCATTTTCCAAAAAGAAATCTAAATTATTTCATAACGACTTATGTTCAATTAAAATGATGAATAATGTGCCATGATGACATCAACTTGCCAGCACCATGACTGAGAAATGAATGCAGTTTCAGTGGTATGAATACCCAGTGACAGCACTAACGTTGTATAACTAGATGGAAATTGTGATTAGTATGAGTACACAGTACAGAGGAAAAAATGCTTCTTAAACGTAATTTTTTTTTTTTTTCTTCGTGGGGTGGGGGAGTGAAATGTTGGAGAATTAACGTAAATTTAACATCAGACTCGTAATAGTAGTGGAGGTGGTGAAGTGAGGTTTTCTTTGAGAACAAGGTAGCTGATATAATAAAGTTAACGATACAAAATAATAAAGAAGAGAGCCATCGTTTGCTGTGATACATTGCTATTATTGATTTTGGGAGCTTTTTTCTTTTTTTTTTTCAACTTCTGTCCAGTAAGCTAATACATGATCTCTTGTTTGAGTGTTTTAGGATTTGAGATTCTGTTGATCATTACCTGTTAATATTATTTTGCTGCTCAGCTAATTTTGGATTGATTTTTAAGGGAGAGGGAGTCTGGAGGACCAAATAGAAGATTGAAAACAGAACGTGTTGGCCAAATAGCTTTCTATGCTTAATTTTCTGAAATGTTTGGCCTAAGTAGGGAAACATACAGAATACTAAAAATATTAAACTGTACTGTATTTCTTGTCTGAAAGACTGCAAAGAACATGATCTAACTTTATGCTAATTCCTCTCACATCTGTAACTGATGCCACTTGCCATACTTTCTTAAACATCAGCAGCAAAAGCTGTTGATGATCACAACTACTTAGGTTATGGAACTTAAGTTGTGAATCAAAGACCACACCTCATCTCTCAGCACAATTTCCCATCCAAGCCTATATAGATGTGTCTAACCCTTTCTCCTGTCTTTTTCTCCCCCCCCTCTTTTCAGCTGAAGAGCTGCAGGCGATTCAATAAGAGCCAGAGAACTCCCTGCAATGAGACCGACAACACTCACCCTACACCCTGAGTCTTAACTCCCTAAGCTGTGCAAGCCTTTCCCTGTTCCTTACTTTTAATAAACTGGACAATAAGCTTCCAAATCGTGTGGTCTTTGGTTGTGAAAAAGCGCAAGTGCGGTGTTTGAATATGATCACCTCTCAATTTTGTTGTAATTTTTAATGTTTGTTAGATTTCTCCTGCTGAATTGAGCCTACAATTTTTTTTTTCTCTTCTCCACGTCACTGGAGAAACTGTTCATTTGTACTCAACCTCCCAGTGATTGGAGCATCCCATCCCAAACCATTTTTTTTTTTTGCTAGCACAGCAGACTGCCAACCTTGATGTCTTCTACTATTCCCTGGATTACTTCATTATGGTAAGTGGACTGCACTTATAGTGCTTTTTAGCACCCAGCAGTACCCAAAGCGCTTTACAATGGCCTCTTATTTACCCATTCACACACCGATGGCGGCAGCTGCCATGCAAGGTGCTTGCCATGACCCATTAGGATTAAGGGTCCAGTGTCTTGCCCAAGGGCACCGACCCTTGGGTGATTAAATGACCCACTCTACTAACTGAGCCACAGCCGCACTATTATACTCCGATACACTACACTTGGATGCACTTGGATATGCCAGCTTGCCGCTTCTTACATTGCAGCGAGCCCAGAGCAAGGGGTGTGTGGGTGGCATCTGTAGGCTTGTGGCTTAATTAAATGTCTTACACAAGAGCCCTTCTGTTCTTTTATCCTCAGGTGTGGTGAACTGGGAAAGGCACTCTGAGGCCTTCACACGGGCTTACAGGGTGCCGTATCATCTCACGCTTTGCCAACAGTGCTGGATACCCTTCAAGGACATGGAAGGCTAACAGGGGACGGGGACGGAAAGTCGTGACTTTTTATTCTGAGGACGCCATGGCCAGATACTGCAGCCTGGACTGTTTTTATGATGCCGGACGCAGTTTCCATCCAGATTTGGAGATGGAGTTGAAGTGTGTGCGTGTGTGTGTGTGTGTGTGTGCCTGTGTCTGTGTCCGTGTACTTTCTAAATGTATTAATAAAGATTTAACTTTGCCGCAGATGGAGTGTCTTTCTTACAAATATGTACGTTTAGTTTAGAGCTACTGTTAGAATAAAGGAGTAAGCCCCGAGAAGCAGTGGGTTACAGTGATTTTATTACGGCGGAGGGGCGTTCTAAGGCACGACACGCAGCGGAGTGCCTTTGTGCCCCTCCGCCGTCATAAAATCACTGTAACTCACTGCTTCAAGGGGCTTATTGCTTTTATAAAATGGTTACCCTACATATAGCCCATTAAATAAACACACAAGAAAAAACATCAACAATTTATTGGTAATAATGCAACAATAAAATTGAGAACTATTCGTTCTTCCACCAAACAAGATAGAGTGGACAGAATGGTTGGCAAGCAACACAGACGCTAAGATTGCTTTTGCATCTAGCGCCATTATCATGTGACATCAGGCTATTTGGGCTCTTTAATGTAGTTATGCTATGAAAGCAGGCTATTTGGAATGTCTCCTTCGGTCTCCCGAAGGCCCTGTTAAATAATGAGGGCCCGAGCACCGACCAGTGCCAGGGCTCGGAATGGGTCCTGGCACCGACGGTGCAAGGAACCTATTGTTTTTGAAGGGATTATTATTATTATTATTATTCTTCTTCTTCTTCTTTGTTATTAGGGCCCGAGCACCGAATGGTGCGAGGACCCTATTGGAATTGTAATGTTTATTAGGGCCCGAGCACCGACCGGTGCCAGGGCCCGGAACGGGTCCTGGCACCGAAGGTGCGAGGAACCTATTGTTTTTGAAGGGATTTTTATTCTTCTTCTTCTTCTTCTTCTTCTTAGTTATTAGGGCCGGAGCACCGACCGGTGCCAGGGCCCGGAACGGGTCCTGGCACCGAAGGTGCGAGGAACCTATTGTTTTTGATGGGATTTTTATTATTATTCTTCTTCTTCTTCTTCTTAGTTATTATTATTAGGGCCCGAGCACCGAATGGTGCAAGGACCCTATTGTAATTGTAATGTTTATTATTAGGGCCCGAGCACCGAATGGTGCAAGGACCCTCTTGTAATTGGAATGTTTATTATTAGGGCCCGAGCACGAAGGTGCGAGGAACCTATTGTTTTTGATGGGATTTTTATTATTATTCTTCTTCTTCTTATTATTATTAGGGCCCGAGCACCGACCGGTGCAAGGAACCTATTGTTTTTGAAGGGATTTTTATTATTCTTCTTCTTCCGCTTCTTCTTATTCTTCTTCTTCTCGGCTATTATTATTATTATTTTTATTCTGCTGCGAGAACGCGTTTTTGAGGGCCTTGCCATGCACGAAAACTCACAAAAATTTGCAGAGATGTCAGTCGTGGTGAAAATTTCAAAGTTTTGTTATTTTTGTGCTTGGACATGCCCCGGTGGCTCTATAGCGCCACCAAACACGCGGCCAATTTGGAACGCAATTGCTCAGATTCTCACGAAATTCGATATGGCCATAGTAGTCATTATGAAGTTTCTTGTCAATTTTTTTGAAATTTTTTTGCTTCACAGGAAGTGAGCTATGAGCCATTTCCTGCGTTTTTTCAGATTTTACAAACACATTTTTGAGGGTCTTATCATACTAGAAAACTCACCAAACTTGGCTTATAGGTTGAAAACATAAATCTCTTCGATTTGATGTCTCATTTGGCAGTGGGTGTGACATGGTGGCTCTATAGCGCCCCCTAATAGATAATTGCATTTTTGAGGGCCTCAGCATGCTCGAAAACTCACGAAATTTTGCAAACTTATAAAGCCTGTCATACGTTTTACTATGATGTAGGGTTTACAGATGGGCATGGCAAAATCGCATTATAGCGCCACCTAGAAAATTTCAATGAAGCAGCCCTCGCAGCATGTTTAGCCTACATGTACAAAATTCGGTGTCCATGTAGATTATGCCAAGCCCTAAAAAAAAGTTCCTTGGTGCCATGACCTAGACTCAACAGGAAGTCCGCCATTTTTAATTGAAATTGCAACTTTTTTGATTTTTTTTAGCCATTCACAGGCGTCATGGTTTTTTTGGATTCTTAACAAACTCCTCCTAGACATTTTATCCAATCAACTTAAAATTTGGCGTATGTAATCTAAAGACCTTGCCGATGTTAAATTGCGAAGCAATTTGATACACCAATTGGAACTAAATTTTTTGGATTCATCTAACGATGTATCCGGGCGTTATGGCGAATTTGGATGTTCCGCCATGAAACAGGAAGTTGGTTTTACTCCCACATAATATGTGAGATTTGCCTGAAACTTTACAAGCTTGATAAAATTGTCCTCCCAAGTATAAATATATGCTGATATTAGATCGGGATTGGCCAGGTGGCTCCACAGCGCCCACCAGCCACGCGGCCATGTTAAGATAAAAGTGCTTGAATGTTCATGAAATTTGGTGTGATCATTGAATTTGTCATGCAGGGGGTTATGGAAAGCTTTTTTTGCATTTATCCAAATTTTTTTTGGCCAAACAAAAGGAACGTTGAGCTTATGGTTTTCAAGCCTAAATTTCCTGCATTTTTCCAAATTTTCACGAAATTTTGCATATGAACACACATGGGTTTGAAGGCCTTAGAATACTCGAAAAAATTGCTAAAAAAAACGTTGCAGAAATTATAAAACTTCTTTTTTGGTTTAATTTCATATATATCAATTAAATTATGGTTTTTTGGTAAATGTGGCACAATGGCTCTTTATAGTGCCCCCTAACATTTTTTTCTTTTAGAAAACAATTGTTCATGAAATTTGGTGTGATCATTGAATTTGTCATCCAGGGTTATGGTAATTTTTTGAAGTTTTTTTGGCTTTTGACTTTTTGAAGGGGTCTCAACATGATTGCCCTTTTGAGGGTCTCAACATGATTGAAAATTTACAAAAATCAACACACTTGTTGAGCCCGGTATTTTTACGATTACTTTTTTGGAATAGGTTTTGCACACAGGCATGTCAAAATGTTATCATAGCCCTCCAGAAAATTTCAACAAAACAGTTCTCATAGTTCAGTTCACCTACATGAACAAAATTTGGTGGAGATATGAAACGTGCCAAGACTTGTAAAAAAATAATATAGTGCCATGACCCGAACCCAACAGGAAGTGCATTATTTTGAATTAAAATTTCAACTTTTTTTCATGAACAGGTGTCATACTTTAAGGTGCTCCAACTATTGATTTCAGGAGTGGTGTTTGCACTCCACTCAGTGAAACACATTGTACACAGTATAGCAGTGTCCAATGGCTGTGAACGGAAACCTGAACCTGTCAACATCTCGGCACCACAAAATTTGGTGGAGATATAACGTGCCGAGGGGGACGAGGGCCCTTTTTTTCAACGCTGCTTGCAGCTTTAATTATTTTTTATTCTGCAACTGTGAACGGAAAGAAACGTTTTTGAGGGGCTTTGCCATCGTTTGCTTTGCCATGAAAACTCACAAAATTGGCATATACGTCAGGCGTGCTGAAAATTACAAACTATTCATATTTGTGAGCTTGGGCGTGCCCCGGTGGCTCTATAGCGCCACCAAACACGTGGCCATTTTGGAACGCACTTGCTCTGATTCTCACGAAATTTGGTGGGGCCATACTAGTCATAATGAATTTTTTTGTAAATTTTTTTGAAATTTTTTGGCCTCACAGGAAGTGAGCTATGAGCCATTTCCTGCGTTTTTCCAGATTTTACAAATACATTTTTGAGGGCTTTATCATACTCGAAAATTCGCCAAACTTTGCTCAGAGGTTTAAAATATGAAGCTCTTCGAATTGATATCCCATTTGGCACTGGATATGACATTATGGCTCTAAAGCGCCCCCTAATACATAATTGCATTTTTGAGGGCCTCAGCATCCACGAAAACTCACGAAATTTTGCACACGTATTAATCTGGTTGGAATTTGTACTATGATATAGGGTTTACAGATGGGCGTGGCAAAATGGCATTATAGCGCCCCCTAGAAAATTTCAATGAAGCAGCCCTCGCAGCGTGTTTAACCTACATGTACAAAATTCGGTGTGCGTGTAGAATATGGTAAGCCCTAAAAAAAAGTCTCTTGGTGCCATGACCTAGACTAAACAGGAAGTCCTCCATTTTTAATTCAATTTGCAACTTTTTTTGATTTTTCACCATTCACAGGCGTCGTACTTTAACGAACTCCTCCTAGAGATTTTATCTGATCAACTTAAAATTTGGCGCATGAGATCTAAAGACCTTGCCGATGTTAAATTGCGAAGCTTTTTTGGATTCATCGAACGATGTATCCGTGGCGTTGCGGCGAATTTCGATGTTTTGCCATGAAACAGGAAGTTGGTTTTACTCCCAGAAAAAATCTAAGATTTGCCTGAAGCTTTACCAGCTTGATGAAAGTGTCCTCCCAAGTATAAATATATGCTGATATTAGATCGGGAGTGGCCAGGTGGCTCCACAGCGCCCACTAGCCACGGCCATGTAAAGATAAAAGTGGTTGAATGTTCATGAAATTTGGTGTGATCATTGAATTTGTCATGCAGGGTTATGGAAATTTTTTTGAAATTTTTTGGCCAAACAGGAAGTGAGCTATGAGCCATTTCCTGCGTTTATCCAAATTTTACGAACACGTTTGAGGGCTTTAGAATACTCCAAAACGTGGAAAACATAGCAGCAATTATAATTGTCTTATGGTCTTCAATTTGATGCACCAATTGGCACTTAATGGTGGACAATGGCTCTATAGCGCCCCCACTCATTTTTTTTTAAACCAATTGCCCTTTTGATTGTCTAAACATGCTTGAATACTCACGAAATTTTGCACACGTATTAAGCCCGTCATTCCTTTCACAAGGATATTGGGATCACGCATGGGTGTGGCAAAATAGCATTAAAGTGCCTCCTAGAAAATTTTAACGAAGCAGCCCTCGGGGTTCTTTTCACGTACATGTACGAAATTCGGGGGACATGTGGATTATGCCAAAACCTAAAAAAAATTCTCTTGGTGCCGTGACCTAGACTCTACAGGAAGTCCGCCATTTTAAATTGAAATTGCAACTTTTTTGGATTTTTCGCCATTCACAGGCGTCGTAGCAGCTTTAATTAGGGCCTTTAAGTAGGGCAGCTTTAATTAGGGCCTGAGCACCGACCGGTGCCAGGGCCCGGAACGGGTCCTGGCACCGAAGGTGCGAGGAACCTATTGTTTTTGATGGGATTTTTATTCTTCTTCTTCTTCTTCTTCTTATTATTATTATTTTTATTCTGCTGCGAGAATGCGTTTTTGAGGGCTTTGCCATGCACGAAAACTAACAAAAATTTGCAGAGACGTCAGTTGTGGTGAAAATTACGAACTATTGTTATTTTTGTGCTTGGACCAGCCCCGGTGGCTCTATAGCGCCACCAAACACATGCCATTTTGGGAATAATTGCTCGGATTCTCACTTAAATTCGATATGGCCATAGTAGTCATTATGAAATTTTTTGTCATTTTTTTGAAATTTTTTGCCTCACAGGAAGTGAGCTATGAGCCATTTCCTGCGTTTTTCCAGAATTTACGAAGACATTTTTGAGGGTCTTAGCATACTCGAAAACTCGCCAAAATTTGCTGGGAGGTTGAAAATACCAAGCTTTTCGATTTGAAATCCCAATTGTCACTGGGTTTGACATGGTGGCTCAATAGCGCCCCCTAATACATAATTGCATTTTTGAGGGCCTCAGCATGCTCGAAAACTCACGAAATTTCGCAAACTTATTGAGCCGGTGAGAGGTTATACTATGATATAGAGTTTCCGGATGGGCGTGGCAAAATGGCATTATAGCGCCCGCTAGAAAATTTCAATGAAGCAGCCCTCGCAGCCTGTTTAACGTACATGTACGAAATTCGGTGTCCATGTGGATTATGCCGAGTCCTAAAAAAAAGTCTCTTGGTGCCATGACCTAGAGTGAACAGGAAGTCCGCAATTTTTAATTGAAATTGCAACTTTTTTGGATTTTTCGCCATTCACAGGCGTCGTACTTTAACGAACTCCTCCTAGAGATTTTATCCGATCAACTTAAAATTTGGCGTATGACATCTAAAGACCTTGCCGATGTTAAATAGCGAAGCTTTTTTGGATTCATCGAACGATGTATCCGTGGCGTTGCGGTAAATTTTGATGTTCGGCCATGAGACAGGAAGTTGGTTTTACTCCCACATACTATGTGAGATTTGCCTGAAACTTTATGAGCTTGATGAAAGTGTCCTCCCAAGTATAACTATATGCTGATATTAGATCAGGAGTGGCCTGGTGGCTCCACAGCGCCCACAAGCCACGGCCATGAAAAGATAAAAGTGCTTCAATGTTCATGAAATTTGGTGTGATCATTGAATTTGTCATGTAGGGTTATGGTAATTTTTTTGAAATTTTTTGGCCAAACAGGAAGTGAGCAATGAGCCATTTCCTGTGTTTTTCCAAATTTTATGAAAACACGTTTTAAGGCCATCGGATATTCCAAAACTTGCAAAACGTTGCACAAATTGTCAGTGTCTTATGATCTTCAATTTGATATGCCAATTGGCACTTAATGTGGCATAATGGCTCTGTGGCGCCCCCTAATAATTTTTTCAAAAGAATAACCCTTTTGAGGGTCTCAACATGCTTGAAAACTTACAAGAATCAACACACTTGTGGAAACTGATATTACAATTACTATAGTATAGGTTTACCACGCAGGAATGTCATAATGGCATCGTAGTGCCTCTAGAAAATTTCAACAAAACAGTTCTCATGGTTCAGTTCACCTACATAAACAAACTTTGGTGGAGACATGAAACTTGTCAAGACTTGTAAAAAAATTATCAAGTGCAATGATGCGAACCCAACAGGAAGTCCATTATTGTTAATTAAAATTTCAATTTTTTTGCATGAACAGCCGTCATACTTTAACGTACTCCAACTATTGATTTCAGGAATGGTGTTTGCACTCCACTCAGGAAAACACATTGTACAGTCTAGCAGTGTCCAATGGATGTGAATGCACACCTGCGCCCGTCAACATCTCGCCACCACCCCCAAAGTGCACGAGGGGTGTGACGGCCCTTTCAACGCTGCTTGCAGATTTAATTATTATTTTTATTCTGCTGCGAGAACGTGTTTTTGAGGGCTTTGCCATGCACGAAAACTCACAAAAACTTGCAGAGACATCAGTCGTGGTGAAAATTACAAAGTTTTGTTATTTTTGTGCTTGGACATGCCCCGGTGGCTCTATAGCGCCACCTAACACCCGGCCATTTTGGAACGCAATTGCTTGGATTCTCACGAAATTCCATTTGGCCATAGTAGTCATTATGAAGTTTTTTATCAATTTTTTTGAAATTTTTTTGCTCAACAGGAAGTGAGCTATGAGCCATTTCCTGCGTTTTTTCAGAATTTACGTAGACATTTTTGAGGGTCTTAGCATACTCGAAAACTCGCCAAACTTTGCTGAGAGGTTGAAAATATCAAGCTTTTCGATTGGATATCCCGATTGTCACTGGCTTTGACATGGTGGCACAACAGCGCCCCCTAATACATAATTGCATTTTTCAGGGCCTCAGCATGCTTGAAAACTCACGAAATTTTGCAATCTTATTGAGCCGGTGAGATGTTATACTATGATATAGGGTTTCCAGATGGGCGTGGCAAAATGGCAATATAGCGCCCCCTAGAAAATTTCAATGAAGCAGCCCTTGCAGCCTGTTTAACGTACATGTATGAAATTCGGTGCCCATGTGGATTATGCCGAGACCTAAAAAAAAGTCACTTGGTGCCATGACCTAGACTGAACAGGAAGTCCACCATTTTTAATTCAAATCACAACTTTTTTTGATTTTTCACTATTCACAGGCGTCGTACTTTAACAAACTCCTCCTAGAGATTTTATCTGATCAAATTAAAATTTGGCTTATGACATCTAAAGACCTTGCCGATGTTAAATTGCGAAGCTTTTTCGGATTCATCGAACAATGTATCCGTGGTGTCGCGGCCAATTTCGATGTTCCGCCATGAAACAGGAAGTTGGTTTTACTCACATATACTTTTTGAGATTTGCCCGAAACTTCACAGGCTTGATAACAGTCTCCTTGAAAGTATAAATATATGCTGATATTAGATTGGGAGTGGTCAGGTGGCTCCACAGCGCCCTCTAGACATGGCCATGTTAAGATAAAAGTGCTTGAATGTTCATGAAATTTGGTGTGATTATTGCATTTGTGATGACAGGTTATGCTTATTTTTTTGAAATTTTTGGGCCAAACAGGAAGTGAGCTATGAGCCATTTCCTGCGTTTTTCCAAATTTTACGAACACACGTTTAAAGGCCTTAGAATACTGGAAAACTTGCAAAACGTTGCAAAAAGTATAATTGTCTTATCGTTATCAATTTGATATATCAATTGGCAGTAAATTTGTCATAATGGCTCTACAGCGCTCCCAATCAGATTTTTAAAAGAATTTTTGTTTTGAGGGTCTCAGTATGCTTGAAAACTCACAAAATTTTGTACACATATAAAGCTAATCATGCGTATTATTATGATAAAAAAACTAACAGTAAGGCGTGGCAAAATGGCATTATAGCGCCCCCTGGAATATTTCAATGAAGCAGCCCTCGCAGCTCGGTATATCTACATGTATGAAATTCGGTGGACATGTGATTTATGCTGAGACCTAAAAAAAAAGTCTCTTGGTGCCATGACCTAGACTCAACAGGAAGTCCGCCATTTTTAATTGAAATTTCTACTTTTCAAAATTTTTCGTCAGTCACAGGTGTGGTACTTTAACGAACTCCTCCTAGAGATTTTATCCGATCAACTTAAAATTTGGTGTATGACATCTAAAGACCTTGCCGATGTTAAATTGCGAAGCTTTTTTGGATTCATCTAACGATGTCTCCGTGGCGTTGCGGCGAATTTGGATGTTCCGCCATGAAACAGGAAGTTGGTTTTACTCCCACATATACTATTCAAAAAAAGTAGGGGATATTGGATTTACAAGTACCATGAAATGCAGATCATGAGGTCAGGAAGGAAACAAATGACATAAAAACATTAAGGAAACATTTGTCAATTTATTCGAAACCCTGTGTACAGTCAGTAAAGGACAGATTCTCCAGAATAAGGGTCGACACAAACACAGGGTCACACAGCAAATTTACCACCATTGTGAAACAGAGTCAGTAGCGGTAAAACCCCTCGGTTGGCTAGACAAGCTCGATTCGGGCGTGGCATACTCCTAATGAGACGTCCCAGGTCATTTTGGGGAACGTTATTCCATTCCTGTTGCAATGCTGCAGCAAGTTCTTGGACATTGGCAGGAGGTTGTTGACGTTGGCGTAGCCGCTGTCCAAGCATGTCCCAGACATGCTCGATGGGGGAAAAGGTCCGGACTGAGTGCTGGCCATGGTAATGTGGTGATATTCTGCTGCTGGAGGTAATCTGTAACGATCCTGGCCCTATGACATCTGGCATTGTCATCTTGGAAAATGAAACGGGCGGCCATAACGACGTGCAAACGGCACAACATGGGGTGCCAAGATGTTGTCCCGTAGTACTGCCCTGTGACACGTCCAGCAACAACATGCAAGTCTGTTCTGCGGCAGCAGTGATGCCTCCCCACACCATTACAGATCCACCCCCACACAGATCATGTCTAATGACGTTAACGTCATGGAAACGTTCGTTACGTCGGCGCCAAATCCTCCTGCGTCTGTCAAGGAAGTCCACAGTGAACCTCGACTCATCTGAGAACATTACGTTGTTCCATCGGCGATTATCCCAGCGTTGATGATGGCGACACCATTGGAGTCTGGCCCTAATGTGACGATCCCTCAAACAGGGAATGACACGAGGATGCGGGCGTGTAAGTGAAATCTGTGCAGACGATTCCTGATGGTCTAGCCACTCACTACCAAGCCAGTATCCCTTTGAAGTTGAGACCTTATCTGATTTGCTGTTACCATACGATTTCTCAAGACAATAGTGCGGATGAATCTGTCCTGAGCCTGAGTTGTTGCCCTTGGTCGACCCGGATCGTGGTCTATCCTGAACAGACCCTGTAGCACGATGTCTGGACCATAATCTGCTGATGACAGACTGGGAAACATTCATTGCCCTCGCCACAACGACCTGTCTTGTGCCAACCTGTAGCATGCCAAGGGCACGTAACCTCTCCTCCTGTGTTAGACGGCGCATGGTCTCTGTTTAATTAACGACTTCAACCACTGATAATCTGATGCTTTCTCTTCAAAATCTTCCTTTACAGTGGCTCTAACCTTCCAATTCAGAGTCATGCAACTTTGTGGCACAACCCCCTTGATCATCAATAGCATCCCGTGCAGATCGTGAGAGTGTCATTGATGTGTTTGGGTGATGAATTGCTTTGGAAATGCTTCCTCAGTAAGGAACTATACAACATGGTTTCGTATCCCTTTGTATATGTGAAAATTTTGATCTCAAAATAAAATATCCCCTACTTTTTTTGAATAGTATACTTTGTGAGATTTGTCTGAAACTTAAAAAGCTTGATAAAAGTGTCCTCCCAAGTATAAATATATGCTGATATTAGATCGGGATTGGCCAGGTGGCTCCACAGCGCCCACTAGCCACGTCCATGTAAAGATAAAAGTGCTTGAATGTTCCTGAAATTTGGTGTGATCATTGAATTAGTCATGCAGGGTTATGGAAATTTTTTTGAAATTTTTTGGCCAAACAGGAAGTAAGCTATGAGCCATTTCCTGCGTTTATCCAAATTTTACGAACACGTTTGAGGGCCTTAGAATACTCCAAAACTTGGAAAACGTTGCAGAAATTATAACTATCTTATGGTCTTCAATTTGATACACCAATTGGAACTTAATATGGGACAATGGCTCTATAGCGCCCCCAATCATTTTTTTTAAAACAATTGCCCTTTTTATTGTCTAAACATGCTTGAATACTCACAAAATTTTGCATACGTATTAAGCCGGTCATTTCTTTAACAAGGATATTGGGAACACGCATGTAGCGGCAATTTTGGAACGCACTTGCTCGGATTCTCACAAAATTTGGAGGAGCCATAGTAGTCATAATGAAGGGTTTTTTCAATTTTTTTTTAAATTTTTCTCCGCACAGGAAGTGAGCTGTGAGCCATTTCCTGCATTTTTCCAGATTTTATAAACACATTTTTTTGGGCCTTAGCATTCGTGAAAACTCGCCAAACTTGAATCTCTTCGATTTGATCTTTCATTTGGCACTGGGTGTGACATGGTGGCTCTATAGCGCCCCCTAATAGATAATTGCATTTTTGAGGGCCTCAGCATGCTCAAAAACTCACGAAATTTTGCAAACTTATAAAGCCGGTCATACGTTTTACTATGATATAGGGTTTACAGATGGGCATGGCAAAATCGCATTATAGCGCCACCTAGAAAATTTCAATGAAGCAGCCCTCGCAGCGTGTTTAATTTACATGTACAAAATTCGGTGTCCATGTCGATGATGCCAAGCCCTAAAAAAAGTCACTTGGTGCGATGACCTAGACTGAACAGGAAGTCCGCTATGTTTAATTGAAATTGCCACTTTTTTTGATTTTTCGCCATTCACGGGCGTCGCACTTTAACGAACTCCTCCTAGAGATTTCATCCGATCAACTTTAAATTTGGCGTATGACATCTAAAGAGCATGCTGATGTTAAATTGCGAAGCTTTTTTGGATTCATCTAACGATGTATCCGTGGCGTTGCGGCGAATTTGGATGTTCCGCCATGAAACAGGAAGTTGGTTTTACTCCCACATACTATGTGAGATTTGCCTGAATCTTTACAAGCTTGATAAAATTGTCCTCCCAAGTATAAATATACGCTGATATTTGATCGGGATTGGCCAGGTGGCTCCACAGCGCCCACTAGCCACGGCCATGTTAAGATAAAAGTGCTTGAATGTTCATGAAATTTGGTGTGATCATTGAATTTGTCATGCAGGGTTATGGAAACTTTTTTGAAATTTTTTGGCCAAACAGGAAGTGAGCTATGAGCCATTTCCTGCGTTTATTCAAATTTTACGAACACATATTTGAGGGCCTTTGAATACTCCAAAACTTGGAAAACATTGCAGAAATTAAAACTCTTATGGTTTTCAATTTGATACACCAATTGGAACTAAATGTGGGACAATGGCTCTCTAGCGCCCCCAATCATTTTTTTAAAACAATTGCCCTTTTTATTGTCTAAACATGCTTGAATACTCACAAAATTTTGCAGACGTATTAAGCCGGTCATTTCTTTAACAAGGATATTGGGAACACGCATGGGTGTGGCAAAATAGCATTAAAGCGTCCCCTAGAAAATTTCAATGAAGTAGCCCTCGCAGCCCGTTTAACCTACATGGACGAAATTCGGTGTGCATGTGGATTATGCCGAGACCTAAAAAAAAGTCTCTTGGTGCCATGAACTAGACTCAACAGGAAGTCCGCCATTTTTATTTGAAATTGCAGCTTTTTTTGATTTTTTGCCATTTACAGGCATCGTACTTTAACGAACTCCTCTTAGAGGTTTTATCCAATCAACTTCAAATTTGGCATATGACATCTAAAGACCTTGCCAATGTTAAATTGCGAAGCTTTTCTGGATTCATCGAAAGATGTATCCGTGGCGTCGCGGCGAATTTCGATGTTCCGCCATGTAAGAGGAAGTTGGTTTTACTCCCACATACTTTGTAAGATTTGCCCTAAACTTTAAAAGCTTGATAACAGTCTCCTCCCAAGTATAATTAGATGCTACTTTTAGATCGGGAGTGGCCAGGTGACTCCACAGCGCCCTCTAGCACTGGCCATTTTAAGATAAAAGTGCTTGAATGTTCATGAAATTTGGTGTGATCATTGAATTTGTCATCCAGGGTTATGGTAATTTTTTTGAAGTTTTTTGGCCAAACAGGAAGTGAGCTATAAGCCATTTCCTGCGTTTTTCCAAATTTTACGAAAACACTTTTGAAGGCCTTAGAATACTCGAAAAATTGCAAAACGTTGCAGAAATTATAATTGTCTTATCGTGGCTAACTTCATATATCAATTTACAGTAAATGTGGCACAATGGCTCTATAGTGCCCCCTAATTTTTTTCAAAAGAATTGCCCTTTTGAGGGTCTCAACATGATTGAAAATTTACAAAAATCAACACACTTGTTGAGCCCGGTATTACGATTACTTTGGTATAGGTTTTGCACACAGGCATGTCAAAATGTTATCATAGCGCCCTCCAGAAAATTTCAACAAAACAGTTCTCATGGTTCAGTTCACCTACGTGAACAAAATTTGGTGGAGATATGAAACGTGCCAAGACTTGTAAAAAAATAATATAGTGCCATGACCCGAACCCAACAGGAAGTGCATTATTTTGAATTAAAATTTCAACTTTTTTTTCATGAACAGGTGTCATACTTTAAGGTGCTCCAACTATTGATTTCAGGAGTGGTGTTTGCACTCCACTCAGTGAAACACATTGTACACAGTATAGCAGTGTCCAATGGCTGTGAACGGAAACCTGAACCTGTCAACATCTCGGCACCACCCCAACGTGCACGAGGGGTGCGAGGGCCCTTTCAACACTGCTTGCAGCTTTAATTAGGGCCCGAGCACCGAATGGTGCGAGGACCCTATTGTAATTGTAATGTTTATTATTATTATTATTTTTATTATTATTATTTTTAACCGAAATGAATTGCATTTTTGAGGGCTTTATCATGGTGAAAAACTCATGAAAATTGCCAGGCACCTCAGGCCTGGCGAAAATTTTAGTTTTGTGCTGGCAACGTATATGTACCTGCCCCAGTGGCTCTACAGCGCCACCAAATAGCGGCAATTTTGGAACGCACTTGCTCGGATTCTCACGAAATTTGGTGGGGCCATAGAAGTCATAATGAAGGGTTTTGTCAATTTTTTTGAAATTTTTTTCACCTCACAGGAAGTGAGCTGTGAGCCATTTCCTGCATTTTTCCAGATTTTACAAGCACATTTTTGAGGGCCTTAGCATACTTGAAAACTCGCTAAACTTTGCAAAGAGGTTGAAAATATGAAGCTGTTCGATTTGATATCCCATTTGGCACTGGATGTGACATGGTGGCTCTACAGCGCCCCCTAATACATAATTGCATTTTTGAGGGCCTCAGCATGCTGAAAAGCTCACAAAATTTTGCACACTTATTAAGTTGGTTATAAGATTTATAAATGTAAAGGGTTTACAGATTTTCGTGGCAAAATGGCATTATAGCGCCCCCTGGGTCATTCTTCACTATTGGTGACTTTTCAGTGTCCTAACTTATGAAAAAAAAAATACATTTTTCATGTTTTTAGCACTATATGTGGTAAATGGTATGTTTAACCTTCAGGAACTTGTACTGATAGAGCTTGTGCACCTAAATAATAATAATAATTATGGATGGATTATTCAGACGTGGACCACGAGAGAGTTCCACCCTGTTAGGGACATATACACAGGTATTACAAAGTGTAAATAATGTTAATATTCAACAATACTTAGCTTTTCTTGCACCTTATGTGCCCCTCATTCCATTGTATAAGTTTTTTCTTTGAATAATGTTGAAAATTGAATTTTTGAGTCGAACATGTGTTCATTCTTTAAAACGGTCACATTTTTTGCACCCAATTTAAATGATAAATAATAACAGAAATTTGCACAAAATTACATATTTCTGCTGCTGATTCCTTTCAACTCTGCAGTTTAACATTAACATATGCATAACATTTAACATACTTGTTATGTTATTTGTGTAAAAAATGTGACTTACAGGGTGGAAAGGACCCTAACAGGGTGGAATGACCAGCAATAACTCAGTGAGTTTCAACAATAATTTTATTATTAACTGGCAGAACATTTAACTTCAATTGAAAATACAAAACATTCAACAATTTTTAAACATAAAAAATTACATTACAGTCCTAAACATAAGTGCCTCTACCGACAAACAAAAGTGGCCCTCACCAAACTTTCTTTACGGGCCAGAATTTAATTTGATTTCATTTAATCTTATTTTTAACTTTATTTAATTTTATATCATCTTTTTGTGTGCATGTGTGTGCATAAATATATATGTGTGTGTGTGTGTGTGTGTGTGTGTGTGTGTGTGTGCGTGCGTGCCTGAGAAGGTGTTTGTGGGTATGTGTGTGTGCTCTTCTCTTTGGATCTGCATCTTGCTTCGCTCTGTTGCGGTGCTGCATTTCAGCTGCAGTAAGTGGGGGAGCCATTTCCAAACAAATATATACAATTTAATCATACATTATCATGCAAATTGTATCAACAACATTTTATAATAATGATCAATTACTGTTTAAATATACTTAAGAGGGTGTGATCTGTTGATATTGGATCATAGCTGTTATGCGGTAGGACAGCGGTAAAACCGAGTAAATGCCTTGTACCTTAATATAATAATAAAGTTTTACCTTTTACACATATTGATAAATTAGATGAACCGTATAAGTTA
This sequence comes from Gymnothorax javanicus, assembly GCA_029692085.1. Taxonomy (NCBI): domain Eukaryota; kingdom Metazoa; phylum Chordata; class Actinopteri; order Anguilliformes; family Muraenidae; genus Gymnothorax; species Gymnothorax javanicus. The sequence continues at coordinate 42,686,959 of CM056203.1, forward strand.
CAACTAAATATTTATATATTAGTATTTATAAGCATTTCCCTACATTTTGCGATAGATTTTCCACCCTGTTAGGTGAATGTTCCACCCTGTAAGGTTTACATACCTAATAAATTTAGGTAAACTTTGTTCTTTACATACCAAGCTTCACAGGCTGGTCAGTTTCCATAGACAATTACTAATTGTATTGGTTTTGCAAGTGGGCGGGGCCAACTGCCTCGCTAGCGCCCTCTAAACTGCAGCCCCAAGGGCTTCCTGCACGTACACTGATGAAAGTTGCTGGACATATGTATCACACCCACGTCTACAAAAAAGTCTCTTGACACCATAGGCTAAAGTCAACAGGAAGTCGGCCATTTTTAATTGAACGGCCATTTTTGGTGATTTGCACGTTGCGTACTTTAACGAACTCCTCCTAGGGATTTTGTCCAATTCTCATGAAAATCGCTGTGTGTATTCTTGACCCCTTGAAGAGCAAAAGTTATTAAATTCATTTCGGTGGGAGTCATGGGATGGGCGTGGCAGGGCCCCCATTTTAATCGATTCGCCATGAAAATTCAAATGCTTATGACTTCAGTGTAAATTGTCCTACATGCACCAAACTTTATGCATATCATAAGAGTCCCGCCCTGAAGCCATTCACATGGTCATATTTAGCCATACTGACATCGCCCCCTCCTGGTGACAGGAAATTAGCAAAATTGTGCATGTGTCATACTTTTGCGAACTTCTCCCGCAGATTTCATCTGAATGTCACGAAAACGGGTGTGGACACTCTTGAGCCCTGTGACATGAAAACTTATTAAAATCTCTTGTTGTCAATTAACAGTGTGGGTGTGACGGGGTGGACATTTTGAGCATCTTTCCGTGACAGGCGACAGTGACAGGTCTGAAGAACATTTACATGCAATTCCTGCGACAGACCTCAGCAACTTTACCTCCAGTTGGCGAGCGCAGGGATTGGCGGTGGCTCGTTCTCGGCGGTGCATCAGTGTGCGAGGGCCCGTACAACGCCGCTTGCGGCTTTAATTATTATTATTATTATTATTATTATTATTTTTAACCAAAATGAATTACATTTTTGAGGGCTTTAACATGGTCAAAAACTCATGAAAATTGGCAGGCACCTCAGGCCTGGCGAAAATTTGAGTATTGTGCTGGCAACGTATATGTACCTGCCCCAGTGGCTCTATAGCGCCACCAAATAGCGGCAATTTTGGAACGCACTTGCCCGGATTTTCACGAAATTAGATGGGGCCAAAGAAGTCATAATGAAGGGTTTCTTAAATTTTTTTGAAATTTTTTCTCCTCACAGGAAGTGAGCTGTGAGCCATTTCCTGCATTTTTCCAGATTTTACAAACACATTTTTGAGGGCCTTAGCATACTTGAAAACTCACTAAACTTTGCGAAGAGGTTGAAATTATGAAGCTGTTCGATTTGATATCCCATTTGGCACTGGATGTGACATGGTGGCTCTATAGCGCCCCCTAATACATAATTGCATTTTTGAGGGCCTCACCATGCTCAAAAACTCACAAAATTTTGCACACTTATTAAGTTGGTCATCAGATTTATAAATGTAAAGGGTTTACAGATGTTCAAGGCAAAATGGCATTATAGCGCCCCCTAGAAAATTTCAATGAAGGAGCCCTCGCAGCCCGTTGAACATACATGTATGAAATTCAGTGTACATGTGGACTATGCCGAGACCTTAAAAAAAAGTCTCTTGGTGCCGTGATCTAAATTCAACAGGAAATCCGGCATTTTTAATTGAAATTGCAATTTTTTTAAATTTTTTGCCATGATTAGGTGTCGTACTTTAACGAACTCCTCCTAGAGATTTTATCCGATCAACTTGAAATTTGGCTTATGACATCTAAAGACCTTGTTGATGTTAAATTGCGAAGCTTTTTTGCATTCATCGAACAATGTATCCGTGGCGTTGCGGCGAATTTCGATGTTCCGTCATGAAACAGGAAGTTGGTTTTACTCCCACATAGTGTGTGAGATTTGCCCGAATCTTTACACACTTGATAATGGTCTCCTTCCAAGTACAAATATATGCTGATATTAGATCGGGATTGGCCAGGTGGCTCCACAGCGCCCACTAGCCACGGCCATGTAAAGATAAAAGTGCTTGAATGTTCCTGAAATTTGGTGTGATCATTGAATTTGTCATGCAGGGTTATGGAAATTTTTTTTAATTTTTTGGCCAAATAGGAAGTGAGCTATGAGCCATTTCCTGCGTTTATCCAAATTTTACGAACACGTTTGAGTGCCTTAGAATACTCCAAAACTTGGAAAATGTTGCAGAAATTATAACTATCTTATGGTCTTCAATTTGATACGCCAATTGGAACATAATGTGGGACAATGGCTCTATAGCGCCCCCAATTATTTTTTTAAAACAATTGCCCTTTTGATTGTCTAAACATGCTTGAATACTCACGAAATTTTGCGTACGTATTAAGCCGGTCAATTCTTTAACAAAGATATTGGGAACATGCATGGGTGTGGCAAAATAGCATTAAAGCGCCCCCTAGAAGATTTCAATGATGCAGCCCTCGCAGCCCGTTTAACCTACATGTACGAAATTCGAGTCCTTGTAGATTATGCAAAGCCCTAAAAAAAAGTCTCTTGGTGCCATGACCTAGACTGAACAGGAAGTCCGCCATTTTTAATTGAAAATGCAGCTTTTTTTGATTTTTTGCCATTAACAGGCGTCGTACTTTAACGAACTCCTCTTACAGGTTTTATCCAATCAACTTTAAATTTGGCATATGACATCTAAAGACCTTGCCAATGTTAAATTGCGAAGCTTTTTTGGATTCATAGAACGATGTATCCGTGGCGTCGCGGCGAATTACGATGTTCCGCCATGAAAGAGGAAGTTGGTTTTACTCCCACAATCTTTGTAAGATTTGCCCGAAACTTTACAAGCTTGATAACAGTCTCCTCCCAAGTATAATTAGATGCTACTTTTAGATTGGGAGAGGCCAGGTGGTTCCACAGCGCCCTCTAGCACTGGCCATTTTAAGATAAAAGTCCTTGAATGTTCATGTTTAATTATTAGGGCCCGAGCACCGACCGGGACTAGGGCCCGGAACGGGTCCTGGCACCGAAGGTGCGAGGAACCTATTGTTTTTGAAGGGATTTTTATTCTTCTTCTTCTTCTTCTTCTTCTTCTTAGTAATTATTATTATTATTATTTTTATTCTGCTGCGAGAACGCGTTTTTGAGGGCCTTGCCATGCACGAAAACTCACAAAAATTTGCCGAGACGTCAGTCGTGGTGAAAATTTCAAAGTTTTGTTATTTTTGTGCTTGGACATGCCCCGGTGGCTCAATAGCGCCACCAAACACGCGGCCATTTGGAACGCAATTGCTCGGATTCTCACGAAATTCTATATGGCCATAGTAGTCATTATGAAGTTTCTTGTCAATTTTTTGTCAACAGGAAGTGAGCTATGAGCCATTTCCTGCATTTTTTTCAGAATTTACGACAACATTTTTGAGGGTCTTAGCATACTCGAAAACTCGCCAAACTTTGCCGAGAGGTTGAAAATATCAAGCTTTTCGATTTGAAGTCCCAATTGTCACTGTGTTTGACATGGTGGCTCAATAGCGCCCCCTAATACACAATTGCATTTTTGAGGGCCTCAGCATGCTCGAAAACTCACGAAATTTCGCAAACTTATAAAGCCGGTCATAGTTTTACTATGTTATAGGGTTTACAGATGGGCGTGGCAAAATCGCATTATACCACCCCCGAGAATATTTTCATGAAGCAGCCCTCGGGGTCGTTTTCACCTACATGTACGAAATTCGTTGGACATGTGGATTTTGTCGAAACCTAAAAAAAAGTCTCTTGGTGCCATGACCTAGACTCAACAGGAAGTCTGCCATTTTTAATTGAAATTGCAACTTTTTTGAATTTTTCGCCATTCACAGGCGTCGTACTTTAACAAACTCTTCTGAGAGATTTTATCCGATCAACTTAAAATTTGGCACATGATATCTAAACACGTTGCCAATGTTAAATTGCGAAGCTTTTTCGGATTCATCGCACGATGTATCCGTGGCGTCGCAATGAATTTCGATGTTCCGCCATGAAAGAGGAAGTTGGTTTTACTCCCACATACTTTGTCAGATTTGCCCGAAACTTTACAAGCTTGATAAATGTTTCCTCTCAAGTATACTTTTATGTTGATCTTAGATCGGGAGTGGCCAGGTGGCTCCACAGTGCCCACTAGCCACGGCCATGTTAGGATAAAAGTGCATTAATGTTCATGAAATTTGGTGTGATCATTAGATTTGTCATTCACGTTAATGATAATTTTTTATAAATTTTTCTGCCAAACAGGAAGTGAGCTATGAGCCCTTTACTGTGTTTTTCCAAATTTTGCGAACACACGTTTTAAGGCCTATGGATATTCCAAAACTTGCGGAACGTTGCACAAATTGTCAGCGTCTTAATGTTCTTCAAATTGATATTCCAATTGGCAATTAATGTGGTACAATGGCTCTGTAGCGCCCCCTAATCATTTTTTCAAAAGAATTGCCCTTTTTAGGGTCTCAGCATCCTGGAAAACTTATAAGAATCAAAACACTTGTGGAGCCTGGTATTACAATTACTATGATATGGGTTTGGCTCGCAGGAATGTCAAAATGGCATTGTAGTGCCTCCAGAAAATTTCAGCTCAAAACAGTTCTCATGGTTCAGTTTACCTTCATGAACAAACATTGGTTGAGACATGAAACATGACAAGACTTGTAAAAAAATTATGAAGTGCCATGAAACGAACCCAACAGGAAGTCCATTATTCTGAATTCAGAACAGCCGTCATACTTTAGTGTACTCCACCTATTGATTTCAGGAATGGTGTTTGCACTCCACTCAGGAAAACAAATTGTACAGTCTAGCAGTGTCCAATGGATGTGAATGCACACCTGCAGCCGTCAACATCTCGCCACCACCCCCAAAGTGCACGAGGGGTGCGAGGGCCCTTTCAACGCTGCTTGAAGCTTTAATTATTAGGGCCCGAGCACCGACCGGTGCCAGGGCCCGGAACGGGTCCTGGCACAGAAGGTGCGAGGAACCTATTGTTTTTGAGTGGATTTTTATTATTCTTCTTCTTCTTCTTAGTTATTATTATTATTATTATTATTTTTATTCTGCTGCGAGAACGCGTTTTTGAGGGCCTTGCCATGCACGAAAACACACAAAAATTTGCCGAGACGTCAGTCGTGGTGAAAATTTCAAAGTTTTGTTATTTTTGTCCTTGGACATGCCCCGGTGGCTCTATAGCGCCACCAAACACGCGGCCATTTTGGAACGCAATTGCTCGGATTCTCACGAAATTCGATATGGCCATAGTAGTCATTATGACGTTTCTTGTCAATTTTTTTGGCATTTTTTTGCCACACAGGGAGTGAGCTATGAGCCATTTCCAGCGGTTTTTCAGATTTTGCAAACACATTTTTGAGGGACTTATCATACTCGAAAACTCGCCAAACTTGGCTCATAGGTTGAAAACATGAATCTCTTCGATTTGATGTCTCATTTGGAACTGAGTGTGACATGGTGGCTCTATAGCGCCCCCTAATAGATAATTGCATTTTTTAGGGCCTCAGCAAGCTCGAAAACTCACGAAATTTTGCAAACTTATAAAGCCAGTCATAATTTTACTATGAGATAGGGTTTACCAATGGGCATGGCAAAATTGCATTATAGCGCCACCTAAAAAATTTCAATGAAGCAGCCCTCGCAGCGTGTTTAACCTACATGTACAAAATTCGGTGTCCATGTAGATTATGCCAAGCCCTAAAAAAAAGTCTCTTGGTGCCATGACCTAGACTCAACAGGAAGTCCGCCATTTTTAATTGAAATTGCAACTTTTTTTGATTTTTCACCATTCACAGGCATCGTACTTTAACGAACTCCTCATAGAAATTTTATCCGATCAACTTAAAATTTGGCGTATGACTTCTAAAGACCTTGCCGATGTTAAATTGCAAAGCTTTTTTGGATTCATCGAACGATGTATCCGTGGCGTTGCGGCGAATTTCAATGTTCCGCCATGAAACAGGAAGTTGGTTTTACTCCCACATACTATGTGAGATTTGGCTGAAACTTTACAAGCTTGATAAAAGTGTCCTCCCAAGTATAAATATATGCTGATATTAGATCGGGATAGGCCAGGTGGCTCCACAGCGCCCACTAGCCACAGCCATGTAAAGATAAAAGTGCTTGAATGTTCATAAAATTTGGTGTGATCATTGAATTTCTCATGCAGAGTTATCGAAACTTTTTTGAAATTTTTTGGCCAAACAGGAAGTGAGCTATGAGCCATTTCCTGCGTTTATCCAAATTTTACGAACACATGTTTGAGGGCCTTAGAATACTCCAAAACTTGGAAAACGTTGCCGAAATTATAACTATCTTATGGTCTTCAATTTGATACACAAATTGGAACTTAATGTGGGACAATGGCTCTATCGCGCCCCCAATCATTTTTTTAAAACGATTGCCCTTTTGATTGTCTGAACACGCTTGAATACTCACAAAATTTTGCATAGGTATTAAGCTGGTCATTTCTTTAACAAGGATATTGGGACCCCGCATGCATGTGGCAAAATAGCATTAAAGCGCCACCTAGAAAATTTCAATGAAGCAGCCCTCGCAGCCCATTTAACCTACATGTACGAAATTCGGTGTGCATGTGGATTATGCCGAGACCTAAAAAAAAGTCTCTTGGTGCCATGAACTAAACTCAACAGGACGTTCTCCATTTTTAATTGAAATTGCAGCTTTTTTTTTAATTTTTGCCATTAACAGGCGTCGTACTTTAACGAACTCCTCTTAGGGGTTTTATCCAATCAAATTCAAATTTGGCATATGACATCTCAAGACCTTGCCAATGTTAAATTGCGAAGCTTTTTTGGATTCATCAAACGATGTATCCGTGGCGTTGCGGCGAATTTCAATGTTTCGCCATGAAACAGGAAGTTGGTTTTACTCCCACATACTATGTGAGATTTGCCTGAAACTTTACAAGCTTGATAAAAGTGTCGTCCGAAGTATAAATCTATGCTGATATTAGTTCAGGATTGGCCAGGTGGCTCCACAGCGCCCACTAGCCACGGCCATGTAAAGATTAAAGTGCTTGAATGTTCATGAAATTTGGTGTGATCATTGAATTTGTCATGCAGGGTTATGGTAATTTTTTTGAAATTTTTTGGCCAAACAGGAAGTGAGCTATGAGCCATTTCCTGCGTTCATCCAAATTTTACGAACACAGGTTTGAGGGCCTTAGAATACTCCAAAACTTGCAAAACGTTGCAGAAATTAAAACTATCTTATGGTCTTCAATTTGATACACCAATTGGAACTTAATGTGGGACAATGGCTCTATAGCGCCCCCAATCATTTTTTTAAAACAATTGCCCTTTAGAGTGTCTAAACATGCTTGAATACTCACGAAATTTTGCACACGTATTAAGCCGGTCATTCCTTTCACAAGGATATTGGGAACACGCATGGGTGTGGCAAAATAGCATTAAATCACCCCCTAGAAAATTTTAATGAAGCAGCCCTCGGGGTCCTTTTCACTTTCATGTACGAAACTCGGGGGACATGTGGATTATGCCCTCACCTAAAAAAAAAGTCTCCTGGTGCCGTAACCTCGACTCAACAGGAAGTCCACTATTTTTAATTGAAATTGCAACTTTTTTGGATTTTTCACCATTCACAGGCGCTGTGCTTTAACAATCTCCTGATATTTGTTACGATCATTATATTTGTCATGCAGGGTTATGGTAATTTTTTAGAAATTTTTCGGCCAAACAGGAAGTGAGCTATGAGCCATTTCCTGTGTTTTTCCAAATTTTACGAAAGCACGTTTTAAGGCCATCGTATATTCCAAAACTTGCAAAACATTGCACAAATTGTCAGTGTCTTATAATCTTGGATTTGATATCCCAATTGGCATTTAATGTGGCACAATGGTTCTGTAGCGCCCCCTAATAATTTTTTTTTCAAAAGAATAACGCTTTTGAGGGTCTCAGCATGCTTGAAAACTGACAAGAATCAACACACGCGTGGAGCCTGGTATTACAATTACTATGGTATAGGTTTGGCACGCAGGAATGTCAAAATGGCATAGTAGTGCCTTTAGAAAATTTCAACAAAACGGTTTACATGGTTCAGTTCACCTACATAAACAAACTTTGGTGGAGACATGAAACATGCCAAGACTTGTGAAAAAATTATGAAGTGCCATGACGTGAACCCAACAGGAAGTCTAATATTCTGAATTTAAATTTCAATTTTTTTTCATGCACAGCCGTCATATTTTCGCGTACTACACCTATTGATTTCAGGAATGGTGTTTGCACTCCACTCAGGAAAACACATTGTACAGTCTAACATTGTCCAATGGATGTGAATGCACACCTGCACCTGTCAACATCTCGCCACCACCCCCAATGTGCATGAGGGGTGCGAGGGCCCTTTCAACGCTGCTTGCAGCTTTAATTATTATTATTTTTATTCTGCTGCGAGAACGCGTTTTTGAGGGCCTTGCCATGCACGAAAACTCACAAAAATTTGCAGAGACGTCAGTCTTGGTGAAAATTTCTAATTTTTGTTATTTTTGTGCTTGGACATGCCACGGTGGCTCAATAGCGCCACCAAACACGCGGCCAATTTGGAACGCAATTGCTCGGATTCTCACGAAATTCGATATGGCCATAGTAGTCATTATGAAGTTTCTTGTCAATTTTTTTTTAATTTTTTTTCCTCACAGGAAGTGAGCTATGAGACATTTCCTGCGTTTTTTCAGATTTTACAATCACATTTTTGAGCGTCTTATCATAGTCGAAAACTCGCCAAACTTGGCTCATAGGTTGAAAACATTAATCTCTTCGATTTGATGTCTCATTTGGCACTGGGTGTGACATGGTGGCTCTATAGCGCCCCCTAATAGATAATTGCATTTTTGAGCGCCTCACCATGCTTGAAAACTCACAAAATTTTGCAAACTTATAAAGCCGGTCATAAGTTTTACTAGGATATAGGGTTTACAGATGGGCATAGCAAAATGGCATTATAGCGCCCCCTAGAAAATTTCAATGAAGCAGCCCTCGCAGCCTGTTTAACCCACATGTACAAAATTCGGTGTCCATGTAGATTATGCCAAGCCCTCGAAAAAAATCTCTTGGTGCCATGACCTAGACTCAACAGGAAGTCCGCCATTTTTAATTGAAATTGCAACTTTATTTGATTTTTCGCCATTCACAGGCGTCCTACTTTAACGAACTCCTCCTAGAGAATTTACCCGATCAACTTCAAATTTGGCGTATGACATATGAAGACATTGCCGATGTTAAGTTGCGAAGCTTTTTTGGTTTCATCTAACGATGTATCCGTGGCGTTGCGGCGAATTTCAATGCTCCGCCATGAAAGAGGAAGTTGGTTTTACTCCCACATACTATGTGAGATTTGCCTGAAACTTTACAAGCTTGATAAAAGTGTCCTCCCAAGTATAAATATATGCTGATATTAGATCGGGATTGGCCAGGTGGCTCCACAGCGCCCACTAGCCACGGCCATGTAAAGATAAAAGTGGTTGAATGTTCATGAAATTTGGTGTGATCATTGAATTTGTCATGCAGGGTTATGGAAACTTTTTTGAAATTTTTTGGCCAAACAGGAAGTGAGCTATGAGCCATTTCCTGCATTTTTCCAAATTTTACGAACACATGTTTGAGGGCCTTAGAATACTCCAAAACTTGGAAAACGTTGCAGAAATTATAACTATCTTATGGTCTTCAATTTGATACACCAATTGGAACTTAATGTGGGACAATGGCTCTATAGCGCCCCCAATCATTTTTTTAAAACAATTGCCCTTTTGATTGTCTAAAAATGCTTGAATACTCACGAAATTTTGCATACGTATTAAGCCGGTCATTTCTTTAACAAGGATATTGGGAACATGCATGGGAGTGGCAAAATAGCATTTAAGCGCACCCTAGAAAATTTCAATGAAGCAGCCCTCGCAGCCTGTTTAACCTACATGTACGAAATTCGGTGTGCATGTGGATTATGCCAAGACCTAAAAAAAAGACACTTGGTGCCCTGAACTATACTCAACAGGAAGTCCGCCATTTTTAATTGAAATTGCAGCTTTTTTTTAATTTTTTGCCATTAACAGGTGTCGTACTTTAACAAACTCCTCTTAGAGGTTTTATCCAATCAACTTCAAATTTGCCATATGACATCTAAAGACCTTGCCAATATTAATTTGCGAAGCTTTTTTTGATTCATCGAACGATGTATCCGTGGCGTCGCGGCGAATTTCGATGTTCCGCCATGAAACAAGACGTTGGCTTAATTCCCACATACTTTGTGAGATTTGCCTGAAACTTTACAAGCTTGATAAAAGTGTCCTCTCAAGTATACATATATGCTGATATTAGATCGGGAGTGGACAGGTGGCAACACAGTGCCCACTAGCCACTGCCATGTTAGGATAAAAGTGCATGAATGTTTATGATATTTGTTATGATCACTATATTTGTCATACACGGTTATGGTAATTTTTTAGAAATTTTTTGGCCAAACAGGAAGTGAGCTATGAGCCATTTCCTGTGTTTTTCCAAATTTTACGAAAACATGTTTTAAGGCCATCGGATATTCCAAAACTTGCCAAACGTTGCACAAATTGTCAGTGTCTTATAATCTTCAATTTGATATCCCAAATGGCACTTAATGTGGCACAATGGCTCTGTAGCGCCCCCTAATAATTTTTTCAAAAGAAGAACACTTCTGAGGGTCCCAGCATGCTTGAAAACTTACAAGAATCAACACACTCGTGGAGCCTGGTATTACAATTACTATGGTATAGGTTTGGCACGCAGGAATGTCAAAATGGCATCGTAGTGCCTGTATAAATTTCAACAAAACAGTTCTCATGGTTCAGTTCACCTACATAAACAAACTTTGGTGGAGACATGAAACATGCCAAGACTTGTAAAAAAATTATAAAGTGCCATGACGTGAACCGAACAGGAAGTCCATTATTCTGAATTAAAATTTCAATTTTTTTTTCATCAACAGCCGTCATACTTTAACATACTCCACCTATTGATTTCAGGAATGGTTTTTGCACTCCACTCATGAAAACACATTGTACAGTCTAGCAGTGTCCAATGGATGTGAATACACACCTGCACCCGTCAACATCTCGCCACCACCCCCAACGTGCACGAGGGGTGCGAGAGCCCTTTCAACGCTGCTTCCAGCTTTAATTTTTCTTCTTCTTCTTCTTCTTCTTAGTTATTAAAGCCCGAGCACCAACCGGTGCTAGGGCGCGGAACGGGTCCTGGCACCGAGGGTGCGAGGAACCTATTGTTTTTGATGGGATTTTTATTATTCTTCTTTTTCTTCTTCTTCTTCTTCTTCTTCTTCTCCTTATTATTATTTTTATTCTGCTGCGAGAATGCGTTTTTGAGGGCTTTGCCATGCACAAAAACTCACAAAAATTTGCAGAGACGTCAGTCGTGTTGAAAATGACAAATTGTTGTTATTTTTGTGCTTGGACATGCCCCGGTGGCTCTATAGCGCCACCAAACACGCGGCCAATTTGGAACGCAATTGCTCGGATTCTCACGAAATTCGATATGGCCATAGTAGTCATTATGTAATTTTTTGCCAATTTTTTTGAAATTTTTTTGCCTAACAAGAAGTGAGCTATGAGCCATTTCCTGCGTTTTTTCAGAATTTACGAAGACATTTTTGAGGGTCTTAGCATACTCGAAAACTCGCCAAACTTTGCTGAGAGGTTGAAAATATCAAGCTTTTCGATTTGAAATCCCAATTGTCACTGGGTTTGACATGGTGGCTCAATAGTGCCCCCTAATACAGAATTGCATTTTTGAGGCCCTCAGCATGCTCGAAAACTCACAAACTTTCGCAAACTTATTGAGCCGGTGAGAGGTTATACTATGATATAGGGTATCCTGATGGGCGTGGCAAAATGGCATTATGGCGCCCCCTAGAAAATTTCAATGAAGCAGCCCTCGCAGCCTGTTTAACGTATATGTACGAAATTCAGTGCCCATGTGGATTATGCTGAGACCTAAAAAAAAGTCTCTTGGTGCCATGACCTAGACTGAACAGGAAGTCCACCATTTTTAATTGAAATCACAACTTTTTTAGATTTTTCACCATTCACAGGCGTCGTACTTTAACGAACTCCTCTTAGAGGTTTTATCCAATCAACTTCAAATTTGGCATATGACATCTAAAGACCTTGCCAATGTTAAATTGCGAAGCTTTTTTGGATTCATCGAACGATGTATCTGTGGCGTCGCGGCGAATTTCAATGTTCCGCCATGAAAGAGGAAGTTGGTTTTACTCCCACATACTTTGTAAGATTTGCCCGAAACTTTAAAATGCTTGATAACAGTGTCCTCCCAAGTATAATTAAATGCTACTTTAAGATCGGGAGTGGCCAGGTGGCTCCACAGTGCCCTCTAGCACTGGCCATTTTAAGATAAAAGTGCTTGAATGTTCATGAAATTTGGTGTGATCATTGAATTTGTCATCCAGGGTTATGGTAATTTTTTTGAAGTTTTTTGGCCAAACAGGAAGTGAGCTATAAGCCATTTCCTGCGTTTTTCCAAATTTTACGCAAACAAGTTTGAAGGCCTTAGAATACTCGAAAAATTGCAAAACGTTGCAGAAATTATAATTGTCTTATCGTCTCTAATTTCATTTATCAATTGGCACTAAATGTGGCACAATGGCTCTATAGTGCCCCCTAATTTTTTTTCAAAAGAATTGCACTTTTGAGTGCCTCAACATGATTGAAAATTTACAAAAATCAACACACTTGTTGAGCCCGGTATTACAATTATTTTGGTATAGGTTTTGCACACATGCATGTCAAAATGTTATCATAGCGCCCTCCAGAAAATTTCAACAACACAGTTCTCATAGTTCAGTTCACCTACATGAACAAAATTTGCTGGAGACATGAAACGTGCCAAGACTTGTAAAAAAATAATATAGTGCCATGACCCGAACCCAACAGGAAGTGCATTATTTTGAATTAAAATTTCAACTTTTTTTCATGAACAGGCATCATACTTTAAGGTGCTACAACTATTGATTTCAGGAGTGGTGTTTGCATTCCACTCAGTGAAACACATTGTACACAGTATAGCAGTGTCCAATGGCTGTGAACAGAAACCTGCACCCACCAACATCTCAGCACCACCCCAACGTGCACCAGGGGGGCGAGTGCCCTTTCAACGCTGCTTGCAGCTTTAATTAGGGCCCGAGCACCGAATGGTGCGAGGACCCTATTGTAATTGTAATGTTTATTATTATTATGATTATTAGGGCCCGAGCACCGAATGGTGCGAGGACCCTATTGTAATTGTAATGTTTATTATTATTATTATTATTTTTAACCGAAATGAATTGCATTTTTGAGGGCCTTAACATGGTCAAAAACGCATGAAAATTGGCAGGCACCTCAGGCCTGGCGAAAATTTTAGTTTTGTGCAGGCAACCTAATTGTTTCTGCCCCGGTAGCTCTATAGCGCCACCAAATAGCGGCAATTTTGGAACAGACTTGCTCGGATTCTCATTAAATTTGGAGGGGCCATAGTAGTCATAATGAAGGGTTTTGTCAATTTTTTTGACATTTTTTCTCCGCACAGGAAGTGAGCTGTGAGCCATTTCCTGCGTTTTTCCAGATTTTACAAACACATTTTTGAGGGCCTTATCATACTTGAAAACTCGCCAACCTTTGCACAGAGGGTGAAAATATTGAGCTGTTCAATTTGATATCCAATTTGGCACTGGGTGTGACATGGTGGCTCTATAGCGCCCCCTAATACAGAATTGCATTTTTGAGGGCCTCAGCATGCTCAAAAACTCACAAAATTTTGCACACTTATTAAGTTGATCATAAGATTTATAATTGTAGAGGGTTTACAGATGTTCGAGGCAAAATGGCATTATTGCGCCACCTATAAAATTTCAATGAAGCAGTTCTCGCAGCCCATTGAACGTACATGTACAAAATTCGGTGTACATGTGGACTATTCCGAGACCTAAAAAAAAAGGCTCTTGGTGCCATAACCTAGACTTTTTAATTTTTTGCCATTAACAGGCGTCGTACTTTCACAAACTCCTCCCAGAGATTTTATCCGATCAACTTCAAATTTGGCTTATGACATCTAAAGACCTTGCTGATGTTAAATTGCGAAGCTTTTTTGGATTCATCGAACTATGTATCCGTGGCGTCGCGGCGAATTTCGATGTTCCGCCATGAAACAGGAAGTTGGTTTTACTCCCACATACTTTGTGAGATTGGCCCGAAACTTAACAGGCTTGATACCAGTCTCCTTTCAAGTATAAATATATGCTGATATTAGATTGGCTGTGATCCGGTGGCTCCACAGCGCCCTCTAGACAAGGCCATGTTAATATAAAAGTGCTTGAATGTTCATGAAATTTGGTCTGATCATTGCATTTGGCATGCCGGGTTATTATAATTTTTTTGAAATTTTTTGGCCAAACAGGAAGTGAGCTATGAGCCATTTTCTGCGTTTTTCCAAATTTTACGAACACACGTTTGAAGGCCTTAGAATACTCAAAAACTTGCAAAACGTTGCACAAATTATAATTGTCTTATCGTCTTCAATTTGATACATCAATTGGCTCTAAGTGTAGCATAATGGCTCTATAGCGCCACCAATCAGATTTTTAAAAGAATTGCCCTTTTGAGGGTCTTAACATGCCCGAAAACTCACAAATTTTGTATACATATAAAACCAATCATGCGTATTACTATGATAAAAAGATTATAGATATGCTTGGCAAAGTGCCATTATAGCGCCCCCTGGAAAATTTCAAAAAAGCAGCCCTCGCAGCCCGGTAAACCTACATGTACGAAATTCGGTGAACATGTGATTTATGCTGAGACCTAAAAAAAGTCTCTTGGTGCCATGACCTAGACTCATTAGGAAGTCCGCCATTTTTAATTGAAATTTCAACTTTTTAAAATTTTTAGTCATTAACAGGCGTCGTACTTTAACGAACTCCTCCTAGAGATTTTATCCGATCAACTTAAAATTTGCCAAATGACATCGTAAGACCTTTTCGATGTTAAATTGTGAAGATTTTCTGGATATATTGAACGATGTATGGGTGGTGTCGCGGCGAATTTCGATGTTTTGCCATGAAACAGGAAGTTGATTTTACCCCCACATACTTTGTGAGATTTGCCCGAAACTTTAAAGGCTTGATAACGGTCTCCTTCCAAGTATAAATATATGCTGATATTAGATTGGGTTTGGCCAGGTGGCTCCACAGCGCCCTCTTGCCACTGCCATGTTAAGATAAAAGTGCTTGAATGTTCATGAAATTTGGTGTCATCGTTGGATTTCTCATGCAAGGATTTGGTAATTTATTAGAAATTTTTTGGCCAAACAGGAAGTGAGCTATGAGCCATTTCCTGCGTTTTTTCAAAATTTTACAAACACACATTTAAAGGTCTTCGGATATTCCAAAACTTGCAAATTGTCAGTGTCTTATAAACTTCGACTTGATATCCCAATTGGCATTTAATATGGCACAATGCCTCTGTAGCACCCCCTAAACATTTTAATAATAGAATTTCCCTTTTGAGGGTCTCAACATGCTTGAAAATTTACAAAAATCAACACGCTCATGGAGCCTGGTATTACAATTACTATGTTATAGGTTTTGCACACAGACATGTCAAAATGGTATCATAGAGCCCTCCAGAAAATTTCAACAAAACAGTTCTCATTGTTCAGTTCACCTACATGTAAAAAATTTGGTGTACATGAAACGTGCCAAGACTTTTAGAAAAATTATATAGTGCCATGACCCGAACCCAACAGGAAGTGCATTATTTTGAATTAAAATTTCAACTTTTTTTCATGAACAGGAGTCATACTTTAACGTGCACCACCTATTGATTTGAGGAGTGGTGTTTGCACTCCACTCAGGAAGACACATTGTAAACAGTCTAGAAGTGTCCAATGGCTGTGAATAGACACCTGCACCCATCAATATCTCTCCACCACCCCAACGTGCACGAGGGGTGCGAGGCCCCTTTCAACGCTGCTTGCAGCTTTAATTATTATTATTATTATTATTATTTTTAACCGAAATGAATTGCATTTTTGAGGCCCTTAACATGGTCAAAAACTCATGAAAATTGGCAGGCACCTCAGGCCTGGTGAAAATTTTAGTTTTTTGCCGGCAACGTATATATATCTGCCCCGGTGGCTCTATAGCGCCACCAAATAGCGACAATTTTGGAACGCACTTGCTCGGATTCTCACGAAATTTGGTGGGGCCATAGAATTCATGATGAAGGGTTTTGACAATTTTTTGAAATTTTTTCTTCTCACAGGAAGTGAGCTGTGAGCCATTTCCTGCGTTTATCCAGATTTTACAAACACATTTTTGAGGGCCTTATCATACTTGAAAACGCACCAAACTTTGCACAGAGGTTGAGAACATGAAGCTGTTCGATTTGATATCCCATTTGGCACTAGGTGTGACATGGTGGCTCTAAAGCGCCCCCTAATACATAATTGCATTTTTGAGGGCCTCACCATGCTCAAAAACTCACAAAATTTTGCACACTTATTGAAATAGTCATAAGATAAATAAATATAGAGGGTTTACAGATGTTCGAGGCAAAATGGCAACATAGCACCCCCTAGAAAATTTCAATCAAGCAGCCCTCGCAGCCCGTTGAACAAACATGTACGAAATTCAGTGTCCATGTAGATTATGCCAAGACCTAAAAAAAAGTCTCTGGTGCCATGACCTAAACTCAACAGGAAGTCCCCCATTTATAATTGAAATTGCAACTTTTTTTGATTTTTCGCCATTCACAGGCGTCGTACTTTAACGAACTCCCCTTAGAGATTTTATCCGATCAACTTCAAATTTGGCGAATGATATCTAAAGACGTTGCCGATGTTAAATTGCGAAGCTTTTTTGGATTCCTCGAACGATGTATCCGTGGCGTTGCGGCGAAATTCGACGTTCCGCCATGAAACAGGAAGTTGGTTTTATTCCCACATCCTTTGTGAGATTTGCCTGAAAATTTACAAGTTTGATAAAAGTGTCCCCCCAAGTATATATTTATGCTGGTTTCAGATCGGGAGTGGCCAGGTGGCTCCACAGCGCCCACTAGCCACGGCCATGTAAAGATAAAAGTGCTTGAATGTTCTTGAAATTTGGTGTGATCATTAAATTTGTCATGCAGGGTTATGGAAATTTTTTTGAAATTTTTTGGCCAAACAGGAAGTGAGCTATGAGCCATTTCCTGCATTTTTCCAAATTTTACAAACAAATGTATAAAGGCCTTTGGATATTCCAAAACTTGCAAAAGGTTGCACAAATATTAAGTGTCTCATGGTCTTCGATTTACTACCCCAATTGGCAATTAATGTGGCACAATGGCTCTATAGTGCCACCTAATTATTTTCTCAAAAGAATTGCCCTTTTGAGGGTCTCAACATGCTTGAAAACTTACACTCAGGAAAACACATTGTACACATTCTTTCAGTGTCCAATCGCTGTGAATGCAAACCTGCACCCGTCAACATCTCGCCCTCACCCCCAACGTGCACGAGGCGTGCGAGGGCCCTTTCAACGCTGCTTGCAGCTTTAATTAGGGCCCGAGCACCGAATGGTGCGAGGACCCTATTGTAATTGTAATGTTTATTATGAATATTATTATTATTAAGGCCCGAGCACCGACCGGTGCCAGGAACCTATTGTTTTTGAAGGGATTTTTATTATTCTTCTTCTTCTTCTTCTTCTTAGTTTTTATTATTATTATTATTTTTATTCTGCTGCGAGAATGCGTTTTTGAGGATCTTGCCATACACGAAAACTCACAAAAATTTGCAGAGACGTCAGTCGTGGTGAAACTTTCAAAGTTTTGTTATTTTTGTGCTTGAACATACCCCGGTGGCTCTATAGCGCCACCAAACACGCGGCCAATTTGGAACGCTATTGCTCGGATTCTCACGAAATTCGATATGGCCATAGTAGTCATTATGAAGTTTCTTGTCAATTTTTTTGAAATTTTTTTGCCTCACAGGAAGTGAGCTATGAGCCATTTCCTACGTTTTTTCAGATTTTTCAAACACATTTTTGAGGGTCTTATCATACTCGAAAACTCGCCAAACTTAGCTCATAGGTTGAAAACATGAATCTCTTCGATTTGATGTCTCATTTGGCACTAAGTGTGACATGGTGGCTCTATAGCGCCCCCTAAAAGATAATTGCATTTTTGAGGGCCTCAGCATGCTCGAAAACTCACGAAATTATGCAAACTTATAAAGCCGGTCTTAAGTTTTACTATGATATAGGGTTTACAGATGGACATGGCAAAATGGCATTATAGCGCCACCTAGAAAATTTCAATGAAGCAGCCCTCGCATTGTGTTTAACCAAGGTGTACAAAATTCGGTGGCCATGTAGATTATGCCAAGCCCTAAAAATAAGTCTCTTGGTGCCATGACCTAGACTCAACAGGAAGTCCGCCATTTTTAATTGAAATTGCAACTTTTTTTGATTTTTCGCCATTCACAGGAGTCGTACTTTAACGAACTCCTCCTAGAGATTTTATCCGATCAACTTAAAATTTGGCGTATGACATCTAAAGACGTTGCCGATGTTAAATTGCAAAGCTTTTTTGGATTCATCTAACAATGTATCCGTGGCGTTGCGGCGAATTTCGATGTTCCGCCTTGAAACAGGAAGTTGGTTTTACTCTCACATACTATGTGAGATTTGCCTGAAACTTTACAGTCTTGATAAAAGTGTCCTCCCTAAGAATAAAGATATGCTGATATTAGATCGGGAGTGGCCGGGTGGCTCCACAGCGCCCACTAGCCACGGCCATGTAAAGATAAAAGTGCTTGAATGTTCAAGAAATTTGGTGAGATCATTGAATTTGTCATGCAGGGTTATGGTAATTTTTTTGAAATTTTTTGGCCAAACAGGAAGTGAGCTATGAGCCATTTCCTGCGTTTATCCAAATTTTACAAACACATGTATGAAGGCCTTAGAATACTCCAATACTTGGAAAACGTTGCTGAACTTATAACTATCTTATGGTCCTCAATTTCGTACATCTATTAGCACTAAATGTGGGACAATGGCTCTATAGCGCCCCCAATCAGATTTTTAAAAGAATTGCCCGTTTGAGGGTCTCACCTTGCTCAAAAACACACAAAATTTTGTACACACGTAAGGCCAATCATGCCTATCACTACGATAAAAAGCTCACACATAGGCGTGGCAAAAAGGCATTATAGCGCCCCCTGGTAAATTTTCAAAAAGCAGCCCTCGCAGCTCGGTAAACCTACATGTACTAAATTCGGTGGACATGTGATTTATGCTGAGACCTAAAAAAGAGTCTCTTGGTGCCATGACCTAGACTCAACAGGAAGTCTGCCATTTTTAATTGAAATTTCAACTTTTTAAAATTTTTTGTCTTTAACAGGCGTCGTACTTTAATGAACTCCTCCTAGAGAGTATATCCGATCAACTTAAAATTTGACGAGGGACATCTTAAGACCTTTTCAATGTTAAATTGCGAAGGTGTTTTGGATATATTCAACAATGTATCCTTGGCATCGCGGCGAATTCCGATGTGTTGCCATGAAACTGGAAGTTGATTTTACTCACACATACTTAGTGAGATTTGCCCGAAAATTTACAGGCTTGATAACGGTCTCCTTCCAAGTAGAATTATATGCAGATATTAGATCGGGTGTGGCCAGGTGGTTCCACAGCGCCCTCTAGCCACAGCCATGTTTAGATAAATGTGCTTGAATGTTCATGAAATTTCGTGGGATCGTTGAATTTCTCATGCAAGGAAATGTTAATTTATTAGAAATTTTTTGGCCAAACAGGAAGTGAGCTATGAGCCATTTGCTGCGTTTTTTCCAAATTTTACGAATACACGTTTAAAGGCCTTCGGATATTCCAAAGCTTGAAAAACGTTGCACAAATTGTCAGTGTCTTATGATCTTCGACGTGATATCCCAATTGGCATTTAATATGGCACAATACCTCTGTAGCGCCCCCTCAACATTTTTTTTAAAAGAATCGCCCTTTTAAGGGTCTCAGCATGCTTGAAAATTTACAAAAATCAACATACTCATGGAGCCCGGTATTACGATTACGATGGTATAGGTTTTGCACACAGGCATGCCAAAATGGTTGCATAGTGCCCTCCAGAAAATTTTTGCACTCCCCTCAGGAAAACACATTGTATACATTCTATCAGTGTCCAATGGCTGCGAATCGACACCTGCACTCATAAACATCTCGCCACCACCCCAACTTATACGAGGGGTGCGAGGGCCCTTTCAACACTCCTTGCAGCTTTAATTATTATTATTATTAGGGCCCGAGCACCGACCGGTGCCTGGCACCGAAGGTGCGAGGAACCTATTGTTTTTGAAGGGAATTTTTTTCTTCTTCTTCTTCTTCTTTCTTCTTCGTTATTATTATTATTATTATTATTTTTATTCTGCTGCGAGAACGCGTTTTTGAGGGCCTTGCCATGCACGAAAACTCACAAAAATTTGCAGAGACATCAGTCCTGGTGAAAATTTCAAAGTATTGTTATTTTTGTGCTTGGACATGCCCCGGTGGCTCTATAGCGCCACCAAACACACGGCCATTTTGGAACGCAATTGCTCGGATTCTAACGAAATTCGATATGGCCATAGTAGTCTTTATGAAGTTTCTTGTCAATTTTTTTGAAATTTTTTTGCCTCACAGGAAGTGCGCTATGAGCCATTTCCTGCGTTTTTTCAGATTTTACAAACACATTTTTGAGGCTCTTATCATACTCGAAAACTCGCCAATCTTGGCTCATAGGTTCAAAACATGATTCTCTTCGATTTGATGTCTCATTTGGCACTAAGTGTGACATGGTGGCTCTATAGCACCCCCTAATAGATAATTGCATTTTTGATGGCCTCAACATACTCGAAAAACTCACGAAATTTTGCAAACTTATAAAGCCGGTCATAAGTTTTACTATGATATAGGGTTTACAGATGGGCATGGCAAAATCGCATTATAGCGCCACCTAGAAAATTTCAATGAAGCAGCCCTCGCAGCGTGTTTAACCAACATGTACAAAATTTGGTGTCCATGTAGATTATGCCAAGCCCTAAAAATAAGTCTCTCGGTGCCTTGACCTAGACTCAACAGAAAGTCCGCCATTTTTAAGTGAAATTGCAACTTTTGTTGATTTTTCGCCATTCACAGGCGTCCTACTTTAACAAACTCCTCCTAGAGATTTTATCCGATCAACTTAAAATTTGGCGTATGATATCTAAAGACGTTGCCGATGTTAAATTGCGTAGCTTTTTTGGATTCATCTAACAATGTATCCGTGGCTTTGCGGCGAATTTCGATGTTCCGCCATGAAACAGGAAGTTGGTTTTACTCCCACATACTAAGTGAGATTTGCCTGAAACTTTACAAGCTTGATAAAGGTGTCCTCCCAAGTATAAAGATATGCTGATATTAGATCGGGAGTGGCCAGGTGGCTCCATAGCGCCCACTAGCCACGGCCATGTAAAGATAAAAGTGCTTGAATGTACATGAAATTTGGTGAGATCGTTGAATTTGTCATGCAAGGTTATGGGAATTTTTTTGAAATTTTTTTGCCAAACAGGAAGTGAGCTATGAGCCATTTCCTGCGTTTATCCAAATTTTATGAACACGTTTGAGGGCCTTCGAATACTCCAAAACTTGGAAAACATAACAGCAATTATAACTGTCTAATGGTCTTCAATTTGATGCACCAATTGGCACTTAATGTGGGACAATGGCTCTATAGCGCCCCCAATCATTTTTTTAAAACAATTGCCCTTTTGAGGGTCTAAGCATGCTTGAATACTCACAAAATTTTGCATACGTATTGAGCCGGGCATTCCTTTGACTAGGATATTGAAATCACGCATAGGTGTGGCAAAATAGCATTATAGCGCCCCCTAGAAAATTTTAATGAAGCAGCCCTCGGGGTCCTTTTCACCTACATGTACGAAATTCGGTGGACATGTGAGTTATGCCGAAACCTAAAAAAAAGTCTCTTGGTGCCATGACCTAGACTCAACAGAAAGTCCGCCATTTTTAATTGAAATTGCAACTTTTTTGGATTTTTTGCCATTCACAGGCGTCGTACTTTAACAAACTCCTCCTAGAGATTTTATCCAATCAACTTAAAATTTGGTAAATGATATCTAAAGACGTTGCCAATGTTAAATTGCGAAGCTTTTTTGGATTCTTTGCACGATGTATCCGTGGCATCGCAACGAATTTCGATGTTCCGCCATGAAACCGGAAGTTGGTTTTATTCCCACATACTTTGTGAGATTTGCCTGAAACTTTACAAGCTTGATGAAAGTGTCCTCCCAAGTATACTTTTATGTTGATATTAGATCGGGAGTGGCCAGGTGGCTCCACAGCGCCCACTAGCCACGGCCATGTTAGAATAAAAGTGCATGAATGTTCATGAAATTTGGTGTGATCATTAGATTTGTCATGCAGGGTAATGGTAATTTTTTAGAAATTTTTCGGGCAAACAGGAAGTCCTGTGTTTTTCCAAATTTTAAGAACACACGTTTTAAGGCCTTTGGATATTCCAAAACTAGCAAAACGTTGCACCAATTGTCAGTTTCTTATGATCTTCGATTTGATATTCCAATTGTCAATTAATTTGGTACAATGACTCTTTAGCGCCCCCTAATCATTTTTTCAAAAGATTTGCCCTTTTTAGGGTCTCAGCATGCTGGAAAACTTATAAGAATCAACACACTTGTGGAGCCTGGTATTACAATTACTATGGTATGGGTTTGGCTGGCAGTAATGTCAAAATGGCATCGTAGTGCCTCCAGAAAATTTCAACTCAAAACAGTTCTCATGGTTCAGTTCACCTTCATAAACAAACTTTGGTGGAGACATGAAACATACCAAAACTTGTAAAAAAATTATGAAGTGCCATGACCAGAACCCAACAGGAAGTCCATTATTTTGAATTAAAATTTCAATTTTTTTGCATGAACAGCCGTCATACTTTAACGTACTCCACCTATTGATTTCAGGAATGGTGTTTGCACTCGACTCAGGAAAACACATTGTACAGTCTAGCAGTGTCCAATGGATGTGAATGCACACCTGCACCCGTCAACATCTCGCCACCACCCCCAACGTGCCCCAGGTGTGCGAGGGCCCTTTCAACGCTTCTTGCAGCTTTAATTATTATTATTATTATTTTTAACCGAAATGAATTGCATTTTTGAGGGCCTAAACATGGTCAAAAACTCATGAAAATTGGCATGCACCTCAGGCCTGGCGAAAATTTTACATTTTTGCAGGCAATATATTTGGGCATGCGCCGGTGGCTCTATAGCGCCACCAAATAGCGGCAATTTTGGAACGCACTTGCTCGGATTCTCACGAAATTAGGTAGAGCCATAGTAGTCATAATGAAGGTTTTTGTTTATTTTTATTAAATTTTTTCTCCTCACAGGAAATGAGCTATGAGCCCTTTCCTGCGTTTTTTCAGATTTTATGAAGACATTTTTGAGGGTCTTATCATACTCGAAAACTCGCCAAACTTGGCTCATAGGTTGAAAACGTGAATCTCTTCGATTTGATGTCTCATTTGGCACTGGGTCTGGCATGGTGGCTCTATAGCGCCCCCTAATAGATAATTGCATTTATGAGGGCCTCAACATGCTCGAAAACTCACAAAATTTTGCAAATGTATTGATCCGGTTGAAAGTTGTACTATGATATAGGATTTACAGATGGGCATGGCAAAATGGCATTATAGCGCCACCTAGAATATTTCAGTGAAGCAGCCCTCGCAGCCCGTTTAACCTACATGTATGAAATTCGGTGTCCATGTAGATTATGCCGAGACCTAAAAAAAGTCTCTTGGTGCTATGACCTAGACTCAACAGGAAGTCTGCCATTTTTAATTGAATTTTCAACTTTTTTTAATTTTTTGCCCTTAACAGGCGTTGTATTTTAAGGATCTCCTCCTAGATATTTTATCCGATCAACTTAAAATTTGGCATATGACATCTAAAGACCTGGCTGATGTTAAATTGCGAAGCTTTTTTGGATTCATCGAACGATGTATCCGTGGTGTCGCGGCGAATTTCTATGTTCCGCCATTATACATGAAGTTGGTTTTACTCTCACATACTTTGTGAGATTTGCTCGAAACTTTACAGGTTTGATAACAGTCTCCTTCCAAGTATAAACATATGTTGATATTAGATTGGGTGTGGTCAGGTGGGTCCACAGCGCCCTCTAGACACGGCCATGTTAAGATAAAAGTGCTTGAATGTTCATGAAATTTGGTCTGATCATTGCATTTGTCATGCCGAGTTATGGAAATTTTTTTGAATTTTTTTGGCCAAACAGGAAGTGAGCTATGAGTCATTTCCTGCGTTTTTCCAAATTTTCCGAAGACACGTTTTAAGGCCTAAAAATACTCGAAAACTTGCAAAACATTGCAAAAGTTATAATTTTCTTATCATCTTCAATTTCATACACCAATTGGCACTAAATGTGGCATAATGGTGCTATAGCGCCCCCAATCAGATTTTTAAAAGAATTGCCCTTTTGAGGGTCTCAACATGCTCGAAAACTGACAAAATTTTGTACACTTATAAATCCAATCATGCATATCACTAAGATGTAAAGCTTACACATAGCCGGGGCAAAATGGCATCATAGCGCCCGGGGTCGTAACCAGGATTTTTGAAATACCGAGGTCAAATAATGCGCGCTTACCCCCCTCCCCCCCTCCAAACTCCAACCACTACATTGTTTTGTTGCTAATAAGACATTTATTTCCAAGAACCTCTTCAGGAGCACATTGAGTGGTAACAGTTGGACTGTAGAAAATGACTTATGTGTTGCATAACTTTTTCATTTCTCACCTAATCTCCTCAGGGCTCTGAAGTCTCACACAATGAGTGTGATTATCACTCATTTCAGTCGGATGTCACGCACTTACGCCACCAATAGTATTTCTCACGCAAAAAAAAAGATTAAAACGAAAACAATTTCCAACATTTGGTCTATATGCGCAGCAGCACCGCTATAACTGTGGAAACCGGCAGGAATCAAACACGTCTCCCCGGGAGTTCTCGGTGGCAGCTTGCCACCTGCCAGCCAATCAAAAAAAGGAAAGGGGCTACCCAATAGCCAATAAGATAATAGCACTATCGTATCTGGGTTGTATTTGGGGAAACAACTAATGAAAAAAAAAACACAGTTATCCTGGAATTATTCAGTGATCCTACTACAAAAACGTTCTGAAAGCTGCATTATTCATTCACTAATGGTGGAAAATGGGCAGAAGTGTATAAAGTACTGGAAAAAAATAACTAAGTAAAAGTAGAAGTACCATAACTGAAAGTTACTTTGGTAAAAGATGAAGTAACCCATAAGAAAATTACTTGAGCAAATGGCCTAAAGTAGCTCACATTAAATGTCCTTAAGTACCAAAAGTATTTTGTGAAAAAATTTACTTAAGTATCAAAAGTACAAGTACAAAGTATTTTTCATAGTACGCATAGTAAGAAGAAAAGCAACCACTGTTTGTTCTCTCCTTGTGCTCTTTAACACGTTGACTGCCGACAAGGAGATAACTTGCAGGTTCTAGGGGTCTCCCATTTGCCATTCTAGGTTTTTTTTACATATGGTCAATGTTTGTTTACGGCGCTATTTATAGGCAGATACAGAGCGTCTTCCCATGACCCTCTGGGGGAAAACCCTCTATTCGAGACAAGTCGTAGCTGGTGGTGGGATATAACTGTTGCATTCGGTATACCAATAAAGAGTTTTCTTGTAGCGGTATTTGCGTAAAAGACATTGCGCAATTGTGCCATAATTTGATTTGAAGGTCAACACTTTGTAAAATGGCGTGTATGAGTGCAGACGAAGTCGCGGGACTGTTAATGGAAATTGACAATAATTTTGTGTTCAATACCCACTTCCACAGGTTGCAATCCAGTTGCCATAACTCCAGTTCTTCCTTTATGACAACTGCCAACCAGTCTGCTGATCCCCAAAGTTGCCTATGTTAAACTACGGGATAACTCGTACTGGCAGGATTTGGTGCACCCGCCATTACGAGTTATCTCGTAGTTGGCAGTCAACGTGTTAATCAATTTTCAGGCGAATGAAAGATACAGTATTCAAAAAACAAAGAGGCAATCTCTCCTTAATATACTTCGTCTTTGAGTTTACTGGTAGTTTAAAAACCACTATAATTAATAGTAGAATTACATAGTATCAATAACATGTCTAATTTTTGCTTCAGAAAACTAATTTTTCTTGAGTACTGATTGGGATACCATTGGCTCACTATAGCTGAAGTGCCTGCTGCAGGGGACAACGATTATTTCTGTAGCAAGATTTTTTTTTATATTATTTTATTTTTTAACTGCTGGATAGATACTATGGGCAAGTATATTGAGCAGTTTGCACATCATGCTTAGCTGAGGAGTTTTATTCAGGCAACTCCTGAAAAACAGGGATGGGAGTGAACTTGTCCATATTCTAAACCTTGTTCGGCTTGCTTGTGAATATTCAATAACTGTTCCCCGTGTTCCATCTAGTGATATAATATTGTAACTGCGTGCATAAATTTGCAGCTCCATGTCCGCTGGCGGACACATCTGCACAAAGCGCTAATGATACCCTGCCGAGCACCGCTGTTCTTCTCGAACACGCCAAATCTAGATAATCCGTAAATGATTAATTAAATTCATATTTTAATGTGAAACGAGTAACTAAGTTGGCAGTGTCAAAGTAACGAAGTGAAAGTATGCTTTTTATCTTTTAAATGTATTAGAGTAAAAGGCCCGGTTTAAAAAAATCTTAAGTAAAGTACAAATCCTCAAAAAAAAAAAAAAAAAAAACTAGCCTACTTAAGTACTGTAACGAAGTACATGTACTTCGTTACTATGCACCTTTGAAAACGGGAGTAGCCTATCATGCACCCCCAGAGAAAATCTCACTCTAGCCGACATTAAAAACAGCCCTGCCTCCTCTGTGCCTGTTCTTCGGTCGCTTCGAAAATAACAATTTTGTCTGCCTCAGTGTTCTGCGCATTTTGGGTCAGTCTCAGGATAGCATATGGTCTCCCTTCACAATGATACAATTGAACTCTCTCTCCAAGACTCGCGAATGAGTTTATCCGTTTACCTCAACCTGCGCTGCTGCGCATTCGCAGCGAAAGCCGTGGTATTTAAACGCACGGTCACGTGATAGCCTACACAAGCACTATGAGGATGCGGGATCGGGATCTTTCTCACTCACTCACTCACTCACACACACACACACACACACAAACAATTTGCTGAATAACGAGCACAGTGAAGGGAAAAATAGGTGGGGAAAAAAACGAAAATGCAGGGACAATTAGGTCCGGACCTCGGTGTCCTCAATGGTGGTTACGGCCATGAGTATTTGTCGGCAGTTATCACCTTCTTTTCACTGAGAAAAAATACCAAGGACATGACCTCGGTGTCCTCAATGGTAGTTACGGCCCTGATAGCGCCCCCTGGAAAATTTCAAAAAAGCAGCCCTTGCAGCTCGGTAAACGTACATGTACGAAATTCAGTGGACATGTGATTTATGCTGAGACCTACTAAAAGTCTCTTGCTGCCATGACCTGACTCAACAGGAAGTCTGCCATTTTTAATTGAAATTTCAACTTTTTAAAATTTTTCGTCATTAACAGGCGTCGTACTTTAACGAACTCCTCCAAGAGATTTTATCCGATCAACTTAAAGTTTGGCAAGTGACATCTTAAGACCTTTGCGATGTTAAATTGCAAAGGTTTTTTGGATATATCGAACGATGTATCCATGGTGTCGCGGCAAATTTTGATGTTTCGCCATGAAACAGGAAGTTCACTTTACTCACACATACTTTGTGAGATTTGCCCGAAACTTTACAGGCTTGATAATGATCTCCTTCCAAGTAAAAATTAATGCAGATATTAGATCAGGTGTGGCCAGATGGCTCCACAGCGCCCTCTAGCCACAGCCATGTTCAGATAAATGTGCTTGAATGTTCATGAAATTTGGCGTGATCGTTGAATTTCTCATGCAAGGATATGCTAATTTATTAGAAATTTTTTGGCCAAAGAGGAAGTGAGCTAGGAGCCATTTCCTGCATTTTTTGCAAATTTTACGAACACACGTTTAAAGGCCTTTGGATATTCCAAAACTTGCAAAACGTTGCACAAATTGTCAGTGTCTTATGATCTTTGACTTGATATCCCAATTGCCATTTAATATGGCACAATGCCTCTGTAGCGCCCCCTAAACTTTTTTTTTTTTAAATGAATTGCCTCTTTGAGGGTCTCAACATGCTTCAAAATTTACAAAAATCGACACACTCATGGAACCCGATATTACGATAACTATGGTGTAGTTTTTGCACGCAGGCATGTCAAAATGGTATTCTAGGGCCCTCCAGAAAATTTAAACAAAACAGTTCTCATAGTTCAGTTCACCAACATGAACAAAATTTGGTGGAGACATGAAACGTGCCAAGACTTGTAAAAAAAATCATATCATGCCATGACCCGAACCCAACAGGAAGTGCATTATTTTGAATTAAAATTTCAACTTTTTTCCATGAACAGGTGTCATATTTTAACGTGCTACACCTATTGATTTCAGGAGTGGTGTTTGCACTCCCCTCAGAAAAACGCATTGTACACAGTCGAGCAGTGTCCAATGGCTGTGAATGGACACCTGCACCCATCAACATCTCGCCGCCACCCCACATCTTGCTCGAGGGGTGCGAGGGCCCTTTCAACGCTGCTTGCAGCTTTAATTAGGCCCGAAGACCGACCGTGCCGCCCGAGGCGGGTCCCGCACCGGCTAAAGGTGCGAGGAACCTATTGTTTTTGAAGGGATTTTTATTCTTCTTCTTCTTCGTTATTATTATTATTATTATTTTTATTCTGCTGCGAGAACGCGTTTTTGAGGGCCTTGCCATGCACGAAAACTCAAAAAAATTTGCAGAGACGTCAGTCGTGGTGAAAATTTCAAAGTTTTGACATGTATGTGCTTGGACATGCCCCGGTGGCTCTATAGCGCCATCAAACACGCGGCCATTTTGGAACGCAATTGCTCGGATTCTCACGAAATTCGATATGGCCATAGTAGGTATTATGAAGTTCCTTGTCAATTTTTTTGAAATTTTTTTGCCTCACAGGAAGTGAGCTATGAGCCATTTCCTGCGTTTTTTCAGATTTTACAAACACATTTTTGAGGGTCTTATCATATTCGAAAACTCGCCAAACTTGGCTCATAGGTTGAAAACATAAATCTCTTCGATTTGTTGTCTTATTTGGCACTGGTTGTGACATGTAGACTCTATAGCGCCCCCTAATAGATAATTGCATTTTTGAGGGCCTCAGCATGCTCGAAAACTCACGAAATTTTGCAAACTTATAAAGCCGGTCATAAGTTTTACTATGATATAGGGTTTACAGATGGGGATGCCAAAATCGCATTATAGCGCCACCTAGAAAATTTCAATGAAACAGCCCTCGCAGCGCGTTTAACCTACATGTACAAAGTTCGGTGTCCATGTAGATTATGCCAAGACCTAAAAAAAAGTCTCTTGGTGCCATGACCTAGACTCAGCAGGAAGTCCACCATTTTTAATTGAAATTGCAACTTTTTTGGATTTTTCGCCATTCACTGGCGTCGTACTTTAACGAACTCCTCCTAGAGATTTTATCCGATCAAATTAAAATTTGGCGTATGACATCGTAAGACCTTGCCGATGTTAAATTGCGAAGCTTTTTTGGATTCATCGAACGATGTATCCATGGCGTCGCAGCGAATTTCGATGTTCCGACATGAAATAGGAAGTTGGTTTTACTCCCACATACTTTATGAGATTTGCCCGAAACTTTACAGGCTTGATAACAGTCTCCTTCCAAGAAAAATATATGCTGATATTAGATCGGGAGTGGTCAGGTGGCACCACAGCGCCCTCTAGACATGGCCAGGTTCAGATAAAAGTGCTTGAAGGTTCATGAAATTTGGTGGTATTATTGCATTTGTTATGTCGAGTTATGGTAATTTTTTTGAAATTTTTTGGCCAAACAGGAAGTGAGCTATGAGCCATTTCCTGCATTTTTCCAAATTTTACGAACACACGTTTAAAGGCCTTAGAATACTCGAAAACTTGCAAAAAGTTGCACAACGTATAATTGTCTTATCGTTATCAATTTGATATATCAATTGGCACTAAATGTGTCATAATGGCTCTATAGCGCCCCTAATCAGATTTTTAAAAGAATTGTCGTTTTGAGGGTCTCAACATGCTTGTAAACTCACAAAATTTTGTACACATATCAAGCTAACCATGCGTATTACGATGATAAAAAACTTAAAGATAGGCGTGGCAAAAAGGCATTATAGTGCCCCATGGAAAATTTTAATGAAGCAGCCCTCGCAGCTCGGTAAATCTACATGTATGAAATTTGTTGGACATGTGATTTATGCTGAGACCTAAAAAAAAGTTTCTTGGTGCCATGACCTAGACTCAACAGGAAGTCTGCCATTTTTAATTGAAATTTCAACTTTTAAAAATTTTTCGTCAGTCACAGGAATCGTACTTTAACAAACTCCTCCTAGAGATTTTGTCCGATCAACTTAAAATTTGGCAAGTGACATCGTAAGACCTGTCCGATGTTAAATTGCGAAGGTTTTTCGGATATATCGAATGATGTATCCATGGCGTTGCGGCGAATTTTGATGTTTCGCCATGAAACAGGAAGTTGATTTTACTCACACATACTTTGTGAGATTTGCCCAAAACTTTACAGGCTTGATAACGGTCTCCTTCCAAGTGAAAATATATGCTGATATCAGATCGGGTGTGGCCAGGTGGCTCCACAGCGCCCTCTAGCCACAGCCATGTTCAGATAAATGTGCTTGAATGTTCATGAAATTTGGTGTGATCTTTGAATTTCTCATGCAAGGATATGCTAATTTATGAGAATTTTTTTGGCCAAACAGGAAGTGAGCTATGAGCTATTTCCTGCATTTTTTCCAAATTTTACAAACACACGTTTAAAGGCCTTCGGATATTCCAAAACTTGCAAAACGTTGCACAAATTGACAGTGTTTATGATCTTTGACTTGATATCCCAATTGCCATTTAATATGGCACAATGCCTCTGTAGCACCCCCTAAACTTTTTTTAAAAGAATTGCCTCTTTGAGGGTCTCAACATGCTTGAAAAAATACAAAAATCAACACACTCGTGGAGCCCAGTATTACGATTACTATGGTATACGTTTTGTGCACAGGCATATCAAAATGGCAACATAGCACCCTCCAGATAATTATACCAAAACAGTTCTCATGGTTCAGTTCACCTTCATGAACAAAATTTGGTGGAGACATGAAACATGCCAAGAATTGTAAAAAAATTATATAGTGCTATGACCCGAACCCAACAGGAAAGCCATTATTTTGAATTGAAATTTCAACTTTTTTTCATGAACAGGCGTCACACTAACTTACTCCATATATGGATTTCAGGAATGGTGTTTGCACTGCACTAAGGAAAACAAATTGTACACAGTCTAGCAGTGTCCAAAGGCTTTGAACGCACACCTGCACCCGTCAACATCTCGCCAACATACCCAACGTGCACAAGGGGTGCGAGGGCCCTTTCAACGCTGCTTGCAGCTTTAATTATTATTATTATTATTATTTTTATTCTGCTGCGAGAACGCGTTTTTGAGGGACTTGCCATTCACGAAAACTCACAAAAATTTGCAGAGACGTCAATCGTGGTGAAAATTTCAAATTTTTGTTATTTTTGTGCTTGGACATACCCCGGTGTCTCTTTAGCGCCACCAAACACGCGGCCAATTTGGAACGCAATGGCACGGATTCTCACGAAATTCGATATGTCCATAGTAGTCATTATGAAGTTTCTTGTCAATTTTTTTGAAATTTTTTTGCCTCACAGGAAGTGAGCTATGAGCCATTTCCTGCGTTTTTTCAGATTTTACAAACACATTTTTGGGGGTCTTATAATACTCGACAACTCGCCAAACTTGGCTCATAGGTTGAAAACATGAATCTCGTCGATTTGATGTCTCATTTGGCACTGGGTGTGACACGGTGGCTCTATAGCGCCCACTAATAGATAATTGCATTTTTGAGGGCCTCAGCATCCTCGAAAACTCACGAAATTTTGCAAACTTATAAAAGCGGTCATAAATTTTACAATAATATAGGGTTTACAGATGGGCATGGCAAAATGGCATTATAGCGCCACCTAGAAAATTTCAATGAAGCAGCCCTCGCAGCGTGTTTAACCTACATGTACGAAATTCGGTGTCCATGTAGATTATGCCAAGCCCTAAAAAAAAGTCTCTTGGTGCCATGATCTAGACCCTATAGGAAGTCCGCCATTTTTAATTGAAATTGCAACTTTTTTTGATTTTTCGCCATTCACAGGCGTCGTACTTTAACGAACACCTCCTAGAGATTTTATCCGATAAACTGAAAATTTGGCGTATGACATCTAAACACCTTGCCGATGTTAAATTGCGAAGCTTTTTTGGATTCATCGCACGATGTATCCGTGGCGTTGCAGCGAATTTCAATGTTCCGCCATGAAACAGGAAGTTGGTTTTACTCCCACATACTATGTGAGATTTGCCTGAAACTTTACAAGCTTGATAACAGTGTCCTCACAAGTATAAATATGTGCTGATATTAGATCGGGAGAGGCCAGGTGGCTCCACAGCGCCCACTAGCCACAGCCATGTAAAGATAAAAGTGCTTGAATGTTCATGAAATTTGGTGTGATCATTGAATTTGTCATGCAGGGTTATGGTAATTTTTTTGAAATTTTTTGGCCAAACAGGAAGTGAGCTATGAGCTATTTCCTGCGTTTATCCAAATTTTACGAACACATGTTTGAGGGCCTCAGAATACTACAAAACTTGAAAAATGTTGCAGAAATTCTAACTATCTTATGCTCATCAATTTGATACACCAATTGGAACTTAATGTGGGACAATGGCTCTATAGCGCCCCCAATCATTTTTGTAAAACAATTGCCCTTTTGATTGTCTAAACATGCTTGAATACTCATGAAATTTTGCACACGTGTTAAGCCGGTCATTCCTTTCACAAGGATATTGGGATCACGCATCGGTATGGCAAAATAGCATTAAAGCGCCCCCTAGAAAATTTTAAAGAAGTAGCCCTCAGGGTCCTTTTCACCTACAAGTACGAAATTCGGGGGACATGTGGATTATGCCGAAACCTAAAAAAAAGTCTCTTGGTGCCATGAACTAGACTCAACAGGAAGTCTGCCATTTTTAATTGAAATTGCAACTTTTTTGGATTTTTCGCCATTCACAGGCGTCGTACTTGAACAAACTCCTCCTAGAGATTTTATCTGATCAACTTAAAATTTAGCGAATGAGATCTAAAGACCTTTCCGATGTTAAATTGCAAAGCGTTTTTGGATTCATTGAACGATGTATTCGTGGCATCGCAACGAATTTCGATGTTCCGCCATGAAACAAGAAGTTGGTTTTACTCCCACATACTTTGTGAGATTTGCCTGAAACTTTACAAGCTTGATAAAAGTGTCCTCTCAAGTATACATATATGCTGATATTAGGTCGGGAGTGGCAAAGTGGCTCCACAGCGCCCTCTAGCCACTGCCATGTTAGGATTATAGTGCATGAATGTTCATGATATTTGTGATGATCATTATATTTGTCATGCAGGGTAATGGTAATTTTTTAGAAGTTTTTCGGCCAAACAGGAAGTGAGCTATGAGCCATTTCCTGTGTTTTTCCAAATTTTACAAAAACACATTTTAAGGGCATCAAATATTCCAAAACTTGCAAAACGTTGCACAAAATGTCAGTGGCTCATGATCTTCGATTTGATATTCTAATTGCCAATTAATGTGGTATAATGGCTCTGTAGCGGCCCCGAATCATTTTTTCAAAAGATTTGCCCTTTTGAGGGTCTCAGCATGCTTGAAAACTGACAAGAATCAACACACTCGTGGAGCCTGGTATTACAATTACTATGGTATAGATTTGGCACGCAGGAATGTCAAAATGGCATCGTAGTGCCTCTAGAAAATTTCAACAAAACAATTCTCATGGTTCAGTTCACCTACATAAACTAACTTTGGTGGAGACATGAAACATGCCAAGACTTGTAAAAAAATTCTGAAGTGCCATGACGCGAGCCCAACAGGAAGGCCATTATTCGGAATTAAAATTTCAATTTTTTTTCATCAACAGCCGTCATACTTTAACGTACTCCACCTATTGATTTCAGGAATGGTGTTTGCACTCGACTCAGGAAAACACATTGTACAGTCTAGCAGTGTCCAATGGATGTGAATGCAGACCTGCACCCGTCAACATCTCGCCACCACCCCCAATGTGCACGAGGGGTGCGAGGGCCCTTTCAACGCTGCTTGCAGCTTTAATTAGGGCCCGAGCACCGACCGGTGCCAGGCCCGAACGGGTCCTGGCACCGAAAAGTCGAAAGGAACCTATTGTTTTTGAAGGATTTTTATTCTTCTACTTCTTCTTCTTCTTAGTTATTATTATTATTATTTTTTTTTTTTATTCTGCTGCGAGAACGCGTTTTTGAGGGCCTTGCCATGCACGAAAACTCACAAAAATTTCCAGAGACGTCAGTCGTGGTTAAAATTTCAAATTTTGTTATTTTCGTGTTTGGACATGCCCCAGTGGCTCAATAGCGCCACCAAACACGCGGCCATTTTGGAACGCAATTGCTCGGATTCCCAGGAAATTCGATATGGCCATAGTAGTCATTATGAAGTTTCTTGTCAATTTTTTTTAAATTTTTTTGCCTCACAGGAAGTGAGCTATGAGCCATTTCCTGCATTTTTTCAGATTTTACAAACACATTTTTGAGTGTCTTATCATACTCGAAAACTCGCGAAACTTGGCTCATTGGTTAAAAACATGAATCTCTTCGATTTGATATCTCATTTGGCACTAGGTGTGACATGGTGGCTCTATAGCGCCCCTAATAGATAATTGCATTTTTGAGGGCCTCAGCATGCTCGAAAACTCACGAAATTTTGCAAACTTATAAAACCCGTCATACATTTTACAATGATTTAGGGTTTACAGATGGGCATGGCAAAATGGCATTATAGCGCCACCTAGAAAATTTCAATGAAGCAGCCCTCGCAGCGTGTTTAACCTACATGTACAAAATTCTATGTCCATGTAGATTATGCCAAGCCCTAAAAATAAGTCTCTTGGTGCCATGACCTATAATCAACAGGATGTCCGCCATTTTTAATTGAAATTGCAACTTTTTTTGATTTTTCGCCATTCACAGGCGTCGTACTTTAACGAACTCCTCCTAGAGATTTTATCCGATCAACTTAAAATTTGGCGTATGAGTTCTAAAGACCTTGCTGATGTTAAATTGCGAAGTTTTTTTTGGATTCATCTAACGATGTATCCGTGGCGTTCTTGGCCAATTCGATGTTCCGCCATGAAACAGGAAGTTGGTTTTACTCCCACATACTATGTGAGATTTGCCTGAAACTTTCCGAGCTTGATATAAGTGTCATCCAAAGTATAAATATATGCTGATATTAGATCGGGAGTGGCCAGGTGGCTCCACAGCGCCCTCTAGACACGGCCATGTTAAGATAAAAGTGCTTGAATGTTCATGAAATTTGGTGTGATCATTGAATTTGTCATGCAGGGTTATGGTAATTTTTTTGAAATTTTTTGGCCAAACAGGAAGTGAGCTATGAGCCATTTCCTGCGTTTATCCAAATTTTACGATGACATGTTTGAAGGCCTTAGAATACTCCAAAACTTGGAAAACGTTGCAGTAATTATAACTATCTTATGGTCTTCAATTTGGTACATCAATTGGCACTAAATGTGGGACAATGGCTGTATAGCGCCCCCAATCAGATTTTTAAAAGAATTGTCCTTTTGAGGGTCTCAACATGCTCGAAAACACACAAAATTTTATCCACATATAAGGCAAATCATGGCAATCACTTTGATTAAAAGCTCACTCATAGGCGTGGCAAAATGGCATTAAAGCGCCCCCTGGAAAATTTCAAAAAAGCAGCCCTCGCAGCGTGTTTAACCTACACGTACGAAATTCGGTGCCCATGTGGATTATGCCAAGATCTAAAAAAAAGTCTCTTGGTGCAATGACCTAGACTCAACAGGAAGTCCGTGATTTTTAATTGAAATTTCAACTTTTAAAAATTTTTCGTCAGTCACAGGGGTCGTACTTTAACGAACTCCTCCTAGAGATTTTATCTGATCAACTTAAAATTTGGCCAGTGACATCGTAAGACCTGTCCAAAGTTAAATTGCGAAGGTTTTTCGGATGTATTGAACGATGCATCCGTGGCGTCGCAGCGAATTTCGATATTTGGCCATGAAACAGGAAGTTGGTTTCACTCGCACATACCTTGTGATACTTGCCCGAAACTTTTCAAGCTTGATGAAACTTTTGTCCCAAGTATGAATATATGCTGATATTAGATCGGGCGTGGGCAGTTGGCTCCACAGCGCCCTCTAGCCCCGACCATGTTAAGATAAAAATGATTTAATTTTTATGAAATTTGTTGTGGTCATGGGATTTGTCATCCAAAAATATAAGAATTTTTTTGACATTTTTTTTGCCAAACAGGAAGTGAGCTATGAGCCATATCCTGCGTTTTTCCAAATTTTACAAACACATGTTTGAAGGTTTTAGGATACTCCAAAACTTGCAAAACATTGCAGAAATTGTAAGTGTCTTATGTTCTTTGATTTGATATGCCATTCGGAACTTAACATAGTACAATGAATAAATAGCGCCCCCTAATCATTTTTTCAAAAGAATTGTCCTTTTGAGGTCTCAACATGCTTGAAAATTGCCAGATATTACTATTACTATGACATAGGTTTTGCACACAGGCGTGTCAAAATGGCACCACAGCGCCCCACGACCTATTTATTTCAGGAATTGTGTTTGCACTACACTCAGGAAATAACATTGTTCACAGTACGGCACTGTCCAATGGTTGTCCAAGGTACTCCTGCACCCATCAGGATTTGCCACGATCCCCAACGTGCACGAGGGGTGCGAGGGGCCTTTCAACGCTGCTTGCAGCTTTAATTATTATTATTATTACTTTTATTCTGCTGCGAGAACGCGTTTTTGAAGGCCTTGCCATGCACAAAAACTCACAAAAATTTGCAGAGAAATCAGTCGTGGTGAAAATTTCAAAGTTTTGTTATTTTTGTGCTTGGACATGCCCCGGTGGCTCTTTCTCACCACCAAACATGCGGCCATTTTGGAATGCAATTGCTCGGATTCTCACGAAATTCGATATGGCCATAGTAGTCATTGTGAAGTTTTCAGTCAATTTTTTTGAATTTTTTTTGCCCCACAGGAAGTGAGCTATGAGCCATTTCCTGCATTTTTTCAGATTTTACAAACACATTTTTGAGGGTCTTAGCTTACTCGAAAACTCGCCAAACTTTGCTGAGAGGTTGAAAATATCAAGCTTCTCGATTTGAAACCCCAATTGTAACTGGGTTTGACATGGTGGCTCAATAGCGCCCCCTAATACATAATTGCATTTTTGAGGGCCTCAGCATGCTCGAAAACTCACGAAATTTCGTAAACTTATTGAGCCGGTGAGAGGTTATACTATTATATAGGGTTTCCAGATGGGCATGGCAAAATGGCATTATAGCGCCCCCTAGA
Source organism: Gymnothorax javanicus (assembly GCA_029692085.1). Taxonomy (NCBI): domain Eukaryota; kingdom Metazoa; phylum Chordata; class Actinopteri; order Anguilliformes; family Muraenidae; genus Gymnothorax; species Gymnothorax javanicus. The sequence goes on from CM056203.1 coordinate 42,724,897, forward strand.
ATATTTCAATGAAGCAGCCCTCGCATCCTGTCTAACCTACATGTAGAAATTCGGTGCCCATGTGGATTATGCCGAGACCTAAAAAAAAGTCTCTTGGTGCCATGACCTTGACTGAACAGGAAGTCCGCCATTTTTAATTGAAATCACAACTTTTTTTGATTTTTCACCATTCACAGACGTCGTACTTTAACGAACTCCTCCTAGAGATTTTATCCGATCAAATTAAAATTTGGCAAGTGACATCTAAAGACCTTGCCGATGTTAAAGTGCGAAGCTTTTTCGGATTCATCGAACGATGTATCCATGGCGTCGCGGCCAATTTCGATGTTCTGCCATGAAACAGGAAGTTGGTTTTACTCACACATACTTTGTGAGATTTGCCCGAAACTTTACAGGCTTGATAACAGTCTCCTTTCAAGTATAAATATATGCTGAAATTAGATTGGGAGTGGTCGGTGGCTCCACAGCGCCCTCTAGACACGGCCATGTTAAGATAAAAGTGCTTGAATGTTGATGAAATTTGGTGTGATTATTACATTTGTGATGCCGGGTTATCATAATTTTTTTGAAATTTTTTGGCAAAACAGAAAGTGAGCTATGAGCCATTTCCTGCGTTTTTCCAAATTTTACGAACACACGTTTAAAGGTCTTAGAATACTTGAAAACTTGCAAAACGTTGCAAAAAGTATAATTGTCTTATCGTGATCAATTTCAAATATCAATTGGCACTAAATGTGTTATAATGGCTCTACAGCGCCCCCAATCAGATTTTTAAAAGAATTGTTGTTTTGAGGATCTCAACATGCTTGAAAACTCACAAAATTTTGTACACATATAAAGCTAATCATGCGTATTATTATGTTTAAAAAAATTACAGAAAGGCGTGGCAAAATGGGATTATAGCGCCCCCTGGAAAATTTCAATGAAGCAGCCCTCGCAGCTCGGTAAATCTACATGTATGAAATTCAGTGGACATGTGATTTATGCTGAGACCTAAAAAAAAGTCTCTTGGTGCCATGACCTAGACTCAACAAGAAGTCCGCCATTTTTAATTGAAATTTCAACTTTAAAAAATTTTTCGTCAGTCACAGGTGTGGTGCTTTGACGAACTCCTAGAGATTTTATCCGATCAACTTAAAATTTGGCGAGTGACATCGTAAGACCTGTCTCATCTTTAATTGCGAAGGTTTTTCGGATATATCAAACGATTTATCCATGGCGTCGCGGCGAATTTTGATGTTTCGCCATTAAACAGGAAGTTGATTTTACTAACACATACTTTGTGGGATTTGCCCAAAACTTTACAGGCTTGATAACGGTCTCCTTCCAAGTAAAAATATATGCTGATATTAGATTGGGTGTGGCCAGGTGGCTCCACAACGCCCTCTAGCCACAGCCATGTTCAGATAAATGTGCTTGAATGTTCATGAAATTTGGTGTGATCATTGAATTTCTCAAGCAGGGTCATGGTAATTTTTTTGAAATTTTTTGGCCAAACAGGAAGTGAGCTATGAGCCATTTCCTGCGTTAATCCAAATTTTACAAACACATGTTTGAGGGCCTTAGAATACTCCAAAACTTGGAAAACGTTGCTGAAATTATAACTATCTTATGTTCTTCAATTTGATACACGAATTGGAACTTATTGTGGGACAATGGCTCTACAGCGCCCCCATTCATTTTTTTAAAACAATTGCCCTTTTGATCCTCTAAACATGCTTGAATACTCACGAAATTTTGTACACGTGTTAAGCCGGTGATTCCTTTCACAAAGATATTGAGATCACGCATCGGTGTGGCAAAATAGCATTTAGCGCCCCCTAGAAAATTTTAACGAAGCAGCCCTCTGGGTCCTTTTCACCTACAAGTACAAAATTCGGGGGACATGTGGATTATGCCGAAACCTAAAAAAAAGTCTCTTGGTGCCGTGACCTACACTCAACAGGAAGTCCGCCATTTTTAATTGAAATTGAAACTTTTTTGGATTTTTCGCCATTCACAGGCGTCGTACTTTAACAAACTCCTCCTAGAGATTTTATCCGGTTAACTTAAAATTTGGCATATGACATCTAAAGACCTTGCCGATGTTAAATTGCGAAGCGTTTTTGGATTCATCGAACAATGTATCCGTGGCGTCGCAACGAATTTCGATATTCCGCCATGAAACAAGAAGTTGGTTTTACTCCCACATACTTTGTGAGATTTGCCTGAAACTTTACAAGCTTGATAAAAGTGTCCTCACAAGTATACATATATGCTGATATTAGATCGGGAGTTGCCAGGTGGCTCCACAGCGCCCACTAGCCACTGCCATGTTAGGATTATAGTGCAAGAATGTTCATGATATTTGTTATGATCATTATATTTGTCAAGCAGGGAAATGGTAATTTTTTAGAAGTTTTTTGGCCAAACAGGAAGTGAGCTACGAGCCATTTCCTGTGTTTTTCCAAATTTTACAAAAACACATTTTAAGGTCATCGAATATTCCAAAACTTGCAAAACGTTGCACAAATTGTCAGTGGCTTATGATCTTCGATTTGATATTCCAATTGCCAATGAATGTGGTACAATGGCTCTGTACCGCCCCCTAATCATTTTTTCAAAAGATTTGCCCTTTTGAGGGTTTCAGCATGCTTGAAAATTGACAAGAATCACCACAATCGTGGAGCCTGGTATTACAATTACAATGGTATAGGTTTGGCACGCAGGAATGTCAAAATGGCATCGTAGTGCCTCTAGAAAATTTCAACAAAACAGTTCTCATGTTTCAGTTCACCTACATGAACAAACTTTGGTGGAGACATGAAACATGCCAAGACTTGTTAAAAAATTATGAAGTGCCATGACGCGAACCCAACAGGAAGGCTATATTCTGAATTAAAATTTCAATTTTTTATCATCAACAGCCGTCATACTTTAACGTACTCCACCTATTGATTTCAGGAATGGTGTTTGCACTCCACTCAGGAAAACACATTGTACAGTCTAGCAGTGTCCAATGGATGTGAATGCACACCTGCTCCCGTCATCATCTCGCCACCACCCCCAACGTGCACAAGGGGTGCGAGGGCCCTTTCAACGCTGCTTGCAGCTTTAATTATTATTATTATTTTTATTATTATTTTAATTCTGCTGCGAGAATGCGTTTTTGAGGGCCTTGCCATGCACGAAAACTCACAAAAATTTGCAGAGACGTCAGTCGTGGTGAAAATTTCAAATTTTCTTTATTTTTGTGCTCGGACATGCCCCGGTGGCTCTATAGCGCCACCAAACACGCGGCCATTTTGGAACGCAAGTGCTCGGATTCTCACGAAATTCGATGTGGCCACAGTAGTCATTGTGAAGTTTTCTAGCAATTTTTTTGAAATTTTTTTGCCTCACAGGAAGTGAGCTATGAGCCTTTTCCTGCGTTTTTTTCAGATTTTACAAACACATTTTTGAGGGTCTTATCATACTCGAAAACTCGCCAAACTTGGCTCATAGGTTGAAAACATGAATCTCTTCGATTTGATGTCTCATGTGGCACTAAGTGTGATATGGTGGCTCTATAGTGACCCCTAATAGATAATTGCATTTTTGAGGGATTCACCATGCTCGAAAACTCACAAAATTTTGCAAACTTATAAAGCCGGTCATAGGTTTTATTATGATATAGGGTTTACAGATGGGCATGGCAAAATCGCATTATAGCGCCACCTAGAAAATTTCATTGAAGCAGCCCTCGCAGCGTGTTTAACCTACATGTACAAAATTCGGTGTCCATGTAGACTATGCCAAGCCCTAAAAAAAAGTCTCTTGGCGCCATGACCTAGACTCAACAGGAAGTCCGCCATTTTTAATTGAAATTGCAACTTTTTTTGATTTTTCGCCATTCACAGGCGTCGTACTTTAACGAACTCCTCCTAGAGATTTTATCCGATCAACTTAAAATTTGGCTTATGACATCTAAAGACCTTGCCGATGTTAAAGTGCGAAGCTTTTTTGGATTCATCTAACGATGTATCTGTGGCGTTGCGGCGAATTTCGATGTTCCGCCATGAAAGAGGAAGTTGGTTTAACTCCCACATACTATGTGATATTTGCCTGGAACTTTACAAGCTTGATAAAAGTGTCCTCTGAAGTATACATATATACTAATATTAGACCGGGAGTGGCCAGGTGGCTCCACAGCGACCACTAGCCAGGGCCATGTTTGGATAAAAGTGCATGATTGTTCATGATATTTGTTATGATCATTATATTTGTCATGCAGGGTTAAGGTAATTTTTGGAAATTTTTTGGCCAAACAGGAAGTGAGCTATGAGCCATTTCCTGTGTTTTTCCAAATTTTACGAAAGCACGTTTTAAGGCCATCGGATATTCCAAAACTTGCAAAACGTTGCACAAATTGTCAGTGTCTTAGAATCTTTGATTTGATATCCCAATTGGCACATTATGTGGCACAATGGCTCTGTAGCGCCCCCTAATGTTTTTTTCAAAAGAATAACCTTTTTGAGGGTCTCAGCATGCTCGAAAACTCACAAAATTTTGAACAAGTATAAACCTCATCATTCGTATTACTGTGATAAAAAGCTTACAGATAGGCGTGGCAAAGTGGTATTTTAGCGCCCCCTGGAAAATTTCAAATAAGCTGCCCTCGCAGTCCAGTAAACCTAAATGTACGAAATTCGATGGATATGTGATTTATGTTGAGACCTAAAAAAAAAGTCACTTGGTGCCATGACCTACACTCAACAGGAAGTCTGCCATTTTGAATTGAAATTTAAACTTTTGAAAATTTTTTGCCATGTACAGGCATCGTACTTTAACGAACTCCTCCTAGAGATTTTATCGGATCAACCTAAAATTTGGCATTTGACATCTTAAGACCTTGCCGATAATAAATTGCGAAGCTTTTTTGGATTTATCAAACAATGTATCCGTGGCGTTGCAGCGAATTTCGATGTTCCCCCATGAAACAAGAAGTTGCTATTGCTCACTCATACTTTGTGAAATTTGCCCTGAACTTTACAAGCTTGATAAAAGTATCCTCCCAAGTATACATATTTGCTAATATTATTTGGGGTGTGGCCAGGAGGCTCCACAGCGCCCTCAAGCCGTGGCCATATTAAGAGTGCTTAAATGTTCATGAAATTTGGTGTGATTGTTGAATTTCTCATGTAAGGTTATGGTAATATTTTAGAAATTTTTGGGTCAAACAGGAAATGAGCTTTGAGCCATTTCCTGCGTTTTTCCAAATTTTACGAACACACGTTTAAAGGCCTTCCGATTTTCCAAAACTTGCAAAACATTGCACAAATTGTCAGTGTCTTGTGATCTTCGACTTGATATCCCAATTGGCAATTAATGTGGCAAAATGGCCCTGTAGCGCACCCTAATTATTTTGTCAAAAGAATTGCCCTTTTGAGGGTCTCAACATGCTTCAAAATGTACAAAAATCAATACAATCGTAGAGCCCGGTTTTACGATTACTATGGTATAGGTTTTGCACACAGTCATGTCAAAATGGTATCATCGCGCCCTCCAGAAAATTTCAAAAAACAGGTCTTATGGTTCAGTTCACCTACATGAACAAAATTTGGTGTAGACACGCAACATGCCAAGACTTGTAAAAAAATTATACAGTGCCATGACCCGAACCCAACAGGAAGTGCATTATTTTGAATTAAAATTTCAATTTTTTTTCATGAACAGGTGTCATACTTAAACCTGCTCCACCTATTGATTTCAGGAATGGTGTTAGCACTCCACTCAGGAAAACACATTGTACACAATCCAGCAGTGTCCAATGGCTGTGAATTGACACCTGCACCCGTCAATCTTGCCCCCACCCCAACGTGCACAAGGTGTGCGAGGGCCCTTTCAACGCTGCTTGCAACTTTAATTATTATTATTTTTATTCTGCTGCGAGAACGCGTTTTTGAGGGCCTTGCCATGCACGAAAACTCACAAAAATTTGCAGAGACGTCAGTCGTGGTGAAAATTTCAAAGCATTGTTATTTTTGTGCTTGGACATGCCCCGGTAGTTCTACAGCGCCACCAAACACGTGGCCATTTTGGAACGCAATTGCTCAGATTCTCAGGAAATTCGATTTGGCCATAGTAGTCATTATGAAGTTTTTGTCAATTTTTTTGAAATTTTTTTGCCTCACAGGAAGTGAGCTATGAGCCATTTCCTGCATTTTTTCAGATTTTACGAAGACATTTTTGAGGGTCTTATCATACTCGAAAACTCGCCAAACTTGGCTCATAGGTTGAAAAGATGAATATCTTCGATTTGATGTCTCATTTGGCACTGGGTGTGACATGGTGGCTCTATAGCGCCCCCTAATAGATAATTGCATTTTTGAGGGCCTCTGCATGCTCGAAAACTCACGAAATTTTGCAAACTTATAAAGTCGGTCATACGTTTTACTATGATATAGGGTTTACAGATGGGCATGGCAAAATCGCATTATAGCGCCACCTAGAAAATTTCAATGAAGCAGCCCTCGCAGCGTGTTTAACCTACATGTACAAAATTCGGTGTCCGTGTAGATTATGCTAAGCCTAAAAAAAAGTCACTTGGTGCCATGACCTAGACTCAACAGAAAGTCCGCCATTTTTAATTGAAATTGCAATTTTTTTTGATTTTTCGCCATTCACAGGCGTCGTACTTTAACGAACTCCTACTAGAGATTTTATCTGATCAACTTAAAATTTGGCTTATGAGATCTAAAGACCTTGCCGATGTTAAATTGCGAAGCATTTTTGGATTCATCGAACGATGTATCCGTGGCGTTGCGGCGAATTTCGATGTTCCGCCATGAAACAGGAAGTTGGTTTTACTCCCACATACAATCTGAGATTTGCCTGAAACTTTACAAGCTTGATGAAAGTGTCCTCCCAAGTATAAATATATGCTGATATTAGATCGGGAGGGGACAGGTGGCTCCACAGCGCCCACTAGCCATGGCCATGTAAAGATAAAAGTGCTTGAATGTTCATGAAATTTGGTGTGATCATTGAATTTGTCATGCAGGGTTATGGAAATTTTTTTGAAATTTTTTGGCCAAACAGGAAGTGAGCTATGAGCCATTTCCTGCGTTTATCCAAATTTTACGAACACGTTTGAGGGCCTTAGAATACTCCAAAACTTGCAAAGCATTGCAGAAATTAAAACTATCTTATGGTCTTCAATTTGATACACCAATTGGACCTTAATGTGTGACAATGGCTCTATAGCGCCCCCAATCAGTTTTTTAAAACAATTGCCCTTTTGATTGTCTAAACATGCTTGAATACTCACAAAATTTTGCACACGTATTAAGTCGGTCATTCCTTTCACAAGAATATTGGGAGCACACATGGGTGTGGCAAAATAGCATTATAGTGCCCCCTAGAATATTTTAACGAAGCAGCCCTCGGGGTCCTTTTCACCTGCTTGTACGAAATTCGGGGGACATGTGGATTATGCCGAAACCAAAAAAAAATTCTCTTGGTGCCGTGACCTACACTCAACAGGAAGTCTGTCATTTTTAATTGAAATTGCAACTTTTTTGGATTTTTCACCATTCACAGGCATCATACTTTAACAAACTCCTCCTAGAGATTTTATCTGATCAACTTAAAATTTGGCGAATGATATCTAAAGACCTTGCTGATGTTAAATTGCGAAGCGTGTTTGGATTCATCGAACGATGTATCCGTGGCGTCGCAACGAATTTCGATGTTCCGCCATGAAACAAGAAGTTGGTTTTTACTCCCACATACTTTGTGAGATTTGCCTGAAACTTTACAAGCTTGATAAAAGTGTCCTCTCAAGTATACATTATGCTAATATTCGATCGGGAGTGGCCAGGTGGCTCCACAGCGCCCACTAGCCACGGCCATGTTAGGATTAATGTGCATGAATGTTCATGGTATTTGTTCTGATCATTATATTTGTCATGCAGGGTTATGGTAATTTTTTTGAAATTTTTTGGCCAAACAGGAAGTGAGCTATGAGCCATTTCCTGTGTTTTTCCAAATTTTACGAAAGCACGTTTTAAGGCCATCGGATATTCCAAAAACTTGCAAAACGTTGCACAAATTGTCAGTGTCTTATAATCTTCGATTTGATATCCCATTTAGCACTTAATGTGGCACAATGGCTCTGTAGTGCCCCCTAATGTTTTTTTCAAAAGAATAACCCTTTTGAGGGTCTCAGCATGCTTGAAAACTGTCAAGAATCAACACACTCGTGGAGCCTGGTATTACAATTACTATGGTATAGGTTTGGCACGCAGGAATGTCAAAATGGCATCGTAGTTCCTCTAGAAAATTTCAACAAAACAGTTCTCATGGTTCAGTTCACCTACATAAACAAACTTTGGTGGAGATATGAAACATGCCAAGACTTGTAAAAAAATTATGAAGTGCCATGACGCGAACCCAACAGGAAGTCCATTATTCTGAATTAAAATTTCAATTTTTTTTCATGAACAGCCGTCATACTTTCGCGTACTCCACCTATTGATTTCAGGAATGGTGTTTGCACTCGACTCAGGAAAACACATTGTACAGTCTAGCAGTGTCCAATGGATATGAATGCACACCTGCACCCGTCAACATCTCGCCACCACCCCCAACGTGCACGAAGGGTGCGAGGGCCCTTTCAATGCTGCTTGCAGCTTTAATTTTACGTTAGTTTCGGTTTCGGTTTTCGCGCCGATCGGCCATATCATTACAACCAGCAGAGATAGTAGGGAACCAGATTGACTTTTGTCCTCCACACTTGCCGGTGTCCAGGAAAATATGTTGAATTGTGCATTAGTTTGCTAGCCAGCTTGTCCACTAGCTAGCGTTCATTACAATGGATGTGGTTACCCTACACATAGCCCATAAAATAAACACGCAAGAAAAAAATCAACAATTTATCGCTAATACTGAAATAGCGAGCTAGTTAGCAACGTAGCTAGCAAGCTAAAGTGATATCGAACTCTATAATGCTATAGCTAGCTAGGTAGATAGCCAACTGGTTAGCGGGTTAAAAGGCTAAACTTCGCTAACACTGAAATAGCGAGCTAAAAGTCTCGAAACAAACGTACCCTAACGAGTCAGTTGAGCGCAGAGTTGCTAGGCCAGCCGTGCAGGGATATTTTGTGCTGCGCTCTGCCTCAGAATGCAATGGGTTACACTGATTTTATACCGGCATGGAACGCGGCTCAGCCAATCACATTTAAGGATGGGAAGCACCCGTTTTATAAAAGGAGTTTGGGCGTCAGTTTCAGATTTCAGAATCAGTTTCAGTAGTAAAATGTAATACAAATGTTTTCCTGTGTGGTGGATTCTTTAACATGTTAATTGTGTTTATTATGAATTAAAAGTATTGGAGCTATTCAGTACTGTGAGTAGGGCAAAACTATCCTCCCAGTATAGACCAGTACAGACTAGTATAGACCAGTATAGAACAGCATAGTCCAGTATAGACCAGTAAAGACCAGTCCAGACCAGTAGACCAGTATAGGCCAGTACCGACCAGTATAGAACAGTGTAGTCCAGTATATACAAGTATTGACGTGGGTAGTCATCAAACTCTTTGTTGTCATGGTAACATGACATTAAACGGGGCATGGTTTTATTTTTATTTTTTATAGTCTATGGATTTTGTATTTTCTGCTTACTTTAACAGTTGAGAATGAGCCAGAAAATGGCTTAAACTAATGCTATACATATCTTCATAGACATAATATATGTGTATTATATCTCTGTACATATCTTCATTTAACATCAAGACGCTGGGCTTTTATTTTGAAGTTCATCCACTTCCGGTTCTGTCATCAGCGTTAATACTTTGTTTAAAATCATAAACGAAAAGAGGAATTTTTTTTTTTACCATTATTTGATTTTGGTTTCCTCATTTTTCCGGTCTTTTCCCGCCCCTTGTTGCGCAACAGTAAGCTGTAGGACCTGCTCTCCAGTTCTGCAGATACATGCTATTGGTTCTATCTCCGGGCTTGCATATTATGTTTTGTTTCTAGCGATTTTATTGGACACTGGATGCATTCATTTTAACTGATCTTTGAAAAAAAAAAGTGCCGGTCGGGAAAAGCACTAGCTATCTGAACTGAGTGGTGGTCGGTGCATTCCGAGTGCTGGTCGGCGCCGACCACCGCCGACCAGCATCGGCAGAACCCTGCCTATCAATGCTGAATCGTAGACAGTGGTTTTACAACAACATATTGTCCCATTCAGACACCGTCTCTAGAGGGAAGGTCTTGCAAATTTCAGCAGGACAATGCTAAACCACATACTGCATCCATCACAACAGCATGGCTTCACAGTAGAAGAGTCCGGGTGCTGAAATGGCCTGCCTGCAGACTTTTCACCAATAGCAAACATTTGGGGCATTATAAAACGGAAAATCCGGCAAAGAAGACCCAAGACTTTTGAGCAGCTAGAATTCTACATCTGACAAGAGTGGGACAAAATTCCTCTCCAAAAACTCCAGCAGACTGGACCGCTGGCCACTGAGGAGACGGACTGGACCAGACTGGACTGCACTGCATGCCTTTGAATGGACTACTGGCCACCGAGAAGCCGGAATGGACTGCTGACCACCAAGAAGCCAGAGTGGACTGTTGCTCTCCGACTGGACTACTGGCCACCCAGAAGCCGGACTTGGACTGCTGCACTCCGACTGGACCACTGGCCACCAAGAAGCTGGACTTGGACTGCTGCTCTCCGACTGGACTACTGGCCACCGAGATGTCGGACTTGGACTGCTGCTCTCCGACTGGAATACTGGCCGAGAATGTGGAAGGGGAGGGGCTGTAAGGACCAACCCTTACATGTTGAGTGTAAACCACAGTTAAATGCTTGCAGGACTCCACTTACAGTTAAAATAGCCAGGAAACAATGCATTAATTTAACTGTTAAATTCAGTCAGTTTATAACAGTGAAGGAGGAAAGGGTGGACAAGGAAAGAAATGTGAAAGAATAGACATTAACGTAAAATTGAGGTGCTTGTGGCAGGGAAAAAATATTGGGATGATGTTTGTTGAGAGCATGCATCATCATGTCAACTGCTTGGAGCACATACACTACGAGTCAAAAGTTTTAGGACACCCCAATTTTTCCAGTTTTTTATCGAAAATTATGCAGTTCCAGTCCAATGAATAGCTTGAAATGGTACAAAGGTAAGTGGTGAACTGTCAGAAGTTCAAAAAAAAGTTGAGGTTACCCAGGTTTTTTGTACGCTGTCGACTAGGTGAGAGGATGGTTCCTCAGTGTGTGACATCAACTGTCAAACATGGAGGAGGAAGCCTGATGGTCTGGGGCTGTTTTGCTGGATCCAGGGTCAGTGACTTAAAGAGTGAAAGGTACCCTGAATAGTCCAGTACTTGACTGTAGACCCGTTTGCAAAATGGTGTTGGGGGAATTTCTCACTGTATCTTAGTAAATGGATCCCTGTAGATGGAAAAATACCGAGGTGCTTGTATGCCACACTGCCACGAATGACGTTACGGCCAAATCAAATATGGCCACCGTCGGCCATGATGAAAATCTAACTTTTTTTGTTTTTGAGAGTATTTGCGTGTGTAATAGCTCTAATTATACTAATTTTGAGGTGCAGAATTCATTTCTGTTATTGTTTTTACATTTTGGGCATAATCTGAACCTTAAATTGCCAAAGTCAAGTACATTTATGTACATTGTTGACATTGGTAATTTCAAGAAAAAATGAGTATTTTTATCAAATAAAAGGCAAAAAAAATATGCAGTATAGGTATAGTATAATATAGGTATATGCAGGGGTTTGGTGAAGCTTTTCAGTGTGATTTATGATTTTCTTTTCTTTCTGCTATTTCTTTCTGCTATACCATAACTTCTATGCCTGAAGTTCCCAAGGAAACATGGAGTGATGATGAATTTCTTGTCTTCCATGCTCCGTGATGAGGTACAAACACATCTATAATACAATGAATGTCTCAGAATGTCACAGGACAAAAGGAAGGGGACGCATGATGTGGCGTACTGATGCAGCATCAGGCATAGATATCATTGGCATGATCCGACACACCCATCCCTCAACAAATTGACAAGTTCTGGGCATCTCAAGAAAACAAGAGGAACCTACAGTCTGTTTAGTCCTGTACCTGACTGTAGACCTGTTTGCAAAATGGTGTTGGGGGAATTTCTCACTTTAACTGAGTTAATGGGTCCCTGTAGATGAAAAAATACCAAGGTCCTTGTCTGCCACACTGCAACGAATGACGTTATGGCTAAATGAAAAAACTTTTTTGTTTTTAAAAGTATCTACATGTGCAATAGCTCTAATTATACTGATTTTGAGGTGTAAAATTCATTTCTGTCATTGATTTTACATTTTGGGAATATCTGGACCTTAAATTGCAATTTTGGTACACCAACCTTAGCTGGTACACAAAATGACATCTTTTATCATCAATGTGACTTCACTTATGCATAAGGTTTATGTACTGTTATAACCCATACACATGATACATGCAAAGATCAGTGCCATGATTCAATAAATAATTGAAGAGTTACTTATACTTTTCACTTTTTTATTAAAGTACATAGAAAATAGGACACAAGATCATGAAAATGAAATCATAAAATCATAGTCAATAAACAAATTCCCTTTAAAGTTCTAGTTAGTCTTTCAGTGGCATGTTTTTACATGATGAATTACTTATCTTTCCATGACAGAAAATGACACATGGAACACCAGCAGAACGACACACACAGCGCCGCATGTCACACTGGCCCGCACACTTGCATACTGTGAGCAGGCCCCTTGGCAAAAGGTTTCAGACGTTTTGAAGGTGGCAGTGTACCAAAGTGCTCCTGCCATCCATGTTCTGCTGGATCTGGTCTTGCCTCATGCTCACCATCTGTAGTGAGAAGTCTACATGCTCTGTGCACCAAAAAGGATCCTCGGTGGATGTGGCCTCTGATCACACTGCTTGTAGGAGGGAGATCATCAATTCCAGTGTCGGAACTGGTATAATTTTCTAACCTCAGTCGGTCAAATGTCTCAGCAGTTGTATGTGACCTGGCTCCTGCTCAGACACGTACCAAGTATTTTTCTGCTAGCGCAATATTTTGCTCTGACAATGTATCAGTCTCTCCAAAATTTGTCAGATACTGAACAGGGTCACAGGTCATAGCTACATGTTTGGTTCCCACCTTGCTCATGCAGTCGTCGCCTGTTAATATGTGGGCTTTGACCTCTGTCTTGGCCAGTGGTGCTCCAAGATGAGAAACAGCTTAATGTAGTGAAAGCATGTGCCGCTTTTCACCAGTGCCATACTCTTTCCATTTTTCCTTCAGCCCTTGTGCTTGGAACTATGGGGTGTAGTGTAGAAGTAGTGCAAAGGTGTCCGTATCATTTGAGACAATGACAACTCTGCCGCCCTTTCACACATGAACAGCCCACTCCACATGCACCACCAGTCTGCTGTCTGCCTCTTCAATCAAGCTTAACAGGTCAGGAATCTCTTCACTGCCTGCTCTTTTAGCTGGAAGCACCTCATCATCAGAGACAACAGACTGTAGGTTCCTCTTGTTTTCTTGAGATGCCCAGAACTTGTCAATTTGTTGAGGGATGGGTGTGTCATGGATCATGCCAATGATATCTATGCCTGATGCTGCATCAGTACGCCACATGCGTTCCCCTTCCTTTTGTCCTGTGACATTCTGAGACATTCAGTGTATTATAGATGTGTTTGTACCTCATCACGGAGCATGGAAGACAAGAAATTCATCATCACTCCATGTTTCCTTGGGAACTTCAGGCATAGAAGTTATGGTATAGCAGAAAGAAATAGCAGAAAGAAAAAAAGAAAATCATAAATCACACTGAAAAGCTTCACCAAACCCCTGCATATACCTATATTATATTATACCTATACTGCATATTTTTTTTCTTTTATTTGATAAAAATACTCATTTTCTTGAAATTACCAATGTCAACAATGTACATAAATGTACTTGACTTTGGCAATTTAAGGTTCAGATTATCCCCAAAATGTAAAAACAATAACAGAAATGAATTCTGCACCTCAAAATTAGTATAATTAGAGCTATTACACACGCAAATACTCTCAAAAACAAAAAAAGTTAGATTTTCATCATGGCCGACGGTGGCCATATTTGATTTGGCCGTAACGTCATTCGTGGCAGTGTGGCATACAAGCACCTCGGTATTTTTCCATCTACAGCGATCCATTTACTAAGATACAGTGAGAAATTCCCCCAACACCATTTTGCAAACGGGTCTACAGTCAAGTACTGGACTAGAACCAGGAGCGCCGCATTCACTTAAGAAGTGGGGGGGCCAAAAAGTTCCGTGTCGTGTATTCAGCTCATTTACAGTGCCTCTATTCTGTGCACCTCATCCATGCCCCAATATTGCAACACTTACGGTATAAAAAATAAAAAGACGTTTGGCTCATTCCCATTAACCCAGACACACATGCCCCAAATCCATCACCTCGTCTTTAAAACTAATGCTTTGGACTTTTCGTTTCAATGTACATCATGAATAACGCGTAGTGAGGTCTGTGGCTAGGTAGGCAGGATCAGCCAGAGCGTAAATTGCATAGTACATGCATGCAAAAATATAAATTAAGTAGAACTCAATATTGAAACCACTGCAAAGTCAATCAAGCTGCCGCTGTCAAAACATCGGCGGATTATATCGCGCACACAATTACTTACAATTTGTAAATTGCATTCATACACAGTCGCGCATGTGTGTTTTTTCCACACGGATGAAGGCGTTTATGATGCTGCTACCAAATATAAATTCTAAAGTAATGGAATGATATTTTTGCATGCTCCTCAAAGTGTTATAGACGTACGTAAAATACACTAAACGGCTACCACAGCATTCTGCAGCGCCATGCAGTACCCTCTGTATGTGCCGTTTGTCAGGGGTTCATCCTACAACAAGATAATGACCCAAAACATAAGTCCAAGCTCTGCCAGAACTACCTTAGGAAAAAAGAACAAGATGAGAAATTTGAAAACATGGAGTGGCCAGCACAGTCTCCAGACTTAAACCCCATCGAAATGGTTTGGGATGAACTGGACAGAGGAGTGAAAGCAAAGCAACCAACAATTGCCACACATTTATGGGAACTTCTGCAACAGAGTTGGGAAGAACTTGCTGAAGAATATTTGATTTCCATTGTAGAAAGAATGTCACGAGTGTGTTCAGCCATTATATCTGCCAAAGGTGGCGACTTTGAGTCAAAAGTTGAAAATACATTTTGGTTTATAAATTGATTCCATGATTTCTTTTTTTAACTTTGATTGTTTATTTGTTCTATGCTTTCATTCCAGAGTACAATGAGACATTAAACTGCATATTTTTCTATTAAAAAACTGAAAAATTGGGGTGTCCTAAAACTTTTGACTGGTGGTGTAAGTGTGAAGTAAATTTTTCGCTGAAAAAATGTGCTTTTTGTCAAACTGAGGCAAAATTATACTGACCTGAAGCAGGTTTATTTAATACAGTTACCTGCAAAGAAAGAAGTAAGTTGGATGCAAATCATATTTTTCACATTGTTTCAAAGTTTTACATTGCTTTTTCTCAAAACTTGAAAAAATGCATTTAACCTTTTTGTGCTCCAAGCAGTGTTTGTGAGTGTATAGCATGTGCAGAGAAGTTGATTGGAATGGTGCCAAGTGCCCAGAGCAGCAGAGAACCCCCCCCAGCTGCAGAGGCAACCCATCGCCCCCAGGCACACCAGACTTGCCACGATGCCGTTGTATGGAGGCCACCCAAACAGGAGGACAACTGAGGCCCCGAACACAGCGCCACCCCAAGAGGCATAGAGGGTTCCACAGAGTAGACAAGATGCTGGCGAAGCCCAGCCCGGACCCAAGCCACCCCCTACAGCCGCAGGAGCGAGCAACATGTGCAAGGATGAAACCCAGCACACAAACACCCCCTCAAATGACAACACAGAAATGACTAATGGAATTAAATTCTTAGAAACTTTACAATATTTTGTGAACATTGTAACACTTGCCGTTCCAAAGGTGGTGAAAGTGCAGAATCTGAAATGAGAATGCATACAAGCCAAAAATATACATTAAAAACAAATACGTGATAATACAACCCCAATTCCGAAATAGTTGGGACAAAGTGTAAATTGTGAATAAAATCAAAATGCAATGACTTTCAAATCACACCAACCAGTATTTTATTCACGATAGAACAGAGATAACATAGCAAATGTTGAAACTGAGAAATTTTACAATTTCATCCACAAAATGAGCTCATTTCAAATTTGATGGCTGCTACAGGTCTCAAAAAAGTTGGGACAGGGGCCTGTTTACCATGGTGTAGCATCCCCTCTTCTTTTTAACACAGAGTGGAGGCATCTGGGCATTGAGGAGCCAAGTTTCTAGAGTTTAGCCATTGGAATTTGATCCCACTCTTGTTTAATACAGGCTTCCAGCTGCTGGAGAGTTTTGGGTCTCCTTTGACGGACTTTTCGTTTAATTATGCGCCAAATGTTCTCAATCGGTGAAAGATCAGGACTGCAGGCAGGCCAGTGCAGCACACAGACTCTTCTACCACGAAGCCATGCTGTTGCAATAGCTGCAATATGTGGTTTTGCATTGTCCTGCTGAAATACACAAGGCCTTCCCTGGAATAGATTTCCTCTGGAGGTGAGCATATGTTGCTCTAAAACCTTTATATACCTTTCAGCAGTCATGGTGCTTTTTAAAACATGCAAGTGTCCCACACCATATGCACTAATGCATCCCCACACCATCAGAGATGCTGGCTTTTGACCTGAACGCTGATAACAGGAGGGGTGGTCTTTCTCCTCTTAAGCCCAGGGGACACAACGCCCACGATTTCCAACTAGAATGTCAAATTTGGACTCGTCTGACCACAGGACACTTTGCCACTTTGCTACAGTCCATTTTAAATGAGCCTTGGCCCACAGAACACGGCGGCGCTTCTGGATCATACTCAACAATGGCTTCCTTTTTGCATGATAGAGTTTTAGGTGGCATCTGTGGATGGCACGGCGTACTGTGTTTACAGACAGTGCTTTCTTGAAGTATTCCTGGACCCACTTAGTAATGTCAATGACAGAATCATGCCGGTGAGTGATGCAGTGGCGTCTGAGGGCCTGAAGATCACGGGTATCCAGTTAAGGTCTTCGGCCTTGTCCCTTAGGCACAGAGATTTTTCCAGTTTCTCTGAATCTTTTGATGATGTTATGCACTGTCGATGATGAGACCTTCAAAGCCTTTGCAATTTGACGTTGAGGAAGATTGTTTTTAAATTATTCGACAATTTTTTTACGCAAGCCTTCACAGTTTGGAGAGCCTCTGGCCAACTTTACTTCTGAGAGACTCAGCCTCTCCAAGACATGCCTTTTATAGCCAATCATGTTACACACCTGATGCTAGTTAACTTTATTACTTGCTAAATGTTCTTTCAGCTGATTCTCTTGTATATTAATTGCTTTTTCAGCCCTTTTTTGCCTGTGTCCCAACTTTTTTGAGACCTGTTGCAGCCAGAAAATTTGACATAAGTTCATTTTGTGGACAAAAATGTAAAATGTCTCCGTTTCAACATTTGAAATGTTATCTATGTTCCACTGTAAATAACATATTGGCTCATGTGATCTGAAAGTCATTGCATTTTGATTTTATTCACAATTTACACTTTGTCCCAACTATTTTGGAATTTGGGTTGTATTACACATTTCATGGATAATGTTAAATCTCATTAAATTACATATCCCCAATGATTAGTAATATCAGCAAGAACATTGCAGCTTGCTTTTTTGACAGCCGACTGCTTCAGGCGCATGAAATCTGTCTTAAAGTCACCGGGTTCGATGACAGAGCAAACCAGCGCCTTTCCCCATTGGCAATAACACATTGATCTCTGCAGCATGTAACCATGTCAAAACTTGAGGAAAACTGAGACACAAAGGCTTCAGTTTTGTGAAGATACTTCCTAGCAAGCATTGAAATGTTTCAAGACTGTTGCTCGGAGGCCAGGTTAAGACACCCTGTCATTGTTTTAGAATAGTTCTACAAGTATATGCCTGATGAACCTTAGCTGATGTCAATGTCTGGACGTCACCTGAGGATAGGTTGCACATCCTTCCTAGGTGTTCTAGCAGTGTGAAAATATGACCTGAACATGAACAAGCCTATTAGATATTTCGCAACATTCTTAGACGTGTGTAATCAGCTGTTATACACATCATTAAATGCAAGTCAACCAATTCTGAAAATTGGGAGTGCGCATTGACTAGCTGCCACCCTGTAGGACCTAATCCTCGACTAATATTCTAGCCCAATTGGCAATCGCAACTTTCCACTTTGCTTGACAACATGATACAGGATGTTAAATGTAAAATTAACTAGGGTCATTATAAACATTTAATTAGCACCAAGTAACACGGTCTAAAACAGGGGTGTCCAGTCTTATTCTGAAATTCATAGCCAGGGACATTCTTAACAGTAATATATTTTAAATTTCATATAACCTTCAAAGGAAATTGTTTTAATGGCATCTGAAATTTTAAGAAATTATGGCTGAGTTATCATTTGAGCAAATTTTCCCTTTCAATTTCTCTAAAACCATACAGTAAAATCATATGAGATCTTTAGTCTGCATAGCCGGGGTCACCAGAAACAGGACCTCATTCGTAATTTCATATAACCTCTTCTGAGCATATTTTTAATGACAGCTGAAATTGGACGACATAATGACTGTGTTGTGATTTGAGCTGATTGTCCCTTTAAATTTCTTTGAAACTCCATAGTAAAATCATATAAAATTACAAGCTTTCATAGCCAGGGTGATTCTTAACAGAAATATATTTTTAATTTCAAGTAAACTCTCAAGAAAATTGTTTTAATGACGCCTGAATTTTGAAGAAATTATGGCTGTGTTGTCATTTAAGCTGATTTTGCCCGTAAATTTCTCTAAAACTCCACAGTAGAATCAAACTAGAGGCACTCGTAGAGTGCAATCCTCCGCCAAGGCAGCACAATCCAAATCTTCGTGAGTGGGAGCAAAGTACAGTGATCGCATGTCATACGATTTCAAGATGGCTGCCGTGGCGGCCATATTGTTTCACTGATCGCGGTGAAAATCAATAGGGTCCATCCTTGACGTAATAGCAATGCACAAACAAAATTTCAGACAAATCCATGCATTACATTTTGAGTTAAGTTGTTCACAAACAGATAGACAGACAAACAAACAAACAGGGGCAAAACATAACCTCCGCCCCAACTTCGTTGGCGGAGGTAATTATAAACGTTCATAGCCAGGGTCATTCTTAACAGGAATATATTTTATGTTTCATGTAACCTCTCAAGAAAATTGTTTTAATGAAGTCTGAACTTTGAAGAAATTATGGCTGTGTCGTGATTAGAGCTCATTTTCCCCATTAATTTCTCTAAAACCCCAGTAAAATCATATGAAATTACATGCTATCATTGCCGGGGTCATTCTTAACAGGAATATATTTTAAGTTTCATGTAACCTCTCAAGAGAATTGTTTTAATGACGTCTGAACTTTGAAGAAATTATGGCTGTGTTGTCATTAGAGCTCATTTTCCGCGTAAATTTCTCTAAAACTCCACAGTAGAATCATGAAACTAGAAAAGGCAGTTTCTAACTGCAAGTGGGATTGCTGTCTGCTGAAGCTGCTGATGCTGAACTGCAATTGCAGAATTAAGACAGAAATTGTTTGAATAAAAGTCAAATTTTTTAAAGTGAGAATGATTGTAATGTTACCATGAATTGCTGAAAATATGCAAGAGTAGAAAGACTCATGAAATAACTGTGTACATAGTTGTCAAACTTACTAGGCGGTTACTATGGTGTTCTGTGGAGTTGCTAGGTGGTTGCTAAGGTGTACTGGGTGGTTACTAGGTGGTTGCTATGGTGTTCAGGGTGGTTGCTAAGGCATTGCTAGGTGGTTGCTAAGGTGTTCTGGCTGGTTGCTAAGGTGTTGCTAGGCAGTTGCTTAGGTGTTCTGGGTGGTTGCTAGGACGTTGCTAGGTGGTTGCCAAGGTGTACCAGGTGGTTGTTAGGCGGTTGCTATGGTGTTCAGGTTGTTGCTAAGGCGTTGCGAGGCAGTTGCTATGGTGTTGTGTGTGGTTACTAGGGCGTTGCTAGGCGGTTGCTATGGTGTTCCGAGTGGTTTAGGTGGTTGCTGAGGTGTACCGGGTGGTTGCAAGGTGGTTGCTATGGTGTTCAGGGTGGTTGCTAAGGCGTTGCTAGGTGGTTGCTAAGGATTTTTGGGTGGTTGCTAGGGCGTTGCTAGGCAGTTGCTATGGTGTTCTGGGTGGTTGCTAAGGCATTGCTAGGCAGTTGTTATGGTGTTCAGGGTGGTTGCTAATGCGTTGCTAGGTGGTTGCTAAGGTGTACCTGGTAGTTGCAAGGTGGTTGCTATGGTGTTCTGGGTGGTTGCTAGGGCATTGCTAGGCGGTTGCTATGGTGTTCAGGGTGGTTGCTAACGCGTTGCTTGGTGGTTGCTAAGGTGTACCGGGTGGTTGCAAGGTGGTTGCTATGGTGTTCAGGGTGGTTGCTAAGGCGTTGCTAGGTGGTTGCTAAGGATTTTTGGGTGGTTGCTAGGGCGTTGCTAAGCAGTTGCTATGGTGTTCTGGGTGGTTGCTAAGGCATTGCTAGGCAGTTGTTATGGTGTTCAGGGTGGTTGCTAACACATTGCTAGGTGGTTGCTAAGGTGTACTGGGTGGTTGCAAGGTGGTTGCTATGGTGTTCAGGGTGGTTGCTAAGGCGTTGCTAGGTGATTGCTAAGGATGTTTAGGTGGTTGCTAGGGCGTTGCTAGGCAGTTACTATGGTGTTCTGGGTGGTTGCTAAGGCATTGCTAGGCAGTTGCTATGATGTTCAGGGTGGTTGCTGAGGTATTGCTAGGTGGCTGCTAAGGTGTACTGGGTGGTTGCTAGGCGGTTGCTATGGTGTTCTGGGTGGTTGCTAAGGCGTTGCTAGGTGGTTGCTATGGTGTTCAGGGTGGTTGCCTACGCGTTGCTAGGTGGTTGCTAAGGTGCACCAGGTGGACACTAGGCGGTTTTTATGGTGTTCAGGGCGGTTGCTAAGGTGTTCTGGGTAGTTGCTAGGGCGTTGCTAAGTGGTTGCTATGATGTTCTGTGTGGTTGCTAGGGCATTGCTAGGTGGTTGCTGAGGTGCACTGGGTGGTTGCTAGGTGGTTGCTATGGTGTTCAGGGTGGTTGCTAAGGCGTTGCTAGGCGGTTGCTCTGGTGTTCCAGGTGGTTGTTAGGGCATTGCTAGGCAGTTGGCAAGGCATTCCTGATGGTTGCTAAGGCTTTGCTAGGCAGTTCCTATGATGGTCTGGGTGGTTGCTTGGCTCTCATCAGAGCAGGCTAGAGTGTGGCTAGAGTTCCGCATTCATTTCTCATAGGAAAAATTTTTCGGAAAATGTGGAATATCTCAGAAATTATGAATTTTTGGAAAATTCTGAATACACCCGATAATGTCTGAATTGGGCTGAATAATTTGAAATTTGAACAGTTCGAATATGTTGAAGTATGTGGAAGTAGTTAAGGTCCGTAAAACGGCAGAAGAGGAGGAGGAATAATAAACTAGAAAAGGCAGTTTCTGAAGAAACTGCGAGTGGGATTGCCGTCTGCTGAAGCTGCTGATGCTGAACTGCAATTGCAGACATTGACATTTTGTGAGTGCTCTAAATAAACAGCATTTTAATCATTTATTACTCTGTTAGTTATGCTGTATTTTAAAAACAAATGAACACTACTTTTTGCGATGCATTGTGGGAAATTTTGAGTGCACTATATAGGGTATAACAATTCTTATTGTACATTCGGACACCCCTATAAAATGGCGTGACCCTGTATAGTGCTCTATATAGGGATTAGGGAGTGATCTCTGACACAGCCCAAGTGACCTCCACATCTACTGGTTGCCATGGTAATGAATTAATCCAGGCACACAGGGAAGCAGGCTTGGATCACAAGCAATGGGAGTTAACCTGAAAAATGCCTCTTGAACTCTTGCTGACCAGGCCTCAGCCATACATCCTATCATCGCAGTCAATATGTCATCAGAGAGATGAAAGTCTGAGGAACACATTGATGTACTTTTGTTTTTTGTGTAGTCAACACTGTGTTCAGGGTCGCGAGTTAAACAGAAGGTCCACTTCTGATAATCCTGCTCTCATTTTATATGGCTCTCTATGGAGAGCGCTGAAGGCGACTGTCAGCAGTTGGTGGCTGTTGAAGCCACTGTGTGAGGGTCTCGGCTTAGATATCCATGTGAGCGACTGAACAAGTGTTGCTACATTTGTGGCAAGTGACGCGTGTGTGGTGAAATTTGGGGCCAAAATCATTGGTTTTTGTGAATTTTGAGGGATTCTTTCCCTTCCTCTCTCTCTAGCAATGACATCACGTGCTCTAGCGGCGAACATTCCACGCAATACACATTCATTCTAAATTCTGAAAATGGCCAAAAACTTCATGAAATTTGAACTGTGATTGTGTGAAAAGTATGAATGTTATGAAAGAGTTGACTTAATGTGAGAAAGTCTGAAGTCTTGTGAATGTTTTGAAGGTTGAATTTAGTTTCTAGGTGAAAGTATGAATGAGTGGGAAGTGGTTGAAGTTTAGTGTGTTTGAAGCGTTTTCTCATAGACTCCCATTGTAACAAAGGTTGAGAAAAAGTTGAATATTTTTATACGTATGAATTGTATTGAAATGTTGAATGAGAAGAAAAATGTTGAAAAGTTGCTGAATATTTTGAAGTTTCAATGAAGTTTCTACTTGGAAGTATGAGGGAGTTGAAGGGTTTTGAAGATGAGTGAAAAAACTGAAGTTTTGAAAATTCCGCATTCATTTCAAAAGGAGAAAATTTGTTGGAAAACGTAGAATATCTCAGAAATTTCCATATGCTATGGTGTTCAGGGTGGTTGCTAAGGCTTTGCAAGGCGGTTGCTATGGTGCTCTGAGTGGTTGCTATTGCTAAGGCGTTGCTAGGTGGTTGCCAAGGTGTACCGGGTGGTTGTTAGGTGGTTGCTATGGTGTTCAGGGTGGTTGCTAAGGCATTGCTAGGCGGTTGCTAAGGTGTTTTGGGTGGTTGCTAGGGCCTTGCTCAGCAGTTGCTATGGTGCTCTGGTTGGTTGCTAGGGCATTGCTAGGTGGTTGCTATGGTGTTCCAGGTGGTTTAGGCGGTTGCTATTGTGTTCAGGGTGGTTGCTAAGGCGTTGCTAAGAGGTTGTTAAGATGTTCTGGGTGGTTGCTAGAGCGTTGCTAGGCAGTTGCTATGGTGTTGTGTGTGGTTGCTAGGGCGTTTCTAGGTGGTTGCTATGGTGTTCCAGGTGGTTTAGGTGGTCGCTAAGGTGATCTGGGTGGTTGCAAAGGCATTGCTAAGCGGTTGCTAAGGTGTTTTGGGTGGTTGCTAGGGCATTGCTAGGCAGTTGCTGTGGTCCTCTGTGTGGTTGCTAGGGCATTGCTAGCTGGTTGCTATGGCGTTCTAGGTGGTTTAGGTGGTTGCTATGGTGTACAGGGTGGTTGCTAAGGCGTTGCTAGGCAGTTGCTAAGGTGTTCTGGGTGGTTGCCAGGACATTGCTAGGTGGTTGCCAAGGTGTACCATGTGGTTGTTAGGCGGTTGCTATGGTGTTCAGGTAGTTGCTAAGGCATTGCTAGGTGGTTGCTAAGGTGTTTTGGGTGGTTGCTAGGGCATTGCTAGGCAGTTGCTATGGTGTTCTGTGTGGTAGTTAGGGCGTTGCTAGGTGGTTGCTAAGGTGTACCGGGTGGTTGCTAGGCAGTTGCTAAGGTGTTTAGGGTGGTTGCTAGGGCATTGCTAGGTGGTTGCCAAGGTGTACCGGGAGGTTGTTAGGCAGTTGCTATGGTGTTCAGGTGGTTGCTGAGGTGTTGCTAGGCGGTTGCTAAGGTGTTCTGGGTGGTTGCTAGGGCATTGCTAGAGGTTGCTATGGTGTTCAGGGTGGTTTAGGTGGTTGCTGAGGTGTACCGGGTGGTTGCAAGGCGGTTGCTATGGTGTTCAGGCTGGTTGCTGAGGTGTTGCTAGGTGGTTGCTAAGGATTTTTGGGTGGTTGCTAGGGCATTGCTAGGCAGTTGCTATGGTGTTCTGGGTGGTTGCTAAGGTGTTGCTAGGCAGTTGCTATGGTGCTCTGGGTGGTTGCTAGGGCATTGCTAGAGGTTGCTATGGTGTTCCGGGTGGTTTAGGTGGTTGCTGAGGTGTACCGGGTGGTTGCAAGGTGGTTGCTATGGTGTTCAGGCTGGTTGCTGAGGCATTGCTAGGTGGTTGCTAAGGATTTTTGGGTGGTTGCTCGGGCGTTGCTAGGCAGTTGCTATGATGTTCTGGGTGGTTGCTAGGGCGTTGCTAGTGGTTGCTAAGTTGTACCGGTTGGTTGCTTGGCAGTTGCTATGGTGTTCAGGGTGGTTGCTAAGGTGTTGCTAGGCAGTTGCTAAGGTGTTCTGGGTGGTTGCTAGGGCATTGCTAGGTGGTTGTCAAGGTGTACCGGGTGGTTGTTAGGCAGTTACTTTGATGTTCAGGTGGTTGCTAAGGCGTTGCTAGGCAGTTGCTAAGGTGTTCTGGGTGGTTGCTAGGGCATTGCTAGGTGGTTGCCAAGGTGTACCGGGAGGTTGTTAGGCAGTTGCTATGGTGTTAAGGTGGTTGCTATGGCGTTGCTAGGTGGTTGCTAAGGTGTTTTGGGTGGTTGCTAGGGCATTGCTAGAGGTTGCTATGGTGTTTCGGGTGGTTTAGGTGGTTGCCAAGGTGTACCGGGTGGTTGCAAGGCAGTTGCTATGGTGTTCAGGCTGGTTGCTGAGGCATTGCTAGGCAGTTGCTAAGGTGTTCTGGGTGGTTGCCAGGACATTGCTAGGTGGTTGCCAAGGTGTACCATGTGGTTGTTAGGCGGTTGCTATGGTGTTCAGGTAGTTGCTAAGGCATTGCTAGGTGGTTGCTAAGGTGTTTTGGGTGGTTGCTAGGGCATTGCTAGGCGGTTGCTATGGTGTTCAGGTAGTTGCTAAGGCATTGCTAGGTGGTTGCTAAGGTGTTTTGGGTGGTTGCTAGGGCATTGCTAGGCAGTTGCTATGGTGTTCTGTGTGGTAGTTAGGGCGTTGCTAGGCAGTTGCTAAGGTGTTCAGGGTGGTTGCTAGGGCATTGCCAGGTGGTTGCCAAGGTGTACCGGGAGGTTGTTAGGCAGTTGCTATGGTGTTCAGGTGGTTGCTGAGGTGTTGCTAGGTGGTTGCTAAGGTGTTCTGGGTGATTGCTAGGGCATTGCTAGAGGTTGCTATGGTGTTCAGGGTGGTTTAGGTGGTTGCTGAGGTGTACCAGGTGGTTGCAAGGCGGTTGCTATGGTGTTCAGGCTGGTTGCTGAGGTGTTGCTAGGTGGTTGCTAAGGATTTTTGGGTGGTTGCTAGGGCATTGCTAGGCAGTTGCTATGGTGTTCTGGATGGTTGCTAAGGCGTTGCTAGGCAGTTGCTATGGTGCTCTGGGTAGTTGCTTGGGCATTGCTAGAGGTTGCCATGGTGTTCCGGGTGGTTTAGGTGGTTGCTGAGGTGTACCGGGTGGTTGCAAGGCGGTTGCTATGGTGTTCAGGCTGGTTGCTGAGGCATTGCTAGGTGGTTGCTAAGGATTTTTGGGTGGTTGCTAGGGCGTTGCTAGGCAGTTGCTATGGTGTTCTGGGTGGTTGCTAGGGCGTTGCTAGTGGTTGCTAAGTTGTACCGGTTGGTTGCTTGGCAGTTGCTATTGTGTTCAGGGTGGTTGCTAAGGTGTTGCTAGGCAGTTGCTAAGGTGTTCTGGGTGGTTGCTAGGGCATTGCTAGGTGGTTGTCAAGGTGTACCGGGTGGTTGTTAGGCAGTTACTTTGATGTTCAGGTGGTTACTAAGGCGTTGCTAGGCAGTTGCTAAGGTGTTCTGGGTGGTTGCTAGGCCATTACTAGGCAGTTGCTATGGTGTTCTGTGTGGTTGTTAGGGCGTTGCTAGGTGGTTGCTAAGGTGTACTGGGTGGTTGCTAGGCAGTTGCTATGGTGTTCTGGGTGGTTGCTAAGGCGTTGCTAGGCAGTTGCTAAGGTGTTCTGGGTGGTTGCTAGGGCATTGCTAGGTGGTTGCCAAGGTGTACCGGGAGGTTGTTAGGCAGTTGCTATGGTGTTAAGGTGGTTGCTCTGGCGTTGCTAGGCGGTTGCTAAGGTGTTCTGGGTGGTTGCTAGGGCATTGCTAGAGGTTGCTATGGTGTTCCGGGTGGTTTAGGTGGTTGCTGAGGTGTACCAGGTGGTTGCAAGGCGGTTGCTATGGTGTTCAGGCTGGTTGCTGAGGCATTGCTAGGTGGTTGCTAAGGATTTTTGGGTGGTTGCTAGGGCGTTGCTAGGCAGTTGCTATGGTGTTCAGGCTGGTTGCTGAGGCGTTGCTAGGTGGTTGCTAAGGATTTTTGGGTGGTTGCTAGGGCGTTGCTAGGCAGTTGCTATGGTGTTGTGTGTGGTTGCTAGGGTGTTGCTAGGCGGTTGCTATGGTGTTCCAGGTGGTTTAGGTGGTTGCAAAGGTGTTCTGGGTGGTTGCTAGGGCATTGCTAGCCGGTTGCTATGGTGTTCCGGGTGGTTGCTAGGGCATTGCTAGGCAGTTGCTAAGGTGTTCTGGTTGGTTGCTAAGGCATTGCTAGGCGGTTGGCAAGGCATTCCTGATGGTTGCTAAGGCTTTGCTAGGCAGTTCCTGTAATGGTCTGGGTGGTTGCTTGGCTCTGATCAGAGCAGGCTAGAGTGTGGCTAGAGTTCCACATTCATTTCTAATGGGAAAAATTTTTTGGAAAACGTGGAATATCTCGGAAATTATGAATTTTTGGAAAATTCTGAATACACCCAATCATGTCTGAATCAGGCTGATTAATTTGAAGTTTGAACGGTTTGAATATGTTGAAGTATGTGGAAGTAGTTAAGGTCCGTAAAATGGCGGAAGAGGAGGAGGAAGATGAGGAGGAGGAATAATAAATAAACTGGTAGAATAACATATAGTGGGATTTTCTTGCAGCAATCCCACTCAATAAACTGATAGAATAACATATAGTGGGATTTGCCTGCAGCAATCCCACTCAATTATAAATAAACTGGTAGAATAACATATAGTGGGATTTGCTTGCAGCAATCCCACTCAATTATAAACGTTCATGGACTACACTTATATAGCACTTTCTAGTCCCATGACATGACCTCAAAGCGCTTTACAAGTATGCCTCTCATTTACGCTGATGGCAGACGCCGCCGTGCACAGCGCCAACCTGCACATCCGGAGCAGTGCAGGGTTCAGTGTCTTGCTCAAGGACACTTTGACACGTTCTCTAGAGGAGCCAGGGCTCGAACCAGGAATCTTCTGATTTCTAGACCACCCGCTCTCCCTCCTGAGCCATGTTATGGTGGAAATTCAGAGGCCAAATGCAACGGACTGGTGAGCAAAAGGCCAGCAATAACAAGCACTTAAAATCACCAAAAGGAGGAATTGATGACAGGCAGGAAATTAACTCTTGCGCTTCCCAAAATATAAACTTAACAATCAGAACCTGGAAACAGAGCGAGAGGGGGAAACTGGCAGAAACAAAGAACAGAACCCGCATGCAGCAGTGCAGTAAAAGCAACAAAAGGCCTCGAGAAAAGAGAATTCCAAAGCACCTTAATTGGTGCAGACCTTACAAGAATGAGGGAAGAAATCAAAAGGAAATCTCCCTACTAATATATAAATATAAAGTATTCATAGCTAAGGTCATCCTGATCAAGAATCCATTGTTAATTTTATATAAGCTTTTCTGTATGTTTTTTAACCACATCTCAATTTGGTGGAGATTATTACTGTATTGTAATTTGAAATGTCTTTCCTTTCAATTTCTCTATAACTGTACAGTGAAATCTAATGAGTTCATAGCCAGGATCCAAATGAATAGGACTGCATTCCTAATTTCATGTAAAATATTCTGAATATTTTTTATGACATCTCAAACTGGAGGACATCATGACTGTGTTGTCAATGATGGTGACTTTCCTTTTAAATTTCTCTTAAACGGAACAGTAAAATCACGTGAAATATAAAGTGGTCATAGCGAGGGTCATCCTCAACAGAAATTCATTGTCATTTTCATATTAGCGGCTCAGAATATTCTTTAATGACTTCTCTAGTTGGAGGAAGTTGTGTGTACTGTCATTTGATCTGATTTTCTCTTTCTTTTTTAAGATTTTTTTTTTTGGGAATTTTTCCTTTATTTAACAGTTTTACAGTGTAGAGAGACAGGAAGGTTGGGGAGAAGAATGGGGGAAGACATGCAGCAAATGACCTGAGCTGGAATCGAACCCAGGTTGCTGCGGGAAGGACACAGCCTTTATGGTACGCGCTTAGACCTATGAGCCACCGGGGCGCCCCCCTGATTTTCTCTTTCAATTTCTCTCAGATTGTACAGTAAAAACATTTGAAGACTTATTTATTTATAGCCAGGGTAATGAAGAACAGGAGTCCATTGTTAATTACAAATAACTTGTAAAGAACCCCTTTTTTAATGACAGCTTAAATAGGATTAAACTGAATTCATTTTAGCTGACTCTCCTTTTCAATTTCTCTAAAAGCGCATAATGATCTATAAGATCTAATATGGTTATCGCCAAAGATGTCCGAAGCAGATTATATCCATCATAAATGTGACCATCCTCTTCAGGACTTAGTTTAATGACAACTAAAATAGTGGGAAATGTTGACTTTGTTGTCATGTGACCTGACTTTCCCTTTTAATGTCTCTAATTACACTGTTACACTGTAACGTCTCCTTAATTCTACCCTGCTAATGATCAGAGTCATTGTGAACAGTAATCTTTTGTTGTGATGCAGACAAGAAACCAGATGTAGAAAAAGAGCACAATCCAATAGCAGGTTTTATTGATTGTAATACAGTAATGATAGTGTGGGATGGAGCCCAAAGAAGAATTGCAAAATTCAGTGAAGATTGTATTAAGCTTGAGTTCTCTTTCAAAGCATTCGTTTCGTGTCTCACATTGGGAACGCCTTCTGCGTGACCTCATCAGAAGCTCCTATTACATTCTGTCAGCCAGGATTGGCTGAAGTAAAGCGCATCAGTGTCAAGGAGGGTGAAGACCCTCCCCCTATAAAATAGCCTGACGCTATGAAATCAGTCATTCAAAAACCTCTTCTCGCTACGAGCAGAAGTTCCAAGTCTCTCTCGAACAAACAGATTTTCCGGGACCAAGCTAAAGTGTCCATCGATACGAGTGAAAACTCGATCAATGGGCGCTTTGTTGACGGTCTGTACAGTTCTTCGAGAATTACTGCTCACTAGACTGTCTCCAAACAGTAGTCGGAGCTGGCGAACTGCAGAGTAGCGATACTTTGAGCAGCTAGCTAGACGGAGTGGCAACACTCTACGGTAGCAATACCCAAAGCAGAAATACCTTTTTCCCCCAAACTAATTTTAGCTCCATCGAGCTAAACAAGCAAATCAGAGTAGCAATACTCCCGCTGTATAACCTGCCTGGAAGTCGCAACGCTCCTGGTTGGCTCTCGCTATCTTCTAGCCATACAAGGTTAGCAATAGCACACAAGTACAGCGTAGCCTCACAGCTAACAGGCCCTGGAAGTGACCACGGCAGCCGCTAAAGACACCACTACAGCAGAGGACTTCACTCAGTCGCAAGCCTGACCTTGCGGGAATAAGATTTCCAGCGGGGACACTCATCCGATGTGCGTGATGTGTCTTGGCCTGAAGCATGCCCAAGCAGCCTTTGAGTCAGTGGAGGAGTTTACACACTGTGTCCGGTTCCCCCTCAAAGTGCTACGTCGCCGACTGGCTCGTCTGACGAATTAGTCCAGCGGCGACCCAATTATAGCTTCTACCGCAGATGCTCAGGAACCGATGGAACTAGTTGTAACCACGGCTCCCGAGGCTGATGCTGGACCGAGCTGGGGGGGGATCAGCTCGACTTTACCGACTTGCTGCCTGAGGAGCTAGCTGGGCCCTGCCTCGCGGCAGGCCCGCTACATTGTTCGGTGGAAACAGCAGATGATGACTCGGACGGAGGGTCCGAATTCCTCATGACAGACAGGGACGATGACTCTTCACTGACGCTGTCGGGGCGAGTTGCAAAACCTGAAACTTCAACGGCAGCTCTGGCTGGAGACGGGGACACTCCTTCCCCCATGTTGGACTTAGATTTGCAGGACGTGTGCAAATGCGAGGCTGCT
Organism: Gymnothorax javanicus; assembly: GCA_029692085.1. NCBI lineage: Eukaryota > Metazoa > Chordata > Actinopteri > Anguilliformes > Muraenidae > Gymnothorax > Gymnothorax javanicus. The sequence continues at coordinate 42,755,129 of CM056203.1, forward strand.
AAGCTAAAAGCCCTATGGCCAGAAGTCCAGGCCGAGGTGACGCGCTTTCGTTTTGACAGGAAAAAGTTACCGAAAGTGAAGAGGACGGGAAAACAACTCCTGCCTATATTCCCTGAATTATTGGATGAACTAGCTTTCCCTTGGCGTGACAAGCCATACAGAAAGAAGCATCCGATAACAGGCAGCTCCTCGCTCGATTGCGAGGGAATGGAGAGCCACGGCCTTCGCAACATGCCCACTGTGGAGCCAGGGGTGTCGGCTCATCTTCATCCGAAGACATTCATGTCTTCACTGGGGCCGACACTTCCCTCCAAGACGGACCGTTTCCAGTCCAGTCTAACAGATAAGGCATACAAGGCAGCTGCACTGTCGGTTTGGGCCCTCAATACCTCTTCCCTCTTGATGGCGTACCAAGCCGAGTTGGAAGAGGAAATGACGGCGTTGCCTGATTCAGCCTTATGGGATAAGATGTGCATCATTACCGATCACTGCCTTCACCTACACAAGGTAGTGATTCAGTCGCAAGGCAGAGCCATGGGGTTGATGGTCTTGCAGGAGAGAGCCCATTGGCTGAACCTCACTACCCTGTCGACTAAAGACAAGGAGGATCTCCTTGATACCCCATAACACCCCAGGGCCTCTTAGAGGTGGCGGTCACGTCTATGCAAAAGAGGTGTGAGGAGAGAAAGAGGGACGATGAAGCCCTGAAGCTGTGCCTGCCGAGAAAGGTGCCCCCTGTCACCCCTCTGCCCCATCGCCAAACCTTTGCCCCGGTGACCGCGCAGCCTCTTCCCACTTTTAGGGCTCCTAGGCCGCCCAAGCCTCAAGCAGCGCCTCAGGCCCCACTGAGAGCACAGGCTTCAAAGGGCCCGTGGCAGAAAAAGTCCTTCCGTCAGGAAGGTTCTCGGTCTGACCAGCTGCCTCCTACCCCCACTAATGCGGTAAGGAGAAAGAAGCGTTTGGCCTAACAGCGCCCCTAGAGGCGGTGAGCGAGCGGGCATTGCTCCCCCCCCCCAGGCCCCACTCACTTCAGCAGCTCCGTTCATGAGCAGTTTCAACCAAAGTCGTTCTGTTTGGCACATGGACAAAGTGATGTTCAACCCAGTCCAGCGCACCCTAAAGAGAGGCAGAGACAGTGTTCAGTTAATGGAAGCCCGCAGTGGTCTCATAACATGTCTCACAAGCACTTCTCAATGTTTCACAAAATTATAGTTGCCCCAACTGTCGTATCCAGGCAATGTGCCAAGAACGCAGTTCAAAACATGGGAAAACAAAATAAAACTAGTGTTGCAAAACAGTTTAGACATTCCAGAGGGAGTGACCCCTCCCTCCGGCATAGGCAACGCTGCCGCGATTGTCATGTCTCACGCATGCGCAATACCGAACGGCACATAGCTCCTACAGCGCAAGGGGGTGCGTGTATTCAATGTCTAGAAAACTGGCCTGTCAGCCCACTGTCTCTGAGAGCAGAGAGCTGGTCAGAATGCACAAGTTCTGAGTGGGTTATGAGAACATTAAGCAGGGGATACAGGCTTCAATTTGCCATAAAGCCTCCTCAATTCAGAGGGATAATTCAGTCGCAAGCCATAGGCAAGGCCGCTCATTTTCTACAGGAAGAGATTTCTTCCCTGTTAGAGAAAAGAGCAATAAGAATGATCCCTCTCTAACACAGCCGGAGTGGGTTTTATTCAAGGTATTTCCTAGTTCCCAAAAAGGGAAGTCGCAACATGTGTGCAATATTAGATCCTAGAAATCTAAACAAGCACCTCAGGAAATACAAATTCAGGATGTTAACGCATGCTTCTCTGCTGCGTTTTCTGCGTCCGGGCGATTGGTTCACTTCAATCGACCTCAAGGACGCTTATTTTCACATCCCAATATACCCACCGCACAGGAAGTATATCAGATTCGCCTTTCAGGGCAGGAGTTATGAATATCTTGTGCTTCCCTTCGGTCTATCACTAATCCCAAGAGTATTTGTGAAATGTACCAAGGTGGCAGTGGGGCCACTCAGAGGGCGAGGTGTCAGAGTAGCCACTTACATCGACGATTGGTCCATTGCGGCATCTTCCTGCTAGGGGGCAGCAGATCACACAAGATTGCTCACGGAACACTTGGAAAATCTGGGCTCCAAAATAAATCTGGAAAAGAGTGTTCTTCTCCCATGTCAGACCATCTCTTTCATAGGCCTACTAATAGACTCAGCTCAGGCCAGAGTAACGCTGACTGGAGAAAGGCACTCAGAGATTGTTTAGCCCTTTTTCACAGGGGGAAATTTGCATCTCTCAGACTTTGCCAGGGCTGATGGCCTCAGCCTTAGTGGTAGTTCTGTTGGGATGCCTGCACATGAAGAGAATGCAGCGTTGGGTGGCTTCTCACAAGCTAGACCCACGCCGTCAGGGATTCCACAGAGTGAGAGTCTCTGTGGCCTGCAGGGCAGCACTATTCCCATGGAGGAGCAGAAGCTTCTTGACTCAAGGAGTGCCTATGGGAGTTATTTTGTGCAGAAAAGTGATCACAACAGACGCCTCCCTATCAGGCTAGGGGTGGGGTGGGGGCGTCTTCGAAGGGAGAGCAGTGAATGGGACCTGGGATTCCCACATTCGCTCACTCCACATAAATTACTTCGAGTTGCTAGCAGTGCAGCTATCACTGAGACACTTCCTCCCTCTTCTGGAGGGACATTATGTGTTAGTTCGGACAGACAACACGACAGTAGTGGCTTATATCAACCGACAAGGGGGCCTGAGATCCCCTTAGTTACATATGCTGGCACACAGACTGACTGTCTGGAGCAGCAAACATTTTTGTCCCTGAAAGCCACACATGTGCCGGGCATACTAAACCATGGTGCAGACCTACTGTCCAGGGGAAACCCACTGTATGCAGAATGGAGACTTCACCAAGGGGTAGCGCACCTAGTTTGGGAGCGTTATGGGCGGCCGTCTTTGGATCTTTATGCAACAAGGGAGAACACTCAATGTCCTCTGTTTTTCTCCCTTCACGATCAGGATGCACCTCTGGGGGTGGATGCACTGGCTCACCAGTGGCCTCATGCTCTTCTGTACGCATTTCCCCCGATAGCTCTGATCTCCCCCACCCTAGCACGGGTGAGGGAGGAGGGCTTGTCTATGATTCTCATAGCCCCCTACTGGCCATCAAAGCACTGGCTGGCAGAGATAACCCAGCTCCTACTTCAGGAGCCATGGCCTCTGCCATTACGCAGGGATCTGCTGTCCCAGGGGTGCAGAGAAATATTTCATCCCCATCCAGAAAGGCTAGCTCTGTGGGCCTGGCCCATGAGTGGTTCAATCTGAGGACAGTGGGCCTTCCTCTGGGAGTAATTGAGACTATCCAGAATGCTAGGGCCCCCTCTATGAGGTCCCTTTATGAAAGCAAATGTTCAATTTTTGAAAAGTGGTGTTCAAACTCACGAGAGGTGCCTTTTCAGTGCTCGGTGGCTGTGATCTTGGCTTTCTTACAAGACGTGGTGGATAAGGGGAAGGCTTTCTCCACCATTAAAGTGTACCTGGCAGCCATTTCTGCCTGCCATATTGGTTTTGAAGGAAAAACTGTGGGACAGCATCCCTTGGTGTGCCACTTCATGAGGGGCGCAAGCCGAAAGTTCCCAGTGTCTAAACCATTGGCCCCATCGTGAGACCTTCCCACGGTACTGGAGGCTTTTTCGGGTCCACCTTTCAAACCACTGGAACAGGTGGACTTGAAAATAGTGACTTTAAAGACAGTTTTGTTGCGGTCTCTCGCCTCAGCTAAACGAGTAGGTGAGATTCATGCTCTTTCAGTACACCAGGTATGTACAAAGTTCTCCTCAGGGAATGTAAGGGTGACCTTGCACCCAAACCCTGCCTTTATGCCTAAGGTCTTAGGGTCTTGCTCCCCTATTAACCTGGTGTCCTTCTATCCCCCGCCATTTCTCCTCTGATAAGCATCAGCGGTTACATATGCTATGCCCAGTACGGGCTTTGCGCATTTACGTGAACAGAACCAAAAGCTGTCATAGAAGTGACCAGCTCTTTGTGTCTTGGGCAAAGAACCACTTAGGAAAGCCAGTCTCAAAGCAGCGGCTCTCTCATTGGATTGTTGGGGCTATTGCTTTAGCTTATAGCTCCAAGGGTTTGCAGCCACCAGAGGGGTTGCGCGCACATTCTACCAGGGGTCTCACCACCTCATAGGCTCTTTTCAGAGGGATCTCCATTCAGGAGATTTGTGCCGCAGCAAGTTGGGCCTCCCCACACACCTTCGTCAGGATCTACAGGCTCGATGTTACGGCGCCCCCGTTAGCCCATTCAGTGCTTAGTGTTGCCAACACTCAGTAGGGCTCACTTTGGGACAGTTGGTCCCCTAATAAAGTCTGCCCAGCAATCCGGGAGTCAGCATTTCCCAATGTGAGACACGAAACGAATGCTATGAAAGAGAACTTTAGGTTACTTGCGTAACCCCGGTTCTCTGAGTAGCATGAGTGAATGTCTCATCAGACCACCCTCCTTGCTCATTCGTAGCGAGGAAGAGGTGAATGTTTTTGAATGACTGATTATGTAGCGTCAGGCTATTTTACAGGGGGAGGGTCTTCACCCTCCTTGACACTGAAGCGCTTTACCCCAGCCAATCCTGGCTGCAGAATGTAATAGGAGCTTCTGATGAGGTCACACAGAAGGCGTTCCCAAAGTGAGACACTAGCTCATGCTACTTAGAGAACCGAGGTTACGCAAATAACCTACAGTTTCGTGCGTGTCCTCGCCTGGCCAACCGTGTCCCTGAGTAGTAGCCAGTTGGAGAGCATTCCTGTCTGATGGCAGGACTGGAGAGTTTCACAGGAACGCAGTCCTAATCCTCATGACCGGCGACAAGTTTTCTCTAAAACCACGCAGAAAAACAGGGCGAAAAAATTACTAGGGCCTACTGGGGTTATCAGGAACAGGAATTAATTTAAAAGTTCAATTAACCTTTGAAAGTAAGGATTATATGAAAGGTTAAAGCAAATGATTTAATATTTTAACTGTGCTGATTTCTTCTTAATAAAAACAGCAGAATACAAATGTCATTGAATTGGCTTACATACAATGAGCTATTAAATGTATTTTTTACGTGGCATATTGTGGGAGAAATTATTGCTGAAATGTGGGTCTTTCTTCGCCCGTATCGGTTGTTTTAAGCCCGCCCATCGAGCAGTACCATCATACCCTTAATAGACAAGCATCTTAAATCCAAGTCGCGGCTGGCTTGACAGGGCTTCAGCGAACGACGGCTCACTCGACAGCGGTCTTAAAGCAATTCTTACCTTTCTGGCAGTTTTACACTTTTCTTTTGTAATCTTATAATGCTCCTAATAAGCGCATGGCACACTAAAATGTAAAATATATCCACCAGGGGTTGAAACTCTTCAATATTCAATTCTCATATATTTCTGATAAAAGTCTGACCAATTATTTTCTTCGGTCCGAATTAAATGATTTGCCGAGCTTCCTGTCTGTCATCCGTCGCAGCGCCCTTTCCAGTTGCCTACCGCAGTCACCGCTTGCGAGTCACGGGCCTCTCTGGCAGAAAAAAACCGACGCTTTTGACTGTAAACAAACGGGTGCTGAAATGCTATAATTACGATAATGACGTTAAGGTAGTTTGTCAGACTACAAAGGTAGCCTAACTACAGGGTGGGGAAGCAAAACTTGCACAGACATTTAAAGTACAAACAATCCCACAACCACTCCCCTGAATTGTGTGCACCTGTTACTTGAAAAAGCAAAGACTATAAGCTGTAATCTGAGTCTAATCTCTTTTTTTCAATAAACATGCCAGTTGAGAATAATATACAATCTATGTATGGTGATTTATTTTGCAAATTTTGCTTCCCCACCCTGTAAACGTTACGAGGGCATTTTATTTTTATACCACATATAGAATGGAATATTATGTCATTACTGTTGGTTAGTTTTCACTTACCGGTGCCTCTGAATCTGACTCCATTGACCCGTTTCACTCTCCTACGAAAAAAAAAATGTTGCGTGCGGCGCGAGGAAGTGAGCAGCACGAGTGAAACGGGTCAATGGAGTCAGATTCAGAGGCACCGGTAAGTGAAAACTAACCAACAGTAATTAAATAATACTCACTTCTATATGTGGTATAAAATAAAATGCCCTCATAACATTTAGTTACCTTTGTAGTCTGACGAATAAGTTTTTTTTTTTTTTTTTTGTAGGAGAAGTCTGGCAATCGGGGGGTAGAGGACTTTGGAGGGAGGCGGAGTTGTTCATGTTCAAATTTTTACTAAGTGCAGTGCGACATGCCAGAAAGGTAAGAATTGATTTAAATACTTGCTATCGGAAAGCATAAGGAACCGATCGAATTACCCAACACAAGAAAGATCATTCCATTGCCCTGACCGAATAATAAAATGCGAAAACTTAGCAAAATGTTAGAAATGATGGAAAATAACTTGCGACCCAAAGTGAATAGTACAAACGCGTGAGTGGGTCGACAGCACCCAGTTCTTGCGTCGAATTGCATCAATCCAAGCAGATTTTTTCGGTTCTTGATCAGGAATAGCCTGCGTGGGAAACGTATTCCTGAACGCTTCACAAAACGGTTTGTGCAGTTAATACCGCGGCAACTGACTGGTATTATGACGAAAAGTGGAAGACAACTTGACTTCACCTGTAAAATCAATTGTCATGTTGTGGCTTTTTGCCAACCACGCTAGTAAACAAAACCACGTGACCAGGTTCGTGACATCACAAGAAGCGTCGCTATTGTGCCAGCGATGCTTGCAGGCTAGCAGTGGCTAGTTCTGGGGCTTATTGCACGAAGACGGGATAAGGGATTAGCCCAGGGGCCTATTGCACGAAGGCGGGATAACGGATTAGCCCAGGATCGGCACGGGATTAGCCTGATCTCAAGCCCCATTTCGGTTGCACAGAGCGTGTGAGCTAAGCCATGGCACTAGTTACTATGGAAACAAAGTCTGTGGAGCTAGCCAGCTCTGGAGCAAGATTACGAACTAGCTAAGCTCCTGCCTCCAGCCAATTTCACCTCACCTCATTCAGCAGTCACCCAAATTGAAAATCAATGTCCTTAACAGTCGTTCTGAATTGTCCACCACACATTGCTATCTCAATTATAGTAGGCCCAGAGTAATTATCTTAGAAACTTGTGACCATTGATGTCAGTAAACTAGTCAATATTCGATGATTAATTCAAGTATCCATGTGACAGTGACCATCACAGTTCAATCAGTCCCCCTTCCATGTCACATTTTAACCATATTTAGAATCCGTCATTATCAGATTTGTCCTTATTCCCCAAGTTGAGACTTCCATCAGAGTAGAAAATGAGCAGTGCTGTATGAAGTAGGTTACCGTGTTTCAGCGCGGTCTTAAATCGCTGCGGTAACCCCTACATACAGCACTGCTGCCACTTTTCTCTGTCTTTATTCAGACTGCGACGGGTAAGGTAGAGTCGTTGCCTTAGTGCTGGACACGTGTGCAAAGTCGCTCGCTTTGCGATACTGGAATCAAACATTTTCAGGAGGCTCCTTGACGTAATTTTCTGACGTTAACATTTTACTTTTTAACTTGAGTATGCCTCCATCAGAGGTGATTAAAAGCAGAAGGTAAACTCAACTAATCTGAAAAAGTCTTCTAGGTCTGACTATCAATTCAGTTTGTATAGGACAAAAAAGGGCTTGTAGCAAAATTGCGAGGCACATATGGGACATAAATATGCCTCAAAAGCTTCATCAAATTTTTACTTATCTACGCAGATATCGTATGCATTTCACACACAAACTCAATTAGCACCTGGCCTCGCTAGATATTACATCTGTCTGACAACGACGGCTTATCTCGTTCACGGTAATACCGAAGTGCATCAGCTACTCCTTTCTGACAGCGCTGAAACACCTCCCGAGTTTACTTTCACTTGAATTTAGCTCACTTTAATACTCCTCTCAAACACCATGCAGACAGAAACTGAAGGAATAGCAAGCAGAGGCATTTCAGAGATCCCATCATCCCTCTGTCAGAATGTGGTCTTCGAGTGTTGCTGGCGCATGCGTCTGCTGCCGCTACTTAGTGTCCATGGTGATGATCAGCGTTTCTGTGATCGATCTCGGGGTCTATTTGAGGGAGCCGTGTGCACGCACTCAGCAGGATCAGCGGCACCGGGCTTCACTTAGTCTATCCTCCTCCACCCGCTGTTGGCTTTGTACAATCAATTAAGCCAGCAACGCGCTGTTTGGGATATGGCAATCCTCGCTTTGGCATTGATCCAGGATCTCAGGATTTGACTTTTGTGCAATAGGCCCCAGGACTTCATTTTGGCTGATCAGATGCTCCATTGAAAATTGTTAAAATCCACCGCATGACAGTAACTTATATACCATTATGGCCGTTGCCACAGCAGCGCGCGACAAGTATTATGCCGACTCTAGCTAGTCAGACAAATGGAAGCTAACTTAGCTAACAGTTCAACAGTACAACAAAACTTTTCTATAACGTTCGATAATTTTACTTACCTGTACTGAGTGTTACGATGGCACCATCTCTAATCTAAACAGTAATGAAATAAACTTTCCATGCTATTCCATTCTATACTTAAATGTCCTATTCCCAAAGCTGTGAAATAATTATAACTAAAGTAGAGGTAAATTAAAAGAGAAACCTATTACCAATGTCTCTCATTCGAAACCAATCACAGAGAAATGAATTCAATGACACCTATAAATTATCCTCTAATCATCTAAATTGATTATCAAAATTATGTAAATAAAATATCGAAATCCTCGCTAAATTCTCAGTTTCTCTCCGTGTAGCTGTCCCTCCGCAGTCTTCAATCCGGCTGCGAATACTTCAATCTCCCCGGAGTACCTATTTTTATAGCGCAAGACGAGGTAATGTTTGAATCTGTTAAGCCCGACGCCCACCGGAGGCGTGAGACGCGCGTCAAAAAATAGGTTTGATTCATTTTAATGGAGCAACGCCCACTGGCGGCGGGTGACGCGCGTCAGTTTTTCATTTTTTGCCCGTTCTTGAGCGTCAACACAATAAAAACGCATTTGTATTTTAGGTTATTTAACAATTTCGCCTTGTCATGGATGGTGGCACACATTTCGCAGAAACCTCACACGTAGTTGTCGAAACCGATGTAACTGCTTTTAACCAAGTCACAGTTTTGAAAAGGTCCCAAGCTTTTTATTGGCAAAATTGTAAGTTCATATGTAGATGTAGCAGATCCTGGTGATGGTCCGCCTGGGGGAACATGTAGGTTTTAGTGGGCATGGCTCGAAGTTGGGTGACTATGCCCATCTACCCCACTTTTGGTCCCTTATTCTCCCTCCTGTACAAAAGTCCCAAAACTTTTGTTGCCGATTACTGATGTCTGGCATGCAAAGATTGGAAAACTGTTGAAATTTGTTTGGGACCTTTATGTAGGTTGGAACTAGGACCCAGTTTCCATGTGTCAGAAATGGCATCGCTTATGACTTCAGGTAGTGCTAGTGTCAACCTACAGGGAGGTCCCAGAATTATTTTCACTTCAAGTTGCAGTCCACCAACTCTAGTTTCAAGAATAATAGATAAAAACTTGGGACCTCCATGTAGGTTGAAATTTGGAGCAGTCAAATTTGTTAGTGCTCAATATGGCACAGAAAAGTGGGCGTGGCCTGCTCAGCAGGGGAGGGGTTAATTACCAAGGTCATGACTGATTTCCCTATTCCCAGCCCCAAACTCAATAATTATGAAGTATGAAGAGATTTGGAGATGGTGAGTTGGCACCCTTGGGCTGATCTTAGAAAAAGGCACTCTTAATCATGATATAATTCAAAGCATTGTTTTGTGATCTCATGAACACAAGCTGTATGTTCTTTCATAAATTTCACATTAACTCCTGTCTGTAAAATTCAGTTGAAACCATTAAAAAAACCATAAAATAGACTAGATTGACATTCAGAACAAATAAACACATCATCCTCTGAGACGATTAAGTTTTTTGCAGTTTGCATTTCTGTGAGGACCTGAGATGGTGCAGATTAAAGAAATAGAGTGAAGATCATAAGATGCCAATCAACACTACTATAGTTTTGTGAATCATCTTTAATTTCTTGTCGGTTACAACTCTTACGTAGGTCTCTGCTTACACAATGGTTTGACTTCATTTGACAAGTGACGTCTTATATGTCAATATTAGGTATCATGATATGACTTGAGGATTTGCTCTCTCCTGATTGATCGAGGTGAGCTCCGCCAGTCACTAAACAGTGATATTCACTACAGGAAAGAGTGCGAGGTGAATATCACAATCCGATGACCTGGGGCTAAAAATAGATTAGGCTTCCCTGCCGGAGCTCCTGACAGTGTCTGTATTTCGTGTTGCTTCGTCCGAGTAAGGAGCTTTGCATTACAGTTGGCGCCCTTCTCTTACTTTGTATTTTCAAGTAGGGTCATATAATAAAACAGTTATTGGTGAATCCAATGATTTATCCACCTTAGACAAGTGATATTTACAGAGGTGCAACTTAATAATGGTTTGATATTCCTTTGATCACATTCTTGATCCTAGTACTTCAGAGATTTGAAGTAGATTGTTCTGATTCAGTTTGTACATAATTAATTGCATACATGTAATTACATTATAAATTTATAATACTGCACACATCTAGAATAGACAGTAAGATACTAAACTCCTCATCACCTAAAGTTTAGTAGTGACGTGACTGAAGTCATATTGTGATTCTTATATACTGCATCTTTAGCCGCTTCAAAACACAAGCCTAATAACCTTCCCATACATGTGCTCTGATTCCAAGATATGCAAACAAAAAGACAAACACATCACTATGAGGGAACAGCAGCCTGGTATCTATAAGAAAATAACAAAAAACTGATAACTCTGCTGTATACATTGCTATACTATTGGTAAAAGCCCTAGGTCTTGAATTCGTTACATAAGGGGACAGACTTGGACACCAAGGACTTGAACTTAGACTCTGAGGACTCGATGACAATTCTGTTCAGAGAGCCACTGAATGCCAAACATAGCTTTACAAAGCCCCAAAGATGACCAATTTCAATACATTTTCATCCTGACTTGTCATATAGTGTCGCTACCTGACCAAGTGTCAATATATGACGAAAAAGGAGGCTTTTGTCGTCCTTCTTTGACGCACATGGTTAGGGTTTGGGTTAAGGGTTAGGGAGTAGGGTTCATTTTAAGCTGGAGTCAAATAAGGATGCCAAAAGCTTCCTTTTTCGCGGGATAATAAACACTTGGTCAGGTAGTGTGTCATTATATAGAAAAGTCGGGATGAGACCAGGCTTCCAATTTCATGTTGTGCTTGTTGCGCTGTGGGCAAAAAAATTCTATGAAGAGGTGACGAATGAGATTAATGGGCCTACTTATCGACTAACAGAGAACTAGGTTCATTGTTTTAAATGCAATAATTAGCTATTTTTTTCCGTGTTCTTCAATGCAAAACGGGGGGGCCTCATTATAATTGCATTGTTATTGAATTACTCATCATCTTCCACATAATTAGGATTGGCAGCCAGGTGTACATATCAATTAAGAGCTTGCTGATTGACCTTAGACTTTAATTTCATCACTTACAGATAATTTACCTCTCTCAATGCATATCGAAATTAGCTGTTTTAAATTTAACCGTGCAAGTATGACAAGCTCACATAAGATACTTTTTTCGTCACAGGCATTGCCATTTCTGGTGTAGTGTAATTTCTCAGTTTAAATAACCCCACAGTATAAGATCCTAGTCTGGAAAATTATCAGCTTGCAAAAATTCTGGGATTGCCATTGTGGTTGTAATAAAAACCAGCATACACTGAGGTCCCCCAGGACTGAGTCTGAAAAACACTGATCCATTGAATTCAATATCCTTGTCTAGGAGAGGTGAAGGTGAGAAGTTTTGAGTCAGGGTGGTCATTCATCCAACGGTAGTAAAGATCTGCAAGTTGCGCAGAACTCTTTTAAGATTCAAGTCTGATTTCAACACCCTCGGGACTCTTCTCAATCACCTTCGCGACAGAAATCCTGCTTATTCTTAACTGATGGGAAAATGAATACATACAAACTGTTCTGTTTAATGGAGTTCTTAAATGTATTTGAGATTATGCAGGCTGACGTGCAATTCCCCGTATTTTTGTGAGATTTTGTGTCTACATCTAATTCACTTGTTTAGTGCCCATTGATTGTGGTCAGTAATCAAACCGAGGGTCTTGGCAAATTAATAGGTTTTTTGAGTCTTCATTTCAGTTCTGCCCATAATCAGCATGGTGATTGAGTGGGCCAACAGCTTACTTAGATTATCTGTGCTCTGGAAAATTCTAAGGAAATATTGGGTTATTCTTGCGCTTGATTATTCTGACACGTCTTCAGGTGAAAAATTAATTTATCCACTCAATAAAATATTCAGACACCTTGCAAACAATCTTAAAAATTTACATTGAGAACTAAGGTAAAAAATAAATTAGTGTTATCAATATGGATTTTGCAGGACATAGCTCTTCTGTCATCAAGATCTAACACTGTAGTCACAATAAAACTATAGAGTAAGTGACAGAATATGTTAATAGGCTCCACATGGAGAACAGTCCTTACAGCCCCATACCTTGAACGCAAGCCAAAAAAAAAAAAATCTTGACTGAGCAGACAGATGCAGGCATAAATGAATTTACACAGTAGGTCGTCAAAGTAGTCATCAAATCTGTTGCCTGCATGTTGTCATTTCATTATGATTCAGTTGCTATACTTACTCGTGGAAACTGGAATGTTCTGGCATATATTGTTTAGATTCAACTCAAAGGAATGCATAGAAACTAAAACTGCCCAGAGCTTTCTTACTTTTTCCCAACAGATGCCTTGGTCAAGCTCATCTTTCATGAGTAGGCCTATATTTTGCATATAAAGCTGGTAATGAACGAGTCTATACACATGCAGGTTTTTTTCTTTTTTGCTAATGTACTGCTTTTACTTTTATTGTTCCTTCATTCACTAAACAGCTCAGTAATGCAAGATTACCATACATGGCATTAAGACATCTGCATTAGATGCTCAGGCTATCGAGCAAATGGATTATAATTATTAAAAATACATTAAACTTATGTACATTTTAATTTGAGCTCCATACAATACGTAAATTTACAAAATCAGTACAAAATTGACACCAATCTGTCAGATAATGTACAGTGTTAATGTTTGCGTTGTTAATCAAAGACAGTAGAGGGAATGACAACAGGTAGTTTTCAGTGACATGTCTCTGATTAGAGGATGGTGGTCACAGTTTTTCTATTTGCTTGCTGTAAAGGCAGGGCAGACAGTACTGAGGGGTAAACACTTTAAGAGCCAGTTTTTATAAGAGTCAGGCAGGCGGTGATTCATGACCCCTTCGGATTCGTCTGAAATTTTTTTCATTGATAGATGTATGTTAGAAACTAACAAAAATCACATTTTCTATCCTTAATAGGGACCGCTTTTTTTGTGGGGGGGGGGGGTCCTGGAATATTGGGGTCAAAATCAGCCAAAATGGCCAAATCACCAAAATTAGGTTTTTGAATGCTTGTATTTCTGTGCGCCCTGAGTGAGCCGAATTGATTTTCATTTGTGCAAGTCAATCGAGTATGGGGGCTCCAAAAATGTGAAAATTTGGTGGCTGACATAGGGCACAGCCCATAGGTGGCGCTGCAAATCACTACTTTTTGTAATTGTGCACACTTTCCTAGGGGTTGTGTGGCTTGTGCCCTAAGTCAGCCAAGGTATTTTATGCACGTCATTACAGGTTAGGACCTCTTACTTTGATTTGGATGAAAATTACAGCGGCTGACTTAAGGCGCACAAGTATAGGGGGCGCTTTTTGCCACCGAAAGGTGAAATTACCACATTTGCACACTGCGATTTCTCCATGCGCCCTAAGTCAAAAGTGATGAAATATGGCTCATGTTGACACTCAGCATCTCTAGTGTCAGTGGTAAAGAGAGTTTCGTGGCTGGTTTCGGTATTAACCCTTTTTGCACCGTTTTTCGTGGGCCACTTCACGAAAAAGCTGAATATGGTAAACTGGGAACTTTCTCCTATTTTCATGAAACTTGCAGGAAGTTTCTTCCTTAGCTGGGAGAAAGGTGTTCTGTAAGTTTGAGTGCAGTGTGGCAAGCCACTTTGTTTATAGGCCGCCACTTGGTGGCAAAATTGGAACTAAACTGCAAAAAGTAGCACTTTCAAATAAGCTTATATCTCATAAATAAAGTAAAGGAAGCAAATCCTGCAAGTTTCATGAAAATCGGAGAAAGTTCCCACTTTACCATATTTGGTTTTTTCGTGAAGTGGCCTAACAAAAATGGTGCAAAAAGGGTTAATACCGAAACCAGCCACGGAACTCTCTTTACCACTGACACTAGAGATGCTGAGTGACAACATGAGCCAAATTTCATTAATTTTGACTTAGGGCGCATGGAGAAATCGCAGTGCGAAAATGTGGTAATTTCACCTTTCGGCGGCAAAAGCGCCCCCTATACTTGTGCGCCCTAAGTCAGCTGCCGTAATTTTCATCCAAATCCAAATAACAGGTGCTGATCTATCATGACATGCATAAAATGCCTTGGCTGACTTAGGGCGCAAGCCACACAAGCCCTGGGAAAGTGTGCATAATTACAAAAAGTAGTGATTTGCAGCACCACCTATGGGCTGCGCCCTAAGTCAGCCGCCAAAATTTTCACATTTTTGGAGAGTACATACCCGATTGACTTGCACAAATGGAAATCAATTTGGCTCACTTAGGGCGCACAGAAATACAAACATTCAAAAACCTAATTCTAGTGATTTTGCCATTTTGGCTGATTTTGACCTCGATATTCCAGGACCCCCTAAAAAAAAAGCAGACCCTATTAAGGATAGAAAATGTGATTTTTGTTCGTTTCTAACATATATCTATCAATAAAAAAAATTTCGGACAAATCCGAAGGGGTCATGACTCACCCTCTAATAGAAATCTGCCTGACTCTTATAGAAACTGGCTCTTAACTGGGAAGCTGATTTTTTTTTTGGATGCCATAGCCAAAATCATTTTTACGGCTACGACTCTTTTAAAAGCATGAAACAGTCACCAAAAACCTAATATAGGTCTACGTCAACATTATTATGTAGTAGAGATCCTGTCTATCTCTATTATCATTTTCTGTTGTTAAATGATAACTTAATTGAACACAATTTATGAAATGGGTAAATGATCTAGCTCAGAAATTAACCACTAGTAAGATTACAATGCTCTTCTCATTTCATACTTGCAGTACTTGTGTGGTTACAGTACACATACAACCCCTCCGTTAGCTTTAAATGGTTTCAGTACCCAATCTGCCATGATTTGCTCCATTTGGCCACAGAACTTATTAAGAATTACTATGTGATGACCTTCATTGACCAGTTGACTTCATCCTTTCACTTTGTGCAAAAAGATGCTAATTAATACAGTACACTGCAATAAAAAATATGAAATGACATTCGTAAACATGAAACTCAAAAAGAAATACTTCTCTTGACAATTATTATCTCCATACATGTTCCCTCACACCTTTCAACCATATGTGCGTAATATACGAATAAAAAGGTAACAGTGCAAATTCCATCTGCACTGGATTTTCGCTCTGGAGGCTGGCTGACCTCAGGAATAAACAATCTTTTCCCTTCAGCATCCGTGGGGGCGTCCTCAGAAATCCTCGCACCTAAAGGAGGAAACAGAGCCTCCAAGGGAAGCCATTCTGGCTCTTCTACAGTGGAATGCAGAGGGAGGAACCAGAGCAGGGGTGACCCGGGGTTTCCATTTCAGAAAAAGAGCGAAGAGAGCGAGAGACCACATGCTGCCAGTGAGGTGAAAGCAAAGACCCCGCTGGTTGGATGGCCAGGGGTGCCGCATCCTGTCTGCTTCCACTACGCTAAACGTCATGTGACTGAGGGAGATGTGGTTCACCGCTCCAGTCACTCCCTCTGCTTTGCAAATTTAATACCATAAATAGTTTCATAGATATAATTTAAAAGAAAAAACTCAGAGCATTTCCATCCCTTTGTCCCCCCTAACATTCAACCGAACACACTGCAACCCCCCCACCCCTTAAATCTAAAGAAAGTTCTGCCAGTGCTTGCATGAGTAATATCTGTTTATACCAGACATTACTGATCATGTCAATCCATTCCATACAGTCTGAACATAATGTGGAAAACAACTTACAGAGCGTTATAGCATGACCCACCCTTCACAAGCCTTTATCTGTGCATAAAACATGATGTTGGTAGAAAAATGTTTTAAAAATACCAAATGATCTAATTAGAAAGAAAACTGTTCTGAGAAAATCTGATCCCACCACACCCGACAGCATACTAAAGAACCCACACAGAGGTCTTCATTCACACAGGCTGCAAGGTCTGAACCAACAGCCTGAAAGTAATCACAATTAAGCGGGCAGATGACAGTCATCAGATGATGAACCAAGTCATAAACAAATCAGAGCTCTTAATGAAGGTATTCATATTCGCTTATGCTCAGGGGCTCATGGAGCAATGCTGTCACTAAGTTCGTCCCCTGCCTGTGGGATGTTTGTTTATCTCACGACAGGGTGCTTTGCAGTGGAGACTGTCTTATTTCTGCTCACATACTACAGAAAAGATAATCTATGCCACTTATCCACACAAGCCTATATGCTGCATGGCCAATCATGCCTTTTGTGATTCCAATGGAATTTATGTCAATTCTCCATTGATTAAATCTGTGAATGACAGGGTAGATACCGATAAACTGTAAAAACAACATGAAATTTACAAAGCAAATGAATTGCTTTCTTGTGTAACATTATTGTCGATGCTGAACACTGTTTTGTGGCACCAGCAGACAGTACTGAACGGTATGTGCAGAAACACAGAGGTACAGATACACATCCTTTAGTCTTCTTTAGATACCCTGGTTCTTCTAGCGAAAGGGGTGGGGGAGCTGCTTGGACCCCCTATCCCTCAGTTTAAATGTGACCTGTGTGGTATGTCCCTCTCGCATACTTATGTAGCGAAATAAATTAAGTTGATTACAGCCAGAATGTTATTTGCAATTTAGTTGCTAATATTTACTGTGAACTAAAGTTTGATATCATAATCTTTTCTGTAAGCCGTTGTGATGGAGGTTAGAGACTTGCTGAAAGACCAGCCGCTGGAAATCTTAGCCATGGAAAGGTGGTCAAAGAATCCCTTGGTGTTAGGGTTCTGGAAGCAAACCCAGGCTTCTCCTCCAGAGAGCTGCTCTTTTGATGCATAATAAAGTTCCTGACTTAACTCTGAATAAATAACTGTTTTACACAAACAATCAGTAAACTCAATAGCATGGAGACGGGAGATGCCATCATACACATGGGCTGTTCTTCAACAAACAGCTCGTACAAGGGTCGAGGATGACATTAGACTGTAGGAAGGAACAAACTAGAAGAAAACAAAAGAGGCTAGGAGATAGAAAGAGAGAGAAGGAGAGAGGGAAAGGTACAGGACAGGGTCTGGGGTGGGCTTGGGGGTTCAGCTTTTCAGGAACTTAAACATATGTAGCATGAGAGGAGACTAGCTACAGGTCTACGTACAAGAGGATAGGATCAGTATTTACAAAGATTAGATGTTAACATGGCCTGTTAAGAGGCTTTATGAGAGAAAGAGGAAGATTAAGATGAGGATGAGGAGGGGTTTCCACACTTGAGCAGGGCCTCCCTCACTTCTTCAGACGCCGCCTTGCCAGCTTGGACCTGGGGAAGAAGCACTCGGCATGAGCATGACAGTTAAAGCCTTTCCAACAGAGCAGCACACTACATATCGGGATATAAGCGGGTCCTGATGGCTTATATCCTAGAGTGCTCAGGGAAGTTAGTGAGATCATCTTTAGGCCGCTATCCGCCATCTTTAGACGGTCTTTAGAAACTGGAGAAATACCAAATGATTGGAAACAGGGTAATATAATACCAATATATAAGAAAGGGGACCGTACTGAGCCAGGTAATTACAGGCCAGTCAGTTTAACTTGCATTGCGTGCAAAATATTGGAATCTATCATAAAAGATGAGCTGGACTTATTTCTTGAACGTAACAATATCTTGAGGGATAGCCAACATGGTTTCCGTAAAGGAAGGTCATGCCTAACAAACCTTCTGGAATTTTTTGAAGAGGCCACCAAGACTTATGACCAGAGCAGGGCTTATGACATCATATATTTGGATTTTCAGAAAGCATTTGACACAGTACCGCATAAGAGACTAATTTTTAAAATGAGCTCCATTGGAGTTACAGGAGGTATTCTGAAGTGGATTCAAAACTGGTTGCAGGACAGAACACAAAGAGTGGTGGTCAGTGGTATCTCATCTGAGCTAGGTATGGTGGGGGAGTGGCGTCCCCCAGGGATGGGTGTTGGGACCCCTGCTGTTCCTCATCTACATTAATGACCTTGATAGGAATATTGAGAGCAGATTAGTGAAATTTGCAGATGATACTAAATTGGGAGGTTTGGCAAATAGTTTAGAGTCCACTAAAGTGATTCAGGATGATTTGGATAGAATCCAGAATTGGGCAGAAATGTGGCAAATGAAATTTAATGTAGCGAAATGTAAAGTAGTACATGTAGGTAATAAAAACATTAGACGGGATTACTTCATGGGAGGTTTTAAACTGGAATGTGCTCCACAAGAGAAAGATCTAGGAGTGATTGTTGACCAAACCCTCACAGGCTCTAGCCATTGTGCCGTAGCAGTTAAAAAAGCCAATCGAATGCTGGGATACATTGCCAAAAGTATTGAGTTCAAATCCAAGGAGGTGATGCTTCTTTTGTACAACACATTCGTCAGACCACATCTAGAGTATTGTGTACAGTTCTGGGGACCATACTTTAAGAAAGACATAGAGGCTTTAGAGAAAGTTCAGAGAAGAGCCACGAAGCTAATTCCGGGTATTAAAGATGAAAGCTATGAGAAGAGGCTGAAGATCCTTAATCTCTTTAGTCTTAGGAAAAGGAGACTAAGGGGTGATCTGATTGAGGTCTTTAAATATGTTAAAGGGATTAACAAGGTGAATTATGTAGGATTCCTTCAACCAAGTGTTGTTAGTAGAACTCGGGGTCACAAATGGAAGCTGACCAAAGGTAAATTTAGCACTGATATTCGGAAATATTTCTTCACCCAAAGAGTAATTTCGGTGTGGAACAGCTTGCCTGACCATATTGTTGAGGCAGAGACCTTGGGAGTTTTCAAGGGCTGGCTTGACTTAAAGTTAGATACCATTGAGTCATTGAGTATCTGAAGTGATATATTCACGATAGTACAAGGAAACTGGCGAGCCTAGTTGGGCTGAACGGCCTGTTCTCGCCATTCATGTTATGTTATGTTATGTTATATGGACCTGGGCTTCATCTGGAAATCTTGAGGACATCTTCAGCCACATAAGCAGATTGCACATAAAGAAAATAAGCTGAGTAAGACACACTGGATAAGCGGCCTAACACTGGAACTGTAATGTGAACACAAACCTAAAGCATGCCCATTCTGTCAACGGACAGGCCCCTTTTTCGCAGATATACACTCAGAATTATGTTTGTACATCAATGCGTACATCACAAGTGTACACTAGTTGGGTCCTGCACGGCATCTATAGTCCAAATAATTATGCGGCCAAGTGAAAGGATGGGCGCCACAGAGGCAGCAAATTATAAGTCCAGGTTTTGAAATGAAAGACTCCCAGGCTCGGAGGTCAGCATACCGTATAGTCCCAGCCAGCAGGGGGTTGAAGGCGTACAACCAGTCATTCAGGTCTTTGTCGTTACTGGCCTGCAGCAAGACTCCCCGATGCTTTGTACACACAGCGAATGTGTTCGGTGTCTGAAAGTGAAAAAACATAAAAATAACAACTACTGGATGTTTCACCTGAGAGTCGAATTTAAACTTGAGATGAACAGAAAACTGATAAAGTAATGTTGGGATGTCAGAAAGAATTAACTAATTCAAAAAAACTATACAATCCGGTGAGTCCGGTCGCCGGCGACCACATGGTTGCAGCCCCAAGTGCCCACTTATTATGCCTTGAAAATTCTTACCTCTAGAGTCTTTTGAAGCCATAAACTGAAACGGGCACATTTTCTGCATAAAATTGTGCTTTATTCGGCAAACGATGAAAACCAAAAATGATAAGAGTCGTGACCGAACCATAACCTATGCCCACATCAAATATCATAGGAGTTGGTTGAAATTTGTGGCCTGTAGAGCATCCACAAGAAAGTCTACACAGATGCAGCAGCAGAACCGACGACCACGAATCCATATTAGCCGCCTAACTTCGCCAAAAAACCTGGTAACCTCATTTTAGGTAGGGTGCACACTGCACACACAGACATTAGTAGAAACACACATATTTACTGCACCCACCTGAACCCGAAAATTCTAACAGACCCTCAAGAAAATGGAACAAGTCTTAATGAAGACCCCGATTTACACCAAATATTCAGACAGACAGAGCTGGCATCCTTTCTACATGTAATGAGTTTTTGTGTCACCTTTTCAACCTTCTACATCACTGACCTAGTGATCCATTGGTTCCAATTACCAGTATAGATTATGACATCTGCATAACAACCATCAGCTTCAGGAATGCTGATCATGTGCGACATGCTTACTACAGCTGTAAGGCATTCCCCTAGGACTCGGTTTAAACTTGCAGATACTGTGGCCCTCCAGGACTGGAGTTAAACCTGCAGACACTGTGGCCCTCAAGAACTAGAGTTGAACCCGCAGACACTTACCCCTTTTCCACCAAAAAGAACCTGGTGCTAGTGCCGTGCTAATGTTAGTGCTAGTGCTTGGTTGGTTCAACCCACGCACCTCCTAAGAACCTGTTTGCTTTTCCATCGCCCAGGAGCCAAATCAGAGCCACGAGATTACGTCAGTGTATAACGTCAGTACTTCTGGCAATACAGAAATACAGTATGGACTGCGGGAAACCATGAATAAAAATTTTAAACTGAAATAATGCTCGTGTTTCTATGCTCAGTAAAACTATTATTGTCAGTAAGGTTTTATCATTTTTAGAAGGGGACAGGAATATAACCTACTAGATTGCAATGATCTTGTACTGGGTTAATATCAGATATTTAAAAAGCGGAAAACTAAGGCGCAAACATTAAATGTGCACCGTATCTTGCGTTGTTGTCCATGCATGTAAGAATACCCAAACCTTGTGCAATAGGGTGTAATAATAGGAACACGCTATCCAGATTTTCTTTTCCCAAAGATGCAGACAGGTAAGAAATAAATGAGCAACTGTCGTATTTCATTCCAGCGTCATAAGTTTGAATGATCTATAATGTTTCGTTTTGAAATGCCCTTCAAACTTGCTCATGGCAATTACATGGGTGCAAGTGGAAAAAATTTTTTTGACTGAACATATTTTGGCATAGGCGAAGTGACAAGCGCCGAAGGCGCGAAGTCCCTAGGGCCGTCCTGGGGCATGCCCCCCCCGGAAAATTTTTTAAAAATGATCAAATTTGGTACATTCTCAGGGCAGTTGGGCCAAGAATTTGAGATTATAAAAGGCACCAAATTGTGCCAATGTTTAATGCTTACCATTTAAAAAAATGGAAGGGTATTGAGGCAAATAGTGTCCTGTGGGAAGACACAATGAACTCTTATCAGGTTACATGAATAAAAAGATAACATTTTTGAAATGTACATTACATTACAATACAGAGCTACAACAGTAAACAAAGTAATGTAAGCAATCAGTATATGTAAATTTGCTTCACTTTGCTCTCTAATTTTGATTCTTTTCATTATATCAGAAAGAATACAATTTAAGATATTCCAGTCACTTGAGTTAATTCATGTACAAAATTAAACAAACCATACTGTATGTGCAAGTGTGATTAAACAACACTCTAGAAAAGCTCTGACAAGTTCTTAGGTAAATAGCCCTCTGTTTAGTTCAAGCAACAAATAATCTTCCACAATGATAATAATATGCTATCAGATTATGGTGATGGAAGTATCATTTTTAATATCAGTCCATTAAATTCATTGATATTGCAGTGTATTGGCATTGATGTTGAGCAAGGGTGCCCAACCTTTTTTGAGCCAAGATTTACTTTTAATGTTGGCTATGCATCGAGATCTACTGATCTGAGTTGGCTGTTTTCATGCGAGTTTCCGGGTACTTTGGTATAGAAGGCTGTCATAGATAAAACTTTGGGCTAATATCTCCCTGATATTTTCAATTTAGCCTAATAAATAATTTGCTGTCATTTACCCAGAAGTCTTGCAAGACCTGCCATGCTTAGTATGGAAAAAATCACAATATGGAAAAGTGGTGTTGCCCGTTTAAGAAACTTGCCCCTAAAACTACTAATGTCTTCGAACATGTTGTTAACCCTCTACCGCATTCAAAATTCGATCCGAAATAAACATCACAGTAATATTCTCGTACAGGAGCACTTTCCATAAACACGGATTTTTCTAAAAATAAACGGTTGGGGAGATTTTCGACCAGACGCTTTGCGTGACGTTAACATTACTGTTACACACCAATGCATACAGGGATTAAAGCAAAGAAAAATCTTTTGTCTGAAATTTTTTCAAGCCGCAGCCAAGTCATATTTCCCATTTGCAATTTGTAAAACATGTTACACTACTTGACACCTACTAAGGAAAAAACAGTATGCAAAATTGAGATTTCAGCACCACTACACACATAACCAATGATGCTGTTCTCTTATGCAGCCATCAAGTTTAAATACTTCAGAGCAATAATGTTTGAAGGGAAGAAGATGCTTTCGAACAGCTTTTCTGTTGCCAGTTTTCTTTGTCTTTCCAATGTAATTTTTGATCAATGAAATGACACTGAAATACTATTATTATTACAACCCCATTTCCCAAAAGGTTGGGGTGCAGTGTAAACTGTGAATAAAAACAGAATTTAATTGAATTCTTAAGTTTCCAAAGTGCCCTACTCCAAGGAACACACTATTTAAAGAGGGAAAATTTTTTCTTTTTTTTTGCCCATGTTATGACCCATATATTTTTACTTTGTTTCTTTACAAGAGAGTGTCATTGAGATACTTTTGGCTGAAATTACAAGATCCCTTTTTGTTAAAAGATACGCAGACCTCTAATTCATTGCAGTTGAGCCCTCTGGAAACTCAGTGATTCAATTATATGCAAATCATTTACTCCCTATATTTAATTGAAAATAGTGCAAAGACAACATATCAGATGAAATTTTATTGTTTTTTGTAAATATATGCTCATTTTGAATTTGATGCCAGCAGATCACAGTTATTCAATATTGGTTTCTGGCCTTGAGCCTTGCACAGAGATTTCTCTCAACTCTCTGAATCTTCTCATGATGTTATGTAGCATAGAGTATAAAATCACCAGATTCTTTGCAATTTTTATCAAGAAATGTTATTCTTATATCAATGAACTAATTGCCCATGCATTTTTCCACAGAGTGGAAAAACCCTCGCCATCATTACTTCTGAAAGACTTTTCAGACTCAATCATTTTCTTGACCTGTTGCTTTTTCAGCTAATTAGCTGAGAGATGTTCCACCAGGTGTATTTTTAAAATCACACAACTTTTCCAGTCCATTGTTGCCCCTGTCCCAACTTCTTTGAACATGTTGCTGACATCAAATTCAAAATGAGCAGATATTTTTCAAAAAACAATAAAATTTCTTTGTTTCAACATTTGTTATGTTGTCTTTGTATTGGTACTATTTTCACTTAAAAATAGGGTTTACAATGTTAGTGGCGCATTTTTTTTTTTTGCCAGTTATTTTAACTGGCACCTTTTTTACCAGTTAGTTTAACTGTAATTTTACAATCAGTTTATAACAGTGGTTCCGTATGTATTAACTGTAAACCACAGTTAAATGCGTGCAGGACTCTACTGACAGTTAAACTAACAAGGAGGCGATGCGTTAATTTAACTGTTAAATTCAGTTAACTTATAACAGTGTAAGTGGTTTGCAAATCATTGCATTCTGTTTTGCACATTTAAAACAGCATCCCATCCTTTTTGGAAGTGAGGTTGTAAAATAATAATAATAATAATAATAATAATAATATTTTGCAAAGCTTGTCTCAGTTTTTACTCTTTCAAATAATCAACCATCTATACAACTTTTCAATATATGTTTTTATTTAATTTATAACACCACAGTAGCTGGGTTTCCATCCAAATATATCGCAAAATTTAACCGAATTTTCGGAAATTCGGCAAAACAAAATGCAAATTTATGCACGTTTCCATCCACTACTGTTCTGCGAATATTTGGAGTTGGTTCATCGATATAAACAATAGGTGGCGCTAATTCTCCAGCCATGTCACAGTATAACACTGCAGAAGAAGAGGGTGCAACGTGATAACGTATTACAGGCGCGTCTTTCAAACCTCAAAACAAACAGCAACAGAAGAAAGCTATGGACCAAATGGAAGAAATATCACAATTATGCACTCTTACAAGAGTACTGATAACAGCGCTGTGCGCATTCATAATCATGTTGAAAGCATACATATATACAGTCATGCCCAAAATTGTTCATACCCCTACCAATTTTTGGGTTTTTTCGAGGAAAGTACAGTAAACATTTTTTTGAGAAACACAATACTTTTTGGTATTTTATTTGACAGATTTACAAAAAATGCCATGTCCAGAATTATTCATACCCTTTTCTCAGGACTTGATGGCAAAGCCTTTATTCACGATTACAGCCTCCAAACGCCTCTGTGGTTGATCACAAGGTTTCTACATGTCTGCATGGGGATTTTGGCCCACTCCTCTTTGGCGAACTTCTCCAGATCCGTAAGGTTTGAGGGTCTCCCTTGCCATGACCTTGGTCTTCAGTTCCCCCCACAGATTCTCGATAGGATTGAGGTCAGGGCTCTGGCTTGGCCACTCCAAAACGTTCACTTTGTTGTCCACTAACCATTTCTTGATGGATTTGGCCGTCTGATTAGGATCATTATCCTGTTGGAAGATCCATTCCTGCCAAAGACCAAGTTATTCGCTGGATTGCTTGATGTTTTCACTGAGGATCTCGATATACTGGTCCTGTTTCATAATGCCAATAACTTTAACAAGGTTTTCGGGCCCATTTGCGGAAAAGCAACCTCGGAGCATGATACTCCTGCCACCGTGTTTGACCGTTGGGACCGTGTTTTTCGGGTTGACCGCTTCACCTTTCTTATGCCAAACAAAAGCCCCATCTCTGTGCTCAAGCAACTCCATCTTTGTTTCATCCGTCCATAACATTGACAGCCAGAAGCTTATATCTTCATCCAGGTGAGCTTTTGCGAAGGCTAGACTAGTTCTTGTGTGTCTGGGTTGGAGAAGTAAGTGGCGTAAGAAAGGTGAAGTGTTCAACCTGAAAAACACGGTCCCAACGGTCAAACACAGTGGCAGGAGTATCATGCTCTGGGGTTGCTTTTCAGCAAATGGGCCCGAAAACCTTGTTAAAGTTAATGGCATTATGAAACAGGACCAGAATATCCAGATCCTCAGTGAAAACATCAAGCAATCTGCCGAAAAACTTGGTCTTGGGCAGGAATGGATCTTCCAACACGATAATGATCCTAAACACACAGCCAAATCCATCAAGAAATGGTTGGCGGACAACAAAGTGAACGTTTTGGAGTGGCCAAGCCAGAGCCCCGACCTCAATCCTATCGAGAATCTGTGGAGGGAACTGAAGACCAAGGTCATGGCAAGGAGACCCTCAAACCTTACAGATCTGGAGAAGTTCGCCAAAGAGGAGTGGGCCAAAATCCCCGTGCAGACATGTAGAAACCTTGTGATCAACCACAGGAAGCGTTTGGAGGCTGCAATTGTGAATAAGGGCTTTGCCATCAATTACTGAGAAAATGGTATGAATAATTCTGGACATGGCATATTTTGTAAATCTGTCAAATAAAATACCGAAAAGTATTGTACTTCTCGAAAAATTGTTTCCTATACTTATTACAGCCTTCTGTCAACTTACTTTGTCATTTGTGCAAGAATAAATTTGATTTGTCAAAAAACGTCTCTTAAAAAACCAAAAAACTGGTTGGGGTATGAATAATTTTGGGCATGACTGTGTATATATATATATATATATATATATATATATTTAGAACACTAGATTGCTGATGATGTCATATTTACATTATCCAAAGTGAAGCACCCGGCCACCAAATTGATACACCCAACTTCTTCATAAAAATGAATGGTTTCCTATGAGGCCAATTTCAAATAAGTCAATATAAGCGTTAAAATGCCGAGATGTGCGGCTGCCTTTTGCAGCAATATTCATTTGAAGGGCTGTAATAAAACGTTTCATGCGTAAGTTAACGTAGAAAGGCAAATTTGTCACTTTAATAGAAAAAAACGCGTTCGCGTGCTCGCTAGCTAATTAGCCGTTCCATTGACTTGAATAGACCGCTGACTAAAAGCAAACGCTAGCGATTGATAACGTTCACCAGCGAGCTACCTTGGTACCCTTACCGTCGCAGGGACTGCATTGACTTAGTTGTTAAAATTAACAAGGTAGCTAACAAGCTAGCTACTCATAATTGACATTCAACAACAATACTTCTTACCTGCATAATATTTAAAACAGTGGACAAGTCGTTTTGTATGTTTATACAGATTTCCAAAAGACAAGGAGGGGAGAAAGGCTTCGCTGTTAGAAATCAGGAGGAAAAAACTTTTCTCTATCCGCTCGATCCGTGCTGTGCAGTGATCATTTTTGAGAGCAGTGTTTTAATGGGACAGGGGCAAAGATGAAGCTTAGTAAAGGAGTAGCCAGAGTTAACTAGCGCTTCCTTTTAACAACGTTGGCATTAGCCACATGATTCAATATAAACAATTCGATTGACGGCAAATATGCTCAACCAGGGTACAATGAAGTGAGGAAACCAGAGAGTAATTTAATAATGTATACGGACATTCATCAACGTTTCTTATGACGGCGAAAACTTCCAAGCAATTATCTTATCAGAGGGTCATTAAAAGCCTCGGTCACGTTAACTTTTCTGCTCGCACTTTAACGTTGACACCGAGTCACATTTCGATCTTCCCTGTTTAGTAAGTGCGCCGCTTTCCATCTGCCAAAAAGCAAATATTTAGGGAGACAAAATGTTGCTCTGCACAGCGATACCAAAATAACACCGACTCGCACGCAAGTGTTTTTGAAAATGTAATTTTAAAGTAGGTGAAAATGAATGGGAATCTATGGGCGAATTTAACTTCCAGGTGTATACACTGCAGGAACAGATGCTTCACTTGAGCGAACCCTATCAGCAATCTAGTATTCTATCTATCTATCGATTTATATATAATTGAAAGCCACCCAGAGACGAAGAGAGTTTGCATTGGCCTATGTCACATGATTATGAGCGCCACTCTTTATTCGCTATATCTGTTTCCAGAACATTTATTCGCATTATCCTTTTATCGATACACCAACTTTTCCACCTCCCCCAAACGTAAAAACTTTTTTTGCGATATTTGGAAAATTTTTCAAATTTTCAGTGTTTCCATTCGGGTTTTTAATGCGCAAATTGAAAATGCGAATTAAAACAGGTGGATGGAAACTCAACTAGTGCAGTGGTTCTCAACGTCGGTCCTGGGGACCCCATGTGTGTGCTGGCTTTTGTTCCTACCACAATTGCAATTGTAGAACTTTAACAAGCTGTGACTGTCTTAATTAGGTGCTTTTCATGTTCAGAGTTGTTTATATATCTCTTTAGTCAAATGTTACATAGGAACATCCATACATGCAATGAAGAATAAAACACCCTTGAAGATAGTGTGTTTATTGCAATACTGCAAGTAATGTCAAGTAACATAACATGTCAAAAAGATCAAATTATACACTGAGGAAATCAATAAACCCCAGATTAGGCTGCTGGACACAACTGTTTCAAGTTCTTTCAAAAAGCTTCAGGTGAACTTAATCAGATCAACATAACACAAAACTGGTTTGTTTGTGGACTACATTTGTCATGATGAGCCAAGTAGTTTTCACTAATTAGGAGCCATCTACTTCATTAATTTGATTGGTTACATTGTTTTCTTTCCTTTTATGCTGTTATTTCCGATATACTGCAATGTGCAAATGCTATTTTTGAAATTCTTGATGGCAAATAGATATTTCTGTTAAGTTGTGGGTTAAGAGGGCAAATAACTGCTCTAAACATTAAATGCACATAATTAAGACAAATTAGTAGCTTGTTAAAATCCTACGATTGCAATTGTGGTTGGAACAAAAGCCAGCACACACATGGGGTCCCCAGGACTGACGTTGAGAACCACTGAACAAGTGAGAGGTCATGTTTCGCTATAAAAGAACATACACGCACTTTTTGGTTGCACACACGGACGGCAATGAATTGTTGAAACTCCGTTGCGATGGCCGTCGCACCCAGGAGCAAAGAAGCGTCTGAATAGCGCGAAGAGCAGCCTTGTGACACGCTTCAGACTGATGGCGAGCTCGCACTTTTTTTCCATTACTGCCATACTGTATTCTTTTGCGGCAAGCCATAGCTACAGAAACACACAACTGGCAGTTTCATTTTCCTGTAGCCCCTAGCGGCGGCAACATAAACTAAGGCGTTACAATGAGAAATCTGCGAGGTTCCATGGTGAGACGTTACTTAGTGAGCACGAGAGGTCATTTTTTTTCTTCCTTCCACGACTGCGCACCTGCACAGCGCTGAATAACGGTCTTTGACGGAACCAATAATTCATTATTGACGGAAATCCGTCTGTAGACGGAGGTCTTGCACCCATGCAATAGGGCTAATTCGCGAACGTCTGAGATAGCAAGCGAACTCATATTTGTAATGCATAATATGGATGGACGTTAGCGGCGTCGGAAAAAATGCCTGAAGAAGAAAAGTAACCTGAAATATCAATGCATCATGCAGATGTAAGACGCATGCTTGTATATTCCAACAATCACTGCGAGCAGAACGCTAAAATACTTCCGCGATCGCACCCACTCAAGAGACAGGAAGTGTGACCAATTTCTTACAATAGGGGTATAGCATGGATGTATTATACGAACTGGATGCTGAAACAGGGATAAAACGCACACCAACAAGGGCTTAGCGGTCAAGCTGATATTGCAAGTCACGTGATACCATGGGGGGCAAAAAGAAATTTTCCATAGGGAACAACTGAAAAAGACACTCTAATAAATCCGTGAATAAATTTTTTTGACTACCGCAAATG
The DNA here is from genome assembly GCA_029692085.1 of Gymnothorax javanicus. Classification (NCBI taxonomy): domain Eukaryota; kingdom Metazoa; phylum Chordata; class Actinopteri; order Anguilliformes; family Muraenidae; genus Gymnothorax; species Gymnothorax javanicus. The sequence continues at coordinate 42,784,409 of CM056203.1, forward strand.
ATCAATATATAATCTGTTGATTTTTCTCTTTTAAATCATTGGTGCCTTTTTCGACGGCAGCGACAAAATTTTTTATTTTAATTCAGGCTACGTGAACACCAAGGGGACCTTGTCCCTAAGCGCGTTCTCGTAAGCAGTGCAGTAGCTGCGGTTCTTTGCTTGTTGCACTGGTTAAGAGATTCCATGCTGTCGGCTTACGTTATTACCAAGTCAGTAAAGTGAGCAGGTGTAACGACACCAATGTTTTCATTTATTGTATTTGATGAATGGCTTTGTTATGTTGCGACTCGACTGCTTCACCTATCTTTGATGTAACGTTACAGAATAAACAGTAAGGTAGCAAAGGCTGTTGTTGGTTAACTTAGGTTGGATAACGGGCTTGTATTTGGTAATTGCAGCCCCAGATGGAGTGTCCGGGGGTACTATCTATTTCGGTCGTCGCTCGTCTGCATCCGTAGAGATTTTCTTGTGAACGCTCTACAGACTGCAATTCTTCTCCGATCCTTTTGATATTTCACATGCACGTTGATAGTGGTTAGAGGATGAAGCCTATTGATTTCGGTTGAGTTTCGTCAGGCGGTGTCCAAAATATTCCCAAAAAACCAACAAAAATTTTCCCATTGGAAAGAATGGGAGTTGGGTTCTCATTGCTAGAGTGCGTCACACCAAGAGTGGGAGCTGGGAGCACAGAGGCTGCAAAAAATACTTTTCATATCACTATAACTTCCACAAATTTGGATCCCTCTTCATGAAATTTCCCAAAAACGTAGGAAAATTTGTTGTTGTCACAGTACTATAGTTTTTGTAGCACAGAAGTATATAGTTTTGCCTCAGGGAGCAGTCAAAGGACACGAGGCACGTCTAATTTCTCTATCTTTCCCATTCAAAAATCACCCAAAAATTTTTGGGAGAACAGCGAGTGTTTAGATCGCTGTAATTCCAACATTATATCACTCAGAGAAATAAAAAAGACACCCGCACACTCAGCAAAGTCTCGTGCCTTGAATGATGTTGTTACATTTGTGACAGGATGAACGTTTTTTGCGTGAGAAGCAGGAGTTTGAGGTGTGCGCGAGCAAGGATTTATTTCACTAAGTGACTCAGCGATTCTCTGTGCGTGGGGAACCAGTCCTGCCGTGGCCCTCTGTGATTGGCTGATTTGATATCTAACAGCTCAGCTGAGTTTCCATGGAGATGATTTGGTTAGAATAAGGCGCGTTCGAAATGTACACTCACCCACTATGTACGGCATTATGTTGTGAATGTTCTACAGTGCCTGACAAAAGTCTTGTCACTTATCCAAGTTGTAGGAACAACAAATAATAACCTGACTTGTAGCTGATCAATTGGAATCAAAAAATGGCTTATATGAAAGGCAAAGCCCTCTAGATTATGCAAAATATACCAAAATAGAGTTTTGTGTCATTCATTGAGTTTTATTATTTAATTAGTACAGAAAGGTCAGATTTTGCTTGGACAAAAGTCTTGTCGCATTGAAAAAAAAATGTGGAAATTATACATACACTTTATTTTGAATATGCAAATATGCCACCATAATATTAGAACATAAATTCATGGTGCCTTGGAAAAAAGAATTAATATTGCATAGACTCCCATGAGCTTGGAGGACTGTATCCATACGTCTTGGCAATGACTGAAATAACTTGATGATGAAATCATCTGGAATGGCAAAGAAAGCAGTCTTACAGGACTCCCAGAGTTCATCAAGATTCTATGGTTTCATCTTCCAAGCCTCTTCCTTCATCTTACCCCTGAAATGCTCAATAATGTACATGTCAGGTGACTGGGTCAGCCAATCCTGGAGTACCTTCACCTTCTTCGATTTCAGGAACTGTGATGTGGAGACAGAACTATGAGAAGGAGCAGCAGTATGTCGGGCAGCAAGAACTTCTTGATATTTCCCGCTGTTGATAACATAACATAACATGAATGGCGAGAACAGGCCGTTCAGCCCAACTAGGCTCGCCAGTTTCTTTGTACCATCGTGAATATATCACTTCAGATACTCAATGATGTTGCCATCCACTCTGCAGATCTTTCTCACCCCCCCATACTGGCTGTAACAACAAACCATGATTTTTCCTCCACCAAACATGATTGTTTTCTGGGAGAATCTTGGGTCCATGAGGGTTCCAACAGGTCTTGTACGGCGACTGGGATGCAGTTCAATGGATGATTCATCAGAAAAATAAACTTTCAGCCACTTTTCCAGTATCAATCCTTTCTGCAAGCTGTGGGCCTTGGCAAATGCAATGCAGGTTATTTGTTTTCTGTTTAATGCAGGCTTCTGTGTACTAATTCGGCCATGAAAACCACTTTGAGAGAGAATTTGACAAACTCTTATTGTAGATACCGGGATTTTTGGTGACATTTCCTCATGTAGCTTTGCTGTAGTTGAAGAAGGGCTAGCCTTGTACAGTTGAAGCAACAAACGGTCCTTTCATTTTTTTTTTTCACGTTTATTTGTGCTTATAGGTTTGTACATTGTTGAAACATGATGTATATTATACCTATTACCATGTGAAAAACAAAAAGAGAAAGAAAAAGAAAAACAGAGAATAACAGAAATAATCAGAATAATAATGATAATAAAAAATAAACAAAAGGTAAATAAACAAAAACAAATACAGGACGTTACATGACAAGACTAAATGGATAAAACTTAACAAGACACAGGACAAGACCGGGCAGAGAGGACAAATATGGACAAACGGGACATGATTGGACAGACGGAACAAAATTTGGGCAGACAGGACAAAGTTGGACAGACAGGACGAGACTTAACAGGCAGGATAATGCAAACAGTTAAAATTTAAAATATTGAAGCTGCATATTAAACATAAAAACATGGGGTTTGTTATCAGGCGTAGTAAGATAAAATAATGATTGAGATTGGTCAATCAGAAGAGACATTTGAAAATAAAATTCAATAAAATTCAAAGAAAAGACATTGCATGGGTAAAAGTAAACATATTAATGAACACAAATAAAGAAATACAACAAGGATAACTTTTAACATATCGATACACATTTTGGATTATGAATTCTGGTTTGGGGTACACATATTTAACAGGAGCAGGGACATAGAGGAATCATTTTTGGAGGTAGTGCAAAAAGGGGGACCAGGTTTTCTTAAAGGATGGGATATTTCAAACGGTCCTTTCAAACAGTTGTCATACCGCGGTATGTCTGACCTGCACTTGCCACGAACATCACCAGTTTCTTCAAATATTTTTCTTATCCCCTCCACTTGACATTTGGATACATTGAAGATGTCTGCCACCTCAGCAGCAGACTCAGTCTTCAGGCTCTTGATGATCAGCATTTTGGTCTGTGGTTGAATCTAGTCGCACCTCATATGAAAGTCTGGTGCGCTGGGGTTATTTCTATACACATCTGGGAATGTGTTAATTACAGTATTTGTCATAGGTTAAACTCTAATCTGTGATTTGTTGCATCATCTGAGGAGACGACAAGACTTTTGTCCCAGCAAAAACACATGTTGTGGGCTTTGCCAGGCTGTGAACATCAGAACCCTTTTTGACGGTTTCATTTTGCGGCAAATTATTAATGTGAAAGCCCTTGACATTAAAATGGCCCATGTATTATAACAATTGATAGGTTAGAAATAAAGTTATATGCTATTTTTAGTTACTATGTCTTTATGATTAGTGAGGGCAATGACATAGTTGGGATTACAGAGACATGGCTTAGTGAAGAGGATGGAGATGAATATAATATAGAAGGTTATAAGCTCTTTAGGAAGGATAGATGTAATAGGCGAGGAGGGGGCGTAGCAATCTATGTGAACGAAAACATAAATGTACAGGAAATTCCTGAAATTGAACAATCCTTGCCCTGTGAAGATATCTGGGTCAGGCTCATTGGCAAACACGAGACAGGTTTAAACATAGGAGTATGCTATCGGCCACCAGCTTTGGACAGTACAGTCAATGAAATGCTTTTCAAGAGGATTACGCAAGCTTGTAGAGGTGGAGGGACTATTATTATGGGAGACTTAAATTATCTTGGTATCGATTGGGAAATGGTGAAAGGACAGGGTAGGGGGGAGGAAGAATTTCTAGATGTTATAAATGATAATTTTTTGGTGCAGTATGTTATTAAACCGACAAGAGAGAAGGCAATCTTAGACTTAGTGCTCTGTAATGACCCAGATAGAATTAGCAATGTTGAGATACTGGAGCCACTTGGGACAAGTGATCACTCTGCTGTTAATTTTGATGTTTCATGGGAAGTTAAAAAGGTGTATTCAAAAACAAAAATTTTCAATTTTAGGCTAGCAAACTTTGACAGGATGCGCTCATATCTAAGTGAAATAAAATGGGAGACACTCCTGGACTGTGAGTCTGTAAATGAGATGTGGGAAAGATTTAAGGGGGTTTTACTTGATTCACAATGCAAATTCATTCCAAAGGTGTCCAAAAGTAAGCTGAAAAAGCAGAATCCTCAAAAGAGGAATCTTTATAAGATGTACATAAAGGATAACAATGAGAACACTAAGGCTGAATACTGTAAAATGCGGGCTGTGGTCAAAAAAGAGCTGAGGAATGCTAGAAGACTGTATGAAAGACAAATTGCAGAAGGGGCAAAAACTAACCCTAAGCGCTTCTTTCAGTACTGTAGCAGAAAAAGGAAAGTCAAAGAGCAGGTTAAGTGCATTAAGAATAAAAATGGGTCGCTGCTATATGATAACAAGGATATTGCGGATGCCTTAAACAGTTACTTTGTTGAGAATTTTACCTCAGAGTGGGTCTTTATTCAGCCAGAGGGCATGTTAAATGCTCAAGATTATTTAGCGGAAATTCAGGTTAGGGATAACGAAGTATTGGACAAGTTGCATAAACTAAAGGCAGATAAGGCGGTGGGTCCTGATGGCTTATATCCTAGAGTGCTCAGGGAAGTTGGTGAGATCATCTTTAAGCCGCTATCCGCCATCTTCAGACGGTCTTTAGAAACTGGAGAAATACCAAATGATTGGAAACAGGGCAATATAATACCAATATATAAGAAAGGGGACCGTACTGAGCCAGGAAATTACAGGCCAGTCAGTTTAACTTGCATTGCGTGCAAAATATTGGAATCTATCATAAAAGATGAGCTGGACTTATTTCTTGAACGTAACAGTATCTTGAGGGATAGCCAACATGGTTTCCGTAAGGGAAGGTCATGCCTGACAAACCTTCTGGAATTTTTTGAAGAGGCCACCAAGACTTATGATCAGAGCGGGGCTTATGACATCATATACTTGGATTTTCAGAAAGCATTTGATACTGTACCGCATAAGAGACTAATTTTTAAAATGAGCTCCATTGGAGTTACAGGAGGTATTCTGGAGTGGATTCAAAACTGGTTACAGGAAAGAACACAAAGAGTGGTGGTCAATGGTATCTCATCTGAGCTAGGTATGGTGGGGAGTGGGGTCCCCCAGCGATCGGTGTTGGGACCCCTGCTGTTCCTCATCTACATTAATGACCTTGATCGGAATATTGAGAGCAGATTAGTTAAATTTGCAGATGATACTAAATTGGGGGGTTTGGTAAATAGTTTAGAGTCCACTAAAGTGATTCAGGATGATTTGGATAGAATCCAGAATTGGGCAGAAATGTGGAAAATGAAATTTAATGTTGCGAAATGTAAAGTTGTACATGTAGGTAATAAAAACATTAGACGGGATTACTTCATGGGAGGTTTAAAACTGGAATCTGCTCCACACGAGAAAGATCTGGGAGTGATTGTTGACCAAACCCTCACAGGCTCTAGCCATTGTGCTGTAGCAGTTAAAAAAGCCAATCGGATGCTGGGATACATTGCCAAAAGTATTGAGTACAAATCTAAGGAGGTGATGCTCCTTTTGTACAACACATTTGTCAGACCTCATCTGGAGTATTGTGTACAGTTCTGGGGACCATACTTTAAGAAAGATATAGAGGCTCTACAGAAAGTTCAGAGAAGAGCCACTAAGCTAATTCCAGGTATAAAACATGAAAGCTATGAGAAGAGGCTGAAGATCCTTAATCTCTTTAGTCTTAGGAAAAGGAGACTTGGGGGTGATCTGATTGAGGTCTTTAAATATGTTAAAGGGATTAACAAAGTGAATTATGTAGGATTCCTTTGACCAAGTGTTGTTAGTAGAACTCGGGGTCACAAATGGAAGTTGACCAAAGGTAAATTTAGCACTGATACTCGGAAATATTTCTTCACCCAAAGAGTAATTTCGATGTGGAATAGCTTGCCTGACCATATTGTTGAGGCAGAGACCTTGGGGGTTTTCAAGAGTAGGCTTGACTTAAAGCTAGATACCATTGAGTCATTGAGTATCTGAAGGGATATATTCACAATAGTATAAAGAAACTGGCGAGCGTAGTTGGGCTGAACGGCCTGTTCTCGCCATTCATGTTATGTTATGTTATGTTATGCGACAAGACTTTTGTCAGGCACTGTACATTGAAAACAATACAAAGACAGTGAGTGAGCGAGTGGACAAGTGTGCATTCCGTGTGTTATCATCAGAACAAAGTTAAACTAGCCAGTGATTTTGCGCTTGTTGAAATTCGCCCGATGCTATGAATTCCCAATCTTAAAAAAATTACCTACCTCATTTTCCAGGCTGTTAATTTTCACTGCCAGGTCTAAGCTAATATGGCACTGTTTTAAAAACGTTGTTCTCTTTGTCAAACAATCAAACACAAAGGAGCACTCGATAGAAATGTAACCTTAACAAGAGAAACACATGTTCATGAATGCCATATGGCACTGTTTGCAGTCTACCCTAAATGGAATTACTGCTTAGCAAAGCTAGTGTTTGCCTAATGCAAGGTTCATTAGCAAACGTTATGTCTTCACTAATTACAATACAGGCTCGCTAGGTCATCAGAATCTGTCTGCCAGCGTTACTGTTAAGACAAACAAAACCTCCGAGGAATATTCGCGTACATAACTTCATGGCCCAGCCTGTCGTGCCGTACATAATTTACGAAGAATAATGAGTGCATGAATTAATGAACTGAAGTAATTTCATTTGAATCAAGAAAATTTACAAAGAACTAACGTGGAATCACAATGAAATACAACTGAAATAACATTTGACCATTTTTGTGGTCACTGCTTTCAACTATGGTTTTTATTTCAGGTCGTACGTGCGAGTGCAAGTATATATATATATATATATATACATACACACACACACGTGCCGGTCCGACCCATAACCCGTCAGTGCAGATGTTGATGCCAGCGGACATGGAGCTGCTCTATTTATGCACACAGTTACACTATTCTCTCACTAGATGGCACACCCGGACCAGTTATTGAATATTCACCAGCAAGCCGACCTCGAACACAGTTTACAATATTGGCGAGTTCAGTCCCAACTCCCAACCCTGTTTTTCAAGACTTGCATAAATGAAACTCCTCAGCTAAGCCTCCTGTGCAAACTGCTCAATATACTTGCCCATACCATCTATCCAGCAATTCCAAAAATGCTCTCTTGTGACTGAAAAATTTGCTGTCCTCTGTAGCAACCACTTGATCTATACTGAGCCAATGGTATTCAAATTAGTAGTTAAGAAAAATCGGTTTTCTGAAGCTAAAATTTAACATGATATTCATATTGTTATTCTTCCATCACTATCATTTATCTTCTATCGTTTCCCTCAAGCAGAGGTGCTTCTGGGCCAGGACGCAAACGCGTGACCACTGCAAATCCATAGTAACCCTGGACACTCTGTCCGGGGCTACAATGATGTCTTTTTGTGATAAAAAAGTCACTATCTAGTTATTGAAGGTGACATCCTATAATCGTGCATGTAGCTAACACTTGCTTTGCTTTTTCGTATTAAAATGTTCAAGACACACCTAAGCTGAGTTGTTTATTTCCATTACTTTGAATATCTTACACCGATTCACGGTACTGTATTTTGCTGCTTCATGCATTATATGCTGGCTTAGTAGCATTGACTACGTCCATATGTGCACTTTCAGCATGGTATAAATTCAGCCCAAAAACTGCACAGCTAATCATTTATTTTCCATTGCATAGTCATTCTTAATTATTAAAACAATAGCAGATGTGCATACTTGATGTCGTGACTTTTCAGCAACTTTTAAGATACAAAACATGAAGTTTCTGTTATTTTATGCATGCGCCGAGCTTGCATGACAGCACTGCACAAACACCATATTTGTTGTTCAGCCTGTGATGTGAACGACACACTGTTCGTGAGGGGCATCAGTGTATGGGAGTGATGCTGCGGAGATTCGCTGATGCAGCTGAACTCCACCTGCGCAGAGAAAATATGAGGGTCCAAGAAGAAAGAAACTGATGAGAACGAAATGAAGTTCCCTTTATGTATATTTTATAACTGGGCTGCTGATCATGTGAGGACTTAGGAATTTGCTAATCCTGTATAAGGGGAAGGAAAATAATTCCGTATTCAAACTCCACTAACATAGAATAAAATCAGCACTTTTTCGCCTTACCTTGATGTTTGAGTACCCAGAGAAACATTCGGGTTATTAAAACGCAAGCATGAATTTAGTCAAGAAAATTTGGAGTTTCATTTCTAGTGCTGATAAACGTGGTAATAGCAGATAACGGCAGTAGCTATGTTACGGATGACGCACCGGGTTGCGAGAGTATGCGGAGCATATGCATTCGCAATATTAAATATTAAAATTAAATTCTAATGAATGGTGTGTGCACCCTGCGAGTCAGCTGGGATAGGCTCCAGTTCCAGGTATAAAGAAAGGATGGATTTAATGAGCTTTGAGCATTCGTACACTAAAAGTAATTTCGCTTGTCAGAATTGGCTAAATACTTTGATCAACATCATCTACTATAAAATTTATCAGCTCATTAAGCAAGGGCAGCGCTCTGTGCGGTTGGATTATCGTCTTGAATCCAGTAAGAATAGAAGAGGCTGCAAGCTAACAAGCTCGAAACGTTTCACTTTCTATGAAGACATTTTGCTTTGAACTGTTTGGAAAATGAGATTGAACTGTCATCTTACACAGTAGCAAGTCAACTGTTTTGCTGACATTGTTTGCAATAGTGAATAATTTTATTTCCCTGTTAAATAAAAATTGTTCATTAACATTTTATATCCCTATTAGGTATATAAATTGTTTTTCCAAACTATATTTAAGCCGAGTGCTTTGTTTGAGCTGTTGCATGGGTTTCACAGTGGATATAGTTAGCTACATTAGCTACATTTCCGGAGAACATTGGTCATGAACACGTGTCCTGCGTGGGAGTGCTTCAGGCGCGGACTGTTGTCATCGATACCTCAGGCGTCAGCACGTTCATGAGCCCCACACTATGCATGTGTGAACGAAAAGTCACACAGCGCATGTCTGCGTGACTCCGGAAATAAGGCCCCATGTCGGCGTGCAGCGCAACTGAGCAATTTCCATTGAAATAAATGGGTGGCCATTTTCGGTTCAGTATCCAGTACTTATAATACATCCATGGGGTATAGCGATACTCTTTGTTTACAAACATTGACATCATATTCAGGCATGCGCATTAGCGTGGTTGGCAAGAACACGTGTAAATCAATACAACAAAACAGGGGAAGTATGGCATCCTGCAGTTGTGGAACCGATTCGGCATTCTCTGAATTTGAACAAAACCTTGACAGTACCGCGAAGGCAAGATATTTCTCAAAGCTTAAGTACAACGAAGGTCTGTGTAGGCTCCCGGATCCTTCCGAGCTTAGAAGTTGGAGGAACGACCCTTCTCTGGGTCTGGGTCGGCTTGATCACCACTTAATATTCCTACATCGAACAGAAATTCAACATTTTTTGATCATCGTTGATCAGTGAAAGTAATTCACATTAGTACGTTTACCAGAATGATTTTAAAAGGGGGCGCCAATATATTTTGGGGGGTTTTATTCGTAATAATGGGGTTTAGAATTGATCATTAATATTTAGTATCGCGAATGCATACACTGCGCATTCCCTAGCCACCTGGTGTGTCATCAGTAACAAGGCTGCGGCCGTTACAGCTGCAGTAGACATTTAACTCTAAATTTTCTTGACTGGATGTACGTACGCTTGACGTTTTTACACACTCGAATGTTTCTCTAGGAACCCAAAAGTCAAGGTAAGCCGAAAAAGTACTGATCTCAGTCGATACTGATGAAGGTTGAAAACGGAATTCTTTCCAATACTAATCACTGTCACTGTCACTTAAATACTCGCTATCGGAAAGCAAAAGGAACAGATTGAATTACCCAACACAAAAAAGAAGATCATTCCCCTGCCATGACCGAATAATAAAATGCGAAAACTTAGCAAAATGTTATGTTAGAAATGATTGAAAATAACTTGCGACTTACCCAACAGAAAGTGAATAGTACAAACACGAGAGTGGGTCGACAGCACCCAGTTCTTGCGTCAAATTGCATCAATCCAAGTAGATTTTTTCAGTTCTCGATCAGGAATATGTAGGAAACGTATTCCTAAACCCTTCACGAAACAGTTTGTGCAGTTAAAAGCGCTACAACTGACTGGCATTATGACGAAAAGTGGTAGACAACTTTACTTCACCTATAAAATCAATTGTCATGTTGTGGCTTTTTGCCAACCACGCTCGTCAACAAACCCACGTGACCAGGGTTGTGACATCAAGAGAAGTATCGCTATATTGGGGATGTCTTTGGCTTAGCCTCCTGCATTTTTTTTTTGTTTGAAAACAAACGTAGACTACACTCGCTCGGTTGTTGTTTTAAAAAACAGCAGTACAGTGTTTGCGCCATAGACTGTACAAAAAGATGGACGCAGCGCTCGGGTCTGAAAACTGAGGCCAATGCGGAAATTTTCCAAAACTTACATTCTATTTAATGGCCAGCAGATGGCGACGTCGGTGGTTGCAGAAAGAAGTTCAATCCTATAGAAGTCTATGAGAAAATGACCCTACTTTCCCACCTGATTTATTATTTAAATAATGATTTTACACATTACTTCATTGTATCTATCACAAGTTTCAAGTCTCCTTCGATATATCATGATGTTCATTTTTGTAAATTATGGTCCCAGATAGACTACTTTAAAGGATAAAGCCAGAATATGCTTTAGGGGCGTGGCTATCCTCTGGTCCTTGTCTGATTCGGTCAGATCCACACGTGGATGCACCCCTCACTCCTCCCTGGCAATTTGATTCACGCTCTCGTCCAATAGGAATCACATCCGGTTTCAAAATGACAAAATGGCGCAATTCAAATTGCCAAAATCGAGGCTTCCTCAATGGTATGCTGAAACCAATGGGTGACGTCACAGTTGCTTTTTCCATCTTTTTATACAGTCTATGGTTTGCGCTGGTCTTGTTGGTCACTAAAACTCCACCCCCACTCCCTGACTTAATAGGTGCTTGGCTTTGGACCAGCAATGAGTTGGTGCTCCCTCTAGCACCAGTTTTGAGAGCCTGGAACTGGTGCTTAGGCTGTGGAAAAGCAAAGAAGCTTTTCCGGTGCTAAGTCAGGCTCTGGCTCCAAACGAGCACTGGAACCAGCTCGGTGGAAAAGAGGTAACTGTGGCCCACTAGGACTGGAGTTAAGAGCCATTCCATGAGAAAATGGCACTTTTTGAAGAAGTTGAGGAGTTGACCCCCCTGGAATTGAATGAAATTTGGCACAGAGGTAGATATGGGTGTCTCACGGAAAAAGCCAAATTTTTAGGTCCGTATCTCACTTTAACTGCCGGTGGCAGCACCTGGAAGCCACTAAAGAGGCTCAGTTTTTCTTTTGATGCCACATTTTACATCAACTATCAAGACTTAAGGGTACATAGTACCAAAGGTGTTATACGTTTATCATGACCTGTGACACTTCAAGTCCGGTTAGACATGAGCACCACATCAGCGCCAAGCTGGGTGACTATGTTATTGAGCCGGAATTATTTGAGAAATCACAGTAAAAATTGAAAATGGGAATGGGAATAAAATAATATCCCAGACATATACCAATCTAGAATGCTTTATGATGTATTTACTCACAAGAAGACTATCATTTTCAGTGAATAGTACCATGGTATCTTGCTGTGTTTGTGCACTGGACGGGCGGAAAGATGGTCGAAATTGATTTTCGGTGCATGTTTGCAGTATATTTTCTCTGTTACCCAGATATGTACTGTGGTGATAAATGCCGTTTGTTGTGCTTTTGGAACTCTATTTTCAGGAATATCAAGCATTTCTTTGGTAGCATCTACACTTTCAAACTAGACTGAACCAAAGTTGGAGGAAAACTCAAAACAGACCATTTCATAGCAGATTGTGCCTATGTTTAGGTGGCATTATCTTGTTTACCCAGCAAGATAGAGATCTGAAATTCTTAGGATAGATAGTCCCTTTAGAGTACATTACAGTAATAGTAAAATCTCAATGGCAGTATTTTCAGTGTAGATGATACTGAACATCAAAAGTCAGAAAATTTCGCCCCCAGGGGGCGCTAAAGGCTGGATGCAAGCACTGGCTATCCACAGCAATGTACCAAAGAATTTTTCTTTGAACTGTGAGAGACACAGCAAGTTTTCTCAGAAAATGAAGAGTTTGGTTTGGTACTATGTTGGGTAGATAGCTTTTTGACTAAAGGTGACACTCTAAAGAGCTAATGTTCCACTGAGCTTATATTCCATATTCCCCGACAGATACCAAAGTTCTGTCTTTTGAAATAATTGAAGTACATACACAGTAATACATAAAATTTGTAATCCCTTTAGTATGAAGCTCGGTTGGTTGTAAACTGGAAACTGGTGGTGACTGTGAGCGTTACAAATGCACAATAAATGGGCTGTTACCAAGTATGGGTACCAAGTACATTCTGTACTTGGTACAGAAATGTACAGCTTGTTATAAAACATGACGAGTCAAAATTTTAAAATGCCAAAAAAGAACTAATTTGAAAGGCGTGCCATCATAAGTAGGTATGCAGACATGCATCAACTGTATTCGTACACTTATATAAAATAACAGTCCATAATTTGAACTCTGAAAGAGAATCTTCGTCACACAACCGTGTACATGAAGACAGAATGTACAGTACAAAAGCGAAAACTGTTGTATACTTTTCATGTTACTCAAAGCGAAATGATGTCAACCCAGCATGTGACTAACTCTATCCCTCAGTCTGTTTTAGGAATTCGACTGTGGGTTGGCGGCACCTGATGGTTTGCGCCAGAGGTGCTCCTAGGCTTTGGCCTGAGCAACCATCCGTGGCCTTCTTCGTTCGAACCGGGTCAGTGTTACTCGCAGAGCCAGTTGAGCCTGAGGCAAGCCCTACTACACTAGTTTCTGGGTCTCTACAGGGCTGCTTACGAGCCGTTGATAGCGAGCTTATTTGTCTCTGAATTAAATAGCGGGCTGCAGCTTATATGGCACAATAGTTGTGTCAACATCCACGGCTTGATACACACGGAAATGGGAAGTCTATAAAAGAAACCCTGCCCTTCCATCCAGCGGGCATCCCTGCTAGACATCATGGGCAGGTGTTAGGAATGAAGGCATGCAAGTTACCACTACAAATGAACTGCCCTTTTCTTAGCAGGGTGCTGCTTGCTTGCTACGACCTCTGTCCCCTTTTTCAGGACAACCACTCACTCGACGTGGCTGCTGTGCCCTTTTTCATACCCCAGCACAATGCCCTTGGGAAATCCTAGAATTAACACTGAGGCCTGCTCTCCAATACTAATATCAGGGATGAACCGTCAGGGTAGGCACTGCCTACCCCAGGCTATCATCAAAAATAAACAATTATAGATCATTTTAATATCTAATCTAATTTTGAAGCTACTTGATATATAGTTTGTCTTTATGCTGTTGCTTTAAGTCATTGAGTTATAATGACACTACAGCGCAGTCTTTCGGCCATGCAGAAGCTTTCAAATCAGTCTCATCTTTGCAGGGCAGGCACAGCTCTGAGATGCCTTTGAATGTCACGTTATCAAAGACGTTGTTTTCGCGCATGCGCAGTGTTTTTTTCATATGCTTTATTATGTACGCAAAAAGGCAGGACGCTACGCTGCCTTTATGCGTAAGTGTCGCACGCTAGTCATTCAATCTGGACGTTCAGTGTTTTCGTGAATTCACAATGAGTGTATACTGGAGAGGCCGCCGCTGTTGAAGAAACCAATATGGCGTCAAGTGCACCGCAGTTGTCAATTTCCCATAGACTGCAATGGAGAAATTCCTGCTATTTTCCGCCGAACCAAGGGGTCTTCCGAAAAGATTTCAAGTGATCGAAAAACAAGAATAAGAATTAATGCGCAGTTTTAGATGACACTGTTCGACAAGTCGAAAATATAAAAACATGTCTTCATGGGAAGCATAGCACTAACTAGCCTCTTGTCTAGCTGGCGTGTTAAGTAATCGAGTCGCTGCGGCTGTGATGGCAAACTTTATCTGTAATTTAGCTAGCTAGATAAACTTAGTTGGCACAATAAACTCGCGTTGCTTACAAAGGGTGATGGCCAGCTAGCTCTCATGCCCATGCCAAGTTGCAGATCTACATATAGCATGACATGGCAAACGTTCGTGTAATGCAGTGGTGTTCATACCGGATGAATTGTGCAAATAAACTCATCCTTATCAGGCATCTACCTATCTAGGGACTATGTAGTCAGCAAGCTGTGAGTTGGTTTTTTTTTTTTTTTACGATAACGCAGTCCTAGCTGGGGCTATATACACTCATTGATTCACACCTATGTCAATCAAATCTAAGGCTTAAATTTGATTGAACTGGCTAACTAGCGTTAGTGATGTCATCTTTTTTGTTTGAGATCCTCATTCGGTCCGTGTACCTTTCGGCCATTCGTTTTGATTAAGGTAATGAAAAAATGGAGAACGAACTGATTTCCGTTTTTTGTTTTGATGTGGGCAAACAAAAAACGAAAAACGAGCCGTCTCCCGATTTTCGTTTAGAAATTGGAAATCGAAAAACGGAAAACGAGTCGTTATCTGATTTTCTATTATATGATTACTAAATAAAAGTCGGGAAACGAAATACAGCCAATATTCTTTTAATAGAGCTTGCTCTGACCTGAGCCGGAAGAGAATTTTTTCCCCAGTCTGCTAGTAATGGAAGAATCAATAGAGATTGGTGACATCAATATAAACAAGTACACGTGGAAGCAGCGGTGATGTCAACAAGCATTATCTTGCTAGCTAGCATCGTGCTGCTACATAAAATAATGTTCCGTTTTTATTGTACGGTATTGTCACTTGTAATCATATGTACTCGCCAGCAATGGCCAGATGTCGAAACAGTGATATGTGATATGGCAGTGGATGTGTGTGCTTCTGAGGAGCACGGGTCCATTGTTTGACTCACGCTATGTTAATTTTAGCTGGTTAGCTAGGTAGCTACTCTCCTGCGCGCTGGCGAACATTACGAACAACAGCTGTATAAAACTTGCTTCCAGTTTATTAAACTTGACTAGATTGCCGTCGGTTACCAGAAACTACAAGTCAAGTATTTACATGGTTCGTAACGGTTTTATTGACTTTGTGTTAAATCGGAGTCGATCATAATAACCGACTGTGTTTCAGTTTTCTGCACAAAAAGTGCAAGGAACAATTCGGCCGTTCGAGAAATGGGTAGCTATCGCGATCAAGTCGGTAAGGGCAAACTGGATGCTCTAAACTTCAGTTCAATAACAACCAAAACAGAGCACTGGATTTCGCAGGTCATATTGTAGGAGCGTGATGTTAGCTAACAGTGGGATATGTCTTTCTACTCTTCTCCAAGCTTACTCATATGCAGCCTGCGATTCACCCACTAAATCTAAGTGTGGCACACCGATTGGAGGCCGTCATGCAGCTGTTACGGTTACTATGAACTTGATAGCGATAGCTACGCGTTTCTTAAACAGCCGAATTGTTCACTGCATTTTTTTGTGCAGAAAACTGAGAAATAAAATAAAACGGAAGCGATTATTATACAGTGGTTGTTCTTCGTGTTCGCCAGCTTGCAAGAGAGTAGTTAATCAATGGAAGGAGAGTCAAACAATAAAACCGTGTTTGGGAAAAGTCTGCAGACGCATTTTCCGAGACATATCACTATTTAGTGACATTACAGTACGAGAAAAACGGAAATCACTTATGGATTTCGCATGTCTTTTCATGTTGCCACACGATACAAATGGGTAGCTATCGCTATCGAGTTCATAGTGACCGTAACAGCATGACGGCCTCCAGTCCGTGTGCCACATTGCGATTTAGTGGGTGAATCGCAGCATAGTAGGGAGCTGGCAGAAGACTAGACAGACACATCCTACTGTTAGCATCGCGCTGCTACAATTGCAAGACCTGCGAAATCCAGTGCTCTGTTTTGGTTGTTATTGAACTGAAGTTTCGAGCATCCAGTTTGCCCTTACCGACTTGATCGCGATAGCTACCCGACTCTCGAACAGCCGAATTGTTGGTTGCACTTTTCGTGCAGAAAACTGAAAAACGGTCTGTTATTACGATCGATTCCGATATAACACAAAGTCACTAAAACCGTTACGAACCATGTAAAAATACTTGACTGGTAGCTTCTGGTTACCGATGGCAATCTAGTCAAGTTAAATAAACTGGAAGCAAGTTTTATACGCTGTTGTTGTTCGTAATGTTCGCCAGCGCAGAGGAGAGTAGCTACCTAGCTAACCAGCTAAAAATTAGAGTAACGTGAGTCAAACAATGGACCCGTGTTCGTCAGAAGCACACACATCCACTGCCATATCACATATCACTGTTTAGACATCTGGCCATTGCTGGCGAGAACATATGATTACAAGTGACGATACCGCACAATAAAAACGGAAATCAGCGAGCTACGGATTTCGCACATCACTTTATGTAGCAGCAAGATGCTAGCTAGCAACATAATGCTTGTTGACATCAACGCTGCTTCCACGTGCGCTTGTTTATATTGACGTCACTACTCTCTGATTGCTCAATAGTGATTCCTCCATTACTAGCAGATGGGGAAAAAATTTTGCTTCCGGCTCAGGTCAGTACTCAGCAACTACTGATCGCACCTTCACCAAATTTGGTATGTTAACTCACTGTGACACATAGATGTGCATTGTCACGTTTTTTGCTGGATTTCACCTTTCACCTTAGCGCTGTGACCTTGAGGCAGGAAATCTTGTCCGGGCCGAGGGGTATTCAGCAACGCGTTATGTTTTGTTTTGATGTGGGCAAACCAAAAACGAAAAACGACCCGTCTCCCGATTTTCGTTTGGAAATTGGAAATTGAAAAATGGAAAATGAGTCGTCATCTGATTTTCTATTATATGATTACTAAACAAAAGTCGGGAAACGAAATACAGCCAATATCTTTTAATAGAGCTTGCTCTGACCTGCACCAGATGTCCTGCCTGAAGATCACAGCGCTAAGGTGAAAGGTGAAATCCAGCAAAAAACGTGATGGTGCATATCCATGTGTCACAGTGAGTTACCATACCAAATTTGGTGAAGCTGCGATCAGTAGTTGCTGAGTACTGACCCGTACAAGATGTCCTGCCTCAAGGCCACAGCGCTAAGGTTAAAGGTGAAATCCACCAAAAAACATGACATTGCACATATATGTGTCTCAGTGAGTTACCATACGGAATTTGGTGAAGCTGCGGTTAGTAGTTGCTGAGTACTGACCCGGACAAGATTTCCAGGGTCAAGGTCACAGAGCAAAGGTGAAAGGTCAAATACAGCAAAAAACCTGACATTGCACATCTATGGGTCATAATTAATTACCATACAAAATTTGGTGAAGCTGTGATAACTAGTTGCCGAGTACAGACCCGGACAAGATTTCCGGGGTCAAGGTCACAGCGCTAAGGTCAAAGGTCAAATCCAGCAAAAAACGTGACATTGCGCATCTATGGGTCATAGTGAGATACCATACCAAATTTGGTGAAGTTTCGATAATTAGTTGCAGAGTATTGACCCGGACAATATTTCCAGGGTCAAGGTCACAGCGCTAAGGTCAAAGGTCAAATCCAGCAAAAAACCTGCCATTGCACATCTATGAGGCATAGTGAGTTACCATACCAAATTTGGTGAAGCTGTGATAATTAGTTGCTGAGTACTGACCCGGACAAGATTTCCAGGGTCAAGGTCACAGCACTAAGGTAAAAGGTCAAATCCAGCAAAAAACCTCACGGTACACATCCATGGGTCATAGTGAGCTACCATACCAAATTTGGTGAAGCTGCGATAATTAATCACTGAGTACTGACATGGACAAAATTTCTAGGGTCAAGGTCACAGTGCTAAGGTCAAACGTCAAATCCAGCAAAAAACCTGTTGTTGCACATCTATGGGTCATAGTTAATGACCACACCAAATTTGGTGAAGCTGCGTTCATTAGTTGCTGAGTACTGGCCCGGACAATGTCACCCAGACAAGATTTCCAGGGTGAAGGTCACAGCGCTAAGGTCAAAGGTCAAATCCAGCAAAAAACATGACATTGCGCATCTATGGGTCATAGTTAATTACCACACCAAATTTGGTGAAGCTGCGATAATTAGTTGCCGAGTACTGACCCGGACAACATTTCCAGGGTCAAGGTCACAGCGCTAAGGTCAAAGGTCAAATCCAGCAAAAAACCTGCCATTGCACATCTATGGGTCATAGTGAGTAACTATACCAAATTTGGTGAAGCTGCGATCATCAGTTGCTGAGTACTGGCCCGGACAAAGTCATGGACGGACGACGGACGACGGATAACAGACAGACACGCAGGTGACGACAATACCCCTCCGGCCGAAGTCGTCCGAGGGGTAAAAACGGAAATCAGTTCGTTCTCCGTTTTTTCATTACCTTAATCAAAACGAAAAACGAATGGCCGAAAGGTACACGGACCCTCATTCATCTGGACCCGTATTTGCGGAATTAAAATCAACATTATTCAAAATTGCATATCAGCGCAAATAGCTTGAGCCGCATGCTTTTTATAGCCTATTTCACTGCCAAGTGCCACTTTTTTCACTCAGTACCAAGAGTAATTTTGAATAACGTTGATTTAAATTAAGCAAATACGCGTCCAGATGAATGATTGTCGTCTTACCTAATCGGGGTGAACAAGCAACACCTGTTAAGTGTGGAGAGCTCTCGGAGTGAACCTTCTGTTGATCATGAAAATGACTGAGAACACGTCAGGACTAATAATTGTTTAAAACGAATGTTTTGTCCACCCCAAAAAAGTTTTATAATTGTCGTTTGTTTCATAGAATGCCGTAGGTTTTTAAGTTCTGTAGTTTGTGCATTGTGTGTTGACATTGTTATGATGCGGTGAGGAGAGATGTGGTCAAAGATGGAATGCTTTTGAAGTGCACTTCACTTGCCTGGTTAATATGGTTTAGCAATAGATAAATTGCATTAAATATAGGGAAGAGATCCACTTAAGCATGGATCGGTGCACGCAAGCCTTTATGTTGTTTTGCGCGCTTTCTTCACCTTTCTCGCTAGAGCCTTCAACTTTTATTCAGACATAAAAGCGAAATAAAAACTATTTAACCTTCAAGATTATTTGAAAACAAAGTACACATTAATTCTGAATGGATAAAATAAATCAAATTCACTAGAAAACATCATAAACTTCAAACATGTCGCATTTAATTGGTTTCAAACCTCACTCCTTTGCGCTCATAGTGCTACAAGTTAAATACATTGATCACAACTCAAACACAGATTTGATTTCACTCTTAAGAGTTTCAAAATAAAGTAAAAGTCAAAATCTCACGAAAAACGCAACTTTGTGCGTGTCCGGTGTCTTTCAAGTATCTTTTAAGTCCCTTTAAATCCGTTAATCCCCGCAAATGCAATTAATGATGTCATTAATCCAGATTAGCAGTGTTATTATTTGTAGCATTCAACAGTCCAGGAACGGGTCCTGGCACCAAAGGTGCGAGGAACCTATTGTTTTTGAAGGGATTTTTATTAGGGCCCGAGCACCGACTGGTGCCAGGGCCCGGAACGGGTCCTGGCACCGAAGGTGCGAGGAACCTATTGTTTTTGAAGGGATTTTTATTATTATTCTTCTTCTTCTTCTTCTTCTTCTTAGTTAGGGCCCGAGCACCGACGGGTGCCAGGGCCGAGGCGGGTCCTGGCACGAAGGTCGAGGAACCTATTGTTTTTGAAGGGATTTTTATTATTCTTCTTCTTCTTCTTCTTCTTAGTTATTATTAGGGCCCGAGCACCGACCGGTGACAGGGCCCGGAAAGGGTCCTGGCACCGAAGGTGCGAGGAACCTATTGTTTTTGAAGGGATTTTTATTATTATTATTCTTCTTCTTCTTCTTCTTCTTAGTTAGGGCCCGAGCACCGACGGGTGCCAGGGCCCGGAACGGGTCCTGGCACCGAAGGTGCGAGGAACCTATTGTTTTTGAAGGGATTTTTATTATTATTATTCTTCTTCTTCTTCTTCTTCTTAGTTAGGGCCCGAAAGCACCGGCGGGTGCCAGGGCCCGAGGCGGGTCCTGGCACCGGAAGGTGCGAGGAACCTATTGTTTTTGAAGGGATTTTTATTATTATTATTCTTCTTCTTCTTCTTCTTCTTAGTTAGGGCCCGAGCACCGACGGGTGCCAGGGCCCGGAACGGGTCCTGGCACCGAAGGTGCGAGGAACCTATTGTTTTTGAAGGGATTTTTATTATTCTTCTTCTTCTTCTTCTTCTTAGTTATTATTAGGGCCCGAGCACCGACCGGTGCCAGGGCCCGGAACGGGTCCTGGCACCGAAGGTGCGAGGAACCTATTGTTTTTGAAGGGATTTTTATTATTCTTCTTCTTCCGCTTCTTCTTCTTCTTCTTCTCGGCTATTATTATTATTATTTTTATTCTGCTGCGAGAACGCGTTTTTGAGGGCTTTGCCATGCACGAAAACTCACAAAAATTTGCAGAGACGTCAGTCGTGGTGAAAATGTCAAAGTTTTGTTATTTTTGTGCTTGGACATGCCCCGGTGGCTCTATAGCTCCACCAAACACGCGGCCATTTTGGAACGCGATTGCTCGGATTCTCACGAAATTCGATATGGCCATAGTAGTCATTATGAAGTTTCTTATCAATTTTTTTGAAATTTTTTTGCTTCACAGGAAGTGAGCTATGAGCCATTTCCTGCGTTTTTTCAGATTTTACAAACACATTTTTGAGGGTCTTATCATACTAGAAAACTCGCCAAACTTAACTCCATAGGTTGAAAACATAAATCTCTTCGATTTGATGTCTCATTTGGCAGTGGGTGTGACATGGTGGCTCTATAGCGCCCCCTAATAGATAATTGCATTTTTGAGGGCCTCAGCATGCTCGAAAACTCATGAAATTTTGCAAACTTATGAAGCCTGTCATATGTTTTACTATGATATAGGGTTTACAGATGGGCATGGCAAAATCGCATTATAGCGCCACCTAGAAAATTTCAATGAAGCAGCCCTCGCAGCATGTTTAGCCTACATGTACAAAATTCGGTGTCCATGTAGATTATGCCAAGCCCTAAAAAAAAGTCTCTTGGTGCCATGACCTAGACTCAACAGGAAGTCCGCCATTTTTAATTGAAATTGCAACTTTTTTTGATTTTTCGCCATTCACAGGCGTCGTACTTTAACGAACTCCTCCTAGACATTTTATCCAATCAACTTAAAATTTGGCGTATGTAATCTAAAGACCTTGCCGATGTTAAATTGCGAAGCTTTTTTGGATTCATCCAACGATGTATCCGTGGCGTTGCGGCGAATTTGGATGTTCCGCCATGAAACAGGAAGTTGGTTTTACTCCCACATACTATGTGAGATTTGCCTGAAACTTTACAAGCTTGATAAAATTGTCCTCTGAAGTATAAATATATGCTGATATTTGATCGGGATTGGCCAGGTGGCTCCACAGCGCCCACTAGCCACAGCCATGTTAACATAAAAGTGCTTGAATGTTCATGAAATTTGGTGTGATCATTGAATTTGTCATGCAGGGTTATGGAAACTTTTTTGAAATTTTTTGGCCAAACAGGAAGTGAGCTATGAGCCATTTCCTGCGTTTATCCAAATTTTACGAACACATGTTTGAGGGCCATAGAATACTCCAAAACTTGGAAAACGTTGCAGAAATTAAAACTATCTTATGGTTTTCAATTTGATGCACCAATTGGAACTAAATGTGGGACAATGGCTCAATAGCACCCCCAATCCTTTTTTTAAAACAATTGCCCTTTTGATTGTCTAAACATGCTTGAATACTCACGAAATTTTGCAGACGTATTAAGCCGGTCATTTCTTTAACAAGGATATTGGGAACACGCATGGGTGTGGCAAATTAGCATTAAAGCGCCCCCTAGAAAATTTCAATGAAGTAGCCCTCGCAGCCCGTTTAACCTACATGTACGAAATTCGGTGTGCATGTGGATTACGCCGAGACCTAAAAAAAGTCTCTTGGTGCCATGACCTAGACTCAACAGGAAGTCCGCCATTTTTAATTGAAATTGCAACTTTTTTTGATTTTTTGCCATTAACAGGCATCGTACTTTAACGAACTCCTCTTAGAGGTTTTATCCAATCAACTTCAAATTTGGCGTATGACATCTAAAGACCTTGCCAATGTTAAATTGCGAAGCTTTTTTGGATTCATCGAAAGATGTATCCATGGCGTTGCGGCGAATTTCGATGTTCCGCCATGAAAGAGGAAGTTGGTTTTACTCCCACATACTTTGTAAGATTTGCCCGAAACTTTAAAAGCTTGATAACAGTCTCCTCCCGAGTATAATTAGATGCTAGTTTTAGATCAGGAGTGGCCAGGTGACTCCATAGCGCCCTCTAGCACTGGCCATTTTAAGATAAAAGTGCTTGAATGTTCATGAAATTTGGTGTGATCATTGAATTTGTCATCCAGGGTTATGGTAATTTTTTTGAAGTTTTTTGGCCAAACAGGAAGTGAGCTATAAGCCATTTCCTGCGTTTTTCCAAATTTTACGAACACACGTTTGAAGGCCTTAGAATACTCGAAAAAATTGCAAAACGTTGCAGAAATTTTAATTGTCTTATCGTCGCTGATTTCATATATCAATTGGCAGTAAATGTGGCACAATGGCTCTATAGTGCCCCCTAATTTTTTTCAAAAGAATTGCCCTTTTGAGGGTCTCAACATGATTGAAAATTTACAAAAATCAACACACTTGATGAGCCCGGTATTACGATTACTTTGGTATAGGTTTTGCACACAGGCATGTCAAAATGTTATCATAGCGCCCTCCAGAAAATTTCAACAAAACAGTTCTCATAGTTCAGTTCACCTACATGAACAAAATTTGGTGGAGATATGAAACGTGCCAAGACTTGTAAAAAAATAATATAGTGCCATGACCCAAACCCAACAGGAAGTGCATTATTTTGAATTAAAATTTCGACTTTTTTTCATGAACAGGTGTCATACTTTAAGGTGCTCCAACTATTGATTTCAGGAGTGGTGTTTGCACTCCACTCAGTGAAACACATTGTACACAGTATAGCAGTGTCCAATGGCTGTGAACGGAAACCTGAACCTGTCACCATCTCGGCACCACGCCAACGTGCACGAGGGGGCGAGGGCCCTTTCAACGCTGCTTGCAGCTTTAATTATTATTATTATTTTTATTCTGCAGCGAGAACGCGTTTTTGAGGGCTTTGCCATGTAGGAAAACTCACAAAAATTTGCAGAGACGTCAGTCGTGGTGAAAATTTCAAAGTTTTGTTATTTTTGTGCTTGGACATGCCCCGGTGACTCTATAGCGCCACCAAACACGAGGCCATTTTGGAACATAATTGCTCGGATTCTCACGAAATTCGATATGGCCATAGTAGTCATTATGAAGTTTCTTGTCAATTTTTTTGAAATTTTTTTGCAGAACAGGAAGTGAGCTATGAGCCATTTCCTGCGGTTTTTCAGATTTTACGAACGCATTTTTGAGGCCCTTATCATACTCGAAAACTCGCCAAACTTGGCTCATAGGTTGAAAACATGAATCTCTTCGACTTGATGTCTCATTTGGCAGTAAGTGTGACATGGTGGCTCTATAGCGCCCCCTAATAGATCATTGCATTTTTGAGGGCCTCAGCATGCTCGAAAACTCACGAAATTTCGCAAACTTATAAAGCCGGTCATACGTTTTACTATGATATAGGGTTTACAGATGGGCGTGGCAAAATCGCATTATAGCGCCACCTAGAAAATTTCAATGAAGCAGCCCTCGCAGCGTGTTTCACCTACATGTACAAAATTCGGTGTCCATGTAGATTATGTCGAGAACTAAAAAAAAGTCACTTGGTGCCATGACCTAGACTCAACAGGAAGTCCGCCATTTTTAATTGAAATTGCAACTTTTTTTGATTTTTCGCCATTCACAGGCGTCGTACTTTAACGAACTCCTCCTAGACATTTTATCCGATCAACTTAAAATTTGGCGTATGACATCTAAAGACCTTGCTGATGTTAAATTGCGAAGCTTTTTTGGATTCATCTAACGATGTATCCGTGGCGTTCTTGGCGAATTTCGATGTTCGCCATGAAACAGGAAGTTGGTTTTACTCCCACATACTATGTGAGATTTGCCTGAAACTTTACAAGCTTGATAAAAGTGTCCTCCCAAGTATAAATTTATGCTGATATTATATCGGGAGTGGCCAGGTGGCTCCACAGCGCCCACTAGCCACCGCCATGTAAAAATAAAAGTGCTTGAATGTTCCTGAAATTTGGTGTAATCATTAAATTTGTCATGCAGGGTTATGGTAATTTTTTTGAAATTTTTTGGCCAAACAGGAAGTGAGCAATGAGCCATTTCCTGCGTATTTCCAAATTTTACGAACACATGTTTGAGGGCCTTAGAATACTCCAAAACTTGGAAAACCTTGCAGAAATTATAAATATCTTCTGCTCTGCAATTTTATACACCAATTGGAACTTACTGTGGGACAATGGCTCTATAGCGCCCCCAATCACTTTTTTAAAACAAGTGCCCTTTTGATTGTCTACACATGCCTAAATACTCACGAAATTTTGCACACGTATTAAGCCGGTCATTCCTTTCACAAAGATATTGGGATCAAGCAAGGGTGTGGCAAAATAGCATTATAGCGCCCCCTAGAAAATTTTAACGAAGCACCCCTCGGGGTCCTTTTCACCTACATGTACGAAATTCGGGGGACATGTGGATTATGCTGAAACCTAAAGAAAAGTCTCTTGGTGCCGTGACCTCGACACAACAGGAAGTCCGCCATTTTTAACTGAAATTGCAACTTTTTCTGATTTTTCGCCATTTACAGGCGCTGTACTTTAACGAACTCCTCCTAGAGATTTTATCCGGTCAACTTAAAATTTGGCATATGACATCTAAAGACCTTGCCCATGTTAAATTGCGAAGCTTTTTTGGATTCATCGCACGATGTATCCGTGGCGTTGCGGCGAATTTCGATGTTCCGCCATGAAACAGGAAGTTGGTTTTACTCCCACATACTTTGTGAGATTTGCCTGAAACTTTACAAGCTTGATAACAGTGTCCTCCCAAGTATAAATATGTGCTGATATTAGATCAAAAGAGGCCAGGTGGCTCCACAGCGCCCACTAGCCACGGCCATGTAAAGATAAAAGTGCTTGAATGTTCATGAAATTTGGTGTGATCATTGAATTTGTGATGCAGGATTATGGTAATTTTTTTGAAATTTTTTAGCCAAACAGGAAGTGAGCTATATGCCATTTCCTGCGTTTTTCCAAATTTTACGAACACACGTTTAAAGGCCTTAGAATACTCGAAAACTTGCAAAACATTGCAAAAAGTATAATTTTCTTTTCGTTATCAATTTGATATATCAATTGGGACTAAATGTGTCATAATGGCTCTATAGCGCCCCCAATCAGATTTTTAAAAGAATTGTTGCTTTGAGGGTCTCAACACGCTTGAAAACTCACAAAATTTTGTACACGTATAAAGCAAATCATGCGCATTATTATGATAAAATAACTTACAGAAAGGCTTGGCAAAATGGCGTTATAGCGCCCCCTGGAATATTTCAATGAAGCAGCCCTCGCAGCTCGGTAAATCTACATGTATGAAATTCTGTGGACATGTGATTTATGCTGAGACCTAAAAAAAAGTCTCTTGGTGCCATGACCTAGACTCAACAGGAAGCCCGCCATTTTTAATTGAAATTTCAACTTTTTAAAATTTTTCGTCAGTCACAGGTGTGGTACTTTAACGAACTCCTCCTAGAGATTTTATCCGATCAACTTAAAATTTGGCAAGTGACATCGTAAGACCTGTCTGATCTTAAATTGCGAAGGTTTTTCGGATTAATCAAACGACGTATCCATGGTGTCGCGGCGAATTTTGATGTTTCGCCATTAAACAGGAAGTTGATTTTACTCACATGTACTTTGTGGGATTTGCCCGAAACTTTACAGGCTTGATAATGGTCTCCTTCCAAATAAAAATATATGCTGATATTAGATCGGGTGTGGCCAGGTGGCTCCACAGCGCCATCTAGCCACAGCCATGTTCAGATAAATGTGCTTGAATGTTCATGAAATTTGGTGTGATCGTTGAATTTCTCATGCAAGGATATGCTAATTTATTAGAAATTTTTTGGCCAAACAGGAAATGAGCTATGAGCTATTTCCTGCGTTTTTTCCAAATTTTACGAACACACGTTTAAAGGCCTTCGGATATTCCAAAACTTGCAAAACGTTGCACAAATTGACAGTGTTTATGATCTTTGACTTGATATCCCAATTGCCATTTAATATGGCACAATGCCTCTGTAGCGCCCCCTCAACTTGAAAATTGATTGAAAATATACAAAAATCAACACACTCATGGAGCCTGGTATTACGATAACTATGGTACAGGTTTTGCACGCAGGCATGTCAAAATGTTATTCTTGGGCCCTCCAGAAAATTTCAACAAAACAGTTCTCAGAGTTCAGTTCACCAACAGAACAACATTTGTTGGAGACATGAAACGTGCCAAAACTTGTAAAAAAATTGTATCGTGCCATGACCCGATCCCAACAGGAAGTGCATTATTTTGATTTAAAATTTCAACTTTTTTTCATGAACAGGTGTCATACTTTAACATGCTAAACCTATTGATTTCAGGAGTGGTGTTTGCACTCCCTTCAGGAAAACGCATTGTACACAGTCTAGCAGTGTCCAATGGCTGTGAATGGACACCTGCACCCATCAACATCTCGCCACCACCCCAACGTGCTTGAGGGGTGCGAGGGCCCTTTCAACGCTGCTTGCAGCTTTAATTATTATTATTTTCATTCTGCTGCGAGAACGCGTTTTTGAGGGACTTGCCACGCACGAAAACTCACAAAAATTTGCAGAGACGTCAGTCGTGGTGAAAATTTAAAAGTTTTGTTATTTTTGTGCTTGGACATGCCCCGGTGGCTCTCTAGCGCCACCAAACACGAGGCCATTTTGGAACGCAATTGCTCGGATTCTCACGAAATTCAATATGGCCATAGTAGCCATTATGAAGTTTCTTGTCAATTTTTTTGAAATTTTTTTGCCTCACAGGAAGTGACCTATGAGCCATTTCCTGCGTTTTTTCAGATTTTACAAACACATTTTTGAGCGTCTTATCATACTCGAAAAACTCGCCAAACTTAGCTCATAGGTTGAAAACATGTATCTCTTCGATTTGATGTCTCATTTGGCACTGAGTTTGACATGGTGGCTCTACAGCGCCCCCTAATAGATAATTGCATTTTTGAGGGCCTCAGCATGCTTGAAAACTCACGAAATTTTGCAAACTTATAAAGCCGGTCATACGTTTTACTATGATATAGGGTTTACAGATGGGCATGGCAAAATCGCATTATAGCGCCACCTAGAAAATTTCAATGAAGCAGCCCTCATGAGCGTGTTTAACCTACATGTACTAAATTAAATTGTCCATGTAAATTATGCCAAGCCCTAAAAAAAGTCTCTTGGTGCCATGACCTAGACTCAACAGGAAGTCTGCCATTTTTAATTGAAATTGCAACTTTTTTTGATTTTTCGCCATTCACAGGCGTCGTACTTTAACGAACTCCTCTTAGAGATTTTATCCGATCAACGTAAAATTTGGCATATGACATCTAAACACCTTGCCGATGTTGAATTGCGAAGCTTTTTTGGATTCATCAAACGATGCATCCGTGGCGTTGCGGCAAATTTCGGTGTTGCTCCATGAAACAGGAAGTTGGTTTTACTCCCATATACTTTGTGAGATTTGCTCGAAACTTTACAGGCTTGATAAAAGTGTTCTCCCAAGTATAAATATATGCTGATATTAGATTCGGAGTGGTCAGGTGGCTCCACAGCGCCCTCTAGACACGGCCATGTTAAAATAAAAGAGCTTGAATGTTCATGAAATTTCGTCTGATCATTTCATTTGTCATGCAGGGTTATGGTAATTTTTTTGAAATTTTTTGGCCAAACAGGAAGTGAGCTATGAGCCATTTCCTGCGTTTTTCCAAATTTTATGAAAACACGTTTGAAGGCCTGAGAAAACTCTAAAACTTGCAAAACGTTGCACAAATTTTAATTGTCTGATCGTCTTCAATTTGATACATCAATTGGCACTAAATGTGGCATAATGACTCTACAGCGTCCCCAATCAGATTTTTAAAAGAATTTCCATTTTGGGGGTCTTTACATGCTCGAAAACTCACAAAATTTTGTGCAAATATAAAGCCAATCATGCGTATTACCATGATGAAAAGCTTACAGATAGGCGTTGCAAAATGGCATTATAGCGCCCCCTAGAAAATTTCAAAAAAGCAGCCCTCCCAGCCCTGTAAACCTACATGTACGAAATTCGATGGACATGTGATTTATGCTGAGACCTAAAAAAAAGTCTCTTGGTGCCATGACCTAAACTCAACAAGAAGTCTGCAATTTTCAATTGAAATTTCAACTTTTTAAAATTTTTCAGCATTAACAGGCGTCGTAATTTAACAAACTCCTCCTAGAGATTTTTTCCGATCAACTTAAAATTTGGCGAGTGACCTCTTAAAACCTTCCCGATGTTAAACTGCGAAGCTTTTTTGGATATATTGAACGATGTAACTGTGGCGTCGCGGCGAATTTCGATGTTTTGCCATGAAACAAGAAGTTTATTTTACTCACACATACTTTGTGAGATTTGCCCGAAACTTTTCACACTTGATAACGGTCTCCTTCCAAATATAAATATGTGCTGATATTAGATTGGGTGTGGCCAGGTGGCTCCACAGCGCCCTCTAGCCAGAGCCATGTTAAAATAAAAGTGCTTGAATGTTCATGAAATTTGATGTGATCATTGAATTTCTCATGCATGGATAGGGTCATTTATTAGAAATATTTTGGCCAAACAGGAAGTGAGCTATGAGCCATTTCCTGCGTTTTTTCCAAATTTTACGAAGACACGTTTAAAGGCCTTTGGATATTCCAAAACTTGCAAAACGTTGCACAAATTGTCGGTGTCTTATGATCTCTGACTTGATATCCCAATTGGCATTTAATATGGCACAATGCCTCTGTTGCGCCCCCTAAACATTTTTTAAATAGAATTGCCCTTTTGAGGGTCTCAACATGCTTGAAAATTTACAAAAATTAAAACACTCATGGAGCCTGGTATTACGATTACTATGTTATAGGTTTTGCATACAGGCATGTCAAAATGGGATCATAACGCCCTCCAGAAAATTTCAACAAAACAGTTCTCATAGGTCAGTTCACCTACATGAACAAAATTTGGTGGAGCCATGAAATGTGCCAAGACTTTTAAATAAATTATATAGTGCCATGACCCGAACCCAAGAGGAAGTGCATTATTTTGAATTAAAATTTCAACTTTTTTTTTCATGAAGAGGTGTCATACTTTAACATGCACCACCTATTGATTTGAGGAGTGGGTGTTTCCCCTCCACTTAGGAAAACACATTGTACACAGTCTAGAAGTGTCCAATGGCTGTGAATAGACACCTGCACCCATCAAAATCTCGCCACCACCCCAACATGCGCGAGAGGTGCGAGGGCCCTTTCAACGCTGCTTGCAGCTTTAATTATTATTATTTTTATTCTGCTGCGAGAATACGTTTTTGAGGCCCTTGCCATGCACGAAAACTCACAAAAATTTGCAGAGACGTCAGTTGTGGTGAAAATTTCAAAGTTTTGTTATTTTTGTGCTTGGACATGCCCTGGTGGCTCTATAGCACCACCAAACCGCTGCCATTTTGGAGCATAATTGCTTTCGGATTCGCATTTAAATTCGATATGGCCATTGTAGTCATTATGAAGTTTTTTGTCAATTTTTTTGAAATTTTTTTGCCGAACAGGAAGTGAGCTATGAGCCATTTCCTGCGGTTTTTCAGATTTTACGAACGCATTTTTGAGGCCCTTATCATACTCGAAAAACTCGCCAAACTTGGCTCATAGGTTGAAATTATGAATTTCTTCGATTTGATGTCCCATTTGCTAGTAAATGTGACATGGTGGCTCTATAGCGCCCCCTAATACATAATTGCATTTTTGAGAGCCTCAACATGCTCGAAAACTCACGAAATTTTGCAAATTTATTATGCCTGTCATACGTTTTACTATGATATAGGGTTTACTGATGGGCATGGCAAAATCGCATTATAGCGCCACCTAGAAAATTTCAATGAAGCAGCCCTCGCAGCGAGTTTAACCTACATGTACGAAATTCGGTGTCCATGTAGATTATGCCAAGACCTAAAAAAAAGTCTCTTGGTGCCATGACCAAGACCCAACAGGAAGTCCGCCATTTTTAATTGAAATTGCAACTTTTTTTGATTTTTCGCCATTCACAGGCATCGTAGTTTAACAAACTCCTCCTAGAGATTTTATGTGATCAACTTAAAATTTGGCGTATGACATCTAAACACCTTGCCGATGTTAAATTGCGAAGCTTTTTTGGATTCATTGCACGATGTATCCGTGGCGTTGCGGCGAATTTCGATGTTCCGCCATGAAACAGGAAGTTGGTTTTATTCCCACATACTATGTGAGATTTGCCTGAAACTCTACAAGCTTGATAATAGTGTCCTCCCTAGTATAAATATGTGCTGATATTAGATCGGGAGAGGCCAGGTGGCTCCACAGCGCCCACTAGCCACGGCCATGTAAAGATAAAAGTGCTTGAATGTTCATGAAATTTGGTGTGATCATTGAATTTGTCATGCAGGGTTATGGTAATTTTTTTGAAATTTTTTGGCCAAACAGGAAGTGAGCTATGAGCCATTTCTTGCGTTTATCCAAATTTTACGAACACATGTTTGAGGGCCTCAGAATACTCCAAAACTTGGAAAACGTTGCAGAAATTATAATTATCTTATGCTCATCAATTTGATACACCAGTTGGAACTTAATGTGGGACAATGGCTCTATATTGCCCCCAATCATTTTTGTAAAACAATTGCCCTTTTGATTGTCTAAACATGCTTGAATACTCATCAAATTTTGCAGACGTATTGAGCTATTCATTCCTTTGACTAGGATATTGAAATCACCCATAGGTGTGGCAAAATAGCATTATAGCACCCCCTAGAAAATTTTCATGAAGCAGCCCTCGGGGTCGTTTTCACCTACATGTACGAAATTCGGTGGACATGTGGATTTTGTCGAAACCTAAAAAAAAGTCTCTTGGTGCCATGACCTAGACTCAACAGGAAGTCTGCAATTTTTAATTGAAATTGCAACTTTTTTGAATTTTTCGCCATTCACAGGCGTCATACTTTAACAAACTCTTCCTAGAGATTTTATCCGATCAACTTAAAATTTGGCAAATGATATCTAAAGACGTTGCCAATGTTAAATTGCGAAGCTTTTTCGGATTCATCGCGACGATGTATCCGTGGCGTGAACGCAATTTCGATGTTCCGCCATGAAACAGGAATTTGGTTTTACTCCCACATACTTTGTGAGATTTGCCCGAAACTTTACAAGCTTGATAAAAGTTTCCTCTCAAGTATACTTTTATGTTGATCTTAGATCAGGAGTGGCCAGGTGGCTCCACAGCGCCCACTAGCCACGGCCATGTTAGGATAAAAGTGCATGAATGTTCATGAAATTTGGTGTGATCATTGGATTTGTCATTCAGGTTTATGATAATTTTTTATAAATTTTTCTGCCAAACAGGAAGTGAGCTATGAGCCATTTCCTGTGTTTTTCCAAATTTTACGAACACACGTTTTAAGGCCTATGGATATTCCAAAACTTGCGTAACGTTGCACAAATTGTCAGTGTCTTAATGTTCTTCAAATTGATATTCTAATTGGCAATTAATGTGGTACAATGGCTCTGTAGCGCCCCCTAATCATTTTTTCAAAAGAATTGCCCTTTTTAGGGTCTCAACATGCTGGAAAACTTATAAGAATCAACACACTCGTGGAGCCTGGTATTACAATTACTATGATATGGGTTTGGCTCGCAGGAATGTCAAAATGGCATCGTAGTGCCTCCAGAAAATTTCAGCTCAAAACAGTTCTCATGGTTCAGTTTACCTTCATAAACAAACTTTGGTGGAGACATGAAACATGCCAAGACTTGTAAAAAAATTAGGAAGTGCCATGAGGCGAACCCAACAGGAAGTCCTTTATTCTGAATTCAGAACAGCCGTCATACTTTAGTGTACTCCACCTATTGATTTCAGGAATGGTGTTTGCACTCCACTCAGGAAAACACATTGTACAGTCTAGCAGTGTCCAATGGATGTGAATGCACACCTGCAGCCGTCAACATCTCGCCACCACCCCCAAAGTGCACGAGGGGTGCGAGGGCCCTTTCAACGCTGCTTACAGCTTTAATTATTAGGGCCCGAGCACCGACCGGAGCCAGGGCCCGGAACGGGTCCTGGCACCGAAGGTGCGAGGAACCTACTGTTTTTGAAGGGATTTTTATTCTTCTTCTTCTTCTTCGTTATTATTATTATTATTATTTTTATTCTGCTGCGAGAACGCGTTTTTGAGGGCCTTGCCATGCACGAAAACTCACAAAAATTTGCAGAGACATCAGTCGTGGTGAAAATTTCAAGATATAGTTATTTTTGTGCTTG
This sequence comes from Gymnothorax javanicus, assembly GCA_029692085.1. Lineage (NCBI taxonomy): Eukaryota > Metazoa > Chordata > Actinopteri > Anguilliformes > Muraenidae > Gymnothorax > Gymnothorax javanicus. Next base: position 42,817,480 of record CM056203.1, read on the forward strand.
GACATGCCCCGGTGGCTCTATAGTGCCACCAAACACGCGGCCATTTTGGAACGCAATTGCTCGGATTCTCACGAAATTCGATATGTCCATAGTAGCCATTATGAAGTTTTTTGTCAATTTTTTTGCCTCACAGTAAGTGAGCTATGAGCCATTTCCTGCATCATTTCAGATTTTATTCGAAAACTCGAAAACTCGCCAAACCTGGCTCATGGGTTGAAAACCGGAATCTCTTCGATTTGATGTCTCATTTGGCACTGGGTTTGACATGAAGACGCTATAGCGCCCCCGAAAAGATAATTGCATTTTTTAGGACCTCAACATGCTCGAAAACTCACGAAATTTTGCAAACTTATAAAGCCGGTCATAAGTTTTACTATGATATAGGGTTTACATATAAGCATGGCAAAATCGCATTATGGCGCCATCTAGAAAATTTCAATGAAGCAGCCCTCGCAGCGTGTTTAACCTACATTTACAAAATTCGGTGTAGGAAGTCTGCCATTTTTAATTGAAATTGCAACTTTTTTTGATTTTTTGCCATTCACAGGCGCCGTACTTTAACGAACTCCTCCTAGAGATTTTATCCGATCAACTTAAAATTTGGGGTATGAGATCTAAAGACCTTGCTGATGTAAAATTGCGAAGCTTTTTTGGATTCATGTAACGATGTATCCGTGGCCCTGCGGCGAATTTCGATGTTCCGCCATGAAACAGGAAGTTGGTTTTACTCCCACATAGTATGTGTGATTGGCCTGAAACTTTACAAGCTTGATAAAAGTGTCCTGCCAAGTATAAATATATGCTGATATTAGATCGGGAGTGGCCAGGTGGCTCCACAGCGCCCACTAGCCACGGCCATGTAAAGATAAAGTGCTTGAATATTCATGAAATTTGGTGTGATCATTGAATTTGTCATGCAGGGTTATGGTAATTTTTTTGAAATTTTTTGGCCCAACAGGAAGTGAGCTATGAGCCATTTCCTGCGTTTATCCAAATTTTACAAACACGTTTGAGGGCCTTAGATTACTCCAAAACTTGGAAAACGTTGCTGAAATTATAACTATCTTATGGTCTTCAATTTGATACACTAATTGGAACTAAATGTGGGACAATGGCTCTATAGCGCCCCCAATCATTTTTTTAAAACAATTGCCCTTTTGATTGTCTAAACATGCTTGAATACTCACAAAATTTTGCATACGTTTTAAGCCGGTCATTCCTTTCACAAGGATATTGGGATCACGCATCGGTGTGGCAAAATAGCATTATAGCGCCCACTAGAAAATTTTAACGAAGCAGCCCTCAGGGTCCTTTTCACCTACATGTACGAAATTCGGGGGGCATGTGGATTATGCTGAAACCTATAAAAAAGTCTCTTGGTGCTGTGACCTAGACTCAACAGGACGTCCGCCATTTTTAATTGAAATTGCAACTTTTTTTGATTTTTTGCCATTCACAGTCGTCGTACTTTAACGAACTCCTCCTAGAGATTTTCTCCGATCAACTTAAAATTTGGCGTATGACATCTAAAGACCTTGCCGATGTTAAATTGCGAAGCTTTTTTGGATTCATCTAACGATGTATCCGTGGCGTTGCGGTAAATTTTGATGTTCCGCCATGAGACAGGAAGTTGGTTTTACTCCCACATACTATGTGAGATTTGCCTGAAACTATACAAGCTTGATAAAAGCGTCCTCTCAAGTATAAATATATGCTGATATTAGATCAGGAGTGGCCTGGTGGCTCCACAGCGCCCACAAGCCACGGCCATGAAATGATAAAAGTGCTTGAATGTTCATGAAATTTGGTGTGATCATTGAATTTGTCATGCAGGGTTATGGTAATTTTTTTGAAATTTTTTGGCCTAACAGGAAGTGAGCAATGAGCCATTTCCTGTGTTTTTCCAAATTTTATGAAAACACGTTTTAAGTTCATCGGATATTCCAAAACTTGCAAAACGTTGCACAAATTGTCAGTGTCTTATGATCTTCGATTTGAGATCCCAATTGGCACTTAATGTGGCATAATGGCTCTGTGGCGCCCCCTAATAATTTTTTCAAAAGAATAACCGTTTTGAGGGTCTCAGCATGCTTGAAAACTTACAAGAATCAACACACTTGTGGAACCTGATATTACAATTACTAAAGTATAGGTTTACCACGCAGGAATGTCAAAACGGCATCGTAGTGCCGACAGAAAATTTCAACAAAACAGTTCTCATGGTTCAGTTCACCTACATAAACAAACTTTGGTGGAGACATGAAACTTGACAAGACTTGTAAAAAAATTATCAAGTGCAATGACGCGAACCCAACAGGAAGTCCATTATTGTGAATTAAAATTTAAATTTGTTTGCATGAACAGCCGTCATACTTTAACGTACTCCACCTATTGATTTCAGGAATGGTGTTTGCACTCCACTCAGGAAAACACATTGTACAGTCTAGCAGTGTCCAATGGATGTGAATGCACACCTGCGCCCGTCAACATCTCGCCACCACCCCCAACGTGCATGAGGGGTGCGAGGGCCCTTTCAACGCTGCTTGCAGCTTTAATTATTCTTCTTCTTATTATTATTATTATTATTTTTATTCTGCTGCGAGAACGCGTTTTTGAGGGCTTTGCCATGCACGAAAACTCACAAAAATTTGCAGAGACGTCAGTCGTGGTGAAAATGACAAATTATTGTTATTTTTGTGCTTGGACATGCCCCGGTGGCTCTATAGCGCCACCAAACACGCGGCCATTTTGCAACGCAATTGCTCGGATTCGCACGAAATTCGATATGGCCATAGTAGTCATTATGAAGTTTTTTTCAATTTTTTTGAATTTTTTTTGCCAAACAGGAAGTGAGCTATGAGCCATTTCCTGCAGTTTTTCAGATTTTACGAACGCATTTTTGAGGCCCTTTTCATAGTCAAAAACTCGCCAAACTTGGCACATAGGTTGAAATTATGAATTTCTTCGATTTGATGTCCCATTTGCCTGTAGATGTGACATGGTGGCTCTATAGCGCCCCCTAATACATAATTGCATTTTTGAGAGCCTCAACATGCACGAAAACTCACGAAATTTTGCACATTTATTAAGCCTGTCATACGTTTTACTATGATATAGGGTTTTTTGATGGGCATGGCAAAATCGCATTATAGCGCCACCTAGAAAATTTCAATGAAGCAGCCCTCGCAGCGAGTTTAACCTACATGTACGAAATTCGGTGTCCATGTAGATTATGCCAAGACCTAAAAAAAAATCTCTTGGTGCCATGACCTAGACCCAACAGGAAGTCCGCTATTTTTAATTGAAATTGCAACTTTTTTTTGATTTTTTCGCCATTCACAGGCGTCGTACTTTTAACGAACTCCTCCTAGAGATTTTATCCGATCAACTTAAAATTTGGCGTATGACATCTAAACACCTTGCCGATGTTAAATTGCGAAGCTTTTTGGATTCATCATACGATGTATCCGTGGCATTCTGGTAATTTCGATGTTCCGCCATGAAACAGGAAGTTGGTTTTACTCCCACATACTATGTGAGATTTGCCTGAAACTTTACAAGCTTGATAATAGTGTCGTCCCAAGTATAAATATGTGCTGATATTAGATCGGGAGAGGCCAGGTGGCTCCACAGCGCCCACTAGCCACGGCCATGTAAAGATAAAAGTGCTTGAATGTTCATGAAATTTGGTGTGATCATTGAATTTGTCATGCAGGGTTATGGTAATTTTTTTGAAATTTTTTGGCCAAACAGGAAGTGAGCTATGAGCCATTTCCTGCGTTTGTCCAAATTTTACGAACACATGTTTGAGGGCCTCAGAATACTCCAAAACTTGGAAAACGTTGCAGAAATTATAACTATCTTATGGTCTTCAATTTGATACACCAATTGGAACTTAATGTGGGACAATGGCTCTTTAGCGCCCCCAATCATTTTTGTAAAACAATTGTCCTTTTGATTGTCTAAACATGCTTGAATACTCATGAAATTTTGCACACGTATTGAGCTGTTCATTCCATTGACTAGGATATTGAAATCACCCATAGGTGTGGCAAAATAGCATTATAGCGCCCCCTAGAAAATTTTCATGAAGCAGCCCTCGGGGTCGTTTTCACCTACATGTACGAAATTCGGTGGACATGTGGATTTTGTCGAAATCTAAAAAAAGGTCTCTTGGTGCCATGACCTAGACTCAACAGGAAGTCTGCCATTTTTAATTGAAATTGCAACTTTTTTGAATTTTTCGCCATTCACAGGCGTCGTACTTTAACGAACTCCTCCTAGAGATTTTATCCGATCAACTTAAAATTTGGCAAATGATATCTAAAGACGTTGCCAATGTTAAATTCTTGGCTTTTCGGATTCATCGTGACGATGTATCCGTGGCGTCTAACTAATTTCGATGTTCCGCCCTGAAACAGGAATTTGGTTTTACTTCGACATACTTTGTGAGATTTGCCCGAAACTTTACAAGCTTGATAAAAGTTTCCTCTCAAGTATACTTTTATGTTGATCTTAGATCGGGAGCGGCCAGTTGGCTCCACAGCGCCCACTAGCCACGGCCATGTTAGGATAAAAGTGCATGAATGTTCATGAAATTTGGTGTGATCATTAGATTTGTCATTCAGGTTTATGATAATTTTTTATAAATTTTTCTGCCAAACAGGAAGTGAGCTATGAGCCATTTCCTGTGTTTTTCCAAATTTTACGAACACACGTTTTAAGTCCTATGAATATTCCAAAACTTGCGGAACGTTGCACAAATTGTCAGTGTCTTAATGTTCTTCAAATTGATATTCCAATTGGCAATTAATGTGGTACAATGGCTCTGTAGCGCCCCCTAATCATTTTTTCAAAAGAATTGCCCTTTTTAGGGTCTCAGCATGCTGGAAAACTTGTAAGAATCAACACACTCGTGGAGCCTGGTATTACAATTACTATGATATGGGTTTGGCTCGCAGGAATGTCAAAATGGCATCGTAGTGCCTCCAGAAAATTTCAGCTCAAAACAGTTCTCATGGTTCAGTTTACCTTCATAAACAAACTTTGGTGGAGACATGAAAAATGCCAAGACTTGTAAAAAAATTTTGAAGTGCCATGAAACGAACCCAACAGGAAGTCCATTATTCTGAATTCAGAACAGCCGTCATACTTTAACGTACTCCACCTATTGATTTCAGGAATGGTGTTTACACTCCACTCAGGAAAACACATTGTACAGTCTAGCAGTGTCCAATGGATGTGAATGCACACCTGCACCCGTCCACATCTCGCCACCACCCCCAAAGTACACGAGGGGTGCGAGGGCCCTTTCAACGCTGCTTGCAGCTTTAATTAGGGCCCGAGCACCGACCGGTGCCAGGAACCTATTGTTTTTGAAGGGATTTCTATTATTCTTCTTCTTCTTCTTCTTCTTTGTTTTTATTATTATTATTATTATTATTTTTGTACCCCCGCTACGAAGTAAGCGGGGGTATATAGCGGCCCGCCCGCCCGTCCGTCCGTCCTTCCGTCCGGGGTCATATCTCAAAAACCGTTGGAAATATTTCGACCAAACTTTGTACAATCGTGAACCATGTCACAAACTACGCATCCAGTCATTTTCAGCTTTCTGGGATGTCAATTTTCTGACGTTTCCATGGAAACGTCACATTTTATACTTTATTCTAAGTGGACAATGGGGACAAGTTTTCTCAGAAACTACTACACCTAGATGAATGAAATTTTGTTTGTAGGCACTCCTGACGATACTCTTGAACGAGTTCGAAACCCAGTTCCGAAACTTTATTTTTTACGGAGTTATTGCCCTTGAATCTTTGATTCGACTTACTGCAAAAATCCGCGGGATGCATCAATGGGGACAAATTTTCTCGGAAACTATTACACCTAGATGAATGAAATTTTGTTTGTAGGTACTCCTGACGATACTCTTGAAGCGAGTTCAAACCCAGTTCGAAACTTTATTTTTACGGAGTTATTGCCCTTGAATCTTTGATTCGACTTACTGCAAAAATCCGCCGGGATGCATCAATGGGGACAAATGAAACATTACACCTAGATTAATGAAATTTTGTTTGTATGGACTGACAATTTTCGAGTTAAAAACCCAGTTCAAAACTTTATTTTTACGGAGTTATTGCCCTTGAATCTTTGATTACTTACCAAAAAAAAACCGGGATGCATCAATGGGGACAAATTTTCTCGGAAACTATTACACCTAGATGAATGAAATTTTGTTTGTAGGTACTCCTGACGATACTCTTGAACGAGTTTGAACCCCAGTTCGAAACTTTATTTTTACGGAGTTATTGCCCTTGAATCTTTGATTCGACTTACTGAAAAAATCCGCTTGAGGGATGCATCAATGGGGACAAATTTTCGAAACTATTACAACTAGATGAATGAAATTTTGTTTGTAGGTACTCCTGACGATACTCTTGAACGAAGTTCAAACCCAGTTCGAAACTTAATTTTTTACGGAGTTATTGCCCTTGAATCTTTGATTCGACTTACTCAAAAAATTGGCTGGGGCGTCAATGGGAACAAGTTTACTCGGAAATTACTACACCTAGATCAATGACATTTTGCTTGTGGGTACTCCTGACGATACTCTCGAAACGAGTTTGAAACCGAGTTCTGAAACTGTATTTTTTACGGAGTTATTGCCCTTGAATCTTAATTCAACTTAGTACGAAAAATCGACAGGGAGGCATCAATGGAGACAAGTTTGTACACTAAATGGACCTTTTTGGTACTTGATTTGAATATGACTGCATATTACATTTCCATAGAAGCGTTATTTGCTATTGACATTCATTGAGCGACAAATGGGGAGCGGGGGTACGTGAGCTTTGCTCGCTTTTTTCTTGTATTCTGCTGCGAGAACGCGTTTTTGAAGGCCTTGCCATGCACGAAAACTCACAAAAATTTGCAGAGATGTCAGTCTTGTTAAAAATTTCAAAGTTTTGTTATTTTTGTGCTCGGACATGCCCCAGTGGCTCTATAGCGCCACCAAACACGCGGCCAATTTGAAACGCAATTGCTCGGATTCTCACGAAATTCGATATGGCCATAGTAGTCACTATGAAGTTTCTTGTCAATTTTTTTTGAAATTTTTTTGCCTCACAGGAAGTGAGCTATGAGCCATTTCCTGCGGTTTTTCAGATTTTACAAACACATTTTTGAGGGTCTTATCATATTCGAAAACTCGCCAAACTTGGCTCATAGGTTGAAAACATGAATCTCTTCGATTTGATGTCTCATTTGGCACTGGGTGTGACATGGTGGCTCTATAGCGCCCCCTAATAGATAATTGCATTTTTGACGGCCTCAGCATGCTCGAAAACTCACAAAATTTTGCAAACTTATAAAGCCGGTCATACGTTTTACGATGATATAGAGTTTAGAGATGGGCATGGCAAAATCGCATTATAGCGCCACCTAGAAAATTTCAATGAAGCAGCCCTCGCAGCGTGTTTAACCTACATGTACAAAATTCGGTGTCCATGTAGATTATGCCAAGCCCTAAAAAAAGTCTCTTGGTGCCATGACCTAGACTCAACAGGAAGTCCGCCATTTTTAATTGAAATTGCAACTTTTTTTGATTTTTCACCATTCACAGGCGTCGTACTTTAACGAACTCCTCCAAGAAATTTTATCCGATCAACTTAAAATTTGGCGTATGAGATCTAAAGACCTTGCCGATGTTCAATTGCAAAGCTTTTTTGGATTCATCAAACGATGAATCCGTGGCGTTGCGGCGAATTTCGATGTTCTGCCATGAAACAGGAAGTTGGTTTTACTCCCACATACTATGTGAGATTTGCCTGAAACTTTACAAGCTTGATAAAAGTGTCCTCCAAAGTATAAATATGTGCTGATATTAGATCGGGATTGGCCAGGTGGTTCCACAGCGCCCACTAGCCACAGCCATGTAAAGATAAAAGTGCTTGAATGTTCATAAAGTTTGGTGTGATCATTCAATTTCTCATGCAGGGTTATGTAAACTTTTTTGAAATTTTTTGGCCAAACAGGAAGTGAGCTATGAGCCATTTCCTGCGTCTATCCAAATTTTAAGAACACATGTTTGAGGGCCTTAGAATACTCCAAAACTTGGAAAACGTTGCAGAAATTATAACTATCTTATGGTCTTCAATTTGATACACCAATTGGAACTTAATGTGGGACAATGGCTCTATAGCGCCCCCAATCATTTTTTTAAAACAATTGCCCTTTTGATTGTCTGAACATGCTTGAATACTCACGAAATTTTGCATACCTATTAAGCTGGTCATTACTTTAACAAGGATATTGGGTACACGCATGGGTGTGGCAAAACAGCATTAAAGCGCCCCCTAGAAAATTTCAATGAAGCAGCCCTCGCAGCGCCTTTAACCTACATGTACGAAATTCGGTGTGCATGTGGATTACGCCGAGACCTAAAAAAAAGTCTCTTGGTGCCATGAACTAGACTCAACAGGAAGTCTGCCATTTTTAATTGAAATTGCAGCTTCTTTTGATTTTTTTGCCATTAACAGGCGTCGTACTTTAACGAACTTCTCTTAGAGGTTTTATCCAATCAACTTCAAATTTGGCATATGACATCTAAATACCTTGCCAATCTTAAATTGCGAAGCTTTTTTGGATTCATCGAACAATGTATCCATGGCGTCGCGGTGAATTTCGATGTTCCGCCATGAAAAAGGAAGTTGGTTTTACTCCCACATACTTTGTAAGATTTGCCCGAAACTTTAAAAGCTTGATAACAGTCTCCTCCCAAATATAATTAGATGCTACTTTAGATCGGGAGTGGCCAGGTGGCTCCACAGCGCCCTCTAGCACTGGCCATTTTAAGATAAAGGTGCTTGAATGTTCATGATATTTGTTCTGATCATTGAAATTTGTCATCCAGGGTTATGGTAATTTTTTTGAAGTTTTTTGGCCAAACAGGAAGTGAGCTATAAGCCATTTCCTACGTTTTTCCAAATTTTATGAACACACCTTTGAAGGCCTTAGAATACTCGAAAAATTGCAAAACGTTGCAGAAATTATAATTGTCTAATCGTCTCTAATTTCATATATCAATTGGCACTAAATGTGGCAAAATGGCTCTATAGCGCCCCCAACCAGATTTTTAAAAGAATTACCCTTTTGAGAGTCTCAGCATGCTTGAAAACTCGCAAAATTTTGAACACGTATAAAGCCCATCATTATTATTACTGTGATAAAAAGCTCACAGATAGGCGTGGCAAAATGGCATTTAAGCGCCCCCTGGAAGATTTCAAATAAGCAGCCCTCGCAGCCCGGTAAACCTACATGTACGAAATTCAGTGGACATGTGATTTATGTTGAGCCCAAAAAAAAAGTCTCTTGGTGCCGTGACCTAGACTCAACAGGAAGTCCACCATTCTTAATTGAAATTTCAACTGTTTAAAATTTTTCGCCATGAACAGGCGTCGTACTTTAACGAACTCCTCCTAGTGATTTTATCGGATCAACCTAAAGTTTGGCATATGGCATCTTAAGATCTTGCCGATGTTAAATTGGGAAGCTTTGTTGGATTCATCAAACAATGTATCCGTGGCGTCGCGGCGAATTTCGATGTTCCGCCATGAAACAAGAAGTTGCTTTTTCTCACACATACTTAGTGAGATTTGCCCGAAACTTTACAAGCTTGATAAGAGTGTCCTCCCAAGTATACAAATTTTCTAATATTATTACGGGTGTGGCCAGGAGGCTCCACAGCGCCCTCTGGCCGCGGCCTTGTTAAGATAAAAGTGCTTAAATGTTCATGAAATTTGGTGAGATTGTTGAATTTCTCATGTAAGGTTATGGTAATTTTTTAGAAATTTTATGGCCAAACAGGAAGTGAGCTATGAGCCATTTCCTGCGTTTTTCCAAATTTTACGAACACACGTTTAATGTCCTTCCGATTTTCCAGAACTTGCAAAACATTGCACAAATTATCAGTGTCTTATGATCTTCGACTTGATATCCCAATTGACATTTAATGTGGCACAAAGGCTCTGTAGCGCCCCCTAATTATTTTTTCAAAAGAATTGCCCTTTTGAGGGTCTCAACATGCTTGAAAATGTACAAAAATCAACAAAATCGTGGAGCCCGGTATTACGATTACTGTGGTATAGGTTTAGCACAAAGTCATGTCAAAATAGTATCATAGCGCCCTACAGAAAATTTCAACAAAACTGGTCTTATGGTTCAGTTCACCTCCATGAACAAAATTTGGTGGATACATGAAACGTGCCAAGGCTTGTAAAAGAATTAGATAGTGCCATGACCTGAACCCAACAGGAAGTGCATTATTTTGAATTAAATTTTCAACTTTTTTTCATGAACAGGTGTCATACGTTAAGGTGCTCCACCTATTGATTTCAGGAGTGGAGTTTGCACTCCCCTCAGGAAAACACATTGTATGCAGTCTAGCAGTGTCCAATGGCTGTGACTGGACAAATGTTCCCGTCAACATCTCGCCACCTCCCCAACGTGCAAGAGGGGTGCGAGGGCCCTTTCAACGCTGCTTGCAGCTTTAATTATTTTTATTCTGCTGCGAGAACGCGTTTTTGAGGGCCTTGCCATGCACAAATACTCACAAAAATTTGCAGAGACGTCAGTCGTGGTGAAAATTTCAAAGTTTTGTTATTTTTGTGCTTGGACATGCCCTGGTGGCTCTATAGCGCCACCAAACACGCAGCCAATTTGGAACGCAATTGCTCGGATTTTCACGAAATTCGATATGGCCATAGTAGTCATTATGAAGTTTCTTGTCAATTTTTTTGAAATTTTTTTGCCTCACAGGAAGTGAGCTATGAGCCATTTCCTGCGTTTTTTCAGATTTTACAAACACATTTTTGAGGGTCTTATCATAGTCGAAAACTCACCAAACTTGGCTAATAGGTTGAAAACATTAATCTCTTCGATTTGATGTCCCATTTGGCACTGGGTGTGACATGGTGGCTCTATAGCGCCCCCTAATAGATAATTGCATTTTTGAGGGCCTCAGCATGCTCGAAAACTCACGAAATTTTGCAAACTTATAAAGCTGGTCATACATTTTACTATGATATAGGGATTACAGATGGACATGGCAAAATCGCATTATAGCGCCACCTAGAAAATTTCAATGAAGCAGCCCTCGCAGCGTTTTTAACCTACATGTACAAAATTCGGTGTCCATGTAGATTATGTCGAGAACTAAAAAAAAGTCACTTATTGCCATGACCTAGACTCAACAGGAAGCCCGCCATTTTTGATTGAAATTGCAACTTTTTTTGATTTTTTGCCATTCACTGGCGTCGTACTTTAACGAACTCCTCCTAGAGATTTTATCCGATCAACTTCAAATTTGGCATATGACATCTTAAGACCTTGCCGATGTTAAATTGCGAAGCTTTTTTGGATTCATCTATTGATGTATCCGTGGCGTTGCGGCGAATTTCAATGCTCCGCCATGAAAGAGGAAGTTGGTTTTACTCCCACATACTATGTGAGATTTGCCTGAAACTTCACAAGCTTGATAAAAGTGTCCTCCCAAGTATAAATATATGCTGATATTAGATCGGGATTGGCCAGGTGGCTCCACAGCGCCCACTAGCCACGGCCATGTAAAGATAAAAGTGGTTGAATGTTCATGAAATTTGGTGTGATCATTGAATTTGTCATGCAGGGTAATGGAAACTTTTTTGAAATTTTTTGGCCAAACAGGAAGTGAGCTATGAGCCATTTCCTGCATTTATCCAAATTTTACGAACACGTTTGAGGGCCTTAGAATACTCCAAAACTTGGAAAACGTTGCAGAAATTATAACTATCTTATGGTCTTCAATTTGATACACCAATTGGAACTTAATGTGGGACAATGGCTCTATAGCGCCCCCAATCATTTTTTTAAAACAATTGCCCTTTTGATTGTCTAAAAATGCTTGAATACTCACGAAATTTTGCATACGTATTAAGCCAGTCATTTCTTTAACAAGGATATTGGGAACATGCATGGGAGTGGCAAAATAGCATTATAGCGCCCCCTAGAAAATTTTAACGAACCAGCCCTCAGGGTCCTTTTCACCTACAAGTACAAAATTCGGGGAACATGTGGATTATGCCGAAACCTAAAAAAAAGTCTCTTGGTGCCGTGACCTAGACTCAACAGGAAGTCCGCCATTTTTAATTGAAATTGCAACTTTTTTGGATTTTTCACCATTCACAGGTGTCGTACTTTAACAAACTCCTAGAGATTTTATCCGGTCAATTTAAAATTTGGCATATGACATCTAAAGACCTTGCCGATGTTAAATTGCAAAGCGTTTTTGGATTCATCGAACGATGTATCCGTGGCGTCGCAACGAATTTCGATGTTCCGCCATGAAACAAGAAGTTGGTTTTACTCCCACATACTTTGTGAGATTTGCCTGAAACTTTACAAGCTTGATAAAAGTGTCCTCTCAAGTATACATATATGCTGATATTAGATCGGGAGTGGCCAGGTGGCTCCACAGCGCCCACTAGCCACCGCCATGTTAGGATTATAGTGCATGAATGTTCATGATATTTGTTATGATCATCATATTTGTCATGCAGGGTAATGGTAATTTTTTAGACGTTTTTCGGCCAAACAGGAAGTGAGCTATGAGCCATTTCCTGTGTTTTTCCAAATTTTACAAAAACACATTTTAAGGCCATCGGATATTCCAAAACTTGCAAAACGTTGCACAAATTGTCAGTGGCTTATGATCTTTGATTTGATATTCCAATTGCCAATTAATGTGGTACTTTGGCTCTGTAGCGCCCCCTAATCATTTTTTCAAAAGATTTGCCCTTTGAGGGTCTCAGCATGCTTGAAAACTGACAAGAATCAACACAATCGTGGAGCCTGGTATTACAATTACTATGGTATAGGTTTGGCACGCAGGAATGTCAAAATGGCATCGTAGTGCCTCTAGAAAATTTCAACAAAACAGTTCTCATGTTTCAGTTCACCTATATAAACAAACTTTGGTGGAGACATGAAACATGCCAAGACTTGTAAAAAAATTATGAAGTGCCATGACGCGAACCCAACAGGAAGGCTATATTCTGAATTAAAAGTTCAATTTTTTTTTCATCAACAGCCGTCAAACTTTAACGTACTCCACCTAATGATTTCAGGAATGGTGTTTGCACTCCACTCAGGAAAACACATTGTACAGTCTAGCAGTGTCCAATGGATGTGAATGCAGACCTGCACCCGTCAACATCTCGCCACCACCCCCAACATGCACAAGGGGTGCGAGGGCCCTTTCAACGCTGCTTGCAGCTTTAATTATGTTTGATTTTTGCCTGTGCTTTTACCGTTGACTCTACACATAAAATATTACTTAGTTTTTACGTTTCGGTCTGCCACTGCCTACCTCAACCCAAACCTCACGGTTCGTTATTGACTAATAATAAAGGAAAAATGTTGAGAATTTGTTAGATTCTGAAAACACACCAACAGTACAATACTGTACACTGTACTGACTACTGATAAAAGTCTTGCATGTTGACACAATGCTACATTCACCACCAACATTCTTTTCCAATTTTCAACCAACCCAGCTTTATACCAAAGAGATTACAACTTTTATGTATAACTGTGCATGTACTTTATAAATGTCAAAAGACAGAACTTTGGTATATGTCTGGGAATATGAAATATTAGGTTGGTTGAACATTAAATCTTTTGAGTGCCACCTTTGGTCAGACAGCTGTCCATCCAGAATAGTACCAAGCTAAACTCTTCATTTTCAGAGAAAACTAGCTGTGTGCATCACAATTCAAAAACAATTTATTTGGTACATTGCTGTTGATAGCCAGTGATCTCTTCCAGCCTACAGCACCCCTGGGGGTGAAATTTTCTGACTTTTGATGTTGAATATCATCTACACTGAAAATACTACCACTGAGATTTTACTAATGTTGTAATATACCCCAAAGTGACTATGTATCCAGAGAAGTTCAGATCTCTATCTTGCTGGGTAAACAAAATAACGCCACCTAAACATAGGCACAACCTGCTATGAATGGTCCGTTTTGAGGTTTCCTCCAAATTTGGCTCCATCCAGCTTGAAAGTGTAGATACTACCAAAGAAATGCTTGGTATTCCTGAAAATAGAGTTCCAAAGGCACTACAAACAGAATTTATCCCAACAGTATAAATCTGTGTTACAGAGAAAATATACCGCAAATATGCACCAAAAATCAATTTCAACCATCTTTCCGGCCTTCCATTGCACAAAAACAGCAAGATATCAAGGTACTACTATTCACTGAAAATTATAGTCTTGCGAGTAAACACATAATAAAGTATTCCAGTTGGGTGTATGCCTGAGATATTACAAAACCCAAAACCAGTGAAGTTGGCACGTTGTGTAAATCGTAAATAAAAACAGAATACAATGATTTGCAAATCCTTTTCAACCTATATTCAATTGAATACACTGCAAAGACAAGTTACTTAATGTTCGAACAGGTAAACTTTGTAATTTTTTGCAAATATTAGCTCATTTGGAATTTGATGCCTGCAACATGTTTCAAAAAAGCTGGCACAAGTGGCAAAAAAGACTGAGAGAGTTGAGGAATGCTCATCAAACACTTATTTGGAACATCCCACAGGTGAACGGGCTAATTGGGAACAGGTGGGTGCCATGATTGGGTATAAAAGCAGCTTCCCTGAAATGCTCAGTCATTCACAAACAAGGATGGGGCGAGGGTCACCACTTAGTGAACAAATGCGTGAGCTGATTGTCGAACGGTTTAAAAACAACATTCCTCAACGAGCTATTGCAAGAAATTTAGGGATTTCATCATCTACGGTCCGTAATATCGTCAAAAGTTCAGAGAATCTGGAGAAATCACTGCACGAAGCGACAAGGCGAAAACCAACATTGAATGCCCGTGACCTTCGATCCCTCAGGCGGTACTGCATCAAAAACCGACATCAGTGTGTAAAGGACATCACCACATGGGCTCAGGAACACTCAGAAAACCCCTGTCAGTAACTACAGTTCGTCGCTACATCTGCAAGTGCAAGTTAAAACTCTACAATGCAAAGCGAAAGCCATTTATCAACAGCACCCAGAACGCCGCCAGCCGCTGGGCCCAAGCTCATCTAAGATGGACTGATGCAAAGTGGAAAAGTGTTCTGTGGTCTGACGAGTCCACATTTCAAATTGTTTTTGGAAACTGTGGACGTCGTGTCCTCCGGACCAAAGAGGAAAAGAACCATCCAGACTGTTATAGGCGCAAAGTTCAAAAGCCAGCATCTGTGATGGTATGGGGGTGTATTAGTGCCCAAGGCATGGGCAACTTACACATATGTGAAGGCACCATTAATGCTGAAAGGTACATACAGGTTTTGGAGCAACATATGTTGCCATCAAGCAACGTCTTTTTTCATGGACGCCCTGCTTATTTCAGCAAGACAATGCCAAACCACATTCTGCACGTGTTACAACAGCATGGCTCCGTAGTAAAAGAGTGCGGGTACTAGACTGGCCTGCCTGTAGTCCAGACCTGTCTCCCATTGAAAATGTGTGGCGCATTATGAAGCGTAAAATACGACAACGGAGACCCCGGACTGTTGAACAACTTAAGCTGTACATCAAGCAAGAATGGGAAAGAGTTCCACCTGAAAAGCTTCAAAAATTGGTCTCCTCAGTTCCCAAACGTTTTACCGAGTGTCGTTAAAAAGGAAAGGTGATGTAACACAGTGGTAAAAAAGGCCCTGTGCCAACTTTTTTGCAATGTGTTGCTGCCTTTAAATTCTAAGTTAATGATTATTTGCAAAAAAAAAATAAAGTTTCTCAGTTTGAACATTAAACATCTTGTCTTTGCAGTGTATTCAATTGAATATAAGTTGAAAAGGATTTGCAAATCATTGTATTCTGTTTTTATCTACGATTTACATAACGTGCCAACTTCACTGGTTTTGGGTTTTGTATTTTATTCCCATTCCCATTTTCAATTTTAATTATTATTTCTCAAATAATTCCAACTCGATAACGTAGTTACCCAGCTTGGCGCTGATGTGGACTTGAAGTGTCACAGGTCATGATAACCAGACTTGAAGTGTCACAGGTCATGATAGAAGTATAATATATTTGGTAATATACTGTGTACCCTTAAGTCATGATGGTTGATGTAAAATGTGATGTCAAAAGCAAAACTGAGCCACATAAGTGGCTTCCAGGTGGCACCATTGGCAGTTCAAGTGAAATACAGACCTAAAAATTCGGCGCTTTCTGTGAGACATCCATATCTACCTATGTGCCAAGTTTCATTCAATTCCAGGGGGGGTCAACTGCGCACCGAATGTTAATCTCTCATGGAATGGCTCTTAAACCCATAGACTGTATAAAAAGATAGACGAAGCAACCATGATGTCACCCATTGGTTTCAGCATACCATTTAGGAAGCCTTGATTTTGGCAATTTGAACAGTGCCATTTTGTCATTTTGAAACCGGACTCCTATTGGATGAAAGCGTGAATTGAAGATCCACGGAGGAGAGAGGGGTGGTTCTTCGGGTGAATCTGACCGTATCTGACAAGGGCCACACCCCTAAAGCATATTCTGGCTTTATCCTTTGTTCTAGTCTATTTAGGACCATAATTTACAAAAATGAACATCACGATACATCGAAGGAGACTTTAAACTCACGATAGGTACCATAAAATAATGTTAAAACCATTAATGAAATAATAAATCAAGTGGGAAAGTAGGGTCATTTTCTCATCGACTTCTTAAGCATTGAACTTCTTTCTGCAACCACAGTCGTCGCCATCTGCTGGCCAATAAATAGAATGCAAGTTTTAGAGATTTCCACATTGCCCTCACTTTTCAGGCCTGGGTGCGGTGTCCATCTTTTTATACAGTCTATGGTTAAACCTGGAGATGCTGCGGCCCTCCACGACTTGATTTAAACCTGCAGACAGTGCGGCCCTCCAGGGCTGGAGTTAACCCTGCAGCCGTTCAGGATTGGAGTGAAACTTGCCGATACTGTGGTCCTCCAAGACTGGAACTAAACATGCAGACACTGCGGCCCTTCAAGAGTGGAGTGCAACTCCCCTGCTGTAGAGGGTCAAAGGTCACTGCGAGACTGCGGAGCTGCATGAGGGGTGTGACTTTCTCCCGGGCGTAGTGTGTTAGTGGGTGCAGCTAAGTGTGTTAATACATGCATGAAAAGTACCTCATTTGCATATGGCGTAAGAGACCGCCTACTGGCCCTCCTGTTTTGTGCCAAGCAGTCTGAAAACGTTCTTCGATCTCAGATGTGATGTTACTGTGTTAACTCCTTGCTCCGTTGACTGACAGTTCGTTCAAGGGGCCCACCTTGAGCATGGCCTGCTGGTCCTCGCTGTACTCCACCTGAGCAGTGGACAGGTTCAGCACACCCCTCTCCACGGGGTCCTTGTCACTGTAGTAAATGAAGACGTAGGGCCGGCGCACCACCACAAAGTGCTTCACCCAAGAGTTGGAGCCTGGCTCCATCAAGCTGAGACAGCCTTTCTTAGACACGACCGACCTAGGGACAGGGGACAGAACTGCGCAGTTAGCACCCTCCCTCCTCAATACTTCTGCAAGACTGGACCAGTCTAAGCCCCTTTCTACAATATCGCTGTCCGATTGGACCAGATTGATTTTCCCACCACAATGGAGTCCTAAAGTGGTGACTTCACGTTACCATGACGCAAAAATTTTCAGTTCCAAACAAACCCGAATTCCATTCACAATGGCAATGCAACCTACCACTCTGCTGCTTTCTTTCCTCTCAGAAGTAAAGGAATCAATCAAAATGGAAGAAAACCACTTTAGGTCAGATCACATAGAGGCAGTTCCCAGTTACTTATCAGCAGGGAATTTTACGTGGAAAACTACACGCAAACATAAAGAATAAAGTTTATAAAGTCACAGTGAGTTCAATGAAATGTTCGCTATTAAACTCCAGTCAACTAAGATTACTCATGAAATATTAATAGACCTTAAGCTCAAATAATTTAATACTTTTACACAATCTTCATATAGACAATACGTCTCAGCTGAAATTTGGACTCTCTTTAGTGCAATAGTATTCAAGAAAAAAAACACACTAAGCTTAGTTCATAGTGCTGTTTGACTGTTGATATCGTAGCTTGTTCAGGTAAAATTTATGTGCTATACAATCCTGAAAAATCGATTTGCCGATCAGATGCTAACTGCGTAAGAACAAGTGTTGCCTCCTGACATACGGCTACGTGTCGGGGCAAAACGAAGCACTATTTCTGCCCGTTTGAATCTCTCCCTTTACGATTCTAAAAGATTAGATGATCCTTTCATGCCCTTTAAACCTATTTTGTCCTTTAAGCTGTTTGTTGTAGAAATACAACGGATATTCAGAGGTTTTGACCTTTCAAACACAGACTACGAGACCCACGGGCAAGTAATTTTGGCTTTTGTTTGGAACTGAATTTTCAGTGCTATGGCAACGTGTGACATCACACTTAAGGACTCTATACTGCTACCTGATTGGCCCAGGCAGAGCGTACTTCCATGTCCTAGTCCTAAGCAAACAATAGCCATGCAAAGTGTGGTAATATGCCCACACGGCAGCTTTGTCAATGACATGTTATTTGACTAATAATAGGAGTAAACATTTACATAAACTAGGAAAATTGCGATTTTATAATTTCACCATTACCCCACAAAACAAAAATGAAAATGATTCGACCAAAATTGTATTGTGAATGCATACAAGCTGTCTAAAAGCCATTCCCTAATTAAATTTTCAATTTTTCATCTATAAGCCATACATAGGGGTGTGGTAATTTTGGTGCCACAGCTCCGTGAAAAAATATCTGATCATCACCAAAATCAATACAGATCCTCTTCATATCAATACTGGCCAACAAAACCAACATTAAATTGATACAGCAAAAACGGTACCCTGTAGAACGAGAGCAAGCTATATGCTTTATAAGCCATGTTTGAGGACGTGCTAAGTTCGGAGCCGCAACTCCGTGGAAAATTTTCCGATCATCACCAAAATCAATAGGGATCCTCTTCATATCACTATTGACCCACAAAACAAAAATTAAAAGAATTCACAAAATCTGCACCCAGTAGAGTGAAAACAAGTTATTTTATAAGCCACGTACACTGCCAGTCTAAAAAAAAAGTTGCACACTATATTTTGAGGCCACCTTTAGCTTTGATCACGGCACTCATTTGTCCTGGTATTGTTTCAACAATCTTATACAATGTCAAAACATTTATATCCAACCAGAATTGCATTCATTTTTGGCCAAGATATTGCCCTGACGACGGGTGAGTCAAACTACTTGATAAAGCTTTCTCCAGCACATCCCAAAGACTTTCAATTGTTTATGGTCTGGACTCTGAGGTGGCCAATTCATGTGAGAAAATGATTCCTCATGCTTAACCCCTTTGCACAGAAGCCAAATCTGGCTATTTATGTGTTACCTTATTTAAGGCCTTGTAATTCAAGACTGCAGTTTCACAGACAGGAAATGAATGGCTCAACTGAGTCAGGACACTTGAAGCATTTAGAATTCCATTGTATTTCAGTTTATTTTCATGATTTTGGTAGAGAAAAAGGGCTGCAAACACAAAAAAAATCTTAATGAAAATTCAGCAATGAAATTGTAAAAAAAAATAAAATACTGAGAATTGAAAAATGGCTAGGGGTTAAAACTACATATTTCTGGGATCATAAACTCCTCGAACACAAGTATAACTCATCTGTGCATTGAATTCTAAATTACCCGCTCGGTAGGAGCCAAATAAGACAGCTATCCAGGTGGCTCCCCAAACTCTACGATCCCGCAAAATGGAACACAGTCAAATCATAAAATAATCATATATTTAACACAAATCAACTTTTGACGGATGAAATTCAATATGAACTAATGATTTTCTGGTTGAATTCACCAAGAGTTTATCAATATTGGCGTAGCTGGACATCAGTGGTCACCAGTAACCTCTCCAAACGCAAAACATGCCTTTTCTCCATGATGAGGTCCAGAGTTTTGTCCATTTTTCTTCAGTCTCACAAGCCAGCACATATACTCATTAAAGGAACTGCTTATTTAACAGTCAGAACATTCACCCTGCAATGAAAAGCAAGCAGTTGCCACTTCCAAGCTCACAACCTTATATAAACAACTTTCCACAACATATGAGGAACAAGTATAACTCACTAACTCAGTAATATCTGAAATATACGTTATTTTAACAGAACACACATCCCACTAACAAGAAAAATCAGGCAATATTCTACCCAAGATTCAATAGAATGGTGCAATGAACGTACCAGAGGATCTACCCGAAGTGTTTGAGCAGTTCACGTTTTAAACGAGCAAAAACTTCAGCATTTAATTTCGTTGAATACAGTATAAATTCCAAAACAAAAAGCCACTTTGAGAAAAGTGCTACCACAGTAGCAGCATAACCTTTGTTCATTGAATCCCTCCTCCAGAGAGAGATGCATCTGGTGGAAGGAACCTTCCAGTCCTGTTTCATTCAGAATAATCCCCATTGACCATGTCCTTACCTCACTGAAATCCTGTAAATGTAACTGAACACTTCAGGCCGGTTTTGGGAGTTGTTTTCCTTATAAATCGCACCATTTTCAGCTCCGTAACTGTGCGCAACGTTGAGAAAATACAACCTACCTTGCTAATACGCAAAGGCTTGTATACTCTTCTGATTGTCCAATCAATGTCTTTCAGTTGCTGAGTAAAGTTAAACGCTCGGAATTGGATAAGAAACTAGTCAATGAATACATCGTTACTGGGGAAGCTTCACGAGACCGTGAACTATAACTGTGCAGTTACGCAGATGAGCCTCAGTATATAATTGAGTGACTGGCTATCAACACCAGTACTTAGGAGGATATGAAGGAACGCTGAATTCGTCGATTGAGGAATTTACGCATAAATCCACGGTAGGGAACTATGCATTTTTTATATGTGATGACTATAATTAATAGTAGAACGAGACAGTATCAATACCATGTCCAATTTTTGCTTCAGACAAGTGTTGCCACTAAACGTGGCCATGTCCCCCGCCAGGTCACAGAAATCGACTGGGGTCGGCATATCACAATACACATTGAAGCCAAAGATGAATGAATTCGGTCAAACCGTTCTTGAGATATTGCGTTCACAACAAACGTGATGTGACGGACAGACGGCGCTGAATACTATGTGCCCCGCTCCGCTCGTTACCGCGGCGGCGGGGGACAAAAACAGATTTTTCTTAACTACTAATTGAGATACCATTGGCTCACTGTAGCTGAAGTGGTTGCTACAGAGGACAACGATTTTGCCTGTCGCAAGAGATCATTTTTTTGAACTGCTGGATAGATACTATGGGCAAGTATATTGAGCAGTTTGCACATTAGGCTTAACTCAGGAGTTTAATTTATGCAACTCCTGAAAAACAGGGATGGGAGTGAACGCGTCCATATTCTAAAGCGTGTTTGAGCTCGGCTCGCTGATGAATATTCAATAACTGATCCAGGTGTGCCATCTAGCAGCTCCATGTCCACTGTTGGACATCTGCAGAAAGGGGTTAATGAACCATGCTTTCACAATTTCAGCCTGATGAATTTCGGCATCATCACCCAGGAAGATCCCTGTGCCATCAAGGATTTGAAAAGTCCACTGATGGGTTCATGGACATTTAGAATATTCAGGTAGTCTGCGGAATTCATTTTATTGCTGCAGAATAGAGCTAAGCCTAAACCTGACTAACTAAAGCAACCTAAAATCTAACACCGCCTCCAGAGACTTGCACAGTGGGCATTATGCATGACAGGTGCATCGCTTAATGGGCTTTCTTACTTACCCTGACGTGCAGATCACTCTGGCACAGGGTAAATCTGGACTCATTAGACCATGACCTTTTTCCATTGCTCCTTGGTCCAATCTTTATGCTCACTTGCAAATTGAACTTGTTTTTTTTTTTTCCCCAAATTAGCCTCACTAGTGGCTTTCTTGTGGAGATGCTGCTGTTTAGCCTCAACCTCCAAGTTCTTGTTGCATTGAGCATGTGAAAATGCTCTTCCAGTCATAATTAAATATAGCAATGAGCTCTACTATTGATTTTTTTATGAGACTTCACAGAGCATTTTAGTGATCTCCGATCAGGATCAGTCCTGATTTTCCTCCAACCTATTTCTTTCGCGAAGTTGACAGTTCACCACTATCCTCCCCGGTTTTAATAAATTGTTGGACAGTTCACGACCCAAAGCTAGTGATTTCAGCAATCTCCTTAGCCGTGTCTTCGCTTGATGCTGGCCAAGTAACACAGTAACATCCTTTCAATGGCCATGGGATACATCTTCCGACCTGGTTGGTAGCTGCTGTAAGTGATTTTTCTGTTTTTAAAAAAGTGTTAAATAGCTTCACATTTGGAAAGATATCATTTATTTAGAGTATCTGGTCGATAACACAGGTCTCTAAGTCACTGTCTTCCGCAATAAAGCAGCAAATAAAATTCTGGAGTCACCGACTGCCTCTATCCAATCAGGTGAGAGAACGCCATAAAGACACGTTTCTCTCTGCTTGTGAACGCGCAGAGCTGAATCTGCATTGTTAGTGCGCCATCTGCCAGACAAATCATGAGAAGACAAACATCTGTGTTGTTGGCAATAGCAGAACAGATGAAGCTTCCGATCCCAGGGCAACGGGAGACGGCAAGGACAATTAAACAGCCAAAGAACGGTAGAGGAACAAACAGAGTTAAGGAGGAAAAACGCGAGATGGCCAAGAGCTGTATTTATATCGGTGCTACATAGTACATTGTATATAGAACAAGTAGACCCGCTGATATTGGAACGAACCAGGTAGATACAGAACACAGGCAGTGGCCTAAATGTCAGTTTATAAATGAACTATCATCGTTTGTGGCCGACTACAGCTTGCTTAGCTGTGTAACAATAGCATGTGTGGCTTTAGGACACTAGCTAGTTTTAGCTAATACCTTCGAAAAGCCATTCATACTGTAAGATTCTCATTCCTGTTCTAATCTACTCAAGTCGCAAACCCTGTGAATCAGTCACATATGTTGGCCAAATGGTCAGGATCCACTTATCATAAGTACAATACACTTGGTTATTTCTGACAACGACTTGTCGCACCAACCTGGCATAGTCATAAATTATAGTGTAGCATCCGGGAGTGAGCAATTGAAGAACCATTTCATCCAAAGGGACTGTGATCAGCATTGTTTAAGTAATTAATACTATTAACATGTCTGGCCAACTTCAAAGTTTTTCTCATGTATAAGAAATCTACTTTGGAGAGGCTCGGGGTTCACTTTGACTCAGCTGAACCCAGAGTACGTTACCCGTATTTCTGACCACTGCCGTTTTTACTGGAAATAAACACCATTTTTCATACAAAGATTGGAATTGTCCCTTCCTTTTTTTCTTACAATACCGCAGTTTCTGCATGGATGTAATGTGTCGTTGGTCCATGTTTTCAGTGTGGCTTTCACACAACAATCACTGAGAGTGTCTGTTTATATTGTACTTATACTGTGACTGAGTCACTACTCTCCTCTGCCTCTGTCGGAAACCGATGCGCGTTCCTGTGCATGGCTTGGGGATGGGGGGCGGGGACTGCTTACATAGGCTTTGGACAAGAAGCTATGCAAATGACCAAATCATTTACAGCAGCTTTAAAGAAATTAAGAAATGAGAAGTTATGCACTAAATCAGTCAGGATTGAGTATTTTCTTATTTAAAGGTGCAGTCAGCGATGTGGGAGAAAACGAGTAGAGAGGTTGTTGATATTTGAAGTGTAAACGAATACAGACCCACCCCTCCCTTCATACTTCGCCCCGGGGTCCACCCCCGAAGTTCATGGACGCTCACTGTCATGTACACGGCAGAAGAATTACAAGCTGAAAAAGTGGAAAATGGATTCGGAATTTTTCCCGGTACAAGTTATCGATTCTCAAGCTCCACACAAGTAACGCTTAGACCGTTTGCGTGTTTCAGCTATGAGCTCATTTAGCTTGCTGTCGGAATTGTTTCATTTTGGAAGAAATGGTTATCAGGAGCTTATAGCAATATTTGCTCCTGAACAGTGGGTATATAACAGTACAGTTACAACCGCATGCATGCAAAGCGAGACAGTACAAGCAAAACAATAAACTGAGACGAAGGCGGTTCATTTCATTCTATCTAGTCGCACATATGTACAGCATTTGATTGCGCAATTCCCCGTCGATTCCTTACATGAGATGTCAGACATTCACAAGAACTCGTAGCCACAAGTTCAATTTGCGAAGCTAAGGTTAGCTGACCCATCAGACAACTGTACCCACAACTCGACTGCGATTATAAATAGATAACATCACAACAACGGTACATTTTGGCAGATTAGACAATAGGATGAATGCCTGACGGCTGTTACTGTTGTGTGAAGCACCGCAAAGCTAATGTTGCTCACGTGTCCAGCAGAAAGACGGAAACCTCCGCATCCGTTTTCAGACCCTTCAATTCGCGGAGTTCCCTCCACCGTCGGAAAGCCACACCAATGTAGACCCGGGTCTTCGCCCTTTCATGGTCGAAGCCCTTCTTTTTTAATTTATGTTCCTCCGACCGTTTTCTCTTGGGCTGTTTTTCAGCCATCGCAAATGCTGCAATGCCGTGTCTCTCTCTCTACTGTAACTGCGCACGCTACACGACCTGCTACTCCCGTCTGACCTGCGCACGAGTATGAACCCGCCCCTGGACATGGAGGGGTGGACCCATGTTCTGGTGGCTCGGTCTGAGCCACAGATTTACCTGCTTAAATTCAGAGCCCAGGCTGTGTAGTGAAACTGGATTTTTTTTTTCCAGCATGCTCTCAGAAGTGACAGCTTGCAGATAGTGAGGAGAAATATGGTATTTTTGACAAAAAGTGCGTGGATTATGATCGCTTACTATACCTTTGAATCCAAATGGTGACTTCTTTTTGGACAGGCAGTGTATAAAAATGTGCCAAGGTCAATGCCATAACTCTGTGAAAAATGTTCTGATCACCAAATTCAATAGGAATCCTCTTCATATCACCATTGACTCACAAAACAAAAATGAAAAGAATCCAACAACAATTGTATTGAGTAGAATGAGATATCTGGTGGTGCGAACGTATAAAAATGAATGTAACGGATTCATGTAGATGCCAGAAAAGCCTAAAGGCTGAGTAAGTATCAGCAGTCATGTGGAGAGGAGTAATATGTTGCTAGCACCTAGGCAATGAAGAGACTGATCTGTTATTCATCATTATTGCAAAACTAAGAAAATTCTCAGTGCAGATTCATAATACAAATATAGCCCCAGCTAACCCCCTGTCATCGACATTAAGGCGCAAAATGGTGACTGAAACCTCTGCAATAATAAGGGAAAGTGCTCACCCAGGCCTCATCTCCTCGATGTCAGGCACCAGGTTGAGGAACTCGTTCTTGGCAGTGCGGGCAAGGTAAGAAAGTTCTGCGGGCACTGGGGGGTGGCTGTCACAGTCAGAGCAGGATGGGCTGGTGGCTCGAGAGCACGACTCTGGGGTCCTGATTAAAGGGTGAATAAAAGATGGGATTAAAGGGGTGAATCAGATGGGAAAGATTCCGGTCACACAAAAAAGGGCAGGGACAATGTGACCAAACACATTACAACATTTGGTAACACAGAACAACATGGAACAATACAATGTAGCATGGTGAACAAACAAAGCACAAAATAGCATAGCGATAGCACGTCCTTTTGCGACCATTAAAATATACTTCCTTTAATCAGAGCAAGGTACAAGCAATGGTTTGAAGTAGGGTTGTTCCGTTTCAACGTGAAAACGTTTATGAGAGACTAAATGTTTTGGAAAATTAATATTCGTTTTAAGAGCCATTCCATGAGAAAATGGCACTTTCTGAAGAAGTTGAGGAGTTGACCACCCTTGAATTGAATGAAACTTGGCACATAGGCAGATACAGGCGTCTCGCGGAAAAAGCCTAATTTTTAGGTCCGTATCTCACTTTGCCTGCCGGTGGCGCCACCTGGAAGCCACTAAAGTGGCTCAGTTTTGCTGTTGACACCACATTTTATATCAACTATCATGACTTAAGCGTACACAGTACCAAATGTGTTATACTTTTATCGTGACCTGTGACACTTCAAGTCCAGTTAGACATCAGCACCATCTTTTCGGCCATCCACTGCACTAACCCAGCAAGATACCAAGGTAGTATTAACTGAAGATGATAGTCTTGTTGTGAGTAAACGCATAATAAAGAATTCTAGATTGGTATATATCTGGGATATTATTTTATTCCCATTCCCATTTTCAATTTTTACTGTTATTTCTCAAATAATTCTGGCTAAATAATGTAGTTACCCAGCTTGGCGCTGATGTGTATCCAGGTTTGAAGTGTCACAGTTCATGATAAAAGAATAACATATTTGGTAATGTGTATCCTTAAGTCATGATTGTTGATGTAAAATGTGGTGTTGACAGCCACAGGGAAAGTGAGATACGGACCTTAAAATTTGGCTTTTTCCATAAGACAACCGTATCTACCTATGTGCCAAGTTTCATTCAATTCCAGGGGGATCAACTGTGCATCGAATGTGGAATGGCTCTTAACATAATACATAATTTTTATAATTTGCGATTAATTAAATTGTAGCTAGTTACTGTGATTGCCACAAGGAATTAATACATAAAAAATAGGACCAAGGGTCCTGTAGCTTATCGGCAAGCAATATTATAGTGATGATACAAGTTATGAAACTTTCATGTAAATTTTGACCTTCGAAATCAATAAAGGTCAATGTGAAGGTCACTAAATAAAAGTTCACATACATTTATAAGACCTACTGTAATGCAATCCTAAGCTCTGAAGCAGTTTTGGTGATATAAGTCATTAAAAATTCAATATGACAATTGTGAACTTTAAAGGTCAGAGAAGGTCAAGTTGAGGTCAGCAAATGGACTTCATATATGACTTTCTAAACGTCTCTATGCAAACCTTGGCTAAACTTGTGATCATCTTGGTGATACAAGTCATTGGAATTTCACTGTTGAGTTTGACCCTAAAAGGTCACAGACAGTCAAGCTGAATGTCACCAAATGAAAGTTCATATTGAGGGCTGACTGCAATAACCAGTTATGTCCAGATGTTATATATTGGACATAACTGTTTATTGCAGCCAGCTTTCAATGTGACTGCCTAGATGTCTGTAACACAAAACTAGGCTCCGTCTGGGACCACATTAATGATACAAGTCATTGACCTTTGATCTTTGAAGGTCAATACAAAGGTCACCGAATGAAAGTTCATATATGAATTCCTACATGTCTCCAGTACAAAACTAGGCTCCATCTGTGACTGTTTGGGCAATACAAGTCATTGTAATTGTATTATGTGAAGTTTAAGTTTCAAAGGTCACCAACAGTCAAGTTGAATGTCACCAAATGAAAGTTCATAAGTGACTTCCTATACGTCTCCGATACAAACCTACGCTCTATGTGTAACAATTTTGCTGATAAAAGTCATTGAAATTTCACTGTAAAGTTTGGCTGTTGAAGATTACTGAAGGTCAAGTTCAAGGTCACCAAATTAATCATATATAACTTCCCATATGCCCACAATACAAACCTAAGCTCTATCTGTAGAAGTTTTGGTGATGGAAGTCATTGAAATTTCACTATGTGAAGTTTGACCTTTGAAGGTCACCAAAGGTCAAGTTCAAGGCCACCAAATGAAAGTTCATATATGACTTCCAATGAGTGTTCGATACATATATATTCCCAAGCTTCAATATTTTTAAGCCTAGAACCCTTTGAAAATTGTGACATTTTGCTTGAGCTCAAGTTTGACCTTTCAAGGTCATCGGAGGTCAACTTTAACACATCCAAAATAGGTCATATATGACTTCCTATATATGTGTCGATAATACAAACTTAATCTCTATCTGCAACCATTTAGCTTCCACAGGCAATTTTGCCCATTCTACATAAGACCCAATGTTTAAGTACAGCGCCCCCACTAGACCCACTTCCGTCGATTCACTTAAAATGACACTCCCACTGTACTTAAAGTGTATAAAGGTGAGCTGACTGCCAGATTTAAGAAAAAAGTTATCAGACAGTTTTTGAGAAATAATTTTTTGAAATTTCAAGTCCTATCTTTTAACATTCTTAATATTTTCCTTGACCTCAAGTTTGACCTTTCAAAGTCATCTGAGGTCAACCTAAGCATAGCCAAAATATAGGTCATATATGCCTTTCTATATGTAGATAATACAAACTTAATCTCCAGCTGCAACCCTTTGATCTCCACAGGCCATCTTGCATATCCACTAGACCCACTTCTGTCAATTCAATCAAAATGGTGCTCCCATTGTACATTGACGGTACCAAGGTAAATTGATTGCCTGATTTAGAAATAAATTAATTACGCAGTTTTTGAGAAATTTCTCAGTCTTATCTTGAACATCGGGGCCAAACTTTCAAGGGCCCATAAAATGGACAAAAATGATTCAATCAAAAATCTGAAAAAAAAAAAAAAACCACCGTCTGGAGATATGGCCTAGTAGTATGTTATGGAAAATTTACAGGAAAATTCATCAAAAAAAAAAAAAAAAAAAAAAAAGATAAAAAATGTTCCGGACAATGAATGATGTCGTGGTGTGGCGTCCAAATAGCTTATCCGCCCATAGGGCCGGTAAGCTAATAAAAAAGATGTTAAAAGAAGTAAAAAAAATGCGTATGCCGATTCCGGGTCACGGTCAATCTCATGGCAGGATGCAAGTGATGGATAGTGTGAGCTCAGTTCTCTCGTAACAGTGTGAATAAAGTCTTGGGAGGAAGAGAAAATCGCCACCCAAATATCGAGAAAAAGTTAGACGTTGATTTTGCAATAGACTGTTTTGCTGTTCCGTTTGAAAACTGCAGAGTATGATCAAGCTGACACTAACATCGCTGGATGTTAAAAATGGGCTACAATAGGCAAATTATGCGTTAATGTTTGTACCGTAATAACACTGTCAATGCTTTTCTTTCTTTGAAGGAACTGATCGGGGTCGGCTGATGGCAAGGTGCCCTCCGTAATATGGGGACGATGTTGACTTACGCTGCAGCGGCTGATGCGGAGTCTACGTATATCTGTCATTGCAAAGACCAACAATGGGGCCAATATTAGGTCAAGTTTCAGGCGTTCGCAGTTTGGACGTTGATAGTGCTTCACTTACCGTCAAGAGATAATTTTCCCTGTGCTTTAATGGGCGTAAAAAAGATGGATTGTTGGATCACGATCCAAATGTCACAAAATTCACGTGTGTGAATGCCACTGATGTCACGCTTAGGACTGTGATTTATCAGACAGTGGGTTGTATATTGTTGGACGTGATTTCACAGTTTGTGGGAGTAGTGCAGTGTCTGGACAATTTATGCAAAATATGCTAAATATATTCACCCATACCATGCATTTGGAGAAGCAGTTGTTAGTGTTTATATTTTAAATCAATATAAAGTGAGCCTGAAGTTGTCAAGATGCTACTGGCGCTGTGTGAGATTAAGTATTAAGTATTCAATGGCACTAATTACCCTCCCCCGCCCCGGTCGTTTAAATGTGTAAACGTTTAATTTTCCACCGTTTACACACTTACCAATTTCACGAGAGCTGCCCATTGCTAGCTGGAAGTTTGAGAGTTCCGCAGTAACTTCACCTTCCACGTTTAATTACTCCAGTTATTGTTTGGTAGATGAACGAGCAAAAATGTATTGTCTGAAAAATCTAAACCAATATGAAGCCAATGATAAAAAGATAACAACAATGACAAACTGATTGCCTATTGGCTACATTGATGTAATGGATGTGATATTATAAGGATGGCAAGAATTTGAATAAATGCAAAAAAACTTTAACTTTTGCTGATTTCATCTCTTATTTGTGCATTCTTTCAGCAATATATTTGCTGCATCTCATGCGTACCGAACACTTGAGGACTTTGAAAGGACTTCCATAAGACTTGCACATTCATATTGCATTAATCACTTACCTTCTCACATCTAAAGACAACGTGTCATGAAGTTACAGTTTTTACACACAGACTGTAAGATTTTGTAAGGACTGGGGATCTTGCAGAGTGCTCCTTTTAGTTGTGGACAATGTTCACCTCATTTAGTTTCACTATTTCCATGAGCCAGGACAAAAACTTACAATAATATTAAACATGTTTGATTTTATGGGATGGTCAAGATGGGAAAAAGGCTAAGATTTATAACCACTTTACACTAAAAGATTGAGATGACGGGAGCTCGCCCCAACTTGAGCAAAACTCTTATGATTTTATTCCGACATTGGAAAATTTTCCGTCACGGTCAAATCACGTCAAACGTTTTTTGGAGTAAGGGCAGCATTGGCTGCCGAAATCCAATCCTTTAACCCAGGAAACCTGCTGATTTTCATTTCTCAGTCTGAATCAGGCACTGATTTTAATCTGGCGCATGAGGTGAGATCATCAGTGGCATCACTAAACCTGGATCATCAGGCAGGATGGCAAACCTGCAGCACTACTGAGCTTAAGGATAAGGTATGAGCATGTCTGCTCCACACTTATCAAGATTTAATGATTGAAATGATATAAGCACTGCTTTGTTAATTACGCAAGAACTCATTTAACACAGTTCCCTGTCACCCAAAGGCTGCTTAGAGGTTTATGATAAGATGGGGGCTTCATTGCCCCCTGGCTGAAATTAGTCTTGGACTCAGTGTCAATGCAGTAAATCCTGAAACCAGAATCTTCATTAAGGCAGGCAGCGAGAATAATGGAGCACATGAGCACCATGATAGTGTTGTGGCTGCAGCACAGACAGGACCATCTTCAATATCCTAAGTATATTTCTGAACAGGCAGCAGCACAGGCATCCAGCGTGGGTCCTTCCTTACTTCTGGTCGAGGGAACTGCAGCGGGATTCAGCGAGAGAGGGGCAGGTGGAGGAGGGGGTGAGAGTGGCACTGCTCAGGCTGGAGATCGAGGCTTCACGGCCCATGGCGGAGATATCCGAGAGCTGGAGGGACAGGGAAATCAGGCCTCTGATTAGTCAATCACACAGGCCCCCCCACAAACCCAGCCTATATCTGCAAGCAGAGAGGGGCTTGAGCGTTTACCTTGCAGTCGCTGACGCTATTGCAGACTTGGCTGTACTCGCTGTTGAAGGTATGAGTCAGTAATCGCAGGCACTATGAGAGTCACAGCACAGCATTAATGTACAGCACACGCTTGGCAAATAACACACAAAACTTCCTGGAACATACTGAAAGAAACCAAGCTTTGTTGCAGACAATGCTTCCAACATTATTCAAAAACATGCCTAAGGGCTTGATATAACAAGAAATTTTAACTTGTAAAAACCATGTAGTCTGGAAACTACAACTCAAAAAACCTGAACATGATATTTTTTTGCACCAAAGACAAGTTGTGCTACTTGCATTGCACATGCTAAAGGTCATGAGTAAATCCAGCCCAATTCCCTGGAACTTTTCACTTCAGGGCAGGAAAGTATTTTCGGGACTAAGATTACAGAGGAAAAAATGATTACATAAGGAATTATCTGGATAATTGAATTAAGTCATCTGAGCAACTGCATAAGACCCAGTATGGCTTAATTTACTTCAGTCAATGTTTCTGACTTTGGAGGGTTGAAAATTTGATTTGAAGTAATCAATAACCTTGCTTTGTAAAATAAGGTCACTTTATGGCAGAAAATCCAAGGGTCCGACAGTAAAAATCTTGCTTTCCTTCCCCCAACAGCTCTGCCAGTAAATTTCAGAGCTAATGATGCATGTCCCAATCACCGAATCCAAGTGCTAAAACAAAGTACTGGAGAGGGTCTATACTCCCTGAGCCTGGACTGTACTGCATATGTACGGCCGGATGAGACTGGTACACGAGCTGCAGTCAGCACAGGGAGCCCCACCTTGGTGGCCAGCTCCTTCTCACGCTCCACCAGGCTCTGGATGTCGGCGGAGTCATAGCCGCTGCTCTCGCTGGGCGTCAGGGCACTCTCAGAGGTGGAGATCTGGGAGGAGATGCTGGTGGATGTGCTCAGGGAACCACAGCTTTGACTCGGGGAGAGAGAGTCACCCAATGATTTTGCTGCCGCCTCGCCCAGCTTCTCCCGCAACAACAGCAGGTGCCGCGTCTTCTCCACCTGGGGGCAACGGAATGAAAAAGTGAAGGAAAGATGACAGAAGATGTTTGACTTCAGCTTTACTCAGCCACTGCGATCAGAGTAACGAGAGCGAAAGGACCAAATTTTACAACGAGAGGGTGAGAAGAGAGTGATTGGGAGAAATAGGGAGAAGGGAATGATTAAAGGGCTGACATTCCAACAGCTTAACAGAGAATACAGCAACTGAGATCTTACGCCCCATTTCAGCATTCAATGTGATCACATTCAGTGAGACTTCATTCTATTCAGATCTCCTTCAGTACGATCTCATTCAGATCTCATTTAGTAAGATGTCATTCAAATCTCATTCAGCGAGCTCTTACTTAAAGGGGACCTCGGATGCAATATTTCCAAGGTTATATTTTGATCTTGGACTCCCCTAGAGTACTCCTGATCATTCAAAGTCCAAAACAGGGTCCTTATTTAGCTCATACTGCCATCCTCAAAAAACCCCATTTGTAGTCCATTGTAGTCTCTGCCTGAAACGCCTCATTGGGGTGGCTCTTCCGCAATGGCCCCCACTCCCCGTGTGCCCACTTTCTTCTGACTGGCCAGCTCTGTGGAGGGCGGAGTTGGGCGGGACGAGGCTGCAGAACGCAGTTTTCCGGGTCTGGCTCGCCAGAGTGAAACGTGAGACACGTCTGCAATCTGAAAAGGAAGCGGCGGGAAAATTCCGCAATCTAACCTGATACTTGAATATAGATCTAATGAAATGAACTTGCTCTAACAAACGCAGCGGCGAAAGTGGAGGAAGCATTGCGAAAATCTGGCAGCTCAAGCTCAAATTTGTTATCGGCTACAGTTTGCTACAGCGACAGTGGTGAGTACAGCGATTTTTTTACTTTATAGCAAGGATGCAGGGAAAGCTAGAATCCACCCCATATAGACACATTTGTAGAACGGGTCGACATGCCCAAGTGTAGACCGGAGACCGTAGAAATCCGGTGGGTCTGAGTTTAGAGGGAAACATGGACAGTGAGGAGCAGCTAAAAGTGGACCAACAGCTTATGTACTGCTTTGGTGTGTATTAGGACCTGCTGGTTCGTGTGCATCGCTGTGGTGTGTTGTTAGCATGGAGAAGCGAAGAGCTCGGTTATGTAATGAACATAATACAGGTTTTGCAGACCATAAGTTCCGTTAGCGCAGACAAGTTGCTTATGTGGAGCTAGCGAATTGATCACTTCTACAGCAAAGAATTACCTATTTAATCTCCGCCTTTTTCGGCTTTTTATTAGCCACAACAATTTCTAAAGGGGGATGAAATTATGTCAAGGTAGTGCAGAGAAATGATTTGTTTACCGGTAGAGCTTCTGCGTTTCACATTCTTTCATGGTAGCACCAGAGAGCTTCCTCAGACACTTGTGAAGTATCCGGCTGATCCCGGTCATGGATAAGTGAAGCGATCACTAACTGTAGTGGCTACAATCGGGCAACGTTATGATGAAACTGCCACATTGATGCTTACCGAAGTAACACAAGTATACCGATCAGAATTACTGCATATAAGTTAACCAGGAGCATTTTTTATTAGCACGGCACGCAAACTAACATGCAGTAGCTGGTAACCGAGCGGTCATAACCACAGAGACAAACCCTTGTAATACAGGTTTTACAGACAGCAAGTTCTGTTACTGTGAACAGTTGTACCAAGCATCCAAATTACAAACAAGTATTAAAAGTTAGCTTCAAATGAGGTTTATGTTCACACACCTTCTGTAGAATTTCCCTGATATCACTCTTGCATATTTAGGACACAAACATTAGCAGCAGTAACAGCTCGTTAGCGCTGTGCTACAGCCACAATCAACTGGCTATCACGTCAGGTTGGCTTATGCAGTAAAAAAAAGCAACTTACAGCTTCTGTGTCTGTGAGTCACGGACAGTCGCGACCGATACAGGCTTTATCTTCAGATATTTTACAAAGCCTGCGTTTGAGGCCAGTTGTTAGTGCTAACTATCGCTAGCGGCCCTGCTAGCCACCCGTAACACGTTAGCTTCACTTACATTATTTGCTGTTATATGGTTACTTACAGCTTGTGGCTCCGGCGCTCGTCGATGCAGCTGCTTCAGGTTTGAGAAGCAGCTGAAACGCTTATCCTGTGTCGAATTATCCTTTATTGACAAAGCTGTCTTTGGTGAAATGCTGAGCACAAACAGCTAACGTTCCTTTGGCGTGGCTGTTTGCTGCCAGCAAACAAAAAAGCTACCCACTGATTTCTGGTGGCATCGTCTTTTCGAAGAGAAATATTTGTTTTTCTTTGCGTCCAAAAGTAAACAGACAAGTAGCTTTGGGAGAGTTACTAACAAAATTGCACCTCAAATGATCAGCAGTTCTTCTTTTGTATTTCCAAAAGTGTCGACGCTACTAAGGCATAGTATGATCTGCCGTTGTTAGTGCCTGCTAGAATAGTTTCCGGTGTGGGCAGGTCCAGAGCAGTGGTTGGCTCTGGCTAGGTCTGTACTAATTGGACGGCACAACCTGACGTCAGGTTTTGCCCAGATCTCGTGAAGATCTCAGGAGGAGCTGTTCAGAGAGGAAATCACGCTCACGAAATCACGTTCTTGGATTACGGCAAAACCCCTGTATCTTATGCTCAGAAACTTTTCAAAGGTTGAGCATGGACAACCAACATTATAACATTACTAATAAGTATTAAAAGAAGGATCAGCATAATAGGTCCCCTTTAAAACTCAACCGAAAAGATCTCATTCAGATCTCAGTGAGATCTCATTCAGAAAGATATAATTCAGATTTCATTAAGATCAGATTTAGGAAGATCTAATTAATTAAAGGAAACCGAATTCCAAAAACCAAAGATATTTCAATTAACCGCTTAGCGCTTGGAGCCGTGTTTACTCGTGAACAATCGTCGGGCTTGATTCCCGGATCCACCTATGAACTCATGCGAGTCGTGTTAACAGGGCAGCAGTGAGTGCTGCCTTAGACGCTGGCCCGAATTATTTTCATTGATGGACGTTAGTGTAATCGGTGATAAGAACTGTGCCGTTAGTCCATAATAACTGAAAATGTTGCCAGAAATGCAAGTAAACAGAGGACATCCATTGTTAATAAATAAAACATTAAACAACTATGCAAAAATGTTACCAGAAACAAAATTAAACTGAGAACATTCACAGTAATTAAACAAGTATTATCACTAAATGTGGCCATGTCCCCTGCCAGGTCAAGAAAATCAACCGGGGTCGGCGTATCACACTAATACACACTGAAGCCAAAGATGAACGAAATCGGTTAAACCGTTCTTGAGATATCGCGTTCACAACAAACGGGACGTGACGGACGGACGGAGCTGAATACTGTCCCCCGCTCCGCTGGCTACCGCGGCGGCGGGGGACAATAAATCAAAAATTAAACAAATGTGCAAAAATACAAGAACAAATAAAATTTACCATGCATTCGTTAGTTACATTTCATTGTATTAGGCTGTTTCACTGTATTTCTGCAAACGAAAACCCCTATGAAAGCGAAATTATTTCAAACTAAAGTAAACGGTGTTCGCCCTTCGTGACAATGTGACTACTGCGCAGTGAAACAGCCCTATAATCGAACGTTAGCAGGTCACGAAGCGGCAGGTAGTCTACCGTAGGATTGATACCTGGTATTAACCAATCAAAATACGGGATTCGCTGACTCCCCGGTAGAATTAGGAGATAAATCTACATTTTTTTTTTTTTTCGAAAACGAGGTATTCCATCCTAGGGATTGATTTCCAGGATTGATACCAGGAAATTTCATTTGAAACTGAGCGCTTGCGCGGGGTTTCAAATGTAACAATTTCCAGGGATCAATCCCGATCGAATACAGAGTGGTCGAAAAAAAATGTCGGTTTATCTCCATTCTACCGTGACTCTTGTCAACACCCCTACGAAAATACTTACGGCCCATTTATTATGGCAAAGTTGGAGACAGACCTCCTTTTTTTGACAAGGAAATTAATACGTAGCCTGTTGAAGCGGCTTGATAATCGAACATCAGCTCTTCACGCAGCGCCAGGCAGTCTACCGTAGGATTGATACCTGCACTAGGTTGCACCAGCCATGGGTTAACTTAGTTTGATCGAAAGTTGTAACTTTGGATACGGTTTACGCGCTACTAACATTTTAACGGTTGCACCAGCCGAAATAGTTCCAACATAGACATAAGGTACAACTTAAATCTTACACCAAGGACTTAGTAGGTTTAAACTCTGTCGTAAAATAACGGTCGTCACGGCACATCATTTTGAAAGGTGAGATAACTTGGGTGATGAGGAGTGACTTATACCATCTGTTTTGCGTCGGAAACGCGTTCCCCGTGGTAGATTGCACCCCTTAGAAATTTATAATGACTTTGATTTACACTCGCGAATCTGCTTTCCACAAACCCCTTTCAATAAACACGAACTATCTTTTTAAGGTAATATGCTAAGTTACCAATTCATCCTAATAGTTTGTCCTCGTATATATACCTTTCAATCGAAATACCTTTTCCTTGTTAACTACTTTTATTGCTTGGTAACGGTTCGTCTTCTTTGCGGTTACCCTCGCGTAGAAAATATGCTCAAATTTAAGTGGGCATGAAAAGCACAATAATAAACATTGCATTAAAATAGTGTTTTTCACTGATTGGCCACTGTAAGTTAGAGCGTCATTTTCTGTGGCAGTATTTTGCTTAGTTTGGACATTACGGCAGTGTAGTTAAGATGAACCTTAAAGGGAAAGTTCACTCAAAAATGAAAAATTCACTCATCAAATACTCACGCCGAGGCTAATTGAAGAGTCGGTTAATTTCTTTTGTCCTCAAAATAGTTTGAGTTTTAAGGAAAAACAGCATTGAAGAGAAAACCAAATGAATGGAATCCTATGGTGGCCACTTTTCAAGCTTAAAAAAGCAACGTTAAAAAACATAAAATGCCTCCATACTGCTCGTGTGACATTTTCGTAGTGTCTGCAAGTCCCGACATTTGACATTTGATTTGACCCGAGAAGACGTCATTATATTCCCGAAAAACGAGTTTCGGGGATATCATGGTTTCGCTCCACCCACCGCCGCCGTGTCCGCAGATTTTAGCCGATTGTGCGATAACTCACAAAATACTTTACATTGGCTACTCATTTTTAGCATATAGGTAGATATGGTAGAGAGGACGAACTGATTAGATTTTGGGCAAGCATACACTCCTAGGTTTGCCACCAGGTGGCGCTATATATTGAAAAAATCAGTTTTTTTAACCATATCTCTGGAACAATTAGTTACACAGGCCTCAAATTTGCCTCATATTGTAGGTCTAGTAAAGGGAAATCTAATAAAGGGGGCTTTGAGGATTGGGGAATTTCGGGGATATACCCCTTGCTGTCGGCCGCTGACAGCATAGGCCTAATTTTCACTATGTTTTTCGCCTAAATGTCCAATGTAGCCACTTAGCCAGGAGCCATGTTTTTTTTCCTCGGAAAGAGTGAAGTTCCGTTTCTTGGGAGGACTCAAAATACGAAGAAGAAGAGGACCGAGAAACACCTGCCATAAAACTAGAAGAAGAGGACCCAGAAAACTTGGTGTAGCCTTGAGCTTGTGTTTACATGCAAGCAGTGAACTATGCCGCACGCGATAGGGAGATCTGCGCGCATGGTGACTTATCACGTTTATAGTTTACAAAGGTAGTTTGTTGGTTTCTTAGTCAATATTAAGATGCTTTCACACCGGACGCGAACGAATTTTTCGCACGACAGATTACATTCAAAGTCAATGCGCGTCTTTGCATTGACTTTGAAAGTAATCTGTCGTGTTTCGCGTCCGGTGTAAAAGCGGCTTTGGCTGGCAACCTTTTTATTTGGCGCATTTTAATGCCAGCCAGCTAAATGCTCGCGGTGCAACTCCAGCCAAATTAGTTCGCATAATAATGGCTATACGCATTTTAAATTGACTAAATTTAAATGCATGAAATATAACTTAAGCCAGCTAGCAAGAGAGCCTTTATGCCAACTTAGGCTACGTTCAGACAGCAGGCAAATGTGGCCCAAATCCGATTTTTTTGCCCATATGTGACCTGTATCTGATCTTTTAAAGACAGTTTGAACAGCACAAATCCTATTTTTTTAAATCCGACCCAGGCCACTTTCATATGTGGTCCTAAATCCGATATGTATCTGATATTTTGCAATGCGACTGCTGTCTGAACGGCGAGGTCGCATTTATCTGACCTTTACGTCATTATTTGTCTGTAATGGTACTGACTTCGGTCGGAGATGAACTTTTTCAGTGCCACACACGCGCCGAGACGAGAAGCCTCCATATTTACTTCCGTAAACAAACAGTGCGTGCCTGCGTGGTCACGTATTACCTCAGGACCTCTTTTGTGCATGCGGGTCACTTCAGGGGCCTCATTTATCAAAAAGGATGTAAAAGTGCTACTAAATTTTCACTTACGGCGAAAAGCCAAAAATGGCGTACACCCAAAATATTTACACCCTTTTCAGATCAATCAAACTGTGCGTACGCACAGCTCTCCGCAATTTCCATTGATAAATCACACCGGACCCAAGAAAAGTGCGGACGTGAACGCGCCTCATATCCCGCCCTCTACACGCCCAGACACAACCATATATGGTCAATGCAAATGAGCACCTGCATGTAAAGTAGCCATGTGCGCTCTGGGGATTTGTGGAGTGACGTCAGCGGAAGACGGTGAAGCATGGATGGGAAACGCGGAAAGAAGCGAAACTTCTCAGAGTGTGATACACGTGCTTGTTAGTGAGGTGCAGGCGAGGAAAAAAAGTCCTCTTCGGCGGGTATTTGCACTAATTCTGTATGATCACTTCGTCTTATGGTTTATTTAGGAACAAGAACATATAACTAAGAACACGCAGAGAATCACAACAGAAATGAACACATAATGTTGGACCAAACAGTTTCTCCTCCGGAAATTAAAACAATCTCATCTAATCAGCCACAGCCCCGGCCTCACCAAGAAGCGTAAAACCGCCGAGTGCTGCAGTCACAAGTCTTACAGAGGCAATCAAAAAAAAAAAAAGAAACTTTCTTGTGGAATCATTTGTCGAATGCAGTAGGTGTGTGTGTGTTGTTTCAGTTGCATAGAGGGACAAAAATTACAATGTCGTGTTTGATATACATGAATTTATTTCTGTCTCAACTTGTGGACATCAAATGTGCGAGGAATGAAATATGAGGTTCTTGCAATACTGAAAACTAAACACAACTTTGCAAGACTGAAACTGAGAAACTCGTAGGCTATATACACACACATTCTTTAGCTCAACATGAGGGGTGAGAGGTGGGGGGGGGCGGGGGTGGGGGCGGCTTCACAACCGCTGCATCACCGCAGCTCGTGTCCTTAGTCCACGTTGAAAACCCTCATGACGGGGAGGGGGCTGTGGGTCCGGGTCCACATGCTGGGGTGGAGGGAGGCCCAGCGGCAGCGCAACCCCACGCCTCACTGCCACATTGTGCAGGATGGCACAGGCCTAGATGAACCTGCTGACCTTTTTTGGGTGGTAGAAGAGCCTACCACCCGACGCATGCAGGCAGCGCCAACGGTCTTTCACGAGCCCGATGGCGCGCTCCACGAGGCAGCGCGCACGGGCATGGACCTCATTATACTGGATTACTTGGCCACCTTGTGGGTCTGGGATGAAAACTAGCAGCCACTCCCTCAGGAAGTAGCCACTATCACCTGTAAGTCACAACGATGGGGTGAGTATCAGCCTTGAATTGATGATTATCAGCAGCAGCTTTCAATGAATGAGTATACTGTGTAGCCTACATGCACTCACCAAGTAGCCAGCCGTCACGCGCAGCGCCTGCCCCCAGTCTCGCCCCCACACTGCTGTGCGTCAGGATGAATGAATCATGTGTAGAGCCAGGCCACCGTGCCACTACATTCGTTATGAACACGTCGGCGTCACATATGATTTCAGAGATACCAAGGCTTACGCCTTAGGCGTGAGTCTCTCCTCTTAGTGGCATTCATGTTCCTGTGACGTAGTCAGCAATTATTCAATCAACGCGCACTGAAGAAATTCACTCGCGGACTTTAAGTCATTGTGCATCAAGTTAATCAGTTTCTCGTACATTACGGTGGATTTCCCCACAAATGACACGGAAATCGATTATGACTCGGGAATTCTCACGCTTGTCTTTATTGAGGGATTGAAAGCAATGGAATTGCATAAAAACGTTTCAAATGGTCTTATTTCATTAAAACAATTTAAACGATCATGAAACACATGCATTGTTTCCAATCCCTGAGTAAAGAGAAGCACGGGAAGTCCAGAGTCATAATCGCTTTCCATGTTACTTGTGATGAGGTGCATCTTCACGCAAGTGAAACGGAAACTTCAATGCACAAGGATTTTAATTCCGCGTGAGAATCTCATTAAGCATTCAATGAATAATTGCGGACTACGGTGAATAAGCCTAAAAAATATGTGAGACCTACGCCGAATGCATGAGACTTAGCATCTCTGTGATTTGGGTATTGATCGTATGCACATTTTTGCGATTCACATATACGAATTCATTCACCGATGGTGCCCTAATCATGATGTGAGTGCAGTCAATGGCTCCAATTACATTGGGAAAACCAGACATTGCTGCGGCTTTGATTGTTCTCCGCGCTCCTCTCTCCCTCGCACTCTGCAATTCTCTGACTCAGCAGCTGCGTCGCCAGTTCCTCCTGTTCTTCAAAAAGGGTGTAAATCACGGAACGCCATTGTCAAAATGGGTGTAAATGTCCGCACTTTTTCCCGTCAGGTTTGGGTTTGATAGATCCCAAATTTGGCGGAGAAAATTGCATACGCACAAAACGGGGGGAAAAGGGTGTAAGAAAAGGAGTATCCACAGTGATAAATGAGGCCCCAGGGCTGCATTCAGTTCATACTCAAGACTGATACAAGTCGCATATAATGTGTAATATGAACGAGTACACAAAAAAATCGGATTTCTCCAAAAAATCCAAATTGTGCTTCAAGACCTGCTGTCTGAACGTAGCCTTAGTTAGCTATATTTAATGTATGTATATGAGAGCTAGGTGCCTAAATGGCGAAGTTATAAGTATTCACTATTATCCATTGATTTCTATGAGCAAATCCAAAAATAATACAACTGTGCATGTGCACCGGAGGGCACGGCGAAATAGCCGTTGAAATGTAAAACGGTTCACGGCAAAACATACACTTCATAAACTGTAAACGTGATGCGCCCAGATCTCCCTATCGCGTGCGGCATAGTTCACTGCTTGCATGTAAACACACAGAGATATGGCTGGGTTTGTTTAAGGGCAAGAGTTTGGTGCTTCCACGAAAAGAACAGAGTGCGTCCCGATTTCTCTGTCGGCTGGGCTTGGCGTGACAAACTTTTAATCAAATAGTTAAACTACTATACAAGTGTGGCACTATTACATTCAGATACTGGGACCTTATATCCGTATTCTGTCTTTTTTTACGGGTATTAGTTTCAACTGTGAGTTGTGTGCAAGATGCCACCTGAAAGAGGTGGAGTTAATGATGAGGAAATGGAGGGGATAAAGAAGTCACTGAATTTTATGTCCGAAGAAATATCAACAATCCTAAAACAGCAGAAAGTGATTATGGACTTAGTGGGGGACATAAAAGACCTTAGGAGGCAAAACGAGGAGAAGGATAAGAAAATTGCTGTCTTGGAGTGCCGGGTGTCAGAATTGGAGCAATACTCCAGAATGAATGACGTCATTATCAATGGGCTGGACACCACACACCGGTCATATGCTACGTCAACAGTAGCAGCAAGTCGTGATCCATCTGAGCAAGAGCTCCTCTCCTTAGAGCAACAGGTTATAGCCTTCTTTAATAGCAGGGATATAAATGTTGAGAGTAAGGAAATAGAGGGATGTCACGTTCTCCAAAGGAAAAATAAAACTGAGAAACCTGCCATTATTATTCGCTTTGTTAACAGAAAACAAAAGAATGAACTGCTTAAACAGGGACGAAAGCTGAAAGGAACAAATGTTTATGTTAATGAACACCTCATAGAGAAAAATGCAGACATTGCAAGATTGGCGTGACAATTAAAGAAGCAGAAAAA
Source organism: Gymnothorax javanicus (assembly GCA_029692085.1). Lineage (NCBI taxonomy): Eukaryota > Metazoa > Chordata > Actinopteri > Anguilliformes > Muraenidae > Gymnothorax > Gymnothorax javanicus. The sequence continues at coordinate 42,859,805 of CM056203.1, forward strand.
AATTCAGTCGACATGGACATCAAATTGTAAGGTGTTCATCAAGCTGAATGGGACTCCAGAGCAGGCAAAAGTTTTAGTCATCAGAGAGCAAACAGAACTAGAAAAATACCAGTAATGCCTTGATTTGTGATACCAGTGACAGTTATTGAGTGTAATGGATGATGTATGATGTATTGTGGATGTGACAGTAAATATTACAACAAACACTGATATTCGACAGATAACATATTACAACCTGTGATGACACAGATCACAGGATCGTAGAGCATGAAAATAACATCATTGACCCAGACAAAAATCTCTTTAATAACCTGACAAATGACTGCACTTATTACACAGATGATCAATTTGGTAGGAAGATAAAGGTAGAAGATGGCCTAACAATGATTCACTTCAATAGTAGAAGTTTAAATGCAAACTTTGAAACCATTAAGGAATATCTGAGACAGTTTAAAAGACCATTCAGTGTAATAGCCATATCAGAAACATGGATAACTCCTGAAAAGAGTGGAAACTTTGAATTAAATGGTTATGAATTCCTTCATTTAAATAGAAAAAATAAAAAAGGAGGTGGGGTGGGACTGAATATTGATAAAGACTTACAGTTGAAAAGATGAGAACCATTATTGATGATGTGATGGAATGTCTAACGGTTGAAATTTGTATGGAAAAAAAGAAAAACAATTTTTAGTTGTTTATATAGAACTCCAGGATCCAATATTGACATTTTTACTAACAGCATGGAGGGATTATTTACAAACTTATACCACAAAGGGGTGTTTACTTGTGTAGACTTTAATATAGACTTACTAAATCCAAATCACAACAAAAGTACAGATGAATTTATAGATACCATGTTTATCATGGGGCTATTTCCCCTAATAACAAGACCAAGTAGAGTAACAACACATTGTGCCACTTTAATAGATAACATATTTACAAATATAATGGATGATGATATTAAAAGTGGGTTATTAATCAATGATATCAGTGACCATCTACCAGTTTTTGCTGCTTATGAGTGTAATTGCAAGGGCAACAGAATCAAGAGTAACATTATGTATACTGAACAACAAAAGAAACGCAAGTTTTTCTGTGTGGTTTAGACAAGGGGGTATGTGTCCTGTTGAGTTTTCCAACAAAATACAGAGTAAAGTTGGTGAGCTGTACCCAATGGAGCATGAGTTTGCAGACAAACACGATCACGTGTGATGGCGAGCACGTGTAATTAACGGAGGTGCGGCATGTTTTGAGCAATACCGCAGCGTCGCCAAAAAGTGGGAGTGGCGATTTCATTGGTGTATCCGGGGTCTATAAAAGCAAACAGTAACATTCGACATTTACCGCATTTTCACGATGCCACGCCTCACACAAAATCTCAGGGAACGCGCTATTAGTATGCTTCATGCTGGTATGACGGGTCGCAATGTTGCCAGACGTCTTAATGTTCACGAATCAACCATCAGTAGGCTGAGGACGAGGTTCCGGAACCGGAGGTTCCGGATATGTCGCCCATAGAGCACTTGTGGGACATTCTGGATCGTCACGTTCGTGCCCGTATCCCGGTCCCAAACACAGTGGGGCAACTCCAGAATGCTCTGAGGGAGGAATGGCAGGCGATTCCGCAACAAGAAATTCGTCATTTAGTGGGTTCAATGCGCAGAAGATTGGCTGCATTAATTGCAGCACATGGTGGTCACACCAGATATTGACTTTGACCTGATCCAGAACGCTAATTTCTCTTCATTTCTGTTAATAAACTCAAACACACTGTCACTATCAATTTCAAAAGACGTCCGCACACAACCAAAAAGAATTCTCCCATATAAAGCATACTAAACTATACTTGCGTTTCTTTTGTTGTTCAGTATATAAAAGAATCCGAACAGAGAAGACATTAAATATCTTTAAAAATTAGTTGCTAAAGCAAAATTGGAATATCATATATGAAGAGACTGATGTTAACAAAGCGTATAAAACATTTTTACAGATATTAAAAATATCATATGATAAGCACTGTCCAGTAATACAATATAACATGATACGAAAATACACAGGAAGACCATAGATGACTGAAGGGCTACAAAATTCCTGCAAAAAAAAAAAAAAACCTTATATTGAGAATTTATCAAGCATAGAACCATTGAAGCAGAAAATAAATATAAAAAATATAAAAATAAGTTCACCAATATAATGAGAACATGTAAAAAAGAGTACTTTAGTAATAAATTAGAATATAATAAAAATAACACAAAAGCGTTATGGAGTACACTAAACAGTGTAATTAAAAATGGAACAAAACATGATCAATATCCTCAGTATTTCATAGTTGAAGGAAGCTGTGTTAAAAAAGGATGTAGCAGACGGATTCAACTCATTTTTTTGTAAATATTGGACCAAAACTGGCAGAGGAAATAAAGGTGGATGGAACATAAATCAATTCTACAGACTATGTTGAGAGAAAAAATAGTTCAATGTTTTTAACAGCTGTCGAAGAAAAAGAAATTTATGACATAGTCAAAGGATTTAAGAGCAAAAACAGTACAGATTGCGGTGATATTGACATGTTGACAGTGAAGAATGTTATTGATGGTATTACTAAACCACTAATGTATATTTTTAATCTGTCTTTTCAAAATGGGATATTTCCAAATAAGATGAAAGTAGCAAAAGTTGTTCCCATTCACAAAGCAGGCGATAAACACTACTTCACTAATTATAGGCCGATATCAGTTCTTTCCCAATTTTCAAAAATATTAGAAAAAGTATTCATAAAACGATTTGATGGTTTTGTTGAGAAACACAAGTTGTTCACAGACAGTCAGTATGGGTTTAGAAATAATAGATCGACAGCCATGGCACTGTTAGAATTGGTAGAAGAAATAACACACTGTATCGATACGAAGAAGTACGCAATGGGGGTGTTTTTAGATCTCAAGAAAGCATTTGACACAGTCAATCATGATATATTGACTAGAAAATTAGAGAAATATGGTTACCGAGGTCATGTTTTGGATTGGCTGAAGAGTTATATACTAAATAGACAACAGTTCGTACAAATAAATCAGAGTATATCCAGTCTTATGAATATTACATGCGGGGTGCCTCAAGGATCCGTTTTAGGACCAAAACTCTTTATTATGTATATTAATTATATTTGCAGGGTATCTAATGTATTAAGATTTGTGTTATTTGCAGATGACACAAATATTTTTTGTTCAGATGTGGAATTACAGCAGCTTTTGGAGGTGATTACAAAGGAAATGAATACCTTAAAAAGGTGGTTTGATGCTAATAAATTGTCTATAAATCCGAACAAAACTTATTTTATGCTGTTTGGACATTATAAGAGAAACATAGATGTAAAATTAAACATTGATAATATAAGCATAGAAAGAGTAAATGAAATTAAATTCCTTGGTGTAATTCTAGACCACAAAATCTGCTGGAAACCACATATTAAATATGTTCGGGGGAGTTGGCACGGAGCATTGCCATCCTGGGAAAAACAAGGCAGATCTTCAAATTGAAAGCATTATATATTTTATATTGGGCATTAATTTTACCTTATCTGACCTATTGTGTAGAGGTATGGGGAAACACATATAAAAGTAATCTTCAAACAATAAATATAATGCAGAAAAGGGCTATCAGACTCATCAACAATGTAGGATTTAGAGACCACACAAATAGATTTTTCTTAAAACTGCAAGCTCTAAAATTTCAAGATCTGATTCAGTTTAAAAGAGCACAAATAATATTCAAAGCAAAAAATAACTTACTCCCAGACAATATAAATAAACTGTTCTCAGAGAGAGAAGGAGGCTATAATCTAAGAGGGGAACTGAACTGAAAAATATATCGTGTCAGAACAACATTAAAAAGCATGTGTGTGTCAATCTCTGGGGTCAAATTATGGAACAGTTTAACAGATGAATTAAGGAAATGTAAAACCCTAGGCAAGTTTAAAAGAACATATAAAATACAAATTTTAAATAAATATAAGGATGAGGAGCAGCAGTTTGACCCAGGACGGTAATGGCAGGGTTTAGAAAAATATGGATACATTGTCTTGTAATGTCTTCTTCTGTGTGTGCGCAGGGGGTACTATAAGCATAGAATTTAGGTATTATTTACAGGTGCAATATTCTGTGTATATTTGTATATAAGTAGCTTATTGAATATTATAGTCAATATATTGTAAGTACCATCGGTTCCTGAATAGGCGGTGAATGTTGTAAAAATAATAATGGAGAATTTAATAACTTGACTGTAGAATGCGGTAATACAAGGGTAGGATTAAATAAGTACTTACTTCTTCCTACTCCTTTTCGAGCATATAATCTTGCTGCACATGCAAGACAATTGTCAACAGTTTACCTTTTTTGTTTTTTGTTTTGGTATAGGCATGGTGACCATTTGTTTTGGTGATTATCTCTGTTTATCTTTTTTAACATGTTCGAAATAAAGCAATCAATCAATCAATCAATATAAAAAAACCAGAGTGGCAATGTCATTGGCTGGACCAAAGCGCACACGGCAGAATAGCTCCGCTATCTTGTGTATGTATAAATGTCCAATAAGGCACATGTAAACAGTAAATGTGGGTGACGACAAATGTTATTTTAGGGGTGGGGGACTTGTTTTCTGTATTCTTTTTTATCTTTTCATACTTAAAAAAGGACACCAATAAGGAATTGTAAATCAACAATATTTATGCTCCATTATTTGGCAAAGCTGAAGAGTAAGCGCTACGATTTCCTTACCCTTTATATTATTGCTCAGTTAACTACGTTTTCGTTTCGTTCAAAGAAAAAGCGTTCGCATTCAGCTGTGCCTGTGAGTCTGACTCAGGTCTATGCCTGGAAGAAACCAGTCGTTATATGCATATATGAATTTATATGTAGCTACGCCTTGAGTATTAAGATCGCAACAACTTCATTCTGAAGTGTTCATACCAACTTGTTGGCTTCATTTAGTCCGTCTTTGCCCTGACACAATGGATAACAGGATGATACTGCGTGTTTCCCCAACTGGGATCAAAGTAGAAGTCTCAAAACTAAAGTATGTAAATGAAACCGCGCCAGTTTCAGTTTCCGCGAATACGCTGTTCATAATGAACGAATAAACTGAAGCCTTTTTTGACTGGTCATTTAACTGGCACCTTGCCAGTTATTTTTACTGTAACTTTACAATAAGTTTACCACAGAGTTCAGAGCATGTTCAGCGTAAACCACGGTAAAAGGCGCGCAGGACTCCACTTGCAGTTAAAATGACAAGGAGACAATGCGTTAATTTAACAGTTAAATTCAGTCAGTTTATAACAGCGTAGTAAAGCCGAACTTGATTTCGTTGCTCTGTTGCGACTGCTTATGTGCATAGTGCAAATCAGCTTGTCCGGTATACACGAGTGCTTTTGAATGGAAATGCATTGTGACGGGACAGGACATTTTGTCCGATGTAAGCGAAAATCCGTTATAGAAAATCCGATATATTCGATGTTTATTTAATCGAAAAACATTACAGAAAAATCAGGACTTGAGCTGTTGTCTGGTATGA